>CM061748.1:247349873-247949873 GCA_030979885.1 Lolium multiflorum
CGTTCGAAAGGATGAATGGTGTCATCAAAGGGTACGTTCGCAACAGGGCACGTCCAGACGGAAGCATAGCCAAGGGCTTTCTGACCGAAGAGTGCATCTCCTTCTGCACGAGTTATCTAGAAATCGAGAACCCCGTTGGCCTGCCCGTAAACAGGCATCTCGGGAAGCTCGCTGGATGGGGTCACCGCGAGGGTAGCCGCGAAATGCATGTCGACTTCAAGGGTCGAATCGCCGACTTTGAAAGAGCAAACCTAGTCGCGCTACAACACATAGACGTGGTCGATCCTTGGGTGGTAGAGCACAAAACCTTCATCGCAAAGACGTACAGTGATCAGGGCAAACAGAGGACGGACGGAGATATAATCAAAGAGCACAACTCAACCTTCACGCGGTGGTTCAAGGACAAGATGCTGACATACCCTATAGACGAGGATTCTTCTGCGGAAGAAAAACTCATCTTCGCCTTGTCACAGGGCGCCGAACACAACCTGATGACATTTCAGGCGTACGATATCAACGGCTACACATTCTACACCGAGGAAAAGGACATGAAGAGCGATTATCAGAACTCCGGGGTAACGATGGAGTCCTACACCGGTGACATCAAGCAGAGATACTACGGAAAGATCGAGGAGATCTGGGAGCTGAGCTACGCCGGAGAGAATGTGCCGATGTTCCGTGTCAGGTGGGCCAAGAACGTCGTAAAAGAAGACCGACATTTCACCACCATGGTTATACCCGAAGCCAAATCCAAGACAGCGGGCGCAAAGGTCACCGCGAAATATGAGCCATGGGTACTAGCTTCCCAAGTGGACCAATGCTTCTTCATTACCGACCCGCAAAAGCCCAGCCGTGTTGTCGTGAGGAGAGGCAAAAGGAGCATCATCGGAATGGATGGAGCCGCCAACGAGCTAGACTTTGACCAGTACGGCGATCCGAAGATGGAAGATGACGACGACGATGATGAAGAACCATACACAACAAGAAGAAGCAGGACCACCCTACCTAAAGGCCGTCCGTTCAAGAGAAGAAGTCTAGGAGTTCCGGGGCTAAATTATTCAACCGCGAGAAAGAAGGGCAAGAAGATTGTGAAAAGATAATTATGTATCATTTTCTTGTATGAATAATGGATGTCATATTGTTAATCTACACATGTTGTACCGATCAAAATAGACATATAATTCATATTTTTGGATATTTTCTAGATTCTATAGTATTTTAAATATTCTACATAATTATAATTATTTATGCCTTTTATGTTGGTGTATTATGCATTTTGGATGTTTATTATAGTGTTAAATCAATTTAAAAAGAAAAGGAAAAAAATGGGGCCGCCAGGGTTCGAACCTGGCCGGCAGGGGTTTGGCACAAACCAACCAGGGACAGAGCCAGTGCGGTACTAAGCGGGATATGTCAATCCCCCCCGCGTTATTGTTTTGACCCGGATATAAAGAGGCAGTGGCGCACCCCTAGAGGTGCGCCATTGCTAAGCCTCATAGTGGCGCACCCCGAGAGGTGCGCTATTGCTAAGGCGTCGGGGACTTAGAAATTTCCCCTTCTTCCCCCGTCCCGACCAGATCCCACCTGTGCTCGTTCTGCCTCGCCCTGAGCGACGCCGCCGTCCCTCGATCTGCCTCGCGCTGCCACCCCTCCCCTTCTTCCTCTCCGCCGGCGACGCCCTGCGCCCATTCACCACTGCGCCCTGATGCGCGTAAATGTACACGTCCGTTGGGAACCCCAAGAGGAAGGTATGATGCGCACAGTGGCAAGTTTCCCTGAAAGAACCAAGGTTGTTCGAACCAGGAGGAGCCAAGAAGCACGTTGAAGGTTGATGGTGGCAAAATGTGATGCGCGCAGCAACAGGGATTCCGGCGCCAACGTGGAATCTGCACAGCAAAACCAAAGTACTTTGCCCCAATGTCAATCTCAGCGGCTTGCTGTAACAAAGGATTAAACGTATCGAGTGGAAGATGTTTGCAAAGAAAATAGTAAAACACAATTGCAGTAGATTGTATGCTATGTAAAGAATAGGACCGGGGTCCACGGTTCACTAGAGGTGTCTCTCCCATAAGATAAAAGCATGTTGGGTGAACAAATTACAGTCGGGCAATTGACAAATGAAAGGCATAACAATGCATATACATGATATGATAAATATAGTGAGATTTAATCCGGGCATTACGACAAAGTACATGGACCGCCATCCAACTGCATCTATGCCTAAAAGTCCACCTTCGGGTTAGCATCCGCACCCGGTATTAAGTTGCAAAGCAAGAGACAATTGCATTAAGTATGGTGCGTATTGTAGTAATAAACAACTACATCCTTAGACATAGAATCAATGTTTTATCCCTAGTAACAGCACATCCACAACCTTAGAACTTTGTGCTGTCCCGGATTCAATGGAGGCATGAACCCACTATCGAGCATAAATACTCCTCTTGGAGTTAAGAGTAAAACTTTGGCCAGAGCCTCTACTAATAACGGAGAGCATGCAAGATCATAAACAACACATAAACAATAGATTGATAATCACCATAACATAGTATTCTCTATCCATCGGATCCCGACAAACACAACATAAAGAATTACAGATAGATGATCTTGATCATGTTAGGCAGCTCACAAGATCCAACAATGAAGCACAACAAGGAGAAGACGACCATCTAGCTACGTATGGACCCATGGTCCGGGGGTGAACTACTCACTCATCACTCCGGAGCGACCATGGCGGTGTAGAGTCCTCAGGAGATGAATCCCCTCTCCCGCAGGGTGAGGCGATCTCCTGAATCCCCGAGATGGGATTCGCGGTGGCCGGCGTCTCTGGAAGGTTTCGTATCGTGGCTCTCGGTGCTGGGGTTCGCGACGGAGACTTTAAGTAGGCGGAAGGGCAACGCGGGGGCCACACGAGGGGCCCGGGGGCCAGGGCCGCGCGGCCGGGGCCTGGGCCGCGCCGCCTTAGCCCTGGCCTCATTAGCCCCATTCGTTATCTCTTCGGTCTTCCGGAAGCTTCGTGCAAAAATAGGACCATGGGCGAAAGTTTCGTCCAATTCCGAAAATATTTCCTTACTAGGATTTATGAAACCAAAAACAGCCAGCAGAAAACAGCAACCGGCTCTTCGGCATCTTGTTAATAGGTTAGTTCAGAAAATGCATAAATATGATATATAATGTGCATAAAACATGTAGGTATCATCAATAAAGTAGCATGGAACATAAGAAATTATCGTCGTTGGAGACGTATCAGCATCCCCAAGCTTAGTTCTGCTCGTCCCGAGCAGGTAAAGCGATAACAAAGATAATTTCTGAAGTGACATGCCATCATAATCTTGATCATACTATTTGTAAACATATGTAATGAATGCAGCGATCAAAACAAAAGTAATGACATGAGTAAACAACTGAATCATATAGCAAAGACTTTTCATGAATAGACAAACATCAATAAGTCTTGCATAAGAGTTAACTCATAAAGCAATAAATCAAAGTAAAGGTGTTGAAGCAACACGAAAAGGAAGATTAAGTTTCATCGGTTGCTTTCAACTTATAACATGTATATCTCATGGATATTGTCAACATAAAGTAATATAACAAGTGCAATATGCAAGTATGTAGGAATCAATGCCCGGTTCACACAAGTGTTTGCTTCTTAAGGTGGAAGGAGATAGGTAAACTGACTCAACAATAAAAGTAAAAGAAAGGTCCTTCAAGAGGAAAGCATCGATTGCTGTATTTGTGCTAGAGCTTTTATTTTGAAAACATGAAACAATTTTGTCACCGGTAGGGTACTAATAAAGCATATGAGTTATGTAAATTATATCTTACAAGTTGCAAGCCTCATGCATAGTGTACTAATAGTGTCCGCACCTCGTCCTACTTAGCTTGGACTACCGGGTCTTTGCATGCCATGTTTCAACCAAGTGTCACAAAGGGGTACCTCCATGCCGCCTGTACAAAGGTCTAAGGAGAAAGCTCGCATTTTGGATTTCTCGCTTTTGATTATTCTCAACTTAGACATCCATCCCGGGACAACATGGACAACAGATAATGGACTCCTCTTAAATGCATAAGCATGTAGCAACAATTATTATCATATGGGATTGAGGATATATGTCCAAAACTGAAACTTCAACCATGATTCATGGCTTTAGTTAGCGGCCCAATGTTCTTCTCTAACAATTTGCATGCTCCAACCACTAAAATGATAGATCCTTCAGACAAGACGGACATGCATAGCAACTCACATGATATTCAACAATAGTTGATGGCGTTCCCCGGAAGCATGGTTATCGTACAACAAGCAACTTAATAAAATATAAAGTGCATAAGTACATATTCAATACTACGATAGTTTTTAAGGCTATTTTGTCCCATGAGCTATATATTGCAAGGTGAATGATGGAATTTTAAAGGTAGCACTCAAGCAATTTACTTTGGAATGGCGGAGAAATGCCATGTAGTAGGTAGGTATGGTGGACACAAATGGCATAGTAGTTGGCTCAAGGATTTTGGATGCATGAGAAGTATTCCCCCTCGATACAAGGTTTAGGCTAGCAAGGTTATTTGAAGCAAACTCAAGGATGAACAGGTGCAACAAAACTCACATAAAAGACATATTGTAAACATTATAAGACTCCACACCGTCTTCCTTGTTGTTCAAAACTCAATACTAGATATTATCTAGACCTTAGAGAGACCAAATATGCAAATCAAATTTTAGCAAGCTCTGTGTATTTCTTCATTAATGGGTGCAAAGCATATGATGCAAGAGCTTAAACATGAGCACGACAATTGCCAAGTATCACATTATCCAAGACATTTAATTACTACATGTAGCATTTTCCAATTCCATCCATATAACAATTTAACGAAGAAGAAACTTCGCCTTGAACATTATGAGTAAAGCCTAAGGACACATGTGTCCATATGCAACAACGGAGCGTGTCTCTCTCCCACAAAGTGAATGCTAGGATCCATTTTATTCAAACAAAAACAAAAACAAAAACAAACCGGCGCCAAGTAAAGAACACAAGATGTGATTGAATAAAAATATAGTTTCGAGGGGAGGAACCTGATGATGTTGTCGATGAAGAAGGGGATGCCTTGGGCATCCCCAAGCTTAGGCGTCGTCTTAAAATATGCAGGGGTGAACCACGGGGCATCCCAAGCTTAGAGCTTTCACTCCTCTTGATCATAGTATATCATTCTCCTCTCTTGACCCTTGAAAACTTCCTTCACACCAACTTCAAGCAAACTCATTAGAGGGTTAGTGCACAATTAATAATTCACTCATTCAGAGGTGACACAATCATTCTTTTCACTTCTGGACATTGCATAATGCTACTTTGGACATTAATGGATCAAAGAAATAAATCCAACATAGCAAAAGAGGCAATGCGAAATAAAAGGCAGAATCTGTCAAAAACAGAACAGTCCGTAAAGACGAATTTTAAAGTGGCACCAGACTTGCTCAAATGGAAAAACTCAAAACTAATGAAAGTTGCGTATATCTGAGGATCACTCTCGTAAATTGGCAGATTTTTCGAATTTTCTACAGAGAACTGTGCCCAGATTCGTGACAGACAGCAATGCTGTTTCTGCGCAGCGATCCCAAATATAACATCAACTTTGACATAGAAACTTTACTTGGCACAAAAACATGATAAGGAGAGGTTGCTACAGTAGTAAACAACTTCCAAGACTCAACAAAACAAAAAATTGCTGTAGGTAAAAACATGGGTTGTCTCCCATAAGCGCTTTTCTTTAACGCCTTTCAGCTAGGCGCAGAAAGTGCAAATCAAGTAACATCGAGAGTAGAAGCATCAACATCATAACTTGTTCTAATAATAGAATCAAAAGGCAACTTCATTCTCTTTCTAGGGAAGTGTTCCATACCTTTCTTGAGAGGAAATTGATATTTAATATTACCTTCCCTCATATCAATAACGGCACCAACGGTTCGAAGAAAAGGTCTTCCCAACACAATAGGACAAGATGCATTGCATTCGATATCCAAGACAACAAAATCAACGGGGACAAGGTTATTGTTAACCGTAATATGCACATTATCAATCCTCCCCAAAGGTTTCTTTTTAACATTATCGGCAAGATTAACATCCAAATAACAATTCTTCAATGGTGGCAAGTCAAGCATATCATAAATCTTTTTAGGCATAACAGAAATACTTGCACCAAGATCACATAAAGCATTACATTCAAAGTCATTGAATTTCATTTTAATGATGGGCTCCCAACCATCTTATAACTTTCTAGGAATAGAAGTTTCAAGTTTTAGTTTCTCTTCTCTAGCTTTTATGAGAGCATTTGTAATATGTTTTGTAAAGGCTAAATTTATAGCACTAGCATTAGGACTTTTAGCAAGTTTTTGTAAGAACTTTATAACTTCAGAGATGTGGCAATCATCAAAATCTAAATCATTATGAGCTACAGCAATGGGATCATTGTTCCCAAGGTTGGAAAAAATTTCAGCAGTTTTATCACAAGCAGTTTCAGCAGTTTTAGCAATTTCAGGCGGTTTTGTTCGCTTTGCACTAGGAGTAGAAACATTGCCAACACCAATTATTTTACCATTGATAGTAGGAGGTGCAGCAACATGTGAAGAATTAGCATTACTAGTGGTGGTAATAGTCCAAACTTTAGCTACATTATTCTCTTTAGCTAGTTTTCATTTTCTTCTCTATCCCACCTAGCACGCAATTCAGCCATTAATCTTATATTCTCATTAATTCTAACTTGGATGGCATTTGCTGTAGTAGTAATCTTATTATCAATATCATTATTAGGCATAACTTTCAATTTTAAAAGATTAACATCAGAGGCAAGCCTATCAACTCTAGAAGCAATAGTATCAATCTTATCAAGCTTTTCCTCAACAGATTTGTTAAAAACAGTTTGTGTACTAATAAATTATTTAAGCATAGCTTCAAGACCAGAGGGTACATTCCTATTATTGTTGTAAGAATTCCCATAAGAATTACCATAACCATTACCATTAGCAGAAGGATATGGCCTATAGTTATTACCAGAGTTGTTCCTATAAGCATTGTTGTTGAAATTATTATTTTTAATGAAATTGACATCAACATTTTCTTCTTGAGCAACCAATGAAGCTAAAGGAACATTATTTGGATCAACATTAGATCTACCATTCACAAGCATAGACATAATCACATCAATCTTATCACTCAAGGAAGAGGTTTCTTCAACAGAATTTACCTTCTTACCTTGTGGAGCTCTTTCCGTGTGCCATTCAGAGTAATTTATCATCATATCATCAAGAAGTTTTGTAGCCGCCCCCAATGTGATGGACATAAAGGTACCTCCAGCAGCTGAATCCAATAAATTCCGCGAAGAAAAATTTAGTCCTGCATAGAAGGTTTGGATGATCATCCAAGTAGTCAGTCCATGGGTTGGGCAATTCTTTACCAAAGTTTTCATTCTCTCCCATGCTTGAGCAACATGTTCAGTATCTAATTGCTTAAAATTCATTATGCTACTTCTCAAAGATATAATTTTAGCGGGAGGATAATATCTACCAATAAAAGCATCCTTGCATTTAGTCCATGAATCAATACTATTCTTAGGCAAAGATAGCAACCAATCTTTAGCTCTTCCTCTTAATGAGAAAGGAAACACTTTCAATTTAATAATATCACCATCTACATCCTTATACTTTTGCATTTCACAAAGTTCAACAAAATTATTGAGATGGGCAGCAGCATCATCAGAACTAGCACCAGAAAATTGATCTCTCATAACCAAATTCAGTAAAGCAGGTTTAATTTCAAAGAATTCTGCTGTAGTAGCAGGTGGAGCAATAGGTGTGCATAGGAAATCATTATTATTTGCATTTGTGAAGTCACACAACTTAGTATTTTCAGGGGTATTCATTTTAGCAACAGTAAATAAAACAAACTAGATAAAGTAAATGCAAGTAACTAATTTTTTTGTGTTTTTGATATGGAGAGCAAGACAATAAATAAAGTAAAACTAGCAACTAATTTTTTTGTATTTTGATTTAATGCAGCAAACAAAGTAGTAAATAAAATAAAGCAAGACAAAAACAAAGTAAAGAGATTGAGAAGTGGAGACTCCCCTGTCTTGATCAGCGTGCTCGTGTAGTTGACGTGGGAGTTAGAGATCTTTGTGGTGTAGCCTTCCGGCAACGGCGCCAGAAAACAGGCTTGATGCGCGTAAATGTACGTTGATACGCGTAGATGCACACGTCCGTTGGGAACCCCAAGTGGAAGGTATGATGCGTATAGAAGCAAGTTTCCCTCAGTATGAAACCAAGGTTTAATCGAACCAGTAGGAGCCAAGAAGCACGTTGAAGGTTGATGGTCGCGAAATGTGATGCGGCGCAACACCAGGGATTCCGGCGCCAACATGGAACCTGCACAACACAACCCAAGTACTTTGCCCCAACGAAACAGTGAGGTTGTCAATCTCACCGGCTTGCTGTAACAAAGGATTAAACGTATCGAGTGGAAGATGTTTGCAAAGAAAACAGTAAACACAATTGCAGGATTGTATGCTATGTAAAGAATAGGACCGGGGTCCACGGTTCACTAGAGGTGTCTCTCCCATAAGATAAAAGCATGTTGGGTGAACAAATTACAGTCGGGCAATTGACAAATAGAGAAAGGCATAACAATGCATATACATGATATGATAAATATAGTGAGATTTAATCCGGGCATTACGACAAAGTACATAGACCGCCATCCAACATGCATCTATGCCTAAAAAGTCCACCTTCGAGTTATCATCCGAACCCCATTCGGTATTAAGTTGCTAAGCAACAGACAATTGCATTAAGTATGGTGCGTAATGTAATCGACAACTACATCCTTAGACATAGAATCAATGTTTTATCCCTAGTGGCAACAGCACATCACAACCTTAGAACTTTCTGTCACGATCCCAGATTCAATGGAGGCATGAACCCACTATCGAGCATAAATACTCCCTCTTGGAGTTAAGAGTACAAACTTGGCCAGAGCCTCTACTAATAACGGAGAGCATGCAAGATCATAAACAACATATAAACAATAGATTGATAATCACCATAATCATAGTACTCTCTATCCATCGGATCCCGACAAACACAACATATAGAATTACATAGATGATCTTGATCATGTTAGGCAGCTCACAAGATCGAACAATGAAGCACATGAGGAGAAGACGACCATCTAGCTACTGCTATGGACCCATGGTCCAGGGGTGAACTACTCACTCATCACTCCGGAGGCGACCATGGCGGTGTAGAGTCCTCCGGGAGATGAATCCCCTCTCCGGCAGGGTGCCGGAGGCGATCTCCTGAATCCCCCGAGATGGGATTCGCGGCGGCGGCGTCTCTGGAAGGTTTTCCGTATCGTGGCTCTCGGTACTGGGGGTTTCGCGACGGAGACTTTAAGTAGGCGGAAGGGCAACGCGGGGGGCCACACGAGTGCCCAGGGGGTAGGGCCGCGCGGCCAGGGCTGGGCCGCGCCACCTGCCCTGGCTGCCTCGTGGCCCCACTTCGTTATCTCTTCGGTCTTGGAAGCTTCGTGCAAAAATAGGACCCTGGGCGAAAGTTTCGTCCAATTCCGAGAATATTTCCTTACTAGGATTTCTGAAACCAAAAACAGCAGAAAACAGCAACTGGCTCTTCGGCATCTTGTTAATAGGTTAGTTCCAGAAAATGCATATAATGTGCATAAAACATGTAGGTATCATCAATAAAGTAGCATGGAACATAAGAAATTATCGATACGTTGGAGACGTATCAGCATCCCCAAGCTTAGTTCTGCTCGTCCCGAGCAGGTAAAACGATAACAAAGATAATTTCTGAAGTGACATGCCATCATAATCTTGATCATACTATTTGTAAACATATGTAATGAATGCAGCGATCAAAACAAAAGTAATGACATGAGTAAACAAATGAATCATAAAGTAAAGACTTTTCATGAATAGTACTTCAAGACAAGCATCAATAAGTCTTGCATAAGAGTTAACTCATAAAGCAATAAATCAAAGTAAAGGTATTGAAGCAACACATAGGAAGATTAAGTTTCAGCGGTTGCTTTCAACTTATAACATGTATATCTCATGGATATTGTCAACATAAAGTAATATAACAAGTGCAATATTCAAGTATGTAGGAATCAATGCACAGTTCACACAAGTGTTTGCTTCTTAAGGTGGAAGGAGATAGGTAAACTGACTCAACAATAAAAGTAAAAGAATGGTCCTTCAAAGGAAAGCATCGATTGCTGTATTTGTGCTAGAGCTTTTATTTTGAAAACATGAAACAATTTTGTCAACGGTAGTAATAAAGCATATGAGTTATGTAAATTATATCTTACAAGTTGCAAGCCTCATGCATAGTGTACTAATAGTGCCCGCACCTCGTCCTACTTAGCTTGGACTACCGGATCTTTGCATGCCATGTTTCAACCAAGTGTCACAAAGGGGTACCTCCATGCCGCCTGTACAAAGGTCTAAGGAGAATGCTCGCATTTTGGATTTCTCGCTTTTGATTATTCTCAACTTAGACATCCATACCGGGACAACATGGACAACAGATAATGGACTCCTCTTAAATGCATAAGCATGTAGCAATGATTATTATTCTCATATGAGATTGAGGATATATGTCCAAAACTGAAACTTCAACCATGATTCATGGCTTTAGTTAGCGGCCCAATGTTCTTCTCTAACAATTTTGCATGCTCCAACCACTAAAATGATAGATCCTTCAGACAAGACGGACATGCATAGCAACTCACATGATATTCAACAATAGTTGATGGCGTTCCCCAGAAGCATGGTTATCGCACAACAAGCAACTTAATAAAATATAAAGTGCATAAGTACATATTCAATACTACGATAGTTTTTAAGGCTATTTTGTCCCATGAGCTATATATTGCAAAGGTGAATGATGGAATTTAAAGGTAGCACTCAAGCAATTTACTTTGGAATGGCGGAGAAATACCATGTAGTAGGTAGGTATGGTGGACACAAATGGCATAGTAGTTGGCTCAAGGATTTTGGATGCATGAGAAGTATTCCCTCTCGATACAAGGTTTAGGCTAGCAAGGTTATTTGAAGCAAACTCAAGGATGAACCGGTGCAGCAAAACTCACATAAAAGACATATTGTAAACATTATAAGACTCTACACTCTTTTGTTGTTCAAAACTCAATACTAGATATTATCTAGACCTTAGAGAAACCAAATATGCAAATCAAATTTTAGCAAGCTCTATGTATTTCTTCATTAATGGGTGCAAAGCATATGATGCAAGAGCTTAAACATGAGCACAACAATTGCCAAGTATCACATTATCAAGACATTTTAGAATTACTACATGTAGCATTTTCCAATTCCAACCATATAACAATTTAACGAAGAAGAAACTTCGCCTTGAACATTATGAGTAAAGCCTAAGGACACATGTGTCCATATGCAACAGCGGAGCGTGTCTCTCTCCCACAAAGTGAATGCTAGGATCCATCTTATTCAAACAAAAACAAAAACAAAAACAAACCGGCGCTCCAAGTAAAGAACACAAGATGTGATTGAATAAAAATATAGTTTCAGGGGAGGAACCTGATGATGTTGTCGATGAAGAAGGGGATGCCTTGGGCATCCCCAAGCTTAGACGCTTGAGTCTTCTTAAAATATGCAGGGGTGAACCACGGGGGCATCCCCAAGCTTAGAGCTTTCCCTCCTCTTGATCATAGTATATCATTCTCCTCTCTTGACCCTTGAAAACTTCCTTCACACCAAACTTCAAGCAAACTCATTAGAGGGTTAGTGCACAATTAATAATTCACTCATTCAGAGGTGACACAATCATTATTTTCACTTCTGGACATTGCATAAAGCTACTGGACATTAATGGATCAAAGAAATAAATCCAACATAGCAAAAGAGGCAATGCGAAATAAAAGGCAGAATCTGTCAAAAACAGAACAGTCCGTAAAGAACGAATTTAAAGCTGGCACCAGACTTGCTCAAATGGAAAAACTCAAAACTAATGCAAGTTGCGTACATATCTGAGGATCACGCTCGTAAATTGGCAGATTTTTTCGAATTTTCTACAGAGAACTGTGCCCAGATTCGTGACAGACAGCAATGCTGTTCTGCGCAGCGATCCCAAATATAACATCAACTTTGACATAGAAACTTTACTTGGCACAAAAACATGATAAGGAGAGGTTGCTACAGTAGTAAACAACTTCCAAGACTCAATAAAACAAAAAATTGCTGTAGGTAAAAACATGGGTTGTCTCCCATAAGCGCTTTTCTTTAACGCCTTTCAGCTAGGCGCAGAAAGTGCAAATCAAGTAACATCGAGAGTAGAAGCATCAACATCATAACTTGTTCTAATAATAGAATCAAAAGGCAACTTCATTCTCTTTCTAGGGAAGTGTTCCATACCTTTCTTGAGAGGAAATTGATATTTAATATTACCTTCCCTCATATCAATAACACACCAACAGTTCGAGAAAAGGTCTTCCCAACACAATAGGACAAGATGCATTGCATTCGATATCCAAGACAACAAAATCAACGGGGACAAGGTTATTGTTAACCGTAATGTGCACATTATCAATCCTCCCCAAAGGTTTCTTTTTAACATTATCGGCAAGATTAACATCCAAATAACAATTTTTCAATGGTGGCAAGTCAAGCATATCATAAATCTTTTTAGGCATAACAGAAATACTTGCACCAAGATCACATAAAGCATTACATTCAAAGTCATTGAATTTCATTTTAATGATGGGCTCCCAACCATCTTCTAACTTTCTAGGAATAGAGGTTTCAAGTTTAAGTTTCTCTTCTCTAGCTTTTATGAGAGCATTTGTAATATGTTTTTAAAGGCTAAATTTATAGCACTAGCATTAGGACTTTTAGCAAGTTTTTGTAAGAACTTTATAACTTCAGAGATGTGGCAATCATCAAAACTAGCACCAGAAAATTGATCTCTCATGACAAGATTTAGTAAAGCAGGTTTAATTTCAAAGAATTCTGCTGTAGTAGCAAGTGGAGCAATAGGTGTGCATAGGAAATCATTATTATTTGCATTTGTGAAGTCACACAACTTAGTATTTTCAGGGGTATTCATTTTAGCAACGGTAAATAAAACAAACTAGATAAAGTAAATGCAAGTAACTAATTTTTTGTGTTTTTTTGATATAGAGAGCAAGACAGTAAATAAAGTAAAACTAGCAACTAATTTTGTGTGTGTTTTGTTTAGGTGCAGCAAACAAAGTAGTAAATAAAATAAAGCAAGACAAAAACAAAGTAAAGAGATTGAGAAGTGGAGACTCCCCTTGCGGCGTGTCTTGATCTCCCCGGCAACGGCGCCACTTGATACGCGTCACACGTCCGTTGGGAACCCCAAGTGGAAGGTATGATGCGTATAGAAGCAAGTTTCCCTCGGTATGAAACCAAGGTTTAATCGAACCAGTAGGAGCCAAGAAGCACGTTGAAGGTTGATGGTCGCGAAATGTGATGCGGCGCAACACCGGGATTCCGGCGCCAACGTGGAACACGCACAACACAACCCAAGTACTTTGCCCCAGCGAAGCAGTGGGGTTGTCAATCTCACCGGCTTGCTGTAACAAAGGATTAAACGTATCGAGTGGAAGATGTTTGCAAAGAAAACAGTAAAACAATTGCAGTAGATTGTATGCTATGTAAAGAATAGGACCGGGGTCCACGGTTCACTAGAGGTGTCTCTCCCATAAGATAAAAGCATGTTGGGTGAACAAATTACAGTCGGGCAATTGACAAATAGAGAAAGGCATAACAATGCATATACATGATATGGTAAATATAGTGAGATTTAATCCGGGCATTACGACAAAGTACATAGACCGCCATCCAACTGCATCTATGCCTAAAAAGTCCACCTTGAGGTTATCATCCGAACCCCATTCAGTATTAAGTTGCTAAGCAACAGACAATTGCATTAAGTATGGTGCGTAATGTAATCGACAACTACATCCTTAGACATAGAATCAATGTTTTATCCCTAGTGGCAACACACATCCACAACCTTAGAACTTTCTGTCACTGTAAGGCATGAACCCACTATCGAGCATAAATACTCCCTCTTGGAGTTAAGAGTACAAACTTGGCCAGAGCCTCTACTAATAACGGAGAGCATGCAAGATCATAAACAACACATAAACAATAGATTGATAATCACCATAATCATAGTACTCTCTATCCATCGGATCCCGACAAACACAACATATAGAATTACATATAGATGATCTTGATCATGTTAGGCAGCTCACAAGATCCAACAATGAAGCACATGAGGAGAAGACGACCATCTAGCTACTGCTATGGACCCATGGTCCAGGGGTGAACTACTCACTCATCACTCCGGAGGCGACCATGGCGGTGTAGAGTCCTCCGGGAGATGAATCCCCTCTCCGGCAGGGTGCGGGAGGATCTCCTGAATCCCCGAGATGGGATTCGCGCGGCGGCGGCGTCTCGGAAGGTTTTCCGTATCGTGGCTCTCGGTACGGGGTTTCGCGACGAAGACTTTAAGTAGGCGGAAGGGCAACACGGGGGCCACGAGGTGCCCGTAGGGCCGCGCGGCCGGGGCAGGCCGCGCCGCCTTGTCCCTGGCTGCCTCGTGGTCCCACTATCTCTCGGTCTTCTGGAAGCTTCGTGCAAAATAGGACCCTGGGCGAAAGTTTCGTCCAATTCCGAGAATATTTCCTTACTAGGATTTCTGAAACCAAAAACAGCAGAAAACAACAACTGGCTCTTCGGCATCTTGTTAATAGGTTAGTTCCAGAAAATGCATAAATATGACATATAATGTGCATAAAACATGTAGGTATCATCAATAAAGTAGCATGGAACATAAGAAATTATCGATACGTTGGAGACGTATCACACGTCCATTGGGAACCCCAAGAGGAAGGTATGATGCGCACAAGTGGCAAGTTTTCCCTCAGAAAGAAACCAAGGTTGATCGAACCAGAGGAGCCAAGAAGCACGTTGAAGGTTGATGGTGGCGAAATGTGATGCGGCGCAACAACAGGGATTCCGGCGCCAACCACAACAAAACCAAAGTACTTTGCCCCAACGAAACAGTGAGGTTGTCAATCTCACCGGCTTGCTGTAACAAAGGATTAAACGTATCGAGTGGAAGATGTTTGCAAAGAAAATAGTAAAACACAATTGCAGTAGATTGTATGCTATGTAAAGAATAGGACCGGGTCCACAGTTCACTAGAGGTGTCTCTCCCATAAGATAAAAGCATGTTGGGTGAACAAATTACAGTCGGGCAATTGACAAATAGAGAAAGGCATAACAATGCATATACATGATATGATAAATATAGTGAGATTTAATCCGGGCATTACGACAAAGTACATAGACCGCCATCCAACTGCATCTATGCCTAAAAAGTCCACCTTCAGTTATCATCCGAACCCCATTCAGTATTAAGTTGCTAAGCAACAGACAATTGCATTAAGTATGGTGCGTAATGTAATCGACAACTACATCCTTAGACATAGAATCAATGTTTTATCCCTAGTGGCAACAGCACATCCACAACCTTAGAACTTTCTGTCACTGTCTGATTCAATGGAGGCATGAACCCACTATCGAGCATAAATACTCCCTCTTGGAGTTAAGAGTACAAACTTGGCCAGAGCCTCTACTAATAACGGAGAGCATGCAAGATCATAAACAACACATAAACAATAGATTGATAATCACCATAACATAGTATTCTCTATCCATCGGATCCCGACAAACACAACATATAGAATTACAGATAGATGATCTTGATCATGTTAGGCAGCTCACAAGATCCAACAATGAAGCACAACAAGGAGAAGACGACCATCTAGCTACTGCTATGGACCCATGGTCCAGGGGTTAACTACTCACTCATCACTCCCGGAGGCGACCATGGCGGTGTAGAGTCCTCCAGGAGATGAATCCCCTCTCCGGCAGGGTGCCGGCGATCTCCTGAATCCCCGAGATGGGATTCGCGGCGGCGTCTGCGGTTTTCCGTATCGTGGCTCTCGGTCTGGGGGTTTCGCGACGGAGACTTTAAGTGGCGGAAGGGCAACGCGGGGCCACACGATGCCCAGGGGGTAGGGCCGCGCGGCCAGGGTCTGGGCCGCGCCGCCCTAGCCCCTGGCTGCCTCGTGGCCCCACTTCGTTATCTCTTCGGTCTTCTGGAAGCTTCGTGCAAAAATAGGACCCTGGGCGAAAGTTTCGTATAATTCCGAGAATATTTCCTTACTAGGATTTCTGAAACCAAAAACAGAAAAAGAACGGCTCTTGGCATCTTGTTAATAGGTTAGTTCCCGAAAAATGCATAAATATGATATATAATGTGCATAAAACATGTAGGTATCATCAATAAAGTAGCATGGAACATAAGAAATTATCGATACGTTGGAGACGTATCACGCCTCCACCTTCTCTGGATCTCCGAAGCCACCTGCTCGCCCTCCATTCCCCACTTTGTGGCCAGATCGAGATTTCCCCACCTGCTCGCCGTACTCGCCGCAACACGTCGTGGAGCACCGGCGGGAGAAGCGGCCTTCGACCGCTGACGCCGCCAGCCCTCGACCGCTGACGCCGCCGCAGAGGACCGCTGACGCCTTCGACCGCTGACGCCACCGCGCATCCTTCCCAGGTAGCCGCCGTGCTCCTCCCCTCCTTCTCCTCTACTAGGTTAGTTGCTACTTCTGCTCGGTGCTCCCCCTCGAGCCGTGCTACTCTTGCTGCTATGTGCTTCCCCTGAGAAGCAATTATGTGTGTATCTGCTATCTTGTTCATGTGCTGGTGAGAAGCAAGTGTTGATTCACCTAAGTGTTGATGGAGTAGTACAGCAGCCACAAGCTTTTAATTCATCATGATTTGTTTAGTTGATCATGTCCTGACGCAATGTGCTTATATTTTGTTTGGGTTAGTGTTGTTTTCTTGATTTAACATGTTTAAATAGCTGATCAACGTGCTAGTAATTTTTTTTTGGAATAGTTCCAAGTGTAGTACAGAAGAATCCGATTTGTGACCATGTTTCTAAATACACAATCTTGTTTCTAAAGTCTATTGAGTTGCTATGGTGTGCTTCATTTGAATCCATTAAAAATGCAACGTATTATGTTCTAACTTTGGATTATCCTTGAGTTTTTATTGAACTCGTGGGCTCTGTTTGGTCAACTTTATGAATGTCAAGATTAACCCTGTCAGCAATTATGTGAATTTCTTCTTTTAACAAGAAATAAATTGAGAATCAGACCATTTGTAGCTCTAGCTTTGAATTATGGTTGAGATTTTATTGAACTTGTTGTTTAGTTGACTTGATGAATGTGAAGCTTAAACTTTATTTTTATTAAATACGGGCAGAACCTGGAGATCACTGGAGCTGGTCTGGACCAGTAGTTGCTCCTTAGAGGAGAACCTGTGAAGTGGGTCAATATATTTCAACAGCGTGTTAGGCCTAGATGCTGAGAAGTGGGTTGGCGTGCATGCTAAAACTTAATTTGAGGATATAATTTTCCTTAGAGGAGCAATATATCAAGCAGTATTGAGTGATTATTGAACTTGTATTCCACTATAAGAAAATAGGAGGAAAAGGTGAAACCATTCTTGAATGTGGGCATGTTCATATCTAGTTCTGTGGTTCTGTTCATACAAATAGCACACTTGCTTCATTTGGCTGATCAAAGAAATTCATGGTAAATATGTAGTTGGTGTTGTGTCTGTATTTGGCTGCTATAGTATATATCTTGCAAGGTTTTGTTTTGGAATGAACACCGTAAACTGTAGCATGAGGATTTCATCTTTATTCTAGGTACCTTACAAGATTAAGTGGTGGAGGTGCTGCTGCTAGCATATTAGTGCTAGGTGCTGCTGCTAGCATGCATATTAGTGCTAGGTGCAGTTCTGCCATCATAGTAGCAACTGTAGCTCTTTTATTTTCAGAGTTCAAAGCTTACTAACTTTTTATTTTAAACATTTGCAAGGCTGAGACTTGAGCACCTAACCGCTACGCGCGCCTTGGAGCAGGAGCAGGAGAAGCACGCTGCTTGCCGCCATCACCGTCGCCGCAGGTGAGGCCCTTCTCCCCTCCCTCCCTCTCTGAACTAGTGCTGTGTCTGTATGAGCATCAGCACTCCTACTGCTGTTAAGCTAGAATGTAGAGAGTGAGAGAGCAGAGCTAGGTTGCTTGGTTGCTGCTGCAGCTGCTGCTAGGTTGCTTGCTTGCTTGATGCTGCTGCTGCTTGCTAGGGCTGTAAAATTGGGTATTTTTTGCTTGTTGCTGCTGCTAGGTTGTTAGCTTGCTTGCTGCTGCTAGGTTGTTAGGTTGCTGTTAGTTGCTGTTAGTTGCTAGGTTGTTAGTTGCTAGGTTGATTGCTGCTGCTGCTAGGTCCTTAAAGTTTACTGACTTTTTATTTTGAACATTTGCAAGGCTGAGACTTGGAGCAGGAGCAGGACAAGCACGCCGCCGTCGCCCTCAACTGCTAACGCCGCTGCAGAAGACCGCCGCCGCATCCTCCAAGGTTGCTTGCTTGCTGTTGATGCATGCTGCTAGCTGCTGCTGCTTGCTTGCTTGTTGTTGCATGCTGCTAGCTGCTGCTAGCTTCTGCTTGCTTTTGCTGTTGATGCATGCTGCTAGCTGCTGCTAGCTTCTGCTAGTTTGTTGCTGGTGTGAATGTGGTGGTATCAACATTTCTGTCGTGCACCTATATATTGTCATATTCTTGTGCAGGGATCGACAGAGTTGCCCATTATCGCCGAAATGTTGATTCATTTCCGTTTCGGCGAAAATGGGGCACTCATATGTCCATAAATTAGCATAGGTCATGCCCAATTTTTCCGTGAAATCTTGCGCTAACTTTATGCATTTTTTCCTACTTAGTTCGAACATGGCCAACAACGAAGAGGCCGGCGGCAGCGGTAGCAAGCCATTCTGGATGCTAACCGATGAAATGGAGGTGATGGAGTCACAACCTCGCCGCGACGACGGCGAGGATGATGGCACCGATCCAGAGTACCGAGCGGATGATGCCGCCGAGGATGACACCACTGATGGTGCCGCCGAGGATGACACCACGGATGGTGCCGCCGAGGATGACACCGGCGCACCGAAGAAGCTACGGAGGGAGCGTCGCCCGAATGTGCTCAGCACCGTGAAGCAGGCATTCACCGAAGTGAACGCCAGTGGGCATCCAACGGCGCCCCCTGATTTAGTCAAAGGGTACTCTGCCCAACTCGGGTGCATCCTCCGGAGCACGGTCTCGATCAACACCGAGAACCTCAGGCATCCTGACCGAGCGAATTTGCGCACCCTCCTCTTCAAGAAGCTGCACGAACGATACGAGTTCCCGGTGGACTGCTCAGAAAAGCGTCTCATGCGGAACAAAGTGCACAATGCCGCCCTCACGAAGATGAGCACCGCCCTCGCTAGTTGGAGGAACCGAGTGAAGAAAATGATTAATAGTGGTGCGAGTTACGACAAGATCAAGGAGTCAAATCCCTCGATCACCGAGCAAGACTACGCTGATTTCAAGATCAAGTGCGAGAGCGAGTCAACGTCGGATTCTAGTCAGTGGGGGAAGGACATGCGAAAACTGAACTTAGGCACCCACAAACTAGGTCCTGGCGGTTTTAGGGTGGCGCAACCGAAATGGGACGCCGCGGATGAGGAGCGTGTGAAGAACGGCCTCGAGCCCCTCTTCTCGCAATACAAAAACAAGCAAACCAGGAACTTTCTCCTGGCCCGGTACCGTATTGACCCGAAAACAAAGGAGCTCACCACCACTCCGGAGGTGAAGGAGTTTGAGACTCTTCTGGTAAGGAATGCACCCGCTTAATTAGCGCCTTTATGGTTGCATTCTTATTGATGAATCCAAATTTCTAAATGGTTCATGCATGTTCCTCCCGTAGGCTAAGGAGATCGCTGCGGAAAGTGAAAAGGAAGCTAGTAGCGCGCGGGGTCCACGAGCTCCTCGCAGTGTGCCCCTTGGGACAACCCTTTAAATAGGGCGTTGAATGCCCACAAGAAGAGGGATCCATTGAGTAAGCCGACGTCGGCTGGTCGTGTGGTCGGCGAAGGATGCTCTATGAAATGGTCAGACTACTATAAGTCGGGGAAAAAGGAGAGAAAGGCCCCCATCGATGAGAAGGAGGTCGCACAGCTCAAGGCACAAGTTGCGCAGATCCCGACATTGGTCGAGGAGCAAGTGCGGCAACAAGTGCAACAAATCGTGGAGACCCAACAGAGGACGCAACGACAGCAAGTGGAGGACCAAGTGGGCACGACGCTTAGCTCCATCATCCCTACCTTGGTTGCCGGTCTTGACGAGTGGTATAGGGGAGGAAAAAGGGGCCTCCCCCGGTTCCCAGTTTCACGGGCAGCAACTCCCACAACGTGGAGCCATCGGTGAGTCCGCAGGCGGCAACAATGGTGTCTCCGGCGGCGCCAACATTGGTGGCTCCGGCGGCGCCAACCTTGGTGTCTCCCGCGGCGCCAACGTTGGTGTCTCCCGCGGCGCCATTACTTCAGCTCAATGCACCCGTCTCTGCGGATAATACGCCGCCCGGCACCGCGCCAACAAGCGGCCACTCCATCAGTTGCACGCCCGCCGCCGGCGGTGCCTCGACCTTAGCCGAGCTGGACGCCATCACGGTAACCAACCCTCGGCCAATGACTTCCATATCCTTGCCTTTGACTAGCTAGCCATCCCTAACGCCCTACATGTTTTCCGCAGAGCTCCGCCGTCGACGTCCCATGCACTCTCCTGCACTTTGTGAACGGCGAGTTGATCGATGTTGCCTAGGCCAAAATCATTCAACCGAGCAACCGCCAGTTACACGGTAGACCCATGCAACCCGACGTGTATAGGATTCAACTGGTTCGGGTGCTTAGCGGCTACGACGACGTGGTACCTCCCTTTCAACCCCATGGTGCCGACGAAGATGAGGTCCTTACCCTCCAGCATTGCTTCAATTGGTCCATGGTTTGGCCAAAGAGCCAGATTCGTTTGGGGGCGAGGGACACCACCCCACAGACAGCACCCCCAGCCCTGCCGGCGCCAAGCCATGGCAAGACCACCCCAACGGTGCCGCCATCAGCTGATGTGGACATGCAGATGGCACAGGATCCGAACGACGGTCCGGACGAGGACAGTACGTTCGCCAACCTGGACTGCAACTTCGATTTTGGGGTGATGGACTACGATCTCAGTAGCCAACCCTCTCAAGCTGCCGCCGAGGGGAAAACCTATTGCAACAAGCGGCGCCTATTCTGTTCTCAGGAGACGCCTCCAGCTGCCGACTTCACCGAGACTCAGCCGATAGCCGAGGTGAGAAGTGTTATCAGTCCTAACACACTGAAGAAGGCTTGCGAAGAGGAGAATGCAGTCCCAGTAAATACGAAGCCGAAGGGACGGAAAAGAAAGAAGAAGGACGACAAGTCTGCCAGCCAGCCGGCACCTATCCGTGCTCAGGACGGGCCACCAGTGCCCAAGAATATCGAGGCGAGGGTGCATGTGTCGGGTGAGCGGATGCTAATTAAAAGATTGTACGATGCTGCACCCGGTCCTATGCGATCTCTGGTTGACGGTATTCAGTTTATGGAGGAGCGGCGTATCAGGGAGAAAGATCATGGATACCCGGTGTATATTGCCAAGGTGCCCTTGGGCCATGGCTTTGTCGATAGTGGCTTCGCAGAGAAGATCTTCCTGCGGTATGATGACATCTTCGCCATGCTGAACAGTTATCCGCTGCACTACACCTTCATTCGCCTATACTCGCTCAGCAAGGCGATGCGGATCATTAGACACAACATCCCGGACATCGCGATAGCCGACCCCTTCTACATGCGTGCCGTCCACTTGGCCACCGCCGGAGACCGGGCAGTCGCGAGTGGATACCTCAAAGACTTCTTTCTAGCGAACCAGAAGAAGTGTAACATCGTCCTGCCTGTATTTCCCGAGTAAGTCACCCCTCACCGTACCGGTCTTAACTCGTGATTTTTTTAGATTTCAATCATCATGTTCTTAAACATTATGTCTTCTACGCAGAGACAAAACCTGCACACTCATCTCCATAACCCCGAAACATTCCATGGCCACATACCTCGATGCGGACGGTAAGTCAACCACGGACTACACGAATGTCAAGGCCGTACTTGATGATGCTCTCAATGGCTACGTCAAAGCGAAAGGCAACATGCAGAGGCCAAATATTAGGTACGGGAAGCATGTGTTCAAGCACCAAACAAAGTTTCCCTGCGTCAAGAAGCCGCCTTCTAGTAACAAGGATGCCTACTACGCCCTCTATCACATGGATAAGTTCATACGGGACCAGCAGCAGCTTACGCTACCTGAGCATCTCAGAGACTGGGCCAACAAATTGGCGCGGGTCCCTGACGACGGCATCAAGCAAGACTTCTTCCGCATCCAAGTAGAGTTTTGTGAAATCATCCATCAAGATGTCATTAGAAGCGCGGGGGAGTTCTACGCCGGCCATCAGCCGTCAAACAGTGACATAGACACGATGCTCCAAATGCAGGGTGACGACTACCGCTCATGGATGTGCTTGAAGAAAGGCGGCGGTTTTATCCACGCTCCGAGTGGAAAGTCTTGATGTGCGAGCCTAGTTATGTAGTTGTGAACTAAAGACGAGCTTCTGTTGTAATAAACTTTATCCAGCACTTTACTTGCTATTAATTACTAGTTCGGCTATGTTTGTGAACTTATATATATGGCTCTGTCGTTTTCCGCACTTGATTTGGTCGTTAATTTTGTTTGCATATGCCGATGATTAGAATGGTTGGTCATCCGTACACTTGGGGAGGCATGAGCGAGCCTGGTGTGATGGCACAAATATCCATGTCTTGTGCATCCTACCTGGTCTCGCTCACACCATCCCTAAATGTTAATTTTTTTTTTTATGAGGCATTCCATTTAGTTCATACTAGCTACTTATCTTCTTATTTGAGTTGGCACTTCTTAATTGCATTGGCCGATGATTAGAATGGTTGGTCACTTGTACACTCCGGGGTGTCGCTAGTGAGCCTGGTGTGATGGCACAAATATCAATCTCTTGTGCATCCTACCTGGCCTCACTAACGCCATCCCGGGATGTTCATATTTGTTTCGACCGACAAAGTATGAGGCCCTTGTCATTCTTCCATTTGCTTTGGTATCTCAAAATGCCGATGATTAGAATGTTCGGTCAACTGTACACTCCGTGGTGACGTAAGCGAGCCTGGTGTGATGGCACAAATAACAATCTCTTGTCCATCCTACCTGGCCTCGCTTACGCCATCACGGAATGTTAATATTTGTTCCGACCAGCAAAATATGAGGCATTCCATTTAGCTCATACTAGCTACTTGTCTCTTATTTGAATTGGTACTTCTTAATTGCATTGGCCGATGATTATAATGGTTGGTCAACTCTCTGGGGAGGGGCAAGTGAACCTGGTGCGATGACACAAGTATCAATCTCTTGTGCATCCTACTTGGTTTCACTTACCCCTTCGCGGAATGTTAATATTTGTTCCGACCAACAATGTATGAGGCATGCCTTTTAGTTCATACTACTTGGATCGTTTTTGAGTTTGCTCTTATTCGTTGCAAACATCTATGAGCGTGCACTAATGTTTCTTTGGCTTGTTCATATATGTGCAGATATGACGTGGTATGTCGTGTACAAGGGCAAGGTTCCCGGAGTCTACAACGACTGGGAGGAGTGTCGGAGACAGGTTCACCGTTTTAGCGGTAACAGCTACAAAGGGTACACCACTAGAGCGGAGGCCGAAGACAGATACGCACGCTATCTGGCGGGAGAGAGGACGGAGCGGAGGAGGAACCGGATGAAGACCACTTTCATCGGGACGGTGCTAGTAGTCACTCTAGCTCTCTTCTATGTGATGGTCGTTTAGATGATCGACCTTGTGTAACCACTATCTCATTTGTGAATTTGTAACTCCGTAACTCGTCTAATATTTGAAATCTTGTGAATCATGGAGGCTACTGTGAAGAACTATGTATTGATATATTGTGCTGTTGTTTATATGTGTTATATATCCTGTATTTGTGTTGTTATACTGTTCTATACAACATGTACAAATACCAGCCAGAAATGCAAAAAATAAAAACCAGGGACTCCTAGCAGTGGCGCACTGGTGGACCATGAGTGGCGCACGGCCACACAGTAGCAGTGGCGCACTACTTTGCAACCTGTGGCGCACTACTTGGTGATCCCTTTCGAAAGTAGCAGTGGCGCACCAAAGCTGCTAGCAATGGCGCACGTCTGAAATACAATAGTGGCGCACCTCGACAACCAGCAATAGCGCACCAGCTCGAGGTAACAGTGGCGCACCCCAGGAGGCAGTAGTGGCGCACCAACAACAGGCAGTAGTGGCGCACTGCTGCTCAACAACAGTGGCGCACGCCTTTGGGGTAATAGTGGCGCACCACTAGTCATTTCAATGGCGCACGGTGTAGTGCGCCACTGTTACTTAGGGTAGTTGTGGCGCACCAGTAGTGCGCCACTACTAAAACTTAGCAGTGGCGTGATAGTAGTGGCGCACCAGCAGTGCGCCACTGAAGGGGAAAAGTGGTGCGCCACTAAAGAGCTGTTTCCTAGTAGTGTTACTACGACAAATGGATAATGATCTCGCTGGAGATTGTTTAAAATGCTAATTGCATAACTTATCTCAAGGTGAGACGGTCCCACGTTGACTAAACCTGTCCAAACCTGTCCACGGTGGTAAAAAGAGAGTAAAAAACCGGCTGTCAACCATCGTTATACCGCTACCAGGGACCAAAATTGGACTTAATTAAGAGTTTGAGGACATGTTTAGAATAAAACAAATTTAATGGACCAAAGTTAGACTTTTACAATACATGAGGGACCAAAAGTGCACTTAACCCAAACAAAAAATTGAACCATCGATCTGCAGATTAAGCTTTCATCAGCTTGCTTGCTCACACTATTAAGCCTACCTTATGTAATAGAATAGTATCCTAGATGAACACCCTATCCGTTGCCTAGACCTTCGGTATGACTATCTATGTATAATTACCCGGTATGTAAAAAACTTCATCTAAAGTTGTCCAGCTTAAGACTTAATGGAGCAGTATACTACCTTTTTTATTCCTTATAATTGTTATTTCTTTTGACTGGCTTGCACATACTGCGACATCTCTTCATATATCATTGTTACACTCTACCAACTGTTGTATCAATAACCTCCTAAATGTGCCTTCAGGTGACAAATGACCTGCCATAAATTTTTCAGCGTCAATAATTTTCTGAATGTGCCTTCAGGTGACACAGGAACAGCCATAAATTTTTCAGCGTCCTGTTTTCTGATTACGGGTGACAACTATATGCTTCTATTGTGTGTCCTTTCCTACTTGGGGAAATTGCATTGTTCATTCCAATTTATGAGGAAGTTAATCCATTTGTAATTCCTTTTTTTAAACATAAGACAATGTAAGTTTTAACGGTCATAGCTTTTTTTTTTGAAAAGGGAAAAACCCAGCTTCTGCATCGTGATGATGCACACAACCTTTTATTAAGAAACTAGTAATCGTTGTTGAGTATTTATTACATCCCAAGAATCGCCTAAAGTCGATACAAAAATCAACCAGCGAAAAAATGAAAACAGCAGGAGCCGACTATGCATCCTCTAGTCGACTAATATGCTACCAGCCAGCCCGGCACAAGATATCCTGAGCGACCGTCTGGAGCCGTGTGCATCCAGAAGCTATGACATCCCGTTGCTCTAGTGGTTAGAGGAGAGCCCAGAGTTGAATCCAATGCACCATGGAGAAGATAACCTGTAAAAAATTGAAATTTTTCTTGTTGTTAAAGATTATATCATTGCGGCATCTCCATATTGACCAACATAAGGCTGATACACCAATGCGTATTAAAACCCTGGATTGTTTGTCAACTCCTTTTAACCAATTTCCAAACTTATTTGTAATATTGGTTGGTGGAGGGAGATTATGAGTAAAATTAACAGTTCGCCATATTAGTTTAGCCAATGGGCATGTTAGGAACAAGTGTTCTACCATCTCTTGTTCTCCGCAAAAAACACATTTAGTACACCCATTCCATTGTCTCTTTGCTAAATTATCTTTTGTCAATAGCACCTTATTACTCAGGAACCACATAAAAAATTTATTTTTAGGGGGATTTTCATTTTCCAAAGATATTTCCGCAAGTATGTTGTATGATCATTCATAAGATCCTCATACATAGATTTGACTGTAAACAACCAATTAGTTGTTAGTTTCCACATAAAACAGTCTGGTTCATTATTTAAATTTACCATCATTAATCTTTGGCATAAGTGTAGCCACGCTGTCCATTTATTACCAGATAGCACACATCTGAAACCAATGTTTAGCGGTCTTTGTGCCAATACATGAGCCACTAACACATTCTTATGGTTCACGATATTATATAAAGATGGGTATTGAGTAGCTAATGAGGATTCTCCTAACCAAATATCTTCCCAAAATCTTGTCGTAGCACCATTTCCAATCTTAAAATATCCTTTACGAAAAAAATCGTCTTTTACCCGCATGAGTCCCTTCCAAAAAGGAGAATCAGTCGGTTTTGTCTGCACCTTAGCAAGGGTTTTTTGACTGAGGTATTTATTATGTAGCAATTCTTGCCACACCCCTTCCTCATTTAGTAGTTTAAAGAGCCATTTACTCAATAAACATCAATTTTTGAGTTCAAGCACCTCAATACCTAAACCCCTTGATCTTTAACGGTCATAGCTGAATAATCTCATTGTTCATTGTTACGCCTACCAACTGCTGCATTAATATCCTCATGAATGTGCCTGCAGGTGACACAGGACCTGCCATGAATTTTTCAGCGTCCCGTTTTCTGATTACGATTGACAACTATATGCTCCTATTGTGTGTCCTTTTCTACTTGGGGCAATTGCATTGTTCATTCCAATTTATGACGAAGTTAATACATTTGTAATTCTTTTTTATACTTAATACAGTGTAAGTTTTAATGGTCATAGCTGAATGATCTCATTGTTGAGCAGAAACAGCTTAGCGAGCATTATAGTTATAATGGATCCACCATGAGTTTGAGGGGGGGGGGGTGTTAGATGTATATAACTGTATATTGTAGTTTCTCCATATGTTAGGGGGCTTTATGCATATGTGCACATGTACATGTACTATATATTGTGGCCTTTGGCCCCCTGGTAATACAACAAGCATATTGCCCTAACAATAACATCAAGTAATGCAAGACTAGGCAAGAATATCTGCAGATACAACAATAGTTTACTCGATTTAAATATTCAGATATCTTCCCCACCGTATCTTCACTTGGTGATGCTTAAGGAGCAAACAAGCTAATTATAACCTATATTAAAGCATATATTAAAGCCAACCCCCTTTGCTCAAACCATAGTTATGCCACGTCAGTCTTTTGTTACCATAGATATGCAAATCCTGCACTGTTTCATTTTTTAGCAGCTCCTTATTTTATTTTGGTTCCCGGTTTTACAATTTGTTGGTAACATGTGTGAGATCGTGTACGTGTCGCTCTGCCGCTTTCGCCTTATCTCGGTGATTCTCGGTCAAAACGTCAGATGGCGCGTTTCCCATGATTGTCTCTTCTTGCCATTACCACCACCCACATCATCTCTCTAGGGCTGCCCCCCTTCTCTCCCGCGGGGCACCATGTGAGCCGAGGAAGCTATCACCTGCCCTTCCCTCTCTCTCTCTCTCTCTCTCTCTCTCTCTCTCTCTCTCTCCCTCTCTCCCATGCTGTTGGTGGCGCGGTGGAGTACCTTGGCGATCTCCTCTCTATCTCGAGGTGTATTGGCCACGGGAGGAGCTAACATTACCAGGCGAGCCTCCCTCAGCCTCTACCACCACCTCTACCTTCGGGATGATGTCTGGTGGCCGTGGACGCGGGCGCAACGCGCCTGCCCTATTCTCGCTGCCCCAATCTTCGCGTCGGCTCTGCCCTGTGGGAGATGCAGATGCCTCCTTGAGGTGCCAATTCTTTCTTCCCATCAGATGTTCCTCCTACTGTTGGCTACTCTCTGACTGATTGCTTTAGTTGATATGTGGGTGTTGGGAGGTAAGATATTCAGTCGGGGAAATAGCGAGTGGTTCATGATTTTGATGGTATTTCTTTCTGTCTTCTTGGTTGTTTGCTATCATGTTGTCACTGCTGCCTTTTCTTTTGGTTTGCCTTTGTATCTCATGATTTGTTGATTCAGTTTGCATGTTTACCTTGCCAGTTGTTCTTCAGCTGGATGTTCCTTGGAGATTAAATCTGCAAGAAGAAATTACATTTTTGTTACTTCATCAATATGTTTCTGCAGGTACATGTACCATCTAGATTATTATCTCAATTGTTCATGGCCATAAACGAGCTTCTTTGATTTAGTAAAGTTTACCTTTATTTATATAAACTAAAAAATTTAAAAACAATAGTGGTTAGGTATTTGTAATACATGGGGTTATGGATTTTTTGTTTCATATAGGTTTATACAAGGTTCATAGGAACATGTATAGTTACACAGTTGGATTCAAAACCATCAGGATATGATATGTCGATTATAAATATGCATGTCAACAAAAGAGGTTCCAGATCTCTAATGGAACCAAAAAGCAACTTCAGGGCAGTTAGATTTTTTGAGTTGCACACTTCATGTCAGAAAGACAACTCCTAAATTTATTATATGTTGCGTTGTAATACTCTGAGCTAAAGAAATAGCGGTATATTTGGTTTTTTGTTTGTTTGAGGTCACAAGGCGTACTATGCTTTGAAGGTCCACAAATCTCAGCTTTAGGATTGAAAGTTCGATTTCTTCCAGTTACCTTCCTTAGGGGCACGATACTCGGAGGCTATCAAAATTGGATTTCTTCTAGTTACCTTCTTTTTTTCTACATGAGTTAACCTCTGCTATCGAAGTTTTAAATGTTCAGAAGAGCTATGCAGAAAATCATAAATTTTCATTACACATGCATCTTAATGAACAATTTTTTATAGAATTTCCATATTTTGCTTACAAAATCCAGACAGAAGTTCATGAATTCTTGGCTAAAAGCACCTTCCACAATATAACTCAAAATATTATATTATCAGATACGGTGCTTCAGATTTGTATCCCAAGGCACTGATCAACTGCAATAAGTTTTCATTATTTCTTGCTATAAAAAAGTTATGCTTGGAAAAGTTTTAGTTAGCATACATGCTCCTTACAATTTATAGACCAACATGCTGAAGGTTATAATTCTTTCTTGCTACTTGGTTGGGCAAAAAAATGCATACATGTCAAATTATTTGAGACTGTTACCTTGAATCTATAATATCAGTTAAGATACATCTAGAATGAATATGACAAAAGAACTAGAGTCTCATCACATAACTATCATATTTATTATGAGCAAAATGCTGTACTTGAAACTTTCAGTTGCGCTGTGCTTTTGTCTATTTGGTGGTTGAGAAATTAATTTTTCTTTAAGGGAAGAAGCTGGCCAAGCATGGATATGATCCGGAACAAGGTGATGCCAATCATTAGCAGATGGCCAGTGTTCTGCAAAGATGCTCACCCTTCTCTGTTGGACATGAAACTGCTACTCCTAGAAGAAACAAGGGGCGATTTGTTGTGGATGATCTACAGATGAACTATGCAAGTGACAATAGTCAGGTAATAACATTAGCACTTCGTATGTATACAGTCCGTGACGCAACATCTTGGATTCTAGAAGGATCCGAGAGCAACAACTTGGATTCTAGAGAATTTAGGAGAGCACATTGATCGATGGTTTTAACAGAAGGATATGACAACAACACCTTGGATTTTACAGAATTCTTCACAGAACATTGACAGAAAATTTTAATAGAAGGATCTGAAATCAAATTCTAGAAAATTTACGAGAGCACATTGATCGATGATTTTGCACTGAGGGATAACGCTTGGGCGGCAGCAATTCCACATCAATGTGCCACTAGGAGTTGCTAAAGTAGATAACCAAGCATAACTAAAAAATGATAAATAAGCATCAAAACTATGCATATGCATCAAACTTAGCATGCCAAGATATATTCTGAGTTCATGGGGCGTCATCACAGATATTTGAATATTATTGCAGAAATCATACATGATCAAGTAGTGATTAATTATTCGGAAAAATGTAACATTGCAGAAAACATATACTATCCGGAAATGACTAAGTTACTAGCTTCAGTGGTTCATAAATAATACTAATAGGAACACATAGCATGCCATGATCCTACCATACCTAGGATGGTCCAGTGCAATCAAACCGTAACAGAGGTAAGAAAGGTTCGCGTTATGATTTTCTAGCCTTAGAAATTCATAGTCAAATGAGCTACATAAGGTTTTTTTGTAGGAAAAGAAGTTCAGTTCCCTGTAGTTACCAATCTAAGCAGAACAAAAGGCAAGACCCTACATATCCCATTCCATAATCAAACAATAGCAGAGAGTACAATTTAGAAACACGGAATTGCATGCCCAAATGGCAGGAGGATTCCTCTCTCACCGTGATGAAGAACTGCTTGTCGCCCGTTGTCATTAATTGGACGGAATGTTGAGTTCCGGAATGCTCCACCGGTAAATTCAAAATGGACAACAGCCTGGAGTTTGTCGGAGCGGATGGTGTTTCGGTCGCGCGCAACCATGTTTTTCTGACCATTTGGCTTTAGAGGGGGTGTTCGATGCTCTGTGATCTGTTGCCATCATGAGACATGTCTTAGTTCCACGGTGAAGTCAAACATGGAGAATGTCATGGAAGCCGAGATCCGAGTACTAGGAATGGAGGTTTGAGTCCCGGTGGTGTAGAGATTCTGGCTTGGGGATTCGTGACTTGGAGTAGAAGAATTGGCAAGTGGGGGCGATATCACAAGAGGAAATCAGTGGGTGAAAACCTATTGTCCGACCTTAATTGGTTGTGTCTCACAATGACCTTGCTAAAGGCATTGTTTTGCGACAGCGGACTTTTCTCCGGGGTGAAAACCTACGATCATTGAGCACAGCGATAATGGCGTTTGTGTAATGTTCCCATCTTGGAGGCGTCATTTTTGGAGTTGATGGATTTCTAGTGCTGTTTTGGTGGTGTTTGGTCAGATGTTACAAGAAATTGATTAGTGTGGCAGGACTTTATTCTGTAATTCCCCTTTCTTTTTTTGGTTGTGTCCATTCATATGGCTATTAGGGCACTACATTATTGCAGAGGCTGAATGTAATTGATATCTTCACGATATTAATATATTTATTTTATCAAAAAAATGATACTAGTGGTTGAGGTTTAATCAACGGCCCTTGTATGTTATACAAGTTGACCGATCAGTTTAAAATTGCAATGCACTACTAGTCCGTATTTGTTGCAACCATATACTACTGTTCCCTGCATTAGAAAATAGAATTCAAGAGGTTGGTGGAACATGTCTTTTTCACGTGCTCCACGGGACTTTCACTCCAACGGAACGTACATGGATATTTAAATCGGACAGCAGCCGGCAGGGAGGCGACTTTAAAGAGTTGGGGTTCGAGGGAGAGCCCTGCAGCGGGGAGAAGAAGCGTTGCATTTCTAGCTGTCTCGACGAGGCGACGGGGGAAGGAAATGGCCGCGGTAACGGGCATGGTCATGCTCCTGGCAGCGGCGCTGGCGATCCTCGCGCCGCCCGCGCGAGCGCTCGACCGCAGCGAGTTCCCGCCAGGGTTCCTCTTCGGCGCCGCCACGTCTGCTTACCAGGTTAGTTGGTCGATGTGGAGCTTGAATTCGCCGCTGTTCGATCGTTCGGTCCGAATACACAACCGACAACCGAGACTGCGATATCTGGTTCCAGGTTGAGGGCGCGTATCTGGAGGACGGCAAGGGCCTCAACAACTGGGATGTCTTCACCCACACGCACTGTACGTCATCTCCCTCTCTCCCTTATCCATCTGTTCTTCCCTTCCCCCTTGCTTCCTGCTCGCTGTGAAGATCCACCTGTAATGCCATAGACAGGATATTTGGTTGGATGATGCTCTGTTAATCTTAATCCACCATGTACGCAAATCATTGAGCTGGATTACTCTACTGTGAGCAAGTCATCACCAGGATATAGACGCACGCCATTTCACTACAGGAATGGACGCATACGCCGACGGCCAGCTGTCCTCGGCGTAGCCACGTTTGGCCCTCGGCGTAGGCTACGCCGACGGCAGCCCTCGGCGTATGACGTCGGCGTATAGGTCCCTCGGCATAGACAATATTGCCGTCGGCGTAGCCCGGCCCTCGTCGTAGCACGCTACGCCGACGGCAAAACCGAGTTTTAAAATTTTTCAAATTTTAATTTTTTTTCATCAATTTTTTTCTTTTTTATCTTTCACCCATACACTTTTAACTCTAAGTACACTTAATTCTAGGTCAAATTACAATCATGGTTAAACTTCCCGGCCGGTCACCCATCCTCACACTACTCCAACCTCAGCACGCTTAACTTCTTGGTTCCATTCGGATGAGCTTCCCTTAAAGAATTGACACCTTAGTGATAATAATAGCTTATCAACCCTATTAACCCTTGGACCGTGATGTCACAACTCTTTAATTTTGAATTCCAAACAACTACTTAAGTAAACAACAATGAATATATAAGTAACAATGAATAATAATATTGAATTCAAATAACAATAAAATGATTTTATTTTTTGGTTTTTTCTATTTAATATGGAATAATTAATATCTTTAAATCGAAAAATCGAAATTCCACAAATAATATGTCTAAATCGATCAGAAAAATGAGAGGAATCTAAATATAACATCCATATCATCATTTGAACCTAAAAATTAGAGTAATCCAAATATGACGTCCAGCTTGCCATCTGGCCAAAACGGCCCCCTCGGGAGATGCGAAATGGCCGTACCGGACGCGCTGGTGCACCGTTCGCCAACATGCTAAACAGAAAAAAATTAGCACATAAAGTGATGTGTTATAGACCTAAAAAAAATTTCGCGGAATTTATTGAGCGACGGAAAGTGTACCCCTAGTTCAAATCCGGTCAGTTTCCAGCGGATTCGGCGGGACACCGCAGGAAGCCGCAGTGATTTCCATATAGCTAGCGCGCACATATGGAATGTGATATGTGGTGTGAAGGCGGTGTCCTACTACGCGGAGGTCTCGTGAAATACTAAATGCGCCCCATGTAGCTGCTTCACAAAAAAACCCGTTTGGCACCTCGAAAATGAAAAAACCATCTCCCATGGGTCGGATTGGAAATCCTCTCCCGGGGCCTTGCTTCCCATCCTAGGTATCACACATGTGCCAAATATGGCCTCGGTCCGACAAACTATGCGGTGTCACAGGCCGTTTCCTACTCATGTGCCCTAAAAGACATAGAACTCCGGACGTGATAGCTCTGTTTGTGAAGGGTTTTCAAATAATTGTTGTATCCTAATTCTTATTTTTGGAGTGGTTACTAGGACACATAAAATGACGCCATGTGGCTCCAAGGGATTTTCTAACTTAGTTTAAATTGCCATCCGGCCAAAACAGCCCCACGGAGATGCGGTATGGCCATACCTGGTGTGCTGGTGCACCCGTCCACCATCGCGCTAAATGGAAAAAATTTAGCACATAAAGGGATGTGTCGTTGACCTAAAAACATTTTTCCTGGAATTTATTGTTCGACGGAAAGTGTACCCCTAGTTCAAATCCGGTCAGTTTCCAGCGGATTCGGCGGGACACCGCAGGAAGCCACAGAGATTCCCAGATAGCTAGCGCGCACATATGGCATGTCATATGTGGTGCGGAGTCGGTGTCCTACTACTACGCGGAGGTCTCGCGCAATACAAAAATACGCCCCATGTAGCCGCTTCACAAAAAAACCAGTTTTGGCACCCCAAAAGTAAAAAAACCATCGGCCATGGGTCGGATTGGAAATCCGCTTCCGGGGCCTTTCTTCCCATCCCAGGTAACACGCACGTGCCAAATATGGCCTCGTTCCGACAAACTATGCGGTGTCACGGACCGTTTCCTACTCATTTCCCCTAAAAGTCATAGAACTCCGGACTTGATAGCCCTGTTTGTGAAGGGTTTTCCAAAATAACTGCCGTATTCTAATTTCGTCTTTTGGAGTGGTTACTAGGACACATAAAATGATGCCATGCGGCTCCGCGGGATTTTCTGACTTCGTTTAAATTGCCATCTGGCCAAACGGGAACCCGAGGACATATAAGAAAGTGTTTGAATTGTTACTATATTAACATGATATACATGATTCAAATATGCATGATTTTGACATAAACGCATAGAAGATGTTTTTCTGAACATTTTGATACCTTATACGCATTTTTCTGACATCATATGAATTAGTTATGATTTTTACAAAATTAGACAAATTTGAAAAATCTACGCCGAGGGTGGCCGTCGGCGTAGCCTGTCTCGCCTAGGGCCAAACATATGCGGGCGGCCTCGGCATAGACTTCGCTACGCGACGGCAATGATACGCGAGGGTGAGACTCGCTGGCTGGCCGTGCCGGGCCATACGCCGACGGCCCCGACATTTGGCCGTCGGCGTATGCCACGGCCCTCGGCGTACGTCGCCATTCCAGTAGTGTTTCCTATTACAACTAAGAGTCCAAAGAAATGTTCCTTGAATGATTGGCTCTGCTCCCAGTTCTGCAAGTTGACATGCACATGCTACCATCATCGAATAGTTTTATTCAGTTTTGAGGCCGACTCTTATAAGTTTAAAGTTTAAAGTCCTACTTTCGCTCACAACGCAGCTGAGGGCATCGCGGATGGGAGGAACGGGGACGTAGCGGACGATCACTACCACCGGTACATGGTACAAAATCAGCACATAGACAATCCCTATTAACTAATTGTCATGTGATGGATCTTAATTGTACCATATACCAATGTACGGCTGCCATTGTCCCCGAACAGGAAGATGTGGACCTCATGCATAATCTGGGCGTCAACTCGTACAGATTCTCGATTTCATGGGCGAGAATCTTGCCAAGTATGCCAATAACAATTGATACACATGCACCGAGTTTCATGACTTTTCATGTCCCACAGTTCTTTGACAAAACTGTCGTTAAATCGTTCGTATCGTAGGAGGCCAGCTTGGAGGCGTTAATTCAGCTGGAATAGCGTTTTACGACCGCCTCATTGATGCACTCCTGCAGAAAGGTATAATCTCAGACGTCACACCGCGTAGAAATCCTCAACATAGAGCTAGCGAACCTAATAACGTTCGGAAATATATAATGTGGAACAGGGATAGAGCCATTCGTGACGTTGCATCACTTCGATCTGCCTTACGAACTGGAGACCCGCTACGGCAGCTGGCTCGGTGCTGGGATAAGGTACATACACTTAATTCTCTACTTCACATTTTTGCCGCAGTACGTTCTAGCAATTTTCGATTTACGTGCTCGAAATCCATTATTTCTCAGGGAGGAGTTCGACTACTACGCAGACGTGTGCTTCCAGGCGTTCGGTGACCGGGTCAAGTTTTGGACGACGTTCAACGAGCCCAACCTGTTCACCAAGTTTGCCTATATGCTGGGGCTGTACCCTCCCAAGCACTGCTCCCCGCCGTTCGGGAACTGCAACAACGGGAACTCCCAACGGGAACCGTATGTCGCGGCTCACAACTTTCTCATGTCTCACGCCGCAGCTGTCGACAACTACAAGAAGAACTATCAGGTAAACCCCCCAGCAACTTACTCTTCCAATGTGGTGATGTGCACTAACTTTTGTTGGCACTGTGATACCAACTGGCATCTGAAATGCAGAATTGCATTTATCGATCTTAGACCTTTGATCTATGTGTGTTAGGCGAAACAAGGCGGCTCGATCGGAATTGTGATTTCAATGAAATTTTATGAGCCGCTGACGAATGCCACGGAGGATATTCTGGCGGCACAACGTGCATTGGCTTTTGAGATACATTGGTATGTAACACTATGAAAATCGTTCACATCGAATTTATTTATATTATGCTAATATATAAAAAGATAAACTTAACCCATTTATACTACAAAAGAGAGAAGTTGTACTCTCGATTAGTAGTTCTACGATTTCTTTCATGTCTCTTTTTTCGTTCACAGGTTTTTGGATCCAATATTCTTTGGCGAATATCCCAAAGAAATGCGTGAGATGTTATCATCAGACTTACCAGAGTTCACCCCAGCAGAGAAGAGGTTATTGCAAAACAAAGTTGATTTCATCGGGGTAAACCATTACACCGCGATTTATGCCAAGGATTGCATCTCTTCCCCATGCGACCTTAATACTTACGAGGGAAATGCCCTGGTCTTTGCTACAGGTGAAAGAGAAGGTGTACAAATTGGAGAACCTGTAAGAACATCTTTTGTTACACATTTTTGTTTGTATCATTTTTTCCTTCTTTTTGTTGACATGTTTGATGTGATCAACCTTCCAGACTGCACTCCATGGTTTCTATGTTGTTCCAGAAGGGGTGGAGGAGATCCTCAGATATGTCAATCAGAGATACGAGAACCCACCTATCTATGTTACCGAGAATGGTGAGTGGCAAAGAAATATCAGAAAATTCAGAATGTTTCCTGGTAAATTTCTTCGGTTATCAATGATTTGTGTGGTACCATACCCTCTCTTCTTTTATTTCAGGCTACTCTCAGTATAGCAATAACAATATGGAAGACATGATCAATGACGTTGGTAGAGTGAACTACCTGCAGGGTTATCTCTCATGTATCTCTTCAGCTATCAGGTCACATGCACAAACACATCGAATTCTTCGTGGGCCTTACATACTTTACCATACATAGCTTCGGTACAAAACCACACAACAACTGCTAAATAAACTCAGACTTATTGGCATGCTTATAGGGGAGGAGCGAAGGTGCGTGGTTACTTCGTATGGAGTCTCATGGACAACTTCGAGTGGCGCTACGGTTTCACCGTAAGGTTCGGGCTATACCATGTGGATTTCACAACGCAGCAGAGGACTGCAAAGATGTCAGCGAAGTGGTACCGGGACCTCCTCATGGGTAATGGTCCGATGGACGAAGTGCGTACTCTCAGATCAAATTCCTGATACTTCAAATCTTGTGGATACTCTCGTGTATCCATCATGATTCTTTTCGGTATAGATATGAATTACACACCATCAATATTCGTGTAGACTGGTACTGAGCATAAGTTATCTTAAGTACAACCCCACTCTTGTGAACTCGCTCCATTGTAACCGATGCATGCGGCGGACATGGTGTACGGATTTGCAAGATGCACATGATTTATCTTCAAGGTTTATGGTGAGCACCCCCCGATCCAGGGGAGAGTCTAGAGAAAATTGGTGACTGGGGTCGACAACTATAGAATTGCGCACATCAAACAAATATAATGAATTATTAAACCACACAATCTCTCATACTATAATATATTGTCCGCTAAAAGAAAATATAAGCAACAATGTGCAATGATGTAATAGTAGTTACGAATGATGAAGATAAGATATACTCCCTTTGTTCGGATTAAATGGACGCGACTGGATCTCATTTTCAGCTAGCATCGTTTAGATACTCAGTTCAGATCGCGTCGATTAAAAATGTCCAGAGGCAGTACCATTTAGATGACGTACCAAATCCGGTTGCAGATATTAATGATAAACTAACATGGCAACTCGTAGAAATGATTTTGAGGCCTTACTTGTAGCATCCTAAAGTACGAAGACAATAAGCAAAGCATGCTATATCTTTTATCTCTAAATAAAAGCATCCTGCTACAAAACTCTCTTAACATGCAAGCTGTCTAAGTCATCACGTGGGCATGTATATTTTCTCTTCTTCTTTTTTACCCATACATGTTCACCAAATCTTATGGGCTTTTATCCTCCTTCAATTGCAGACCCATCGAGAGCTCATCCCCCCCCCCCCCGATAGCTCTCAGCTAGTACTTGGCCACCACCTCTCTCTCGGCCGGGCAGATCCGAAGCCACTCCGCCGGAATAGCCGGTCGGAGGCGGTGGAGGTGAAGCGCTGGAGTAGTTTTAGGTGTAGATCTATAGTATTTCTAGTTGTTTGTGCCTGTTTGCCACCGTTCTGGGCGGATGCCCCGTAGTGGAGGCGGCGGTCTGGATCCCTTTCGCCGGATCTTGACCAGGCTAGGGATGTTGCTAGCTCTCTCTCTACTCCGGTGGTCGGAGGGAGAGATGGCAAGGAGTGGCGCCGCCTTCTGCAATAAATCGGCGGCGGCAGGTTCTTCCCTCTACCTCAGCAACGACGTTGGAGTTCCCCTGGCCGGCCATGGAGGCGAGGTGGGGTTTCCCTACGGAGTTGCAAGGCGTGTCTCTGCTTCGCTCCTGGACGGCCTTGGTGGCGAGGAGGAGCTGAAGCTCGGCTTGCCGCTTTTGGATCGAGATAGAGATCCCTGTCATCTCTGTCGATGCGGCCGGCGGTTGGTGACTGCGAAGCTTTGTCTTCTTCTTCCTTGCCATGGTGTCGAGAAGGGTGGCCGTGGCGAGGTGATCCCTCGGCGTCTTCATCGACCTTTGCCTGAAGGGTGTTATGGAGTCTCTAAGCAAGAGCTCCCTCGAGCGAATCACGTGGTGCCACTCAGCGGCTCCATGATCTTCGGCCGGACAAGCGGCCCATCTTCAACCTCCAAGATGGAGGTCCCTCTGTGCTCGATTCATCGGTGCTCGTCGTCTCTCCACCGCCAAGTGGTTCGTCCCCAGAGGAGGAGAAGCGGCCGGCGGGTCAGCAGCGTCGCCGGAAGCATGCTATCGAGTGACCTGGCATCGTATCTCGATGGCAACGTCTCGAGGTCGCCGGCGACTGGTGGTGGAGGCACTCAGGGACCTGATTGCTTTTTTAGTTTTTGTCTCAGGGTGTTTTGTGCATTTTTGGAGGGCCTTTCTTCAAATTCTGGTTTATCGGTGCAAAAGAAGCCAGAGGACCTCCTTGTAAATTTGTACCCGCCACGTGTGATGCAATGAATTCTCTTAGGCCTTCTAGGCCTTTCTTTGTTCAAAAAAAAAATTTGCAGACCCATCCGCTTCCTCTTGCAACTACCCATCATTCCCATACACTAATTCCTTTCCTATTCGGCTCCACTACAACAAAATATACACAAAATACTAACTGTGCATTAAGTGATGGAGGAGGCCAAGCAATCATTACTACCCTCTAAATACCTTCCTCTCCGTTCCCGCTAATTTGGAGAACATGTTCCTGCTTCCGCGTCCATCCATCTTAAAGAAAGAAATATATAAATATTCTATAATAACTGGACATTGAACAATTGAATTGTAACGTGTGGATATAGGCGGTGTGGCACATTATGATTGTTTATGCCCAGCATTGAATGGTAAGAACTTTTTTTTGAAGCGTGAAAATATATTCCACTAAACCTGGTGCATAGCAAAGAAGCTTGCAACCAAACCAGATACAAAGGCTGGTGCATCCACCAGCCACAACAGGTTCTGCGCACCCAGTTCTCTGCCATGCTGAGCAATTGCATGGGCAGCCTTATTACATGATCTACGACAGAAACTAAAATCAAAGGCATCAAAAGCCAACGTACACGGGCTTCTAGCTTCACGATAGAGTACTCCGATGTCTGCCATGTCGGAATCTCCTGACTTTACAGTATTAACCAAATTCAGGGAGTCTGACTCAAAAGTCACCCGGAAGGCACCCAAATTGCTCATTGTTTCAGAGAGCCCGTTCCAGCCACTATGAAGCTGCCATCGTCCGCCCAAGCAATGAAGCCCCATGCTCCTTCGTGTGTCTCCTGGCAGTAAGCAGCATTAAAGTTCACCTTAATGAAGTTTGTTTCTGGTAATTTCCATGTCTCATTCCGTGCTTGTGCCTCGCGCGTGTGCACCTCCCCCTGGCTGAACTCCATCTGGTGCTTGCGAATCTGGAAGCAGACCTCGTCCATAGAGAGGGTTCTTTCACCTGCATTAGCTTTGTTCCTCGTCGTCCACCAATCCCATAAGAGAACAATAGCAAGTAATCTCTTCTCCTGGGAAAGCGAAAGGATGTGGTCAGTCACCTGGCGTGCATTGGTGCATTCACACAGCGACAAGCGTAGGTATTCACAGTCTAGGGCTCGCCAGATTTGTTTGACTGCTTTGCATCGGAGAAAGACATGACTCCCATCCTCGTCTAGACGCCAGCACACAGGGCAGCGGGTGTCGAGCTCAATCATCTTACGTTTGATGTTTAGCTTAGTGGAAAGGTTGTTGTGTGTAAACCTCCAGAGAAAAATAAGGACCTTCCCCGGTAGCTTCTGGTGCCATATGTTCTTCCAAGTCTGGTGCTGCAAAGGGGAGCCTGCCGATGAGCTTGCATCTCGGCTGAGGATGCCGTCACGCAGATTCACCCCTAATTGGTATGCCAATTTGAATGTGAAAGCCCCTTTGCTGTCATAATGCCACACTATTACATCTTCCATATCTGGCCGAATAGGGATCATCAAGATTTCTTTCACATCCTCCATACTGAAGTGGTCATGGAGTAGTTCTTCATTCCACTAGTCTGGGTTTATGAGTTCACTAACCCGTGTAACAATGGATTGGCCATGGAAGGAGTTAGGACACTGTGTTGTGCCTCTCGGTAGGCAAGGGTCTTCCCAGATTGCAATGGATTCTCCGTTGCCCACCCACCAGACGATGCCCTCCTTCATTAACTCGCAACCCTTAAGAATGCTACGCCACGTATATGACATTCCTTGATTCTGTGGTAAGAACTAACTAAATATGAGCACATATGTATCTGAAATTGAAACCATAAGAATGAACTATAAGACAACTGACCAGTTCCTGGACATCAAACATGGATTTTAAACGAGCGATGTCAGTGCAATTGACTTTATAATAGACGTATGAGAACCAGATGTATAAGATTAAGGAAATATAATTAACCTTGTCTTTTTTGCGAATAATATAATTAACCTTGTTGACGCAAACTCCGATAGTAAATGTTGCATATACTATTGGATGTCCAAATCTATTCTCAGGAGTAATACATTAGGAGAATAACGACGGCACATATTTCAACTTCTAATTGACATTGAAGTAACTGAATATTCCTTGTTAAAAAAAGTTACGGAATATACCTGCTGGCCACTGCAGAAGTTACATGAATCATATACAAACAATATTGTCAGTTTCATGTGTGCGATTGAATTACTTTGAAAGCTATAAAGAAATATTTATAATGCATGCTCCACGATAGCTCGGTGATCCTTGTCTGTTGTAATCGTACTACCAACAACAATAAGATGAACCAGAGAGAGGCGAATTACAGAGACAGCTAGGACCAGAGATAAAGAAAAGCGAGAAGCTAGGGTCTAATTTTACCTGATAATATGCCATCCTTTTCTTGCACTTTCGAGAATCTGTCGTGTCCTCTTGTGGCGGTGGAAGCCATAGCCATTGCCTACTCCACCTCCTCCTCATCGCCCGCCATTGCTTTCTCGCATGTCGTCGCCATCCACCATAATCCCTGGGACAATCAAAAACGAGAACTGTGATTAGCAACCTATGCATACCGGCAAACATGTGTAGGACAAATCAAAACATCTATAAGAAAGGAAACGTAGGTGTCAAGCATGGCTGCTGCAGGAAACAAGAAGAGGAGAGGATCCACTACAACCGGAAGGAAGAAGCCGGAAGGACAGCGGCTACACATCTTTCACGGCATTAATTTTGCGAAGAAACGCCACGCTGTTGCTCTGCATGTCATCCATTTGTTTTTGTTGGCCGAATGCTGCTCCGCCTGCTGGACTTCTATCTGAAGGAACGCACGCCAAGGTAACAATTATCAGCCCGATTGACGAGAGAGTTTCTAGCTTTTTTTCGATAAAAGATGTTTTATTACTTTAAAAGCAATTACATCCAGCCTCTGCATAACTAGAATGCACACAACCGTTTTATGTGTCTCAAGTCAAAAGATGGATAAAAAACTAGGCGAAATATATATCGAAGCGATAAAACATATGACGTCTAAGGAGTGGGTGGGGCTTCAATCCGTAGACTATGCTGCCACCCATGTAGAGAAATGGTATGGGCACCACTAAGAATCGGATCCCGATTTCTGCTTCAAATCGGACCACTTTTTATCCGTTGGATTCGAAGCAGCCGAGCCGTATTCTAGCTGCCCGTGTGTGTAATTGTATTGTATTAATTGGGGACAAATTGCATGCTTCTCCCTTAAATGATTCCGTAATGCACGCACATGCTATCTGTCATTTTTTCAAGGGCACCACTAAGAATCGGATCCCGATTTCTGCTTCAAATCGGACCACTTTTTATCCGTTGGATTCGAAGCAGCCGAGCCGTATTCTAGCTGCCCGTGTGTGTAATTGTATTGTATTAATTGGGGACAAATTGCATGCTTCTCCCTTAAATGATTCCGTAATGCACGCACATGCTATCTGTCATTTTTTCAATGGCATACGTGGGTTTGACTTCTTCCTCTAGCCCCTCGTAATTGCTTCTTTTTAGGAAACTATCTGCTGAATTTTAGAAACTAATTCTTGATTTCAAGGAAATCAACAAACTCATTTTTAGCTCCCTTAACTTATGAAGCATGTTTTGTTTCCAACGTCATTTTAGTTTGCACTCCGCTGAACTGAAGTTTGCTTCAAACACAACATGATTTTGTTTCTCTCTCAAAAAGAAATATGATTTTATTTCCTTGCTCCGTACGAAGCACACACCATTGGTCAACTATATTTCGTACCCTACCAAAAGTTTCTTTAAACACATTAAAATCATTATTTCATACAATGGAGAATTTGCTTCCATGTAAAGAAATTACATAAATATTCATGGCTATCCATATACTAACTTTGCTTCCTTTCGAAGCGTGGTTTGTTTCCAAAGAACTTGCTTCGAGGAGAACGAAACCTGCTTCAGCTTAACGTACATGTGTGTCTAATGTAATGGATTCTTCTTTCAGAGCATCAAAAAATTGCTAATATACAAAAAAAAATACATTTTGGTAATTTACATGTTCTTCAGAACAAATTGGGTAATGTTCTAAAACAATTACAATGTTGCTCCCATCGAATCGAGAACTTGCTTCCATTGACAACTTGGTAACACCATGGATTTTCTATTGCTATGTGTTATTCGCTTCATATATAGAGGATTACAATTGGCCGCATCACCAACACCGTCAACCAGCAGGGCTACTCCACACATGTCTCTTGATGATTGTTTGCCAAACATTCCGTTGGGACACTGTCGCGGTCTGTGGCGAAGAAACCTTCACCATGCCCTAGATCAGGAGCATGGACGGCGATAACACATATTGGTTTAGCTCCTTGTCTTTCTTCCGTCATGCAGCCAACAACCATGAATAACAAAAAAATTCTGGTATACAATAGAAACATCTGTGAGAAACAAAGAATCATGGTATGTATCGTACGAAGCATAACTTCTGTACAGTAGAAGCATATACCAGAGACTTAGGTAGTAAGACACAAAAACATCATGCTTCAGATTATTGGAAGCACACAATCAGGTAGTAAGAAACAAAACATTAATATGGTGGATGCATGGGAAATATAGGGTTTGAAAACTGTTGTATTATGGAAGTAACCGATTGGCAATTATAATAAATAAGCACACATATAGGTCCAATGATTCATATATAAGTGCAGCCAAATACACATTTGTAGTAGAGTGGTTGCACATTTACGAAGAGATCAGATTTGATGAAGCTTTAATATATGATTCAAAAGTAAGCAGTGTACAACCAAGATCCATAAGGTTCCACAAAGCGTGTTTCTGATCAATGATTTTATACTCTTTGTCATGTATAACAGAGATATACAAAGCACAAGTAAATGTTTAAATTGAAAAATGCTATTGACAATGGAAATAAAAAACACAAGCTCTAGTAGGATGCTTCCATTGCCACAAACTATCTGTAGCTGCTATGAAGCAAACATTGTGATATCTCAACAAAACTCATGCTTTTATTTGAAGAGTCAAAAAAAAAAAAACTCATGCCGAATGGAAGCTGATGAACAGCAAGGTAGATGTGGTGATATGCATGATACCTCAGCGAAACTCATGTTGGGTCAAAGCAGATGAACAATAAGCTAGAGGGGGTGACATGCATCCGCTCAATGTATATGGGAAATGTAGGGAGCTTGTGGCAGTGTTTAAATTCCAAAATTTAATAGTGGGACTTTAGAAGCACGAAGTACTACTATTGCCACAAACCATCCGTACACAGAAAAACAAAAATACATAGGAAGCATGGATGCTATGAAGCAGACGCTTCATGCTATCTGTACATAACCCCCATTATAGTGGAAGCACATAAATTCAGTACCTTTTGATCTGGGCTTAACCAAATACAGGGAAAAGGGGATGGATTAGTAGCTAGTCAGAGGAGAAAGCAAGGATCAGATTTCTGCAATTAGATACACGTACTGTTGTGTGGAACAGCGCCAACAAAGGAGTCGATCGCAATATCCTCCTCTGGCGAAGCAAACCATGCTACGTGATGGATACATCAGCTGCTATAACAGCAGCACTCCAACGCGGGGCAGCAGGAACTATCTGGTGGGGGTACTGGAGGAACAACGGCAGGTCGAAGCGGAGTCTGCGCAGGGGGAGATGACAGATGAGCCTGCTGGTTGCGTGGTTGATAGGCACCACGGCCCCCTACTGTCATGGCAGCGCTCTGGCGTGGTGAAGACGGGAGGTTATTGATGGTGCTCCGGCGTGGTGGAGACGGGAGGTTATCGGCGGCGCTCCAACGCGGTGGGGACGGGAAGTTAATGGCGGCGCGGTTGGAGCAGATCGGGGGGAGGCGATTTGGGGGAGGAGACGCAGACGATCGTAACCGGCCGGAAATTTTGTGGTTATACAGTTGGCATGTCCGCATGTGCGTGGTTAATGGTGGGTGGGGGAAGAGGATGGTCCGTTAGATGAAGTCGAGATGGACGATGTTGGATTGGTCCAATGCTTGGCTTTGCATCGGCCTACGATGTATAGTGTTTACCTATCCCTCACCGTCGGCTCTAACCATGTACAGACCTCCGTAAAGAGAGTTTCTAGCTGTATCTCTTGAGTACCAGCCTGGAGATGTCGGGCAGGCCGTAACGTACGAGATGGTGAGTAAAAACTCACTTACGCGCGAGGTGGATTAATGTAATATTTGGTGCGTTCATATTTTCATCCGACGGTTAAGTACTGATATTTAATTTGATGCCCCACCATCGACACACTAATCCTTATGGTACCGCCGGGCCGGCCCTACGAACTTAGCAAGAACGCGCTGGACAAGGCAATTTGGAGTCGACGACACCCAATCTGGAGCGCGGCCGAAGAGCTTGATGAAGCGGTGGCTCCAGGTCGTTCTAGACGCCGTCATGGGAAGTGGCTCGCCTCTGGTTGATCGCCATCAGATGCGATCGTAAGTGCCCCTGTACGCCTGTGTCCAGGACTCGTCTGTGAACAGGTAACTAACCCCAATTAAATCTTTGAATTAATCTTGCCGGTCCGTTACTTTCGTTTCCCACATAATCTGTTTCTGCTCATACACTGATGCACCGGCTCACGGTATTACGCTGGCATATTGATACATCATGTGGGCCGTTTTATCCCCACAAGTTATTTCCCTCACTGTATTTTTTTAGATAAAAGGCATCGCGTGCCCGACTTTAAATTAATAAAGCCCTCAGGTTCGAAAACAACAGGTTATTACATGCTGCGGCATACAGCTTCGCCAAAATAAAACATGCTGCGGCATACAGCTTAGTCAACAAAGCAACTAGATAGCAGGAAGCGGAGCCCTTCCCCCTGGAGAAGCTCCTGGAGACGCCTCGTCAGTCCTTCTTGACTGCACATTTGGTGCGTGGGCGGCGTGAAGAAGTCTGAGCTGGGTGGCCACCGTCCTGAGCCCCGGTCTCTCCGGGTGTTTGGCGAGCGGCGTCCAGAGCTGCAGGAATAGCATAGATTTGAAAATGATGTTAGCTGGGTGTTTCATCAGTTTGGCTTCAATGGTTAACTTATTTCTAAAGTGCCATAATGCCCATGATTGGGCGAGGAACAACGTCCAAACCAAGCGTCTAAAGCTACCCGAAAGACTAGAGACAATGGCATAGAGCTGGTGAAAGTTTGCCGGGCACCAACTACACCCTAGTAGTTGGCAAAAAACACTCCAAGCGAACTTGGCAGGGGAGCAAGCAAAGAAGATGTGGGTGGCTGATACGTCTCCAACGTATCGATAATTTCTTATGTTCCATGCTACTTTATTGATGATACCTACATGTTTTATGCACACTTTATGTCATATTTGTGCATTTTCCGGAACTAACCTATTAACAAGATGCCGAAGTGCCAGTTCCTGTTTTCTGCTGTTTTGGTTTCAGAAATCCTAGTAACGAAATATTCTCGGAATTGGACGAAATCAACGCCCGGTTTCTATTTTGCCCGGAAGCATCCGAACACCCGAGAGCCGCCAGAGGAGGGCCCTGTGGGCCCAGATGATAGGGTGGCGCGGCCTGGGCCCCGGCCGCGCAGCCTATGGTGTCGTCGCCCCTTCGACCTTCCGACGCTGCCCTTTCGCCTATATAAAGCCCCTGCATCGAAAACCCTTACGAGAGGAAGCCATGGTACGCGAAACCTTTGGAGCCGCCGCCATCGCGAAACCAAGATCTGGGGGACAGGAGTCTCTTCCGGCACCCTGCCGGACGGGGAAGTGCCCTGGAAGGCTTCTCCATCGACACCGCTGCCATCTCCACCGCCATCTTCATCAGCGCTGCTGCTCCCATGAGGAGGGAGTAGTTCTCCATCGAGGCTCGGGGCTGTACCGATAGCTATGTGGTTCATCTCTCTCCTATGTACTTCAATACAATAATCTCATGAGCTGCCTTATATGATTGAGATTCATATGATGATGCTTGTAATCTAGATGTCATTATGCTAGTCAAGTGAGTTTTACTTATGTGATCTCCGGAGACTCCTTGTCCCACGTGTGTAAAGGTGACAGTGTGTGCACCGTGTGGGTCTCTTAGGCTATATTTCACAGAATACTTATTCACTGTTATGAATGGCGTAGTGAAGTGCTTATTTATATCTCTTTATGATTGCAATGTGTTTTGTATCACAATTTATCTATGTGCTACTCTAGCAATGTTATTAAAGTAGTTTTATTCCTCCTGCACGATGTAATGGTGACAGTGTGTGCATCCGTGTTAGTACTTGGTTTATGCTATGATCATGATCTCTTGTAGATTGCGAAGTTAACTATTGCTATGATAGTATTGATGTGTATTATTCCTCCTACATAAGCATGAAGGTGACAGTGTGCATGCTATGTTAGTACTTGGTTTAGTCGTATCGATCTTTCATGCACTCTAAGGTTATTTAAATATGAACATTGAATTGTGGAGCTTGTTAACTCCGGCATTGAGGTTCGTGTAATCCTACGCAATGTGTTCATCATCCAACAAGAGAGTGTAGTATGCATTTATCTATTCTTATGTGATCAAAGTTGAGAGTGTCCACTAGTGAAAGTCTATTCCCTAGGCCTTGGTCCTAAATACGCTATCATCGCTTGTTACTTGTTTCTCATTACTACTTGCATTACTACGCATGTTTACTTCCCGCAATATTACTACCATCAACCGCACGCTATTTTCTGGCGCCGTACTATACTCATATTCATTCATACCACTTGTATTTCACTATCTCTTCGCGAACTAGTGCACCTATTAGGTGTGTTGGGGACACAAGAGACTTCTTGCTTTGTGGTTGCAGGGGTGCATGAGAGGGATATCTTTGACCTCTTCCTCCCGAGTTCGATAAACCTTGGGTAATCCACTTAAGGGAAACTTGCTTTGTTCTACAAACCTCTGCTCTTGGAGGCCCAACACTGTCTACAAGAATAGAAGCACCAGACATCAAGCACTTTTAGCGCGTTGGGAGGAAAGGTAAAAGGCACTCATACTCCGGTTCCAGGTAACGTATTTTTTGGCGCCATTGTGTGTGTGCTCGAAGCTATTTCCTTTAGACTCGCAATTGCGACATTTGGTTTCTTGTTTACACTAGTTAGGCATAATGGACAACAATGACCTTTTTATTCTATTTCCTGATTTAAGACATGGATGGTTTGATGCGAAAATTAAAAAACCCATGGAACATATTAATACGAATGCTTTGAACACTATTGTTGCTAATGCTATGGAAAATTCTAAGCTTGGGGAAGCTGGTTTTGATGAGCATGATATTTTTAGTCCCCCAAGCATTGAGGAGAAATTTTACTTTGATGATACTTTGCCTCTTATATTTGATGATAAGAATAATAATGATAGCTACTTTGTTGAATTTGCTCCCACTACAACTAATAAAATTGATTATGCCTATGTGGAGAGTAATAATTTTATGCGTGAGACTCATGATAAGAATGCTTTATGTGTGTCGTTGCCTAATCGACGATACCTCGGAGGAGGGATCCTCACGAGGGGAGAAGAAGTAGGGGCCATAGGGCGGAGTGCACACGGGACGGTGGTACGCGAGTTACCCAGCTTCGGAACACCTGCGATGACAGGGCCTACGCTGCTTGTCCGGAATTATCCGGGCGCTTGCGCGTTGTTACAATGGTGTGGTTGTGCCTCTAGGGCTCCCGGATCCGGCTTATAAAGGCGCACGGATCTAGGGTTTACATGGAGAGTCCTAGCCGGAATACAAGTTGCCTAACTACGGTACAATATCTTGCCGTGTACGTCAAGGATCCGCCTTCCTTATGGTCGCGGATCCGGATACTTTATGGGCTTCACGGATCCGGCCTCCTTCGTAGGTCGGTTAGGATCCGGCTCCAGGTTCCTGGGCTGGCTTCATCCTTCATGATCAACAGCAACTGGGCCGCCCGATGGGCCCCATGCCACCATCACCATCTGTGGGCCACCCGGGCTTGCCGGATCTAGGCCATGTCGTTGATATACCCACAAAGTATACCCACAACAGTAGCCCCCGAAGTTCTCCGAGATTCATCATTCTTCCGTCTTCATACAACTCGGAACCGAAGAGAATCTTGAAGAGCTTCCAAACTTTCTTGTTTCCGATATCATTTACTCGGAAATTCACATGTCCTTCAGTAACGATAATGTAACGGAGTTTGCAACTTTCCCGCGCACAACTTCCTATTTTCCCGCGCTAAATTTTCGGAGATGCGAATCTTTAGCCGGAAATTTCGGGAGCGCATGGTTAAGTTACCTCCACGTCTTTTTACCGCTTTTAACCTAAGACACGTGTCATGCATCCAACGGTGAGACTGTTCAGTTTCCGCCGTAGGATCCGAAATGCGAATCTCCGCGCGAGGTCTATAAATACCCCTCCGCGCGGTAACTCCTCATTCGTTTCACCCCATCACCACTTCATCTTCCTCCTCCCGCCGCGCCGCCCGGATCTCAACTCCGACGAGCTCCGCCGCAGAGGACTTCACGCCAGGTCGCTCCAAGCCTCCCCTCGTCCCAAGATCGCCGCGGTTGACCGGGAAATCTCCCCCGCCGCCGATTCGTGGTCACGCGGGCCGTTTCACAGCAAGTTCGGCGACCTTCATCCTCGCCGGAGCATCGCCGGTTCGCCGCGCCATTGACGGTACGTGCACCGGACTTGTAGAAGAAGAAGTAGAGTAGTTTCCGGTTACTCAAACACTTTGCATGGGTGCAGCCGGAAGCATGCCGATCGACTCACACTGTACTGGTAGTTCTCCGAATAGCCCGGATCCCAGTTCATTAGAGCCAATCTGTCCGGATCCCATAGCATATCTACCACCATATGTTTCCGACATCCGGCTAGCTCAACCTTTTTCCGCATCTTCCAGCACCAAGTTAGGCCGGATCCCAACCGCTCAAGAACTCGAAGAAGAACTTCAAGGGCAGGCTAGAATGGCAGCCAAGGTCCAAGAGACGGAAAACAAGAAAGCTTCCAAGGCTCGGAACCGCGAAGGAGAGCGGGGTCAATGGTGGCCCTGCGAAACCACTGATACGGAGCTCAGAGAGCTTCAGAACGAGGGTATGATCTCCGCTCACTGGAGTTTCATACGCGACACCGTCGTCCCCAAGCCAGGAGCCGGAGAAGTGGTCATGACCAAGGCTTGGGTGGAACGCGGATTATCGCTCCCCTGCTCGGAATTTTTTCTCTCCGTCCTCAACACGTACGGGCTTCAGCCCCACAACATCTGCCCCAACTCCTACCTTCTGCTCTCCAACTTCGCGACACTTTGCGAAGGGCATCTTGGGATCCGACCAGATGTCAAGCTATGGCAGTTTTTCTTCCGAGTGAAGAAGGAGACGAAGGACAAAGCCATGCTGAACTGCGGGAGCATGACGTTCATGCTCCGACCTGGCCGCATGTACCCTCCTCATGACTCGCACGAATCCGTCCGGTACTGGAACGCCGGATGGTTTTACGAGAAGAATGTGTCAGTTCCGGAGATCCACGACGGTCTCCCCAAATTCAACAACGAGCCTCCGGAAGAGCTCGCAAGCTGGAGCTTCATCCCATCGCTTTCCCTAACTCCCATCCTGGAGAAGGCAGCGCGGAGAATCTCCTGGCTAGTCCACGATGGGCTAACCGGAACCCAGCTCACACTTAGCTGGTTCACTCGGCGGATCCAGCCGCTGCGGTATAACGCGCGGTTAATCTGCGCATACACCGGGGCGGACGACCAGCTCCGAGCTACCCGCCACGACCTTCCGGCTGATTCTCTCAAAAGGAGATTCAAGACGCTGGTGAAGATAGGCCGGGGTCAACCGATCCCGGAATTGATCAAGGATATTTACACGAACAACCAGTGTCCTCCGGTAAGCTTTGATCCCTTCGTTACTTCAAACCTCACAAGTTTCTGAATATTGACTAACATATGATATCTTTCCCTCCAGCTCGCTACATTGGCGGAGGAAAACTTGCGCACCATACTTCGCGTCCCCGTCAGCGGCGACACGGCGGAGGAGGTTCCGGAGGACGAAGAGGAGGAAGAGGAGCAAGCACCCCGCAAGGCAGCTCCTCGACCTTCGAAGCGTCCCCGCGCCAAAGCTTCCGGCTCTGAAGCCGGAGCCAGCGGCGAGGCCTCCGCCAAGAAGCCCAAGATCGTCAAGCCCCCTCCGCTAGACTCAAGGAAAGCGGAGCGGGAACGTTTGAAAATGCTTTCCACAGCAGGCAAACGCTCACGCCCCATCATCCCCGGCGCCCCGTAAGTTTCCGTGTATGGTACATATTTACTTTGATGCATTTGTTACTTATGCGATCTTCTTTTATTTGTTCGCAGGACTCCGACTACCGCTGCCACCCGGACCACCAGCCAAGAACCCATCACAAAGTATATGAAGAAATCTCCGGCTGTTGGTCCTACAACTCCAGCTCCGCCAAGCGCTTCCCACACTGCTCCACCGCCATCTCCTCCTCAGGCGGAACAATCTCCCCCTCCTGCCGCAAACACTCCACCGGAAATAATTCCGGTCAGCAGCGAGAAGGTGGGCGGAGAGGATCCTAAGGCCAAAGGCCCTGCCCAAGAAGAAACAGAAATTGGCCAAGGAGAGGCTGAAGTTACTTCCTCCGAGAAGGTCGGAGCCGGTGCTGGCGATGTCGTTGTGTTTCCGAAAAACTTCGGAGATCCGGCTGACCTCACTTCCACCCCCAAGGCATATGCTACAAAGTTCTTCAACAAGCTGACTGAGGCGGAGAAGTGGGAACTTGAGCAAGACCTGCTCAACGCCATGCTGAACAATGCCTGGGGGAAACCGGATGCCGCTACGTCGGAAATCCAGGAGTTTAAGAAGGGTGTCGGCGAATTCTTCGACAAGCTTGTCTGCAAACAAAAGGTACTCCCCAGTAGCCCCCAAGCATGTAGGCGGAAACTAGGTACTAGTTAGCGCTTAGATGCTTTAGAGTACAGCCACTTTTGGAAAGATTTTTAAAATGTCACAGTAGCCCCCAAGCATGATGTCGGAAAGATTCCGGCAATAATGCTTCAAAGGACCCCACTTTTTGTAGGCGGAATTTTTACTCCTGCTCTGATTGTTTTTTACAGGAACAGCAGGCACTGCACTATGAGCTACACAAGAATATTGCCCTGCAGCGCCGCGTTACCTTGGGCCAAGCGGAAAATATCCGGACCCTCAAGGATAAAAATGCAGAACTGAACAAACAACTAGCGGACGCCCAAGGTTGGTTTCCGCCCTTTCTTGTTATTAATTCACATTCCGACTTTGAACTGTATTTAACTTGAATCCTTATAGGCGCATCTTCCTCCCTGGCTACGACCTCCTCCGAACTGGAGAACCTGCGCTCCTCATACCAAGAGTTGGAGATGAAGCTGAAGGAGGCGGAGCAACAGAAGGAGCAGGCCGAGAAGCAACTGGCGGAGAAAAACTCCGAGCTCATCAGGGAGAAGGGCGAGTTCTTGTTAAAGCGCAATGCTGATAGCGAGACCATCAAGAGGCAGCAAAAGGAGCTCAATGGACTCCGGAAGTACATGGAGACCGCGGAGCACCATTGGGACCTGCTGGCCGAAAATATCCTGGGTACTTATACTCGGAATTTCTTATCTTGATGTATAGTTTCTTGTGCTCAACTTGAATGTTTATTCTTGTATTTTTGTGCAGAGCCACTTGGATACTCTGAAAGGCGCCGGAATAAATTTCCCCGGGACGATGTTCTTTCTCTTGCTGGCGATGACTGCAAGGATCTTATCTCCGCCTCACGGAAGATATGCCACAACTTGTCATTGAAGAAGAGCCGCACCTGCGGTCTGCGCAAACTGGTCAAGCGGATGGACATTCTTCCGGAGCTGGTAACAGATCTACAAGCTTCATCAGCCCGAGGCGCAGCTGCCATGACTTTAACTATGTGCTTGGCATAACCCGGAGATGGATCTGGACCGGGTAACTTCTGGTGTTCCTCCGACAGCAGATGTCGGAGCGCTGCTTGATGCAGTGAGTGGCTATGACACCCGCATCGCGCGGAGGATCCGTCACGACGAATTCTACGACAAGGCGGTTCTCCCTGCGGACGAGCCCCTTGAAGACGAACTTCAAAAGGAGCGTGACGCGGAAGCCCGTCCTGCGGAATCCGGAACCCAGTTTACCTGGACCAGCTCCAAGGATGCTCCCCAAGAGGAACCCAAGTCCAGCGCTGCAACCTCCGAAGAGGATGAAGAGAGTGATGAAGATGTATCGTCTCCGGCTGAGGGCGCCAAAGGAAAAGATCCAGAGGGCAATGCTTCTCCGTCCAAGGCGGAGTGAAAACTTTTATGTCCTGCGGGATAAGACAATGCATCATTTTGGCCCCAGCGAGGGTTTGTAATATAACTTAAATTCTTAAGTAGTTAGGGACGAAACAAGCATGCATGCGTGGGCGGAAAATACTTATCCTGCTATCCGTTTTTATATTATTTGCATGTGTTGTTTGTTGAAAGCACGTGCTGGTTTGATAATTTCCGGCTTGCCCACTTGACCTTCCACGAGCCGGAAAACCCGCGCCGGAAACGCTCGCCAGCGGCGACGAAGCCCAATGGCAATCCGTCAATAACCGCGGAAACAAGCCCCCAGCCCAAGTGCCGGAAGTCGCTACCAGGAATCCATGGGTTTGCAACAGAAAAAATTTCCGCCAGAAAACTTAAGCTTACGTCCTAAGGGACGATTTTGAAAATCACAACTTTCATACACGCCTAGGCGGAAAGATCCAGCTCTGCGGTTTTAGTCGGAAAAACATACACGATCCAGAAATGAAAAATTAAAGGAGGTAAAAGACTCTAAGAGTGAACCAAAAGCTTTATTTCATTGATCATGTATCATAAATATTACAAGGTATGTAATGCGTAAAGCGCTAAGTGTGGAAAGGACGTAGCTGTGCTATGTTCCAGGGACGATCTGTTTCATCATATATGTCACCCGGATCTTCTCGTTTTCGTTTCCGATGCCAGTTGGCAGGTCTATCCTTTAGTTCCCGGAAATCAACGAGATAGTAGGATCCGTTGTGTAGTACTTTGCTGATGACAAAAGGTCCTTCCCATGGAGATTGCAACTTGTGATCTTTCACCTGGCGAAGGCGGAGGACTAAGTCTCCGACCATGAACGAGCGGTTCCGAACTCGACGGCTATGATAGCGTCGGAGCTTCTGCTGGTAAATGGTGGAGCGTTGGTCAGCTAAATTCCGAGCTTCTTCGATCAGGTCCACAGATAGCTGTCGAGCCTCGTCAGCAGTTTCTTCATTGTAGGCGGAAACTCGCGGTGAATCATGGATGATGTCAGTGGGGAGCACAGCTTCGGATCCATATACCAGGAAGAAAGGAGTAAATCCTGTTGACCTGTTAGGGGTAGTTCGTAAACTCCACAGAACAGAGTCTAGCTCATCAGCCCAAGCTCCGGCTGCGCGCTGCAGCGGTTCTTCAAGGCGAGGTTTGATTCCGGCTAGTATAAGGCCATTGGCTCGTTCGACCTGACCATTAGATTGTGGATGGGCCACAGATGCAAGGTCAAGCCGGATCCCAACTTCATCGCAGTAATCCTTGAGTTCTCCCTGCGCAAAGTTTGTGCCGTTATCTGTGATTATGCTGTGCGGGATGCCGAATCTCGTCACGAGGCTGCAAACAAATTTTAATGCCGTGGCACCGTCGGCTTTTCTCACTGGCTTTGCCTCGATCCACTTACTGAACTTGTCAATAGCGACCAGGAGGTATTCATGACCACCAGGAGATGATTTCTTTAACTTACCAACCATATCGAGCCCCCAGACCGCGAACGGCCAGGTGATAGGGATGGTCCTCAGCTCTTGGGCTGGAGCGTTTGGTTGAGTGGCGTAGTACTGACAACCTCGGCAAGTTTTCACCAGCTTGTCAGCATCTTCTTTAGCTGTTAGCCAGTAAAATCCTAACCGAAAAGCTTTTGCAACGAGGGACCTGGGGGCGGCATGATGCCCGCAATCCCCTGCATGGATCTCTCTGAGGATTTCAATGCCATCTTGACTAGAGACGCATTTGAGAAATACCCCGTTTGCACTTCGTTTGTAGAGCTGTCCATCAACAATTGTGTAGGATCTTGCTCGTCTGATGATCTGACGTGCGTGGACCTCGTCCTCCGGCAACTTTTGATCTATGAGATAGTCCAGAAACGGCTGAGTCCAGGCCGGAATGATTGCCATCACTTCCTTAGCCGGAGAAACTGCCAGATCGGGATTTTCCGGGTTTGCACCCTTCACCGAGGGTACTCGTAGATGCTCAAGGAAAATTCCAGGCGGAATTGGTTTCCTGCCGGATCCGAGCTTGGACAGCATGTCTGCTGCTGTGTTATCGTCTCTCCTGACGTACTTGACTTCGTATCCGAGGAAGCACTTGGCGATCTCGTCCACTTCGTCTCTGTAAGCCGCCATTACGGAGTTTCTGGCGTTCCAGGTTCCGGCTACTTGTTGTGCCACCAGGTCGGAATCTCCGCAACATATGATGTGCTTGATCCCAATTTCCTTAGCGATGCGCAGACCGTGTAGTAGAGCCTCGTATTCCGCCATATTGTTGGTTGCTTCGAAGTGAATCTGCAGAACGTACTGCAGTTCTTCTCCGGTAGGTGACTTCAGGGTAACTCCAGCCCCCGAGCCTTGATGTTGCTTGGATCCGTCAAAGTGCATGACCCAAGCTTCAGGTTCCGGCACAGGTGTGCCCTCCGGTGCTTCAGTCCAATCCGCGATGAAATCCGCTAGAACTTGAGACTTGATTGCAGTTCGGGCTTCGTAGTTGATGTCAAAGGCAGATAATTCAATGCCCCATTTTGCTACGCGTCCTGTTGCGTCGGAGTTGTTGATGATTGTTGCCAGGGGAGCCTTGCTCACCACTGTCATTGGGTGCTCCTGGAAGTAGTGTCTCAGCTTCCGGCTGCCTAGGAAAACTCCGTATGCTAGCTTCTGAAAGTGAGGGTATCTCTGCTTGGATTCCGTCAGGACTTCGCTAATGTAATAGACAGGCCTTTGGACTCCGTGCTCAAATCCTTCTTCCTTTCGCACCACCACAATTACGAGGCTGATAACTTTGTTGGTAGCTGCCATGTAGAGGAGCATAGGCTCTGACTCAGCTGCCAGTATTGGTGGGGAGGAGAGTATGTTCTTCAACCCCTGAAGTGCTTCGTCGGCTGCCTCATCCCAGACAAATTTGTCTGTTTTCTTCAGCAGCTTGTATAGAGGTAGGGCTTTCTCGCCAAGACGGCTAACAAATCTACTGATTGCCGCAACGCAACCAGTTAATCGTTGCACATCTTTGAGACAAGTTGGCCTTTTGATGTTCAGGATAGCCTTGATTTTTCCGGGTTAACTTCGATGCCCCTGTGAGAGACAATGAAGCCAAGGAGTTTTCCTGCTGGTACGCCAAAGACGCACTTCAGCGGATTCAACATCATCTTGTACCGTCGGAGATTATCAAAGGTTTCCTTAAGGTCGCTCAGCAGGTCGGATCCCTTTCGGGTCATGACCGCGATGTCGTCGACGTAGGCGTGCACGTTCCGGCCAATTTGGTCCTTCAGGCACCGCTGCATCGTACGTTGGTATGTGGCACCTGCGTTTTTCAAGCCAAAAGGCATGGTAACATAGCAGTATGTGCCAAAGGGTGTGATGAAAGAGGTCGCCTTTTGGTCAGACTCCTTCATCAAGATCTGATGATACCCGGAATATGCGTCAAGAAAACACAGAAGTTCCGCCCCTGCCGTCGAATCAATGACTTGGTCAATGCGCGGCAAAGGGAACGGATCTTTCGGACAATGCTTATTCACGCCGGAGTAATCGATGCACATTCTTAGTATTTCAGAATTCTTTTTGGGTACAAGGACGGGGTTTGCGACCCAATCAGTATGGATAACTTCTACTACAAAACCTGCCTCTAGTAACTTTGCTAATTCCATTCCTATGGCGCGGCGCTTCTTGTCTCCAAAGCGTCGCATAGCTTGCTTCACCGGTTTTGCACCCGGATTTATGTTGAGGTAGTGCTCGGCGAGTTCCCTTGGTACTCCGGACATGTCAGAAGGTTGCCATGCGAAGATATCCATGTTAGCTCTGAGGAACTCGACGAGCGCGCTTTCCTATTTGGGGTCCATGTTGGCTCCGACTGAAACCTGCTTGGAGTTGTCACCTTCAATGAGGTCATGCTTCTTGGTTTCTATCGCGGCCTTGAACGAGGTCTTCTGTTCGGAGATCTGCTTCTTGGTGGTCTGCATCTCAGTCGGATCCACCGCGGCTCTGTAGCCTTGCAGCTCCTCTCCAGATATGACGGATTCTGCAAAGGCGGCCTCGCCTTCCTCGCAGTCCCTAGCTTTCTTGTAGTCTCCGGACACGGTGATCCAACCGTTGGGACCCGGAATCTTGAGCTTGTTGTAGATGTAGCATGCTCTGGCGTGGAACTTGTGGTAGGTGGGCCTGCCGAAGATCACGTGGTAGGAGCTTTTGAAGGGCACCACTTCAAACGTGATCATCTCTTCGCGGTAGTTGTTCACATTGCCGAAGGCCACGGGAAGTTTGATGCTGCCCAGAGAGTTTGCCTTCTTACCCGGAACCACACCATGAAATTCAGTGGTGCTGTGTTTGAGCTGTTCCTTGGTGAGGTTCATCTTCTCCAGGGTCTCCAGGTACATGATGTTCAGGCTAGCTCCTCCGTCCATAAGACACTTGGAAAAGTCATACCCGTCTATGCGGGGACTCACAACCAGAGCGTAGCACTCTTTGGGGATGACGGCCGGGTGATCCGACCTGTCAAAGGTACAGGCTTTCTCCGACCACTTGACATACTGCGGCACAGCCGGAACTGTGGCGTTCAAGATCCGGAGCGCCGATTTTTTCGCGCGGACAGTTGGGGTTCCGAGGAAGGTGTGGTAAGTTCCGACACTCTTCTTGCCAAAGGGGTTGGATTTGTTGGCTGCGGTACCCTCCTTGGGTTCCGGCGAAGCGTCATCCTCGTCCATGGCCTCGGAACTGTCCTCCTCTTTGTCCTTGTTCTTGCCCTTGCCTCCTTTGCCGCGCGGGCGGTGCTTCCGGGCTCGCTTGTATCCTGCCTCCGGGTCATTCTTCAGATCGTTGACCCACTTGCAGTTGCGATTGGTATGGGTGGATTTGCCCGTAGCCGGATCCAGATGGGCCAGGCACGGCATATCCCTGTATTCTTCGTACGTTTGGGGAGCGCGGGATCCGGCTGCGGTGACCTCGTCAGCGCGCTGCTGGCCCCTGCCTGCTCCGCCTCCACGTCCGCGGCCTCTTCCACCTCCTGAACCTCCGCGTTGGAACGTCATGGCTACCATGTCGGATCCTCCGCCCTTCTGGTCTTCAGGGGGGTTCTTCCGCTTGTTGCTGTTGCTGACGCCGTTATCACGGTTTTTCTTCTGTTGGTGCAGGGGTATGGCTGTAGCTGCGAGATCTCCGCCTGCGTCGTCATCGGCGGCAGTATGATCGCTGGCGATGTTTATCATCTCATCAAGAGTGAGTTTGTTCGCGTTCACCAGGCAGGTAAGCTTGTGGCGCAGCAGCCCCCCACGCTGCAAACCACCGATGAAGGCGTGCATTGCTGTGCGGTTATCTACGTTCTCGCACTCGTTTCTGGTTGCCAACCATCGGGTGAGGAAACTCCTAGATGTTTCACCCTTCTTCTGGATGCAAGCTTGAAGATCGCTGGTGGTGGCCGGTCTCTTGTAGGTACCCCTGAAGTGGTTCTCGAAAGCCTTCTTCAGGTCCAACCAGCAAAAGATAGTGTTTTCCTCAAGGTCACTGAGCCAAACACGAGCTGGACCAATAAGGTACAACTGGAGCATGCGGCAGGCTATATTCGGGGTTCCTCCGGCGAAGGTTACTGCATTGTAGTAATCCTCAATCCAGGTATCCGGCCTCTCGCTGCCATCATAATGCTTCAGGTTTCCGGTAGCTTAAGGTTCAAGCTTCTTGGCTTTGGTTCCTCTCGGATCATCTGGCCAAAGCACCTTGGACCGATGTAGTCGGATCTGTACTCGTTGAGGCGATCCCGGGCATCACGGGGGGCACCACCGGGTGATTTTGAGCGGGAACGGGATCTCCGGCCTCTGCCTCCGCCTCCACCTCCGCCTCCACTGGGTGGTGGCGAGGGAGATCTGCGAGGGGGCCTGTAAGATGTTCTTCCGCCTTCAGATTCTCGGCGTGGCTCCCGCGGCTGGCTCCGGCTTCGGTGGCTCCTTTCCTCTTGGTGGTGGTCGCCTCCGTCGTTCCGGCTCCTGCGTGGCTCAGGTGCGTACTCCTCGTTCCGGCTCCTCCTTGGTTCCGGATCGCGTCCTTGGCTTCTGCGAGGCTCAGGGTCGCGTTCTTGATTCCGACGAGGCTCGGGGTCGCGGTCTTGGTTCCGGCTTCTGCGTGGTTCCGGCGTACGTTCCCTGCTCCTGTCTCTAGGAGGCGGCATGTTGTCGCGGATGTTAATTCCACCTGGCCCATGGGGCCTGGTGTTTCCGGCGGGACTGCGACGTCGAGGGGGTAGCGGAGGACGCGAAGCTCGGGGTGGCGGTGATGGAACACGGTACTTATCTCTGCCAGTATACATCGCATCCTTTCCCTTTGCCGGATTTTTCGGAGTTGAATCCGATGGTACCGGGATTGGATTTGGATGATCTCTGACTTTCCTCCTGCGCTCCGTAGATCCGGTGCGCGACTCGCCATCACGGTGTTGACTTGCTATGGCGTCCTTCTGCGCGGTGGATATGCAGTGTTCCGGATTGGATGCTAACCTGCGCGAAGTGTCTGCCTTGCTCTGTTGCTGCATTGCTGAGGCAACGAGCTTCCGGACGTAGTTGATGTCAATCTCCTCGTCCTTCTTTTTCAGGATCTTGATGACCCACAAGTATCACTACAAGAAAAGTTCTGATAGACAACGTCTCAAAATCGTCCGCTAAGGGGTATTTTTCGTCGCCTATGGGCCTAACCCGACGATATGGGTTCCGTTGTCGAAACTGCGTCAGGCAAAGTCCAACGACGATTTTTTCGGTCCGTCGCGCTTGGGCGCCCTTCCGCCACGGAAAATCGGACCGTTGCGGAAGTGTTTTCGGGAGCCCGTTGACTGCTGACGTCATGCAAACTGACACGTGGCAGGCGCCGTTAACTGGCAGTTAACGGCGTTAACCGGCTGAAACCCCGTGGTAGATGGTAGGCCCACACGAGGCCTGCCACGTCTTAAGCGGGCCGGGCCAGATGACATAGTTTGACCGGTCAACTATATAGCTGGGCTGGTCCATTAGTTACGTGGGCCGGGCCTAACCTCTAAGGTTGACTGGTCAAAACTTAAATGGGCCGGCCCATTTAACATGTGGGGTCCACCTTACAGCAACTGGGCCGGCCCAAGAAGCAAGTGGACCGGGCCAAAAACACAGGTGGGTCCCACTTTCCTGTTAAAGGGCCGGCCCATTTAGTGTGTGGGGTCCACCGTATAGCAAGTGGGCCGGCCCAACAAGCTAGTGGGCCGGGCCAAAAACACAGTGGGTCCCACTTTCCTTAAAGGGTCGGCCCATTTCGTTTGTGGGGTCCACCCTACAAGTGGGCCGGCCCAACAAAATAGTGGGCCCAAAAACACAGTGGGTCCCACTTTCCGTTAAAGGGCCGGCCCATTTAGTATGTGGGGTCCACCATATAGCAAGTGGGCGGCCCAACAAGATAGTGGGCGGGCCAAAAACACAGTGGGTCCCACTTTCTGGTAAAGGGCGGCCCAATTAGTATGTGGGGTCCACCATATAGTGGGCCGCCCAACAAGATAGTGGGCCGGGCCAAAAACAAGTGGGTCCCACTTTCCTCTTAAAGGGCGGCCCATTTAGTATGTGGGACCACCATATAGCAAGTGGGCCGCCCAACAAGATAGTGGGCGGGCCAAAAAACATGTGGGTCCCACTTTCCGTTAAAGGGCCGGCCCAACTAGTATGTGGGGTCCACCATATAGCAAGTGGGCCGCCCAACAAGATAGTGGGCCGGGCCAAAAACACGGGTGGGTCCCACTTTCCTCTTAAAGGGCCGCCCATTTATTATGTGGGGTCCACAAAAAAGCAAATGGGCGGCCCAACTAATTAGTGGGCCGGCCCAGTAGTTGGTGGGGTCCACCTTAAAGCAAGTGGGCCCAATTAGTGTGTGGGTCCACCGTAAATCAAATGGGCTGGCCCAAGAAGTAAGTGGGCCACCCGTTTAGTTGTGTTTATATGCCGGCATAATATGCGCTTTAGGATTTTGCGGGCAGGCACATATGTGATTTCGCTTAATTGGGCCGTTTAAGGGATGGGAATTCGTGATTTAGATACTGAGAATATTTACGCAGCATTGATTTCTGTCGGATAGCCTCACTTACCACAAGGACCAAAGAAAAAATGCGCGAAAGAACTATAAAAACTAACTAAATATTACATCAGCTGCAAGGCATTGAAAAAATATTACAGAACCCAGAGAAATTGAATGGTAATTAAACCTAGCAATACAATGAAGCGATCCGGCAATCTTTTAAGTTGTCCATGCAGCACCTATATCTGAAACAAAGACATTACAAGTTAAGACAGCAACAATGGAAAGGCAAAGACACTACAATATTGTTTGGCAAAGAATTTGGAACTCATCATTTCGTCGTTATAACAAGATCATTGTAATGCGCACAATAAGCAAACAAAGAGTGCATGCCGCATACCAACAGCCAATATAACAGAGCATGTTAGAGCAGACTTACTACTGTCGAGTCCCATGCAAACCAACATGTTCAGGGAGTACAAAATTGGCATGAACAACATAGTAGCAGGCTATAAATTTTGTAACAACGACTGAGCAAGATGAAGTTATGATGGCTACATCTACAGAGCAGGGAATGTAAACCAAAAATAGAAGTTACGATGGCAAAAGCTAAAGAGGAGGGAATGTGAACCAACATGTGCCAAGTGCAATTACTTCATTTTGGCCGTGAACTAAATAATACTCCTGAACTTATAGTGAAGGGGATGCAAATCAAGATGTTTCGGGATATAAACTTGTAATGAGCAACACATGGAGGATAGTTAATGCTGGAGCTTAGGATGGACCAGATACAGAATATAGTGGGATCACCTGTGAACTTGTATAAGAGGGAATGCAAACCAATATGTTCAGCTTTCCATATGTGAGCGTCATGCCAAGTCAGAGAAACAAGTCAATAATGCAGCTTTTGAAGAACAAGATGGCACGCAAAATTATTATCTAGTAGTATGACAAGTTTATTTGTACTACAGGCTAGATAGCAGAGTGATAGCATGCCAAACTAAGTCCTTACTTTGTTAGCTTACAATGAACTAGATACAAAACAATGGCATCACCTGTAGTACAGGGAATGCAAGCCAACATGTTCATGGAGTAAAAAATTGGCACAAACAACATAGTAGCAGGCCATAATTTTTGTAACAACGACTGAGCAAGATAAAGTTATGATGGCTAGATCTACAGAGCAGGGAATGTAAACCAAATATAGAAGTTACGATGCCAAAAGCTATAGAGCAGGGAATGCGAACCAACATGTGCAATTACTTAAAATTGGCCATGAACTAAATAATAGCAGGATGTTACTATAATACCTACAGTATAATTTTTGTAACAACGACTGAGCAAGATAGAAGTTATGATGGCTACATCTACAGAGCAGGGAATGCAAACCAAAATGTTCAATCGCTTAAAGTTAGCAATGAAGTAGAAAATAGCAACGTGTTACGGTCATAGCTAGGAATGAACTAAAAGAGCTTCAGACAAACAAGCATCTGAACCCAGAACATGGCGCTAAAACAAGGGACTTACATTAGGAGAAGCACTCTGTGGGAGTCACAGCAGATCTTCCTGGGGTTGATAGATCCGGTGATGAAGTACGCTACATGTGCTACTTGGGGTTGGAGAGACGGCCATTACACTTCATGGTTACTCATCTAATCTGCAAAGACGTAACGGCGCGTCGTTAGCACAAACAGGTTCCCCCAAGATTAAACAAGAACTTGCAGGCAAGCAATAGAAAAGCGACAGTAGAAGAGTTTAGATCATGCACTGCGCCGGTGAAGCAGATCCGGTTCATGCACAGCGGTGTCGGTGAGCAAGATCCGATGCGGTGGACGACGGATCCGGCGAAGCGGCTCCGGCGGGGTGGACGATACCGCAGCTGAAGCGACTGCGGTAGACTGCTGGATGAGCATATGGTTTCGAGGTTCGGCGGGGATGATCCGGTCCGGTTGATGACGGCGTCGATGAAGCGGCTCCGGCAGGCAGCCGGATGACGAGGATCGCGAGGGCTCGGGTAGGCCAGGGAAGTCCGGCGGGGATGTTCCGGTGCGGTGGTCGTGGAGGTGGGAGAGAGGGACTTGGGAAGTTCCGGTGGGTGGTCTGAGGGAAATGAATTTTTTTGGGAGGGTTTCCGGGCTAGGGAGGTGGTGATCCAAAAAATGACGGGCAGACCCCCCCACCAACCGACTTTGCTGCCATCTCCACAGGGGTAGAATGGGAATTTGGAAGCGTGTGAAATTTTTGTATTTTGTGGGCGGGAAGTTTTGCCGCTATGAGATTTTGAATTTGGCCACCGTCCAAGTATAATGATAAAAAATTATGAGACCGTACTAGTACCTCTGTTCAAGGCCGAGTGCAAAATCAAATCATCATCACGTTGAAAATTTGTTACCAACTTACCATGATCATGATCTACCTCTGAAAATGGGCGCATCCACTAAAACTTGCAAAGTATAATGATACAAATTTGTGAGACCGTACTAGTACTTATGTTCAAGGTCGAGTGCAACATCAAATCATCATTATATTGAAAATTGTGTTACCATGATCATGATATTTCTCTGAATTTGGCGCAACCGCTAAATCTCGCAAAGGATAATGATTAAAAAAAAGGTGAGATTGTACTAGTTCTTATGTTCAAGGCCGAGTACAAGATCAAATCATCATCACGTTGAAATTTGTTACAATGATCATGACATATCTCTAAAATTAGTGCATCCGCTAAATCTTGCACGTGGCGCATCTCGGTGCGGAGCAACAAGTCGGTGCTATCAAGGTTGAGGCGTCGGTAGCGTCATCGGGCTCTCATCTCTTGATAGATCTTCTACATGGCGCGGCGCACCACCCGCCGATAAGCAGTCACATGTGAGACCGAGGTGGAGACGTCCCCGGCATCCTCGAGGCGCGGCCGCCCTTCTACGAGCCAGCGTCGACTCAAGGTATGAATCCATGTGGTGTCTTAGATTTATTGTTCTTCTCTTATGATTATTTTGAGCCGAACATGTGTGCTCTTTCTCTGAATATATTGCTTGAAAAGCTTACCAAGTTACTTAAATTCACTTTGTTCTTAATCTTGCGAGCTAATATTGTTATTTTTAATGAACGGTGGTGTGCGCAAGCAGAGTTATTTGTGGATGTGTTGAGCTGTTAGGCATAAGTCGAAATCCTCATCTAAACGAGGCCTCAGATTAACACATAAAAAAGGTGTTCAATCTCGCCCACAATACCCTCTTCTTTCCTCTCCCTTTATTGGAACTTGTTTTGCAGACAAGGAAAGTGGCACGTGTAATGTGAGTAAAACCCTCTTAGCCAAAATCATCTACGAGCAAGATTTTCTATATTGTAGATGCCCCAATTGACTCTCATCCCCAAAGTAGTTTTTTTATGTCAGTATAGACTTCTTTACTGGATGTATACTATCGTACATGGCATGCATTTGCCTAATGAGCAACATTGTATTGCTATTCTAGCCAACCTGATCGATATGTCAAGCTTCATGCACGAGATGCCATGTTTAATTTACTCCCTCGCTCTGATCCATATTTCTTGATGTGAAATGAATGTGAATCGGAGGGAGTACTTTTCTTAGATAGTACTATATCATTTCAAAAAAAAGTACTACTACATCACAAATGCATCAAAAGAGTACTACATCACAAGACCACCACGGTTGTACTAGTAGAGTTTAATGCTGAACTTCCAAAGGGATTAAGATTACACATATGAACTTTAAACATGACCAGGAGCATGAGGGCCAGCAGCAGGGGCGTTGACGTGGAGCAAGCTAGGCAAGACGTAATTCTGGAGGAAGAGGCCATATGATGCGTACTTGGCCTTGGTTGCAGGGCGGTGTTTCCCCCTATGTACTTAGGCCTACACCCATCGCATGTTGGATCAGGCTGTGGATGTCCTTCTAGAGAAATTTGCCACATAATGGGCAAAATAGCTCCCCGCGCGTATGCAGAAACGAATTTCACCACCCTTCAGCCGCTTGAGAACATAGCGGCTTTTCCGGTCCCTGCGCACCTTGTTGTTGTCCATGTCATCAGAATACTCCTATGAATTATTAAGTACTACATAATCAAGTTTTTATGACAGATCGAATAAATACTCCACTAACATAATCAAACCTTAGAAACCCTAAAATTAAATGTGTAGAACAAGTAAATGGCAGAAGAAATCGTAATAAATCATGAGAAACCCTATGAACAACCATGAACATTAGCCACAACAATTGCAAGTCCACTAAGTATGAACACATAAATTGATTATATGACTACATGGCAGATTAGTCGAAATTAAACTAGAATCTGATCTTACGAATCGTAGAATCAATTACATCTACAAGAACAAGGTAGGATATCAAATCAATCAAGAACCAGGCTCGTGCAAACCATGTGAACAGCAATATGACACAAAGAGGGTTGGGACAGTTTCGGTAAAAGAGAAGTACCTCCTCGTCATCACCCTCAACATCCTCCTGGAACTGAACGTTTGGGCCGAAATCATCGAAGGGGTCGAGGTTCGCGTCCAGCATCGGGCCTAGGAAGACCTCGCCGTGGTGGCCTGCAACGCCGTGCACATCTTCGGCGGGATAAACAACGTTGGTATCCACCTTCTGCTCGACGGCCAGGACGCCCGTTTCGACCGAGGTCGAAGAACCAGACAAGCAGAGGAGACGAGCGGCATGGGTGCCCGGTGAAGCCTCACCCGTCGTGACGGCTAGGATGCCCATTTCGACCGAGGTTGAAGAATCCGACAAGCAGAGGAGACGAGCGGCTTGGGTGCCCGGTGAAGCCTCACCCACCACGAAGGCCACTACCGTAGAGGCATCCTCTGCGTGGGCGGTCGCCTATTGCTCCGCCTCGTATGCAATACCTATCTTCATGCTGTTGTGGTTGGAAACGGGAAAGTCGATGCCTCAGAGGTGCGGTGAGTGGATGGGGGTTTTCACAGTGTGGGGGAGGCAAGTTGGGGGAGTGGAGAGGACGAGCTCGCGAGAGATGATGAGGCCGATTATGTTATAGCCTCCGACCCCCTGTATCCAGTAGTGGACGCGTGAAGTCATGCATGTACTCGACTTTCCACTTTCTGGGAGACGTGTACGAAACTTTTTTTTGGACCATTTAACTTCATCTGGGACTCATGTATACCAATACTTCCAAACGTCATAAGTAATTCAAAATCATTCAGAATAATATGAGACCTTAACATTTTATTTTTTGTGTCAGATATTGTCTATGAAAAATAACATCCTTCAAAAAATAAATCGCCTATGCCAATCCGATCATGCCCGTCTACTCCAACTAGCTTCCTCGAGTAATTTGTCACCTTACATTCTTAAAATGAACCAAAATTTGGCACAGGGGTGCATCATCACATGGAAAATGATGTTACCATTCTGTCTTCCCATTTTTTTTTTGAATTTTTCAAAATTGTCATGCCCTAACGGAAAAAATGTACTCCTTCTAAGAAGCATGTATCAGAATGGCATTACCAAAACCTAGGGGTGGGGTGGGGGGAGGGGGGCACATGGTGGTGTGATGATACATCACATTTGGACCACACAACACCATTTGGACCAACCAAAAAAAAACACCCTACACAAACCCTGGTCAAAACTAGTTTGACCAATATTACAAAATTTGTACGGAGTACATAATTCAGAAACCGTCAGAAATATACGAAGCATTCACGAGTCCCCAAAGTCAGTGACTTTGAGTCACTTACAACTGTGGTCCACATATCAGTCACCCAAAGTCATGGCAAAGTCAGCTTGGCAAAGTCACCGACAGACAAAGCAAGCAGTGAACAGACAACTCCGTAGCACTGAAAAGACATCTCACAGAAAAGGCTAGTACTACCTTTTCTTCCCGGATAAGCAAAAATAGCTGATCGGTACTGACGAAATGCACCAGGTCCGCAATGTACTCCAGCTATAAGTGAAGCATGCCTACCACTGAAGAGGAAATTCAAGATTCCACCAGATCCCCATATCACTCTTTTGCATAAAACACGGACATATCTTTTGCACAATTCACCACTTGTTGGTCTAATCTATCGCAGCTTCCATCAGTTGGTCATCCAATTAACGATTTAACGGATTAGAAAAATAAGCGGTGGAATTAGAAGTACTAGTAGCGAAATGTGCAAAATATACCGCCCTTCCCGAGGGGGTTTGTCCAGAAGAGGGCCGGATGACAATGTCCCGGGTGCATCCAGAAACGAGAGGGGTAGTTTCTAATACATGTAAGAAATTATTTTACAAAAAGGTAGATATTAAGTAGTACAACTATTAGTACAGTACTACTATTTCGAGGGAAAATGCCATGTCGTGCGACCTCTAATCAATGAGTAGAAGTTGTAGGTGCGCCTAACATGCATTGCTGAAAGCTGGTTCCGCTGGAATTTGAGCTCAGCCGGGGCGGATTCTGCGAAGTACGCCCGACGTCACTCATGTATCCCACCAAACTGCTCACTTCTTTCAATGTCTCTTCTCTTTCACTGCAGCTCTCCAACATCAGGTGCATCAACTTATCTTGTGCCTTCTGCCTCTCGAGAAGGGCAAGGATGGCGATGTCAGCATATTCAAGGTTCAACTTTTGGAGCTGTACTTTATCCTGAAGAAGGATTTTGTACTCTATATCAGACTTGTCTCTGTCGAGGCACACAGTCTTGAGTATGCTGCTGGCTTTCTCCGCTGATGCTTTCTGCTTAATCAGCTCGTTCTTCAACATATCGCGCTCATTTCGAAGGCTGCAAATGAGCTCCACAAGAGTTTTCGAATTCTTCTTCTTGGCAGCCAAATCGTCTCGGAGGCGATCACACTCTAAGCTGAGCTCCTCGTTTTTTTCCATCAAGATGGCGACAGTGGTGTCGATAGTCGGCGCCGCTTCCTTCAGGGCGAAATCATCGGTAGCAAGTAAGCGCAAAGGAAGAAGAAGAAGAAGAAGAAGAAGAAGAAGAAGAAGAAGTTGGTGCTACCTCATTTCGCCGGGGTAGGGCCGGGTTGAAATCATCGGACGACGATGATTCCTTGGTCGTGGAAGTTGGTGCAGTAGGGGCGTCGTTGGAACTTCCAACCCTTTAAGATGTATAACCATAGAGACTCTTAAAGAGCTTGAGCCCGGGCAAGAAGAAACGAAAGTACATGGCGAAGGAAACTAACCCGGTGAGCACAGCACGGACGCGTTTCGGCGGCGGCGGCGGCGACGGCGAGCCCACTTGGTTTCTGGAAGCGTCTCTCGAAATTTCGAGCCGGCGTTTTTTCTCCGCGTACTTGACCGCCGACGACCTGAATTTTGAAGACATTGCTGGAGGAGAGAGCGACGAACAAATGTTTGTTAGGTGGAGAGAGGAAGAAAGTGAATGGAACGAGAGAGTTTAGCGTTTTGCCCTTATAGTCATAGTCGCTAACCGTGACGCGGGAAGGTTGGTCGTCGGCGTTTAATGGTCTCCCGCGTGGAAACCGAGGCGGCCACGAGGCAGCGGCTGGCCACGCGGCGTCCAGTCGCCTACGCCGCCGTAAATAAGGGTAGTTGCCTACCACCACCAGGTGACATGCACCTTTTCCATGTCACCGTGTGACATGCGGCCTAAATTCAAATTTAAAACATTGCGAAAAAAATCATGCATCCGGTGACATGCCCATGGCATGCCACCGATGAAGAGTTCCGTGCCATGCACTCTGGCACTCTGCGCCGTCTTGGATCAGAAAATGAGCGAAGAACGAGGACGAGGCACTAGTTCAAATTTAGGATGAAGTTTAAGTTTTATTTTGGTTTAAATTAGATTAGAGGGAGTAGTACTCTTACTTTATTACTCGTACTTGTGTTAATGTAGTAGTATTATTATGGTGGTGTACTTGCGTCCGTGTACTGCTTGTTTCAGCTGTTTTGGTGAAGGAGACATGCATCACCCTTTTTGGTGATATATCTAGTCGTCATGTAGCCCTCTACCATGTACTATTTTTGCTATGAATATATGTGGTATTGATTGTCAAAAAAAAAACCCCAAGATCCTGAAAAACTGTTGGTCTATCCCGAGAAACGAGGAGGTTTAAGGAAACGAGGAGTCCAGCGCGTGCGGAAGGAGCTTTAATCGTGCGAGCATGCAGGGGCAAAATGAGGAAACTAGCGATTACTTTCTCTCCTGCCAGTCTTATACCTTAATAAATGGGCAAACTGAGCACGTTGTAGCTAATCCTTTTATTAATTAAACAGCTATATTAGTCAATAAGATTGCCTTATGTTTTTCCTCAGTTTTCGCCAAGCCCTTATTTGTTACCCGCAGAAGGAGCTCAGACGGGAGGATTCCAGTTTAGTTGACCGTTCCGTGCTGACGTGTGGGGCTAGTAGAAAGGGACCGCGTGGGACAGGACGAGACCGCGTTTGGTTGTACGTGAGCAGGAGCTGGGTTCTGTCTCTCTCGGCGCGAATTGGCATTTTTAAGAGCACCTTTTCCCCCTCTGTCTCTTTGTCTTTATTAACCAAAAGTATCAAATCTAGAGAAGCTTGCATTTCTGTCTTTCTTCAATTATTTGTGCCTTTTGGCCCTCGTTGTTTGCCCAATATGGCAGCAAATCTAGTACTCCCTCTGGTCCATATGTATGTAGTTAAATCTAGAAGCAAATCTCCAGGGTAATGTACTCCGTACGACAAATTCGCAGTAATAGTAAATCGAGAAAACAAAGTAGGGCCAACAAAATATACTCCAGTAGAATAGGGATAGATAATAGGGATCCCTCCCTAGATAATAAGCTGCATACACAGCAGCCAACAGGTTCGAGGTTCTTCACAACACCATCATACTAACAACATAACAACAAGGGATCCCTAGCTAACAACAAAATAGAAGCTGCTTTGCAGCAGCAGCAGCACACGTCCGGGACTCCGCCTACCCCATCTGCCTCCACTTGTTGCTCCCCTTGGGAGCCTTGGGCTTGAGCGGAGGCATGCGCCCGGCGGAGATCTCCACCCGCTGGATGCTGCGGAGGTGCATGCCGAGCGCCATGTGCTTGGCGCGGAAGGAGTGGGGGTTCACCGACGCGCCGACCTTGGGGTTGGTGTTGCCGATGTTCTCGGCATGCGTGAGGAGGCAGTTGAAGTCAGTGCGGCCGAGCCTCCTAGTGCAGAAGGGGCACCTGTAGACACCCTTGGCGAAGTAGGAGACGTACTGGCCGACCTGCAGCCTCCGCAGCACCTGGCGAGTCTTGACGTCATGGTGCTCGTCGTCGCTGCCGACGTCGCTGCCAGACAGCTGATCCATATCAAACGGGAACTATTAGTGAATGAGATGCAACGATGACTAACGTGCATGATAACAAAGTAAGGAAAAACAGAGCCAGCCTCAGTTAGAGTGGACACGATTATATGTCTACAGGGATGGTGTTAGCGAACCATAGCTCATGCACAACAGATTTGTACACAGCAATGGTTCGCTGAACCCACTCTGTAAAAATTTGTGCCCAACGATTCATCATAGGCAAAGAAACAGATTCCAGATCTGATTTTGAACAGATTCCAGAATATTTGCAAAATTAAACGGTTGATATCTTTTGATTCCTGCATAAAATAACTGACTGAGATCCCATAAATTAACTGATTGAGATCCCATTATTACTTGCATAAATTAACCGAACGGCCGAACTCCAAATCTTAAACGAAATCAAGAAGGGATCAAAGCAAAATGGAATAAAATCGATCGGCGCAAATATTAACCCAATACTCAACCATGCATCTACAGATCGGCACTAATAGTTACTAGGGAACCAGCAAAAATAGGGTTAAAAAAGGAATGGGCGAAGAAAAAAGGGAGCAAACCATAGTTACCTCGTTCCATGGGTCGTCCATGAAGGTGTCGTAGGGGTTCGGAGGCGAGATGTACGGCACCGGCTCATAGGGGTCCCATCCCGGCGGGATACGACCGCCACCGGCGGCGGCGACGGCCTTTGAGGGGACGACGTCGAAGAGGGAGGCGTCGCGCTTGGAGCCGACGGCGTCATGGACGATGGGATTCGCATTCTCCATGTCCATCTCGCCTGCAGAGAGGGAGAGGGTTTTTGCTTTGGAGAAGATGATGGGACGTGAGAGGCGGCGTTGCATGAGCGAGTGAGAGTGACAGAGATAGTGCGAGGAGGCGTCTATAAAGGCGAGGGGTGGTTAATGCGACCCGCGTCCTACGCGTCCACCATTTAACGTCTGCACGTCTTGGGCTTCTGCAACGCGACACGCGTCCACAATTGCACGTCTTCGACTTCTGCACCGCGACTCGCGTCAGTACCCGTCAACAATTGCACGTCTTCCACTTCTGCACCGCAACACGCGTACTCGAGTCTAACCCTGGAAATTTAGATATACTCTCGAGTCTTATACTGTAGCATTTTTTGTGTGCTCGGTTTTCCCCTTGAGTACTAATACTGGCTAGTGCAATATACTCAGTTTTACCTCAAGTGCCTGGTCAACAGAGAGTCAACAAATGGGATTAACTAGTTAAATGAGTCAACAAATGGGATTATCAGTTCGTTTTCACGTGTTAAACTTGTCTAAATATTGGTCAAACCAAGGATTTGACCAAGATTCAAATGGGCAGAAAATAAAAAAAAATCAGAAAAATGAAAAACCAAAGCACATAGTCTTCTTATGTCATATAGTAAGCATTAAAGTTGATAAACAAGGTCTAGACATATTCAAACAAGAAAAATCATGTGTCTACCCCCTAACCCTAAACTCTGTCTTATGTAGTCAAGCATGAAGAGAAGTACTTTTGGGTTTCAAACATGGAAATTTCAAAAACCACCCAAAAGCTTCATTTTAGTGTGACTAAGAAGGATCAAGGCTTACCTTTTCATTTCCATGTTTTAAACTTGTTTAAATCCTGGTCAAATATAGGTTTGACCAAGATTCAAATGGGCATAAAATAAAAATATAGAAAAATGAAAAAACAAAGCACATAGTCTTCTTATGTCATATAGTAAGCATTAAAGTTGATAAACAAGGTCTAGAAACTTGTCTAAATATTGGTCAAACCAAGGATTTGACCAAGATTCAAATGGGCAGAAAATTAAAAAAATCAGAAAAATGAAAAACCAAAGCACATAGTCTTCTTATGTCATATAGTAAGCATTAAAGGTGATAAACAAGGTCTACACATATTCAAACCATACAAATCATGTATCTACATACTCCCTAACCCCTAAACTCTGTCTTATGAAGTCAAGCATGAAGAGAAGTGGTTTTGGGTTTCAAACATGGAAATTTCAAAAACCTCCCAAAAACTTCATTTTAGAGTGACTAAGAAGGATACATGCTTCCCTTTTCATTTTCATGTTTTAAACTTGTTTAAATCTTGGTCAAACCTAGGATTTGACCAAGATTCAAATGGGCATTAAAATTTAAAAATCAGAAAAATGAAAAACCAAAGCACATAGTGTTCTTATGTCATATAGTAAGCATTAAAGTTGATAAACAAGGTCTAGACATATTCAAACCATACAAATCATGTATCTACCCCTAACCCTAAACTCTGTCTTATGAAGTCAAGCATGAAGAGAACTGGTTTTGGGTTTCAAACATGGAAATTTCAAAAACCTCCCAAAAAATTCATTTTAGAGTGACTAGGAAGGATACATGCTTCCCTGGTCATTTTCATGTTTTAAACTTGTTTAAATCTTGGTCAAACCTAGGATTTGACCAAGATTCGATGGGCATCAAAATTTAAAAAAATCAGAAAAATGAAAAACCAAAGCACATAGTTTTCTTATGCCATATAGTAAGCATTCAAGTTGATAAACAAGGTCTATACATATTTAAACCATACAAATCATGTATCTATAACCCTAAACCTTAAACTCTGTCTTATGAAGTCTAGCATGAAGAGAAGTCGTTTTGGGTTTCAAACATGGAAATTTCAAGAACATCCCAAAAGCTTCATTTTAGTGTGACTAAGAAGGATCAAGGCTTACCTTTTCATTTTCATGTTTTAAACTTGTTTAAATCCTGGTCAAATATAGGTTTGACCAAGATTCAAATGGGCATAAAATAAAAATATAGAAAAATGAAAAACCAAAGCACATAGTCTTCTTATGTCATATAGTAAGCATTAAAGTTGATAAACAAGGTCTAGTCTTATTCAAACTAGACAAGTCATGTATCTACCCGCTAACCCCTAAACTCTGTCTTATGAAGTCTAGCATGAAGAGAAGTCGTTTTGGGTTCAAACATGGAAATTTCAAGAACATCCCAAAAGCTTCATTTTAGTGTGACTAAGAAGGATCAAGGCTTACCTTTTCATTTTCATGTTTTAAACTTGTTTAAATCCTGGTTAAATCTAGGATTTGACCAAGATTCAAATGGGCATAAAATAAAAAAATAGAAAAATGAAAAACCAAAGCACATAGTCTTCTTATGTCATATAGTAAGCATTAAAGTTGATAAACAAGGTCTAGACTTATTCAAACTAGACAAATCATGTATCTATCCGCAAACCCCTAAACTCTATCTTATGAAGTCAAGCATGAAGAGAAGTGCATGGTTTTGGGTTTCAAACATGGAAATTTCAAAAAACTCCCAAAAAATTCATTTTAGACTGACTAAGAAGGATACATGCTTCCCTTTTCATTTTCATGTTATATACTTGTTCAAATCTTGGTCAAACCTAGGATTTTACCAAGATTCAAATGTGCATCAAAATTCCAAAAAAATAAAAAAATGAAAAAACAAAGCACATAGTTTTCTTATGTCATATAGTAAGCATTAAAGTTGATAAACAAGGTCTAGACATATTCAAACAAGAAAAATCATGTGTCTACCCCCTAACCCTAAACTCTGTCTTATGTAGTCAAGCATGAAGAGAAGTGCTTTTGGGTTTCAAACATGGAAATTTCAAAAACCACCCAAAAGCTTTTTTTTAGAGTGACTAAGAAGGATCCATGCTTATCTTTTCATTTTCATATTTTAAACTTGTTTAAATCATTGTCAAACCTAGTATTTGACCAAGATTCACAAATGGGCATAAAATTAAAAAATCAGAAAATTGAAAAACTAAAGCACATAGTCTTCTTATGTCATATATATAGTAAGCATTTAAAAGATGATAAATAAGGTCAAGACAATTCAAATAATACAAATCATGTATCTACCCCTAACCCTAAACTCTATCTTATGAAGTCAAGCATGAAGAGAAGTGGTTTTTGGTTTCAAACACAAAAATTTCAAAAACCTCCCAAAAGCTTCATTTTAAATAGACTAACTTATTAATTATGAAGGATCCAGGATTGATTACCTTTTCATTGTCATGTTTTAAACTTGTTTAAATCTTGGTCAAACCTGGGATTTGACCAAGATTCGAATGGGCATAAAAATTAAGAAAAAAATCGTAAGAATGAAAAACCAAAGCACATAGCCTTCTTATGTCATATAGTAAGCATTCAAATTGATAATCAAGGTCTAGACATGTTCAAACCAGAAAAATCATGTATCTACCCCTAACCCTAAACTATGTCTTATGAAGTCAAGCATGCATGAAGAGAAGTGGTTTTGGGTTTCAAACATGAAAATTTCAAAAACCTCCCAAAAACTTCATTTTAGAGCGACTAATAAGGATCGATGCTTACCTTTTCATTTTCATGTTTTTACTTATTTGAATCTTGGTCAAATCCTAGGTTTGACCAAGATTTAAACAAGTTTAAAACATGAAAATGAAATGGGAATTGTGTATCCTTCTTAGTCAGTCTAAAATGAAGCTTTTGGGATGTTCTTGAAATTTCCATGTTTGAAACCCAAAACCACTTAAGACAGAGTTTTTGGTTAGGCGTAGATACATGATTTTTCTTGTTTGAATATTTCTAGACCTTGTTTATCAACTTGAATGTTTATGACATAAGAAGGCTATATATGTGCTTTGGTTTTCCATTTTTCATTTTTTCGAAGTTTTTATGCCCATTTAAATATTGGTCAAATCCTAGGTTTGACCAAGGTTTAATCAAGTTTAAAACATGACAATGAAAAGGTAAGCATGAATCCTTTCTCAGTCACTCTAAAATGAAGGTACTTGAAATTTTTATGTTTGAAACACAAAACCCCAGTTCTCTTCATATGTTTGACTTCATAAGACAAAGTTTAGGGTTAGGGGTAGATATGATACATGATATTTCTGGTTTGAATATGTCTAGACCTTGTTTATCAACTTGAATGCTTACTATATGCTATATATGTGCTTTGGTTTTTATTTTTTATTTTTTTTGAATTTTACGCCCGTTTGAATCTTGGTCAAATCCTAGGTTTGACCAAGGTTAAAACAAGTTTAAAAAATGGCAATGAAAAGGTAAGCATGGATCCTTCTTAGTCACTCTAAAATGAAGCTTTTGGGAGGTTTGTGAAATTTCCATGTTTGAAACCCAAAATCACTTCTCCTCATACTTAACTTCATAAGACAGAGTTTAGGGTTAGGGGTAGATACATGTTTTGTGTGTTTTGAATATGTCTAGACCTTGTTTATCAACTTGAATGCTTACTATATGACATAAGAATACTATGTGCTTTGGTTTCATTTTTCTGATTTTTTTAATTGTTAAACCCATTTGAATCTTGGTCAAATCCTAGGTTTGAGCAAGATTTAAACAAGTTTAAAACATGAAAATGGAAAGATAAGCATGAATCATTCTTAGTCACTCTAAAAATCTTTCGGTCTGCAGAAGAGTCGAATCTGCAATCAGTAGTTACAAAAGCGACCCACCTTAGGGATGGATAATAAGACTTGGGCAATATAAACGTTGATACTACTTACTTTGTGATACTAAAATATATGTATCTAGACATATTTCAGTTGTAGATACATCCATTTTAACATCAAGTAATATGGATCGGAGGACTAGCTAAAGAACAATGAGAGGCAGTGTTTCTCTCCCCCAGCCTACTTGGCGGAGTGGCCCTCCATCAGGACAGGTGGTGATTCCGCTTCTCTCGTTGGAATTCCTTATCCCCCAGCCTACTCGGCGACGTGCGCTCCTCAGTGACCTGCGCGAGGGCGCCTCGGCGACCTACGCAAAGGTGGCTGGACTCGGAGCGCATCGACTTCCTTCTGCGGTGCCTGGATTGGATCGACCATCCCGCGCGTGTCCTCCACCATATTGTTTTTCTTCAAGATGTTGTTATCCATCATCTTCTTCACCGCATCATGTTGGGTGTTGAGGCTCCCGTTGAGAGCTTGAACGCACCTGTTTGATAGCTCGACGTTTTCTTCGCGAAGAAAGCCGCACTCGATCTTAAGCATCAAATTCTCGCCCTTGAGCTTCTTGATGACAGAGTTCGTTTCCTCACTTGATGGAACCCTCACATCATGCAGCTTGCCCCGGCCGGTGACCTCGTCCTTCAAAGTATCGACATCATCGCGAAAGTTGGAGGCGAGTTCCACGAGAGTTTTAAGCTCATCTCTGAAACACGCCGATGCTTCCTGCATGGCAATATCATCAGTACCGAAACAAAGTGACGAGAGGAAGACGAAAATGTCCAATCAGTGGTAACCTCTAAGCGCAGGAGACAGGGGTTGAAGTCGTCATGAGAAGATGTCAGGGTGCGTCGTGGGGCACTGAGATATGTATAAAAAGGATTAATACGGAATAAAGAGTTGGGACCTCCGGGCCAGGAAGAATCAAGAAACATGGCGATGGAAACCAACCAGGAATCTTCGACCGCACGACTGACGCCGTTCCGAGACGAGCGCGAAGCAGGGCCTTCGTTTTCTGGCGGGCCCTTTCTCGCGGCCAGCATCTGGATAGACCGCCGGCGGGAACTCTCCGCGTCCTTGGTCAACACTAGATGGTGCTTCTTCAAGCGAGATGGTGGCCTTGACTTCGGAGGCATCGCTGGAAGTGGAAGGAGACTGGAAGTGAAGCAAGAAGGGGATGGAAGAAGTACTCCCCCTATTAAAACCAGACAACCGTCTCCTGCCCTCGCTTCGAGCAACCTGGTCCGCCCATCCTAAATCAACGGCCGAGAGGGGGCTCAAGGGTCAGGACGCGGGAGCAGAAGCAAATGAATCGAGAGCGGTCCGGAGTATCCTGTCCGTCCACCGTAAATCAACGGGACAGAGCGGCTACCTTCTCTTCGAAGGCTCTGGCGCGCAACCCGAGGAATGGACATCTGTCGGCTAGTATAGAATTTTATAGCACGCCATTAATCGAGCTAGCAGTACTGTACTACTGACTACAACTCTGATGGACGTCCAAAGCTCTGAATAGTCAGGGGAAACAATGAATGCGAGCCAGGGTAGTACTACTGTAGTAGTGAAGCAATGGGGATTATCTGGAGCAAGTACGGAGTACCGAGTACAGTACTACAAAAGTGCTGTTCGTTGTTTTCGCAGTTCATTTTAGCGTAACGTCCAGGTTGTTGTCGAACCAGCTGTTAGATTTTGGGTAATTATTGTTAAGTTGCTGCTTCTTAATTAAAATTTATCAAAGTCATGTAGACTAGATCGATTTGTGAGAACATCCCAAAAGCTTCATTCATTTTAGAATGACTAAGAAGGATCCATTCTTACCTTTTCTTTTCATGTTTTAAACTTGTTTAAACCTTGGTCAAACCTAGGATTTGACCAAGATTTAAATGGGCATAAAAATTCGGAAAAAAATCAACAAATGAAAAACCAAAGCACATATATAGCCTTCTTATGTCATATAGTAAGCACTCGAGTTGATAAAAACTCTGTCTTATGAAGTCAAACATATGAAGAGAACTGGTTTTGGGTTTCAAACATGGAAATTTCACAAACCTCCCAAAAGCTTCATTCTACAGTGACTAAGAAGGATCCAGGATTACCTTTTTCATTTTCAATTTCTTAACTTGTTTAAATCTTGGTCAAACCTAGGATTTGACCAAGATTCAAATGGGTATAACAATTCAAAAAAAACGGAAAAAAACCAAAGAACATAGTCTTCTGATGTCATATAGTAAGCATTCAAGTTGATAAACAAGGTCTAGACATATTCAAACCAAACAAATCATGTATCTACCCCCTAACCCTAAACTCTGCCTTATGAAGTCAAGCATGAAGAGAAGTGATTTTGGGTTTCAAACATGGAAATTTCAAAAACCTCCCAAAAGCTTCATTTTAGAGTGACTAAGAAGGATCCATGCTTACCTTTTCATTGCCATGTTTTAAACTTGTTTTAACCTTGGTCAAACCTAGGAATTGACCAAGATTCAAATGGGAGTAAAAATTCAGAAAAATTCAAAAAAAATGGAAAACCAAAACACATATATAGCCTTCTTATGTCATATAGTAAGCATTCAAGTTGATAAACAAGGTCTAGACATATTCAAAGCAGAAATATCATGTATCATATCTACCCTAACCCTAAACTCTGTCTTATGAAGTCAAACATATGAAGAGAACTGGGGTTTTGGGTTTCAAATATAAAATTTTCAAGTACCTTCATTTTAGAGTGAGTAAGGAAGGATTCATGCTTACCGTTTCATTTTCATGTATTAAACTTGTTTAAACCTAGGATTTGACCAAGATTTAAATAGGCATAAAAAATTCGAAAGAAATCAAAAAATGAAAAACCAAAGCACATATATAGCCTTCTTATATCATATAGTAAAAAATTCAAGTTGATAAACAAGGTCTAGACATATTCAAACAAGAAAAATCATGTATCTACACCTAACCATAAACTCTGTCTTAAGTGGTTTTGAGTTTCAAACATGGAAATTTCACAAACCTCCCAAAAGCTTCATTTTACAGTGACTAAGGAGGATCCATGCTTACCTTTTGGCTTAAACGTTTGAAACCAAAAACCACTTCTCTTCATGCATGCTTGACTTCATAACACAGAGTTTAGCTAGGGTTAGGGGTAGATACATGATTTTCCTGGTTTGAATATGTATAGACCTTGTTTATCAACTTAATTGATTGCTTACTATATGACATAAGAAGACTACGTGCCTTGGTTTTCATTTTTTGTTTTTTTTGAATTTTATGCTCATATATTTGAATCTTGGTCAAATCTTAGGTTTGACTAAGATTGAAACAAGTTTAAAACATGAAAATGAAAAGTGAAGCATGTATCCTTCTTAGTCACTCTAAAATGAAGCTTTTGGGATGTTCTTGAAATTTCCATGTTTGAAACCCAAAACGACTTCTCTTCATATGCTAGACTTCATAAGATCAACAGGGGGTAGATACATGATTTTTCTGGTTTGGATATACCTAGACCTTGTTTAACTTGAATGCATACGATATGACATAAGAAGACTACGTGCTTTTGTTTTTCATTATTCTGTTTTTTTTGAATTTTGTGCCCACCCATTTGTATCTTGGTCAAATCCTAGGTCTGATAATGATTTAAACAAGATTAAAATATGAAAATGCAAAGGTAAGCATGGATCCTTCTTAGTCACTCTAAAATGAAGCTTTTGGGAGCAAAACCACTTCTCTTCATATGCTTGACTTCATAAGACGGAGTTTAGGGGTTAGGGGGTATAGATACATGATTTGTCTAGTTTGAATATGTCTAGACCTTGTTTATCAACTTAATTGGCTTACTATATGACATAAGAAAACTATTTGCTTTGGTTTTTCTTTTTGACTTTTTTTCAATTTTGATGCCCATTTGAATCTTGTCAAATCCTAGGTTTGACCAAGATAATTTAAACAAGCTTAAAACATGAATATGAAAAGGGAGCATGTATCCTTCTTAGTCACTCTAAAATGTAGTTTTTGGGAGTTTTTGAAATTTCCATGTTTAAAACCCAAAACCACTTCTCTTCACATGCTTGACTTCATAAGACAGAGTTAATTAATTTAGGGGTTAATTAGGGGGTATAGATACATGATTTGTGTGGTTTGAATATGTATGGACCTTATTTATCAACAACTTTAATGCTTACTATATGACATAAGAAAACTATTTGCTTGGTTTTTCTTTTTTCAATTTTTTTCAATTTTGATGCCCATTTGAATCTTGTCAAATCCTAGGTTTGACCAAGATAATTTAAACAAGTTTAAAACATGAATATGAAAAGGGAAGCATGGATCCTTCTTAGTCACTCTAAAATGAAGCTTTTGGGAGGTTTTTGAAATTTCCATGTTTGAAATCCAAAACCACTTCTCTTCACATGCTTGACTTCATAAGACAGAGTTTAGGGGTTAGGGGTATAGATACATGATTTGTCTGGTTTAATATGTCTAGACCTTGTTTATCAACTTTAATGCTTACTATATGACATAAGAAGACTATGTGATTTGGTTTTTCATTTTTTTTATTTTTCTGCCCATTTGAATCTTGGTCAAATCCTAGGTTTGACCAAGATATAGACAAGTTTAACACGTAAATGAGTTAACTTGGATTTCCTACCCTTGAATCCATAGGAAACTTTGTTCTAATGCACTATAATAATCAACCGAGTTTTTACACCAACAGGTCTGTCACTTACGTGTGGTGCCCATGCGTGAGGTCCCACACTTCAGTGAGCACAAGTCACGTGCAATAGGTACGCAAACTCCCAGCCATTTTCTTTGTCAAGAGAAGACGCATCAGGATGCGTATTGGAAGTCTGTGGGTCCTTCTGGATCCTTCGGTCGTCCCTCTCACAAAAAAACAAATCTCTCTCATTCTCGGCCTCGCTCGACTCGCTCGCTCGCTCGCTCGCTCGCACCTCCTGCTCACTGACAAACCCTGCACAAAAGTCAACATCATCACCCGAAAAAGGGAGACACCATAATTCTCTCCCTTCTTCTCTCCTTCCGAGTGATCCCTCTTCCTCCGAGTTTCACTCGACGGGCAAACACACATGTGCTGCCTAGTAATAATAAAAAGGTAGAAAAATCGACCTACGAATATATAATTAAATAGGTTAAACTAGGGTTTTACCCAGTACTACAGATCAAGGTTCAAAAAATCCAACTACGGGGTTCGAACAACACGATTCTAATCCAAGAATTTTTTCGACCTAGGTCACCCAAATGGCCTCAAACTATAGGGTTAGCATCTAGTGCAGTATGTGTGAAAATGTATGCACTATGTGTGCTATAACTTGTATGTCTTTCATATTTGAACCAAATTTGAATAAGTTTGAAATATTTGAAAAGGGGCTTTTGGCTTAAACGTTTGAAACCAAAAACCACTTCTCTTCATGCATGCTTGACTTCATAAGACAGAGTTTAGCTAGGGTTAGGGGATAGATGCATGATTTTCCTGGTTTGAATATGTCTAGACCTACTTTATCAACTTAATTGAATGCTTACTATATGACATAATAATACTATGTGCATTGTTTTTTATTTTTTTGATTTTTTTAAAATTGTATGTCCATTTGAATCTTGGTCAAATCCTAGGTTTGAACATGGTTTAAACAAGTTTAAATCATGAATATGAAAAATTAAGCATCTATATATCCTTCTTAGTCACTCCAAAATGTAGCTCTTGGGAGGTTTTTTCGAAATTTCCATGTTTGAAACCAAAACCACTTCTCTTCATGCATGCTTGACTTCATAAGACAGAGTTTAGCTAGGGCGTTAGGGGGTAGATACATGATTTTCCTGGTTTGAATATGTCTAGACCTGGTTTATCAACTTAATTAATTGATTGTTTACTATATGACATAAGAAGACTATGTGCCTTGGTTTTAAATTTTTCTGTTTTTTTTGAATTTTACGCCCATATATTTGAATCTTGGACAAATCCTAGGTTTGACCAAGATTTAAACAAGTTTAAACATAAAAATAAAAAGGGAAGCATGTATCCTTCTTAGTCACTCTAAAATGAAGCTTTTTGGATGTTCTTGAAATTTCCATTTTTGAAACCAAAAACGACTTCTCTCTTCATGCTAGACTTCATAAGATCGACAGGGGGCAGATACATGATTTGTCTGGTTTGGATATGTCCAAACCTTGCTTGTTTATCAACTTGAATGCTTACTATATGACATAAGAATGCTTACCATATGTTTGAATTTTAAAAGCATATAGTCTTCTTATGTCATATAGTAAGCATTCAAAAGTTTTTCTTTGAGAGAGTAGCATGCATTCAAAAGTTGATAAATAAGATTTGTACATATTCAAACCAGACAAATCATGTATCTACCCATATGCATATATATATAACCCTATACTTTTGTCTTATGAAGACGTCAAGGATGAAGAGAAGTGGATTTGGGTTTCAAACATGGAAATTTCAAAAACCTCCCAAAACATGTATATATATCTACCCCTAAACCCTAATCTTTGTCTTATGAAGCCAAGCATATGAAGAGAAGTGATTTTGGGTTTCAAACATGGAAACTTCAAAAACCTCCCAAAAGCTTCATTTTAGAGAGACTAAGAATGATCCATATGCTTACCTTTTCATTGCCATGTTTTAAACTTGTTTTAACCTTGGTCAAACCTAGGATTTGACCAAGATTCAAATGGGAGTAAAAATTCAGAAAAATTCAAAAAAAATGAAAAACCAAAGCACATATATATATAGCCTTGATCTTATGTCATATAGTAAGCATTCAAGTTGATAAACAAGGTCGATCTCTAGACATATTCAAAGCAGAAATATCATGTATATATCATATATATCTACCCCTAACCCTAGCTAAACTCTGTCTTATGAAGTCAAACATATGAAGAGAACTGGGGTTTTGGGTTTCAAACATAAAATTTTCAAGTACCTTCATTTTAGAGTGAGTAAGGAAGGATTCATGCTTACCGTTTCATTTTCATGTTTTAAACTTGTTTAAACCTAGGATTTGACCAAGATTTAAATAGGCATAAAAAAATCGAAAGAAATCAAAAATTGAAAAACCAAAGCACATATATATAGCCTTCTTATATCATATAGTAAAAAATTCAAGTTGATAAACAAGGTCTAGACATATTCAAACAAGAAAAATCATGTATCTACACACCTAACCATAAACTCTGTCTTAAGTGGTTTTGAGTTTCAAACATGGAAATTTCACAAACCTCCCAAAAGCTTCATTTTACAGTGACTGAGGAGGATCCATGCTTACCTTTTGGCTTAAACGTTTGAAACCAAAAACCACTTCTCTTCATGCATGCTTGACTTCATAACACAGAGTTTAGCTAGGGTTAGGGGGTAGATACATGATTTTCCTGGTTTGAATATGTATAGACCTTGTTTATCAACTTAATTGATTGCTTACTATATGACATAAGAAGACTACGTGCCTTGGTTTTCATTTTTTGTTTTTTTTGAATTTTATGCTCATATATTTGAATCTTGGTCAAATCTTAGGTTTGACTAAGATTGAAACAAGTTTAAAACATGAAAATGAAAAGTGAAGCATGTATCCTTCTTAGTCACTCTAAAATGAAGCTTTTGGGATGTTCTTGAAATTTCCATGTTTGAAACCCAAAACGACTTCTCTTCATATGCTAGACTTCATAAGATCAACAGGGGGTAGATACATGATTTTTCTGGTTTGGATATACCTAGACCTTGTTTAACTTGAATGCATACGATATGACATAAGAAGACTACGTGCTTTTGTTTTTCATTATTCTGTTTTTTTTGAATTTTGTGCCCACCCATTTGTATCTTGGTCAAATCCTAGGTCTGATAATGATTTAAACAAGATTAAAATATGAAAATGCAAAGGTAAGCATGGATCCTTCTTAGTCACTCTAAAATGAAGCTTTTGGGAGCAAAACCACTTCTCTTCATATGCTTGACTTCATAAGACGGAGTTTAGGGGTTAGGGGGTATAGATACATGATTTGTCTAGTTTGAATATGTCTAGACCTTGTTTATCAACTTAATTGGCTTACTATATGACATAAGAAAACTATTTGCTTTGGTTTTTCTTTTTTCTGACTTTTTTTCAATTTTGATGCCCATTTGAATCTTGTCAAATCCTAGGTTTGACCAAGATAATTTAAACAAGCTTAAAACATGAATATGAAAAGAGGAGCATGTATCCTTCTTAGTCACTCTAAAATGTAGTTTTTGGGAGTTTTTTGAAATTTCCATGTTTAAAACCCAAAACCACTTCTCTTCACATGCTTGACTTCATAAGACAGAGTTAATTAATTTAGGGGTTAATTAGGGGGTATAGATACATGATTTGTGTGGTTTGAATATGTATGGACCTTATTTATCAACAACTTTAATGCTTACTATATGACATAAGAAAACTATTTGCTTGGTTTTTCTTTTTTCAATTTTTTTCAATTTTGATGCCCATTTGAATCTTGTCAAATCCTAGGTTTGACCAAGATAATTTAAACAAGTTTAAAACATGAATATGAAAAGGGAAGCATGGATCCTTCTTAGTCACTCTAAAATGAAGCTTTTGGGAGGTTTTTGAAATTTCCATGTTTGAAATCCAAAACCACTTCTCTTCACATGCTTGACTTCATAAGACAGAGTTTAGGGGTTAGGGGTATAGATACATGATTTGTCTGGTTTAATATGTCTAGACCTTGTTTATCAACTTTAATGCTTACTATATGACATAAGAAGACTATGTGATTTGGTTTTCATTTTTCTGTTTTTATTTTTCTGCCCATTTGAATCTTGGTCAAATCCTAGGTTTGACCAAGATATAGACAAGTTTAACACGTAAATGAGTTAACTTGGATTTCCTACCCTTGAATCCATAGGAAACTTTGTTCTAATGCACTATAATAATCAACCGAGTTTTTACACCAACAGGTCTGTCACTTACGTGTGGTGCCCATGCGTGAGGTCCCACACTTCAGTGAGCACAAGTCACGTGCAATAGGTACGCAAACTCCCAGCCATTTTCTTTGTCAAGAGAAGACGCATCAGGATGCGTATTGGAAGTCTGTGGGTCCTTCTGGATCCTTCGGTCGTCCCTCTCACAAAAAAAAAAACAAATCTCTCTCATTCTCGGCCTCGCTCGACTCGCTCGCTCGCTCGCTCGCTCGCACCTCCTGCTCACTGACAAACCCTGCACAAAAGTCAACATCATCACCCGAAAAAGGGGAGACACCATAATTCTCTCCCTTCTTCTCTCCTTCCGAGTGATCCCTCTTCCTCCGAGTTTCACTCGACGGGCAAACACACATGTGCTGCCTAGTAATAATAAAAAGGTAGAAAAATCGACCTACGAATATATAATTAAATAGGTTAAACTAGGGTTTTACCCAGTACTACAGATCAAGGTTCAAAAAATCCAACTACGGGGTTCGAACAACACGATTCTAATCCAAGAATTTTTTCGACCTAGGTCACCCAAATGGCCTCAAACTATAGGGTTAGCATCTAGTGCAGTATGTGTGAAAATGTATGCACTATGTGTGCTATAACTTGTATGTCTTTCATATTTGAACCAAATTTGAATAAGTTTGAAATATTTGAAAAGGGGCTTTTGGCTTAAACGTTTGAAACCAAAAACCACTTCTCTTCATGCATGCTTGACTTCATAAGACAGAGTTTAGCTAGGGTTAGGGGATAGATGCATGATTTTCCTGGTTTGAATATGTCTAGACCTACTTTATCAACTTAATTGAATGCTTACTATATGACATAATAATACTATGTGCATTGTTTTTTATTTTTTTGATTTTTTTAAAATTGTATGCCCATTTGAATCTTGGTCAAATCCTAGGTTTGAACATGGTTTAAACAAGTTTAAATCATGAATATGAAAAATTAAGCATCTATATATCCTTCTTAGTCACTCCAAAATGTAGCTCTTGGGAGGTTTTTTCGAAATTTCCATGTTTGAAACCAAAACCACTTCTCTTCATGCATGCTTGACTTCATAAGACAGAGTTTAGCTAGGGCGTTAGGGGGTAGATACATGATTTTCCTGGTTTGAATATGTCTAGACCTGGTTTATCAACTTAATTAATTGATTGTTTACTATATGACATAAGAAGACTATGTGCCTTGGTTTTAAATTTTTCTGTTTTTTTTGAATTTTACGCCCATATATTTGAATCTTGGACAAATCCTAGGTTTGACCAAGATTTAAACAAGTTTAAACATAAAAATAAAAAGGGAAGCATGTATCCTTCTTAGTCACTCTAAAATGAAGCTTTTTGGATGTTCTTGAAATTTCCATTTTTGAAACCAAAAACGACTTCTCTCTTCATGCTAGACTTCATAAGATCGACAGGGGTAGATACATGATTTGTCTGGTTTGGATATGTCCAAACCTTGCTTGTTTATCAACTTGAATGCTTACTATATGACATAAGAATGCTTACCATATGTTTGAATTTTAAAAGCATATAGTCTTCTTATGTCATATAGTAAGCATTCAAAAGTTTTTCTTTGAGAGAGTAGCATGCATTCAAAAGTTGATAAATAAGATTTGTACATATTCAAACCAGACAAATCATGTATCTACCCATATGCATATATATATAACCCTATACTTTTGTCTTATGAAGACGTCAAGGATGAAGAGAAGTGGATTTGGGTTTCAAACATGGAAATTTCAAAAACCTCCCAAAACATGTATATATATCTACCCCTAAACCCTAATCTTTGTCTTATGAAGCCAAGCATATGAAGAGAAGTGATTTTGGGTTTCAAACATGGAAACTTCAAAAACCTCCCAAAAGCTTCATTTTAGAGAGACTAAGAATGATCCATATGCTTACCTTTTCATTGCCATGTTTTAAACTTGTTTTAACCTTGGTCAAACCTAGGATTTGACCAAGATTCAAATGGGAGTAAAAAAGAAAAATTCAAAAAAAATGAAAAACCAAAGCACATATATATATAGCCTTGATCTTATGTCATATAGTAAGCATTCAAGTTGATAAACAAGGTCGATCTCTAGACATATTCAAAGCAGAAATATCATGTATATATCATATATATCTACCCCTAACCCTAGCTAAACTCTGTCTTATGAAGTCAAACATATGAAGAGAACTGGGGTTTTGGGTTTCAAACATAAAATTTTCAAGTACCTTCATTTTAGAGTGAGTAAGGAAGGATTCATGCTTACCGTTTCATTTTCATGTTTTAAACTTGTTTAAACCTAGGATTTGACCAAGATTTAAATAGGCATAAAAAAATCGAAAGAAATCAAAAATTGAAAAACCAAAGCACATATATATAGCCTTCTTATATCATATAGTAAAAAATTCAAGTTGATAAACAAGGTCTAGACATATTCAAACAAGAAAAATCATGTATCTACACACCTAACCATAAACTCTGTCTTAAGTGGTTTTGAGTTTCAAACATGGAAATTTCACAAACCTCCCAAAAGCTTCATTTTACAGTGACTGAGGAGGATCCATGCTTACCTTTTGGCTTAAACGTTTGAAACCAAAAACCACTTCTCTTCATGCATGCTTGACTTCATAACACAGAGTTTAGCTAGGGTTAGGGGGTAGATACATGATTTTCCTGGTTTGAATATGTATAGACCTTGTTTATCAACTTAATTGATTGCTTACTATATGACATAAGAAGACTACGTGCCTTGGTTTTCATTTTTTGTTTTTTTTGAATTTTATGCTCATATATTTGAATCTTGGTCAAATCTTAGGTTTGACTAAGATTGAAACAAGTTTAAAACATGAAAATGAAAAGTGAAGCATGTATCCTTCTTAGTCACTCTAAAATGAAGCTTTTGGGATGTTCTTGAAATTTCCATGTTTGAAACCCAAAACGACTTCTCTTCATATGCTAGACTTCATAAGATCAACAGGGGGTAGATACATGATTTTTCTGGTTTGGATATACCTAGACCTTGTTTAACTTGAATGCATACGATATGACATAAGAAGACTACGTGCTTTTGTTTTTCATTATTCTGTTTTTTTTGAATTTTGTGCCCACCCATTTGTATCTTGGTCAAATCCTAGGTCTGATAATGATTTAAACAAGATTAAAATATGAAAATGCAAAGGTAAGCATGGATCCTTCTTAGTCACTCTAAAATGAAGCTTTTGGGAGCAAAACCACTTCTCTTCATATGCTTGACTTCATAAGACGGAGTTTAGGGGTTAGGGGGTATAGATACATGATTTGTCTAGTTTGAATATGTCTAGACCTTGTTTATCAACTTAATTGGCTTACTATATGACATAAGAAAACTATTTGCTTTGGTTTTCTTTTTTCTGACTTTTTTTCAATTTTGATGCCCATTTGAATCTTGTCAAATCCTAGGTTTGACCAAGATAATTTAAACAAGCTTAAAACATGAATATGAAAAGAGGAGCATGTATCCTTCTTAGTCACTCTAAAATGTAGTTTTTGGGAGTTTTTTGAAATTTCCATGTTTAAAACCCAAAACCACTTCTCTTCACATGCTTGACTTCATAAGACAGAGTTAATTAATTTAGGGGTTAATTAGGGGGTATAGATACATGATTTGTGTGGTTTGAATATGTATGGACCTTATTTATCAACAACTTTAATGCTTACTATATGACATAAGAAAACTATTTGCTTGGTTTTTCTTTTTTCAATTTTTTTTTCAATTTTGATGCCCATTTGAATCTTGTCAAATCCTAGGTTTGACCAAGATAATTTAAACAAGTTTAAAACATGAATATGAAAAGGGAAGCATGGATCCTTCTTAGTCACTCTAAAATGAAGCTTTTGGGAGGTTTTTGAAATTTCCATGTTTGAAATCCAAAACCACTTCTCTTCACATGCTTGACTTCATAAGACAGAGTTTAGGGGTTAGGGGTATAGATACATGATTTGTCTGGTTTAATATGTCTAGACCTTGTTTATCAACTTTAATGCTTACTATATGACATAAGAAGACTATGTGATTTGGTTTTTCATTTTTTTTTTTATTTTTCTGCCCATTTGAATCTTGGTCAAATCCTAGGTTTGACCAAGATATAGACAAGTTTAACACGTAAATGAGTTAACTTGGATTTCCTACCCTTGAATCCATAGGAAACTTTGTTCTAATGCACTATAATAATCAACCGAGTTTTTACACCAACAGGTCTGTCACTTACGTGTGGTGCCCATGCGTGAGGTCCCACACTTCAGTGAGCACAAGTCACGTGCAATAGGTACGCAAACTCCTAGCCATTTTCTTTGTCAAGAGAAGACGCATCAGGATGCGTATTGGAAGTCTGTGGGTCCTTCTGGATCCTTCGGTCGTCCCTCTCACAAAAAAAAAACAAATCTCTCTCATTCTCGGCCTCGCTCGACTCGCTCGCTCGCTCGCTCGCACCTCCTGCTCACTGACAAACCCTGCACAAAAGTCAACATCATCACCCGAAAAAGGGGAGACACCATAATTCTCTCCCTTCTTCTCTCCTTCCGAGTGATCCCTCTTCCTCCGAGTTTCACTCGACGGGCAAACACACATGTGCTGCCTAGTAATAATAAAAAGGTAGAAAAATCGACCTACGAATATATAATTAAATAGGTTAAACTAGGGTTTTACCCAGTACTACAGATCAAGGTTCAAAAAATCCAACTACGGGGTTCGAACAACACGATTCTAATCCAAGAATTTTTTCGACCTAGGTCACCCAAATGGCCTCAAACTATAGGGTTAGCATCTAGTGCAGTATGTGTGAAAATGTATGCACTATGTGTGCTATAACTTGTATGTCTTTCATATTTGAACCAAATTTGAATAAGTTTGAAATATTTGAAAAGGGGCTTTTGGCTTAAACGTTTGAAACCAAAAACCACTTCTCTTCATGCATGCTTGACTTCATAAGACAGAGTTTAGCTAGGGTTAGGGGATAGATGCATGATTTTCCTGGTTTGAATATGTCTAGACCTACTTTATCAACTTAATTGAATGCTTACTATATGACATAATAATACTATGTGCATTGTTTTTTATTTTTTTGATTTTTTTAAAATTGTATGCCCATTTGAATCTTGGTCAAATCCTAGGTTTGAACATGGTTTAAACAAGTTTAAATCATGAATATGAAAAATTAAGCATCTATATATCCTTCTTAGTCACTCCAAAATGTAGCTCTTGGGAGGTTTTTTCGAAATTTCCATGTTTGAAACCAAAACCACTTCTCTTCATGCATGCTTGACTTCATAAGACAGAGTTTAGCTAGGGCGTTAGGGGGTAGATACATGATTTTCCTGGTTTGAATATGTCTAGACCTGGTTTATCAACTTAATTAATTGATTGTTTACTATATGACATAAGAAGACTATGTGCCTTGGTTTTAAATTTTTCTGTTTTTTTGAATTTTACGCCCATATATTTGAATCTTGGACAAATCCTAGGTTTGACCAAGATTTAAACAAGTTTAAACATAAAAATAAAAAGGGAAGCATGTATCCTTCTTAGTCACTCTAAAATGAAGCTTTTTGGATGTTCTTGAAATTTCCATTTTTGAAACCAAAAACGACTTCTCTCTTCATGCTAGACTTCATAAGATCGACAGGGGGCAGATACATGATTTGTCTGGTTTGGATATGTCCAAACCTTGCTTGTTTATCAACTTGAATGCTTACTATATGACATAAGAATGCTTACCATATGTTTGAATTTTAAAAGCATATAGTCTTCTTATGTCATATAGTAAGCATTCAAAAGTTTTTCTTTGAGAGAGTAGCATGCATTCAAAAGTTGATAAATAAGATTTGTACATATTCAAACCAGACAAATCATGTATCTACCCATATGCATATATATATAACCCTATACTTTTGTCTTATGAAGACGTCAAGGATGAAGAGAAGTGGATTTGGGTTTCAAACATGGAAATTTCAAAAACCTCCCAAAACATGTATATATCTACCCCTAAACCCTAATCTTTGTCTTATGAAGCCAAGCATATGAAGAGAAGTGATTTTGGGTTTCAAACATGGAAACTTCAAAAACCTCCCAAAAGCTTCATTTTAGAGAGACTAAGAATGATCCATATGCTTACCTTTTCATTGCCATGTTTTAAACTTGTTTTAACCTTGGTCAAACCTAGGATTTGACCAAGATTCAAATGGGAGTAAAAATTCAGAAAAATTCAAAAAAAATGAAAAACCAAAGCACATATATATATAGCCTTGATCTTATGTCATATAGTAAGCATTCAAGTTGATAAACAAGGTCGATCTCTAGACATATTCAAAGCAGAAATATCATGTATATATCATATATATCTACCCCTAACCCTAGCTAAACTCTGTCTTATGAAGTCAAACATATGAAGAGAACTGGGGTTTTGGGTTTCAAACATAAAATTTTCAAGTACCTTCATTTTAGAGTGAGTAAGGAAGGATTCATGCTTACCGTTTCATTTTCATGTTTTAAACTTGTTTAAACCTAGGATTTGACCAAGATTTAAATAGGCATAAAAAATCGAAAGAAATCAAAAATTGAAAAACCAAAGCACATATATATAGCCTTCTTATATCATATAGTAAAAAATTCAAGTTGATAAACAAGGTCTAGACATATTCAAACAAGAAAAATCATGTATCTACACACTAACCATAAACTCTGTCTTAAGTGGTTTTGGGTTTCAAACATGGAAATTTCACAAACCTCCCAAAAGCTTCATTTTACAGTGACTATATAAGGAGGATCCATGCTTACCTTTTGGCTTAAACGTTTGAAACCAAAAACCACTTCTCTTCATGCATGCTTGACTTCATAATATAAGACAGAGTTTAGCTATAGGGTACGTTAGGGGGTGTAGATACATGATTTCCTGGTTTGAATATGTCTAGACCTTGTTTATCAACTTAATTGATTGCTTACTATATGACATAAGACGACTACGTGCCTTGGTTTTCATTTTTGGTTTTTTTTTGAATTTTATGCTCATATATTTGAATCTTGGTCAAATCCTAGGTTTGACCAAGATTTAAACAAGTTTAAAACATGAAAATGAAAAGGGAAGCATGTATCCTTCTTAGTCACTCTAAAATGAAGCTTTTGGGATGTTCTTGAAATTTCCATGTTTGAAACCCAAAACGACTTCTCTTCATGCTAGACTTCATAAGATCAACATGGGGTAGATACATGATTTGTCTGGTTTGGATATACCTAGACCTCGTTTAACTTGAATGCATGCATACGATATGACATAAAAAGACTACATGCTTTTGTTTTTCATTATTCTGATTTTTTTGAATTTTGTGCCCACCCATCTGTATCTTGGTCAAATCCTAGGCTTGATAATGATTTAACAAGATTAAAATATGAAAATGCAAAGGTAAGCATGGATCCTTCTTATTAGTCACTCTAAAATGAAGCTTTTGGGAGCAAAACCACTTCTCTTCATATGCTTGACTTCATAAGACGGAGTTTAGGGGTTAGGGGGTATAGATGCATGCATGATTTGTCTAGTTTGAATATGTCTAGACCTTGTTTATCAACTTAATTGGCTTACTATATGACATAAGAAAACTATTTGCTTTGGTTTTTCTTTTTCCTGATTTTTTTCAATTTTGATGCCCATTTGAATCTTGTCAAATCCTAGGTTTGACTGAGATAATTTAAACAAGCTTAAAACCTGAATATGAAAAGGGAAGCATGTATCCTTCTTTGTCACTCTAAAATGAAGTTTTTGGGAGGTTTTTCAAATTTCCATGTTTGAAACGACCCAAAACCACTTCTCTTCATATGCTTGACTTCATAAGACAGAGTTCAGGGGTTAGGGGGTATAGATACATGATTTGTCTAGTTTGAATATGTCTAGACCTTGTTTATCAACTTAATTAATTGGCTTACTATATGACATAAGAAAACTATTTGCTTTGGTTTTTCTTTTTCCTGATTTTTTCGATGCCCATTTGAATCTTTGTCAAATCCTAGGTTTGACTGAGATAATTTAAACAAGCTTAAAACATGAATATGAAAAGGGAAGCATGCATCCTTCTTAGTCACTCTAAAATGTAGTTTTTGGGAGGTTTTTGAAATTTCCATGTTTGAAACCCAAAACCACATCTCTTCATGCTTGACTTAATTTATAAGACATAGTTTAGGGGTTAGGGGTAGATACATGATTTGTATGGTTTGATATTTCTAGTCCTTGTTTATCAACTTTAATGCTTACTATATGACATAAGATGACTATGTGATTTGGTTTTTCATTTTTCTGTTTTTTATTTTATTTTTCTGCCCATTTGAATCTTGGTCAAATCCTAGGTTTGACCAAGATTTAGACAAGTTTAACACGTGAAAACGAATAAGTAAGCCTGGATCCTTCTTAGTCACTCAAAAATGTACCAATCGATAGATGTGTTAACTTTGCTTCATGGAAATAATAATGTCATGTAAATGAGTTAACTTGGATTTCCTACCCTTGAATCCATAGGAAACTTTGTTCTAATGCACTATTATAATCAACCGAGTTTTTACACCAACAGGTCTGTCACTTACGTGTGGTGCCCACGCTTGAGGTCCCACACTTCAGTGAGCACAAGTCACGTGCAATAGGTACGCAAACTCCCAGCCATCTTCTTTGTCAAGAGAAGACGCATCAGGATGCGTTTTGGAAGTCTGTGGGTCCTTCTGGTTCCTTCGGTTGTCCCTCTCACAACAAAAAAAAATCTCTCTCATTCTCGGCCTCGCTCGACTCGCTCGCTCGCTCGCTCGCTCGCACCTCCTGCTCACTGACAAACCCTGCACAAAAGTCAACATCATCACCCGAAAAAGGGAGACACCATAATTCTCTCCCTTCTTCTCTCCTTCCGAGTGATCCCTCTTCCTCCGAGTTTCACTCGACGGGCAAACACACATGTGCTGCATAGTAATAATAAAAAGGTAGTACTCGTAGAAAAATCGATATACGAATCTGTAATTAAATAGGTTAAACTAGGGTTTTGCCCAGTTCTACAGATCAAGGGTTCAAAAAATCCAACTACGGGGTTCGAACAACACGATTCTAATCCAAGAATTTTTCGACCTAGGTCACCCAAATGGCCTCAAACTATAGGGTTAGCATCTAGTGCAGTATGTGTGAAAATGTATGCACTATGTGTGCTATAACTTGTATGTCTTTCAAATTTGAACCAAATTTGAATAAGTTTGAAATATTTGAAAATGGGCTTTTGGCTTAAACGTTGGAAACCAAAACCACTTCTCTTCGTGCATGCTTGACTTCATAAGACAGAGTTTAGCTAGGGTTAGGGGGTAGATGCATGATTTTCCTGGTTTGATTATGTCTAGACCTTGTTTATCAACTTAATTGAATGCTTACTATATGACATAAGAATACTATATGTGCCTTGTTTTTTTATTTTTTATTTTTTTAAAATTTTATGCCCATTTGAATCTTGGTCAAATCCTAGGTTTGAACATGGTTTAAACAAGTTTAAATCATGAATATGAAAAATTAAGCATCTATATATCCTTCTTAGTCACTCCAAAATGTAGCTCGGTCTTGGGAGGGTTTTCGAAATTTCCATGTTTGAAACCAAAAACCACTTCTCTTCATGCATGCTTGACTTCATAAGACGGAGTTTAGGGTTAGGGGTAGATATATACATTATTTTCTGGTTTGAATATGTCTAGACCTTGTTTATCAACTTGAATGCTTAATTACTATATATATATGACATAAGAATGTTATGTCCTTTGGTTTTTCATTCTTTTGATTTTTTATGAATTTCTATGCCCATTTGAATCTTTTGGTCAAATCCTAGAGGTTTGACCAAGATTTACACAAGTTTAAAACATGAAAATGAAAAGGGAAGCTTGTATATCCTTCTTAGTCACTCTAAAATGAAGTTTTTGGAGGTTTTTGAAATTTCCATGTTTGAAACCCAAAACCACTTCTCTTCATGCTAGACTTCATAAGACAATTTAATTAGGGGTTAGGGGGTAGATACACATGATTTGTCTGGTTTGAATAAGTCCAAACACCTTGCTTGTGTATCAACTTGAATGCTTACTATATGACATAAGAATGCTTACCATATATGTTTGAATTTTAAAAGCATATAGTCTTCTTATGTCATATATATAGTAAGCATTCAAAAGTTTTTCTTTGAGAGAGTAGCATGCATTCAAAAGTTGATAAATAAGATTTGGACATATTCAAACCAGACAAATCATGTATCGATCTACACCCCCTAACCCTAAACTCTGTCTTATGAAGTCAAGCATGAAGAGAAGTGCTTTTAGGTTTCAAACATGGAAATTTCACAAACCTCCCAAAAGCTTCATTTTACAGTGACTAATTAAGGAGGATCCATGCTTACCTTTTGGCTTAAACGTTTGAAACCAAAAACCACTTCTCTTCATGCATGCTTGACTTCATAAGACAGAGTTTAGCTAGGGCGTTAGGGGGTAGATACATGATTTTCCTGGTTTGAATATGTCTAGAACTGGTTTATCAACTTAATTAATTGATTGTTTACTATATGACATAAGAAGACTATGTGCCTTGGTTTTAAATTTTTCTGTTTTTTTGAATTTTATGCCCATATATTTGAATCTTGGTCAAATCCTAGGTTTGACCAAGATTTAAACAAGTTTAAACATAAAAATGAAAAGGGAAGCATGTATCCTTCTTAGTCACTCTAAAATGAAGCTTTTGGGATGTTCTTGAAATTTCCATTTTTGAAACCAAAAACGACTTCTCTCTTCATGCTAGACTTCATAAGATCGACAGGGGGTATAGATACATGATTTGTCTGGTTTGGATATACCTAGACCTCGTTTATCAACTTGAATTCATACGATATGACATATGAAGACTATGTGCTTTAATTTGTTTTCATTTTTCTGATTTTTTTGAATTTTGTGCCCACCCATTTGTATATTGGTCAAATGCTAGGCTTGATAATGATTTAAACAAGTTTAAAATATGAATATGCAAAGTTAAGCATGGATCCTTCTTAGAAACTCTAAAATGAAGTTTTTCGGAGGTTTTTGAAATTTCCATGTTTGCAACCCAAAACAACTTCCTCTTCACATGCTTGACTTCATAAGACAGAGTTTAGGGGTTAGGGGGTATATATAGATACATGATTTGTCTAGTTTGAATATGTCTAGACCTTGTTTATCAACTTTTAATGCTTACTATAAGACATAAGAAAACTATTTCCTTTGTTTTTTCTTTTTTTTTGATTTTTTTCAATATTGATGCCCATTTGAATCTTGTCAAATCCTAGGTTTGACCAAGATAATTTAAACAAGCTTAGAACATGAATATGAAAAGGGAAGCGTGTATCCTTCTTAATTAGTCACACTAAAATGAAGTTTTTGGGAGGTTTTTGATATTTCCATGTTTGAAACCCAAAACCACATCTCTTCATGCTTGACTTAATTTATAAGACATAGTTTAGGGGTTAAGGGGTAGATACATGATTTGTATGGTTTGATATTTATAGACCTTGTTTATTATCAACTTTAATGCTTACTATATGACATAAGGATGACTATGTGATTTGGTTTTTCATTTTTCTGTTTTTTATTTTATTTTTCTGCCCATTTGAATCTTGGTCAAATCCTAGGTTTGACCAAGATTTAGACAAGTTTAACACGTGAAAACGAATAAGTAAGCATGTATCCTTCTTAGTCACTAAAAAATGTACCAATCGATAGATGTGTTAACTTTGCTTCATGGAAATAATAATGTCACGTAAATGAGTTAACTTGGATTTCCTACCCTTGAATCCATAGGAAACTTTGTTCTAATGCAGTATATATAATAATCAATCGATTTTTTTGCACCAACATGTCTGTCACTTACGTGTGGTGCCCACGCGTGAGGTCCCACACTTCAGTGAGCACAAGTCACGTGCAATAGGTACGCAAACTCCCAGCCATCTTCTTTGTCAAGAGAAGACGCATCAGGATGCGTATTGGAAGTCTGTGGGTCCTTCTGGATCCTTCTTAGTCACTCTAAAATGAAGCTTTTGGGAGGTTCTTGAAATTTCCATGTTTGAAACCCAAAACCACTTCTCTTCATGATTTACTTCATAAAACATAGTTTAATTAGAGTTTTAGGGGTAGATATATACATGATTTTTCTGGTTTGAATATATATGTCTCTAGACCTTTGTTTATCAACTTGAATGCTTAATATACATATGACATAAGAAAACTATTTGCTTTGGTTTTCTTTTTTCTGAATTTTTTTCAATTTTGATGCCCATTTGAATCTTGTCAAATCCTAGGTTTGACCAAGATAATTTAAACAAGCTTAAAACATGAATATGAAAAGAGGAGCATGTATCCTTCTTAGTCACTCTAAAATGTAGTTTTTGGGAGTTTTTTGAAATTTCCATGTTTGAAACCCAAAACCACTTCTCTTCACATGCTTGACTTCATAAGACAGAGTTAATTAATTTAGGGGTTAATTAGGGGGTATAGATACATGATTTGTGTGGTTTGAATATGTATGGACCTTATTTATCAACAACTTTAATGCTTACTATATGACATAAGAAAACTATTTGCTTTGGTTTTTCTTTTTTCAATTTTTTTTTCAATTTTGATGCCCATTTGAATCTTGTCAAATCCTAGGTTTGACCAAGATAATTTAAACAAGTTTAAAACATGAATATGAAAAGGGAAGCATGGATCCTTCTTAGTCACTCTAAAATGAAGCTTTTGGGAGGTTTTTGAAATTTCCATGTTTGAAATCCAAAACCACTTCTCTTCACATGCTTGACTTCATAAGACAGAGTTTAGGGGTTAGGGGTATAGATACATGATTTGTCTGGTTTAATATGTCTAGACCTTGTTTATCAACTTTAATGCTTACTATATGACATAAGAAGACTATGTGATTTGGTTTTTCATTTTTCTGTTTTTATTTTTCTGCCCATTTGAATCTTGGTCAAATCCTAGGTTTGACCAAGATATAGACAAGTTTAACACGTAAATGAGTTAACTTGGATTTCCTACCCTTGAATCCATAGGAAACTTTGTTCTAATGCACTATAATAATCAACCGAGTTTTTACACCAACAGGTCTGTCACTTACGTGTGGTGCCCATGCGTGAGGTCCCACACTTCAGTGAGCACAAGTCACGTGCAATAGGTACGCAAACTCCCATTTTCTTTGTCAAGAGAAGACGCATCAGGATGCGTATTGGAAGTCTGTGGGTCCTTCTGGATCCTTCGGTCGTCCCTCTCACAAAAAAAAACAAATCTCTCTCATTCTCGGCCTCGCTCGACTCGCTCGCTCGCTCTCTCTCGCTCGCACCTCCTGCTCACTGACAAACCCTGCACAAAAGTCAACATCATCACCCGAAAAAGGGGAGACACCATAATTCTCTCCCTTCTTCTCTCCTTCCGAGTGATCCCTCTTCCTCCGAGTTTCACTCGACGGGCAAACACACATGTGCTGCATAGTAATAATAAAAAGGTAAAAAAATCGACCTACGAATATATAATTAAATAGGTTAAACTAGGGTTTTACCCAGTACTACAGATCAAGGTTCAAAAAATCCAACTACGGGGTTCGAACAACACGATTCTAATCCAAGAATTTTTTCGACCTAGGTCACCCAAATGGCCTCAAACTATAGGGTTAGCATCTAGTGCAGTATGTGTGAAAATGTATGCACTATGTGTGCTATAACTTGTATGTCTTTCATATTTGAACCAAATTTGAATAAGTTTGAAATATTTGAAAAGGGGCTTTTGGCTTAAACGTTTGAAACCAAAAACCACTTCTCTTCATGCATGCTTGACTTCATAAGACAGAGTTTAGCTAGGGTTAGGGGATAGATGCATGATTTTCCTGGTTTGAATATGTCATATAGTAAGCATTCAAAAGTTTTTCTTTGAGAGAGTAGCATGCATTCAAAAGTTGATAAATAAGATTTGTACATATTCAAACCAGACAAATCATGTATCTACCCATATGCATATATATATAACCCTATACTTTTGTCTTATGAAGACGTCAAGGATGAAGAGAAGTGGATTTGGGTTTCAAACATGGAAATTTCAAAAACCTCCCAAAACATGTATATATCTACCCCTAAACCCTAATCTTTGTCTTATGAAGCCAAGCATATGAAGAGAAGTGATTTTGGGTTTCAAACATGGAAACTTCAAAAACCTCCCAAAAGCTTCATTTTAGAGAGACTAAGAATGATCCATATGCTTACCTTTTCATTGCCATGTTTTAAACTTGTTTTAACCTTGGTCAAACCTAGGATTTGACCAAGATTCAAATGGGAGTAAAAATTCAGAAAAATTCAAAAAAAATGAAAAACCAAAGCACACATATATATATATATAGCCTTGATCTTATGTCATATAGTAAGCATTCAAGTTGATAAACAAGGTCGATCTCTAGACATATTCAAAGCAGAAATATCATGTATCATATCTACCCCTAACCCTAGCTAAACTCTGTCTTATGAAGTCAAACATATGAAGAGAACTGGGGTTTTGGGTTTCAAACATAAAATTTTCAAGTACCTTCATTTTAGAGTGAGTAAGGAAGGATTCATGCTTACCGTTTCATTTTCATGTTTTAAACTTGTTTAAACCTAGGATTTGACCAAGATTTAAATAGGCATAAAAAATCGAAAGAAATCAAAAATTGAAAAACCAAAGCACATATATATAGCCTTCTTATATCATATAGTAAAAAATTCAAGTTGATAAACAAGGTCTAGACATATTCAAACAAGAAAAATCATGTATCTACACACCTAACCATAAACTCTGTCTTAAGTGGTTTTGGGTTTCAAACATGGAAATTTCACAAACCTCCCAAAAGCTTCATTTTACAGTGACTATATAAGGAGGATCCATGCTTACCTTTTGGCTTAAACGTTTGAAACCAAAAACCACTTCTCTTCATGCATGCTTGACTTCATAATATAAGACAGAGTTTAGCTAGGGTACGTTAGGGGGTGTAGATACATGATTTCCTGGTTTGAATATGTCTAGACCTTGTTTATCAACTTAATTGATTGCTTACTATATGACATAAGACGACTACGTGCCTTGGTTTTCATTTTTGGTTTTTTTTTGAATTTTATGCTCATATATTTGAATCTTGGTCAAATCCTAGGTTTGACCAAGATTTAAACAAGTTTAAAACATGAAAATGAAAAGGGAAGCATGTATCCTTCTTAGTCACTCTAAAATGAAGCTTTTGGGATGTTCTTGAAATTTCCATTTTTGAAACCAAAAACGACTTCTCTCTTCATGCTAGACTTCATAAGATCGACAGGGGGTAGATACATGATTTGTCTGGTTTGGATATACCTAGACCTCATTTATCAACTTGAATTCATACGATATGACATATGAAGACTATGTGCTTTAATTTGTTTTCATTTTTCTGATTTTTTTGAATTTTGTGCCCACCCATTTGTATATTGGTCAAATGCTAGGCTTGATAATGATTTAAACAAGTTTAAAATATGAATATGCAAAGTTAAGCATGGATCCTTCTTAGAAACTCTAAAATGAAGTTTTTCGGAGGTTTTTGAAATTTCCATGTTTGCAACCCAAAACAACTTCCTCTTCACATGCTTGACTTCATAAGACAGAGTTTAGGGGTTAGGGGGTATATATAGATACATGATTTGTCTAGTTTGAATATGTCTAGACCTTGTTTATCAACTTTAATGCTTACTATAAGACATAAGAAAACTATTTCCTTTGTTTTTTTTTTTTGATTTTTTTCAATATTGATGCCCATTTGAATCTTGTCAAATCCTAGGTTTGACCAAGATAATTTAAACAAGCTTAGAACATGAATATGAAAAGGGAAGCGTGTATCCTTCTTAGTCACACTAAAATGAAGTTTTTGGGAGGTTTTTGATATTTCCATGTTTGAAACCCAAAACCACATCTCTTCATGCTTGACTTAATTTATAAGACATAGTTTAGGGGTTAAGGGGTAGATACATGATTTGTATGGTTTGATATTTCTAGACCTTGTTTATTATCAACTTTAATGCTTACTATATGACATAAGATGACTATGTGATTTGGTTTTTCATTTTTCTGTTTTTTATTTTATTTTTCTGCCCATTTGAATCTTGGTCAAATCCTAGGTTTGACCAAGATTTAGACAAGTTTAACACGTGAAAACGAATAAGTAAGCATGGATCCTTCTTAGTCACTCAAAAATGTACCAATCGATAGATGTGTTAACTTTGCTTCATGGAAATAATAATGTCACGTAAATGAGTTAACTTGGATTTCCTACCCTTGAATCCATAGGAAACTTTGTTCTAATGCAGTATAATAATCAATCGAGTATTTACACCAACATGTCTGTCACTTACGTGTGGTGCCCACGCGTGAGGTCCCACACTTCAGTGAGCACAAGTCACGTGCAATAGGTACGCAAACTCCCAGCCATCTTCTTTGTCAAGAGAAGACGCATAAGGATGCGTATTGGAAGTCTGTGGGTCCTTCTGGATCCTTCTTAGTCACTCTAAAATGAAGCTTTTGGGAGGTTCTTGAAATTTCCATGTTTGAAACCCAAAACCACTTCTCTTCATGATTTACTTCATAAAACATAGTTTAATTAGAGTTTTAGGGGTAGATATATACATGATTTTTCTGGTTTGAATATATATGTCTCTAGACCTTTGTTTATCAACTTGAATGCTTAATACACATATGACATAAGAATGCTATGTGCTTTGGTATTTCATTCTTTTGATTTTTTTTCTGAATTTTTAGGGCCATTTGAATCTTGGTCAAATCCTTGGTTTGACCAAGATTTAAACAAGTTTAAAACATAAAAATGAAAAGGGAAGTCTGTATCCTTCTTAGTCACTCTAAAATGAAGCTTTTGGGAGGTTTTTAAAATTTCAATGTTTGAAACCCAAAACCACTTCTCTTCACATGCTTGACTTCATAAGACAGAGTTAATTAATTCAGGGGTTAATTACGGGGTATAGATACATGATTTGTGTGGTTTGAATATGTATGGACCTTATTTATCAACAACTTTAATGCTTACTATATGACATAAGAAAACTATTTGCTTTGGTTTTTTTTTTTCAATTTTTTTCAATTTTGATGCCCATTTGAATCTTGTCAAATCCTAGGTTTGACCAAGATAATTTAAACAAGTTTAAAACATGAAAATGAAAAGGGAAGCATGGATCCTTCTTAGTCACTCTAAAATGAAGCTTTTGGGAGGTTTTTGAAATTTCCATGTTTGAAACCCAAAACCACTTCTCTTCATGCTTGACTTCATAAGACAGAGTTTAGGGGTTAGGGGTATAGATACATGATTTGTCTGGTTTAATATGTCTAGACCTTGTTTATCAACTTTAATGCTTACTATATGACATAAGAAGACTATGTGATTTGGTTTTTCATTTTTCTGTTTTTATTTTTCTGCCCATTTGAATCTTGGTCAAATCCTAGGTTTGACCAAGATATAGACAAGTTTAACACGTAAATGAGTTAACTTGGATTTCCTACCCTTGAATCCATAGAAAACTTTGTTCTAATGCACTATTATAATCAACCGAGTTTTTACACCAACAGGTCTGTCACTTACGTGTGGTGCCCACGCTTGAGGTCCCACACTTCAGTGAGCACAAGTCACGTGCAATAGGTACGCAAACTCCCAGCCATCTTCTTTGTCAAGAGAAGACGCATCAGGATGCGTATTGGAAGTCTGTGGGTCCTTCTGGATCCTTCGGTTGTCCCTCTCACAAAAAAAAACAAATCTCTCTCATTCTCGGCCTCGCTCGACTCGCTCGCTCGCTCGCTCGCTCGCACCTCCTGCTCACTGACAAACCCTGCACAAAAGTCAACATCATCACCCGAAAAAGGAGACACCATAATTCTCTCCCTTCTTCTCTCCTTCCGAGTGATCCCTCTTCCTCCGAGTTTCACTCGACGGGCAAACACACATGTGCTGCATAGTAATAATAAAAAGGTAGTACTCGTAGAAAAATCGATATACGAATCTGTAATTAAATAGGTTAAACTAGGGTTTTGCCCAGTTCTACAGATCAAGGGTTAAAAAATATCCAACTACGGGGTTCGAACAACACGATTCTAATCCAAGAATTTTTTCGACCTAGGTCACTCAAATGGCCTCAAACTATAGGGTTAGCATCTAGTGCAGTATGTGTGAAAATGTATGCACTATGTGTGCTATAACTTGTATGTCTTTCATATTTGAACCAAATTTGAATAAGTTTGAAATATTTGAAAAGGGGCTTTTGGCTTAATTTGAAACCAAAAACCACTTCTCTTCATGCATGCTTGACTTCATAAGACAGAGTTTAGCTAGGGTTAGGGGATAGATGCATGATTTTCCTGGTTTGAATATGTCTAGACCTTGTTTATCAACTTAATTGAATGCTTACTATATATATGACATAAGAATACTATGTGCCTTGTTTTTTATTTTTTGATTTTTTTAAAATTTTATGCCCATTTTAATCTTGGTCAAATCCTAGGTTTGAACATGGTTTAAACAAGTTTAAATCATGAATATGAAAAATTAAGCATCTATATATCCTTCTTACTCACTCCAAAATGTAGCTCTTGGGAGGGTTTTTCGAAATTTCCATGTTTGAAACCAAAACCACTTCTCTTCATGCATGCTTGACTTCATAAGATAGAGTTTAGGGTTAGGGGTAGATATATACATGATTTTCTGGTTTGAATATGTCTAGACCTTGTTTATCAACTTGAATGCTTACTATATATATATGACATAATAATGTTATGTCCTTTGGTTTTTCATTCTTTTGTTTTTTTTATGAATTTCCATGCCCATTTGAATCTTTTGGTCAAATCCTAGAGGTTTGACCAAGATTTAAACAAGTTTAAAACATGAAAATGAAAAGGGAAGCTTGTATATCCTTCTTAGTCACTCTAAAATGAAGTTTTTGGGAGGTTTTTGAAATTTCCATGTTTGAAACCCAAAACCACTTCTCTTCATGCTAGACTTCATAAGACAATTTAATTAGGGGTTAGGGGTAGATACATGATTTGTCTGGTTTGAATATGTCCAAACCTTGCTTGTTTATCAACTTGAATGCTTACTATATGACATAAGAATGCTTACCATATGTTTGAATTTTAAAAGCATATAGTCTTCTTATGTCATATAGTAAGCATTCAAAAGGTTTTCTTTGAGAGAGTAGCATGCATTCAGAAGTTGATAAATAAGATTTGGACATATTCAAACCAGACAAATCATGTATCTACACCCCCTAACCCTAAACTCTGTCTTATGAAGTCAAGCATGAAGAGAAGTGCTTTTGGGTTTCAAACATGGAAATTTCACAAACCTCCCAAAAGCTTCATTTTACAGTGACTAAGAAGGATCTTACCTTTTCATTTTCATGTTTTAAACTTGTTTAACTCTTGGTCAAACCTAGGATTTGACCAAGATTTAAATGGGCATAAAAAATCAGAAAAAACAGAAAAAAAATGAAAAACCAAATAACATAGCCTTCTTATGTCATATAGTAAGCATTCAAGTTGATAAACAAGGTCTAGACATTTTCAAACCAGAAAAAGCATGTATCTACCCCTAACCCTAAACTCTGTCTTACGAAGTCAAGCATGAAGAGAAGTGGGGTTTCAAACATGGAAATTTCAAAAACCTCGCGAAAGCTTCATTTTAGAGTGACTAAGAAGGATCCATGCTTACCTATTCATTTTCATGTTTTGAACTTGTTTAAACCTTGATAAAACCCAGGATTTTACCTATTTAATCATAGATTCATAGGTCGATTTTTTACTTTTTTATTTTTACTATGCAGCACATGTGTGTTTGCCCGTCCAGTGAAACTCGGAGGAAGAGGGATCACACGGAAGGAGAAGAAGGGATAGCAGTCACGGGGCCCCTCTTATTATTTATGGTGTATATCTTTTTTCTGGTGATGTTGACTGTTGTGCAGCGTTTGTCAGTGCGCAGGAGGTGCGAGGCTGCGAGCGAGCGAGTCGAGCGAGGCCGAGAATGAGAGAGATGTTTTTTTCTTTTTCTTTTCCGTGAGAGGGACAACAGAAGGATCCAGAGACGACTTCCACTACGCATCCTGGTGCGCGTCTTCTCTTGACAAAGAAGATGGATGGGAGTTTGCGTACCTACTAATCTACTATAGTACTACTACTACACAAGAACCATATACATGTCAAACTTTTCAATCATGACCCACATGCATTTTATGTATATATTCAGAACTTTTAATGCATGCATGAAAACTCAGCAAAATATGTGCATTTTGGGTTGTCGCACATAAATGTGCTTTTACTTGTCTGCCACCAATCCAATTTTCATGTTAGGGGGAAACACGACACACGATGGACATTTCCAATGTTTCACGAATTAATTATCTCAATTTGCATCCATATATATATGCGCCTGGTTACTGAAAGATCGAACCAAAGGTGAACTTGAAACGTTTTAATTTTCATGTTTTAAACTTGTTTAAATCTTGGTCAACCCTTGGATTTGACCAAGATTCATAAAAAATTCAAAAACATAGTCTTCTTATGTCATACAGTCAACATTCAACTTGATAAAACAAGATCTAAACATATTAAAAGAAGAATCATGTATCTACCCCCTAACCCTAAACTCTGTCTTTTGAAGTCAAACATGAAGATACGTGGTTTTGGGTTTACAAAATGGAAATTTCAAAAACCTCCGAAAAGCTTAATTTTGGAGTGACTAAGAAGGATACATGCTTACTTTTTCATTTTCATGTTTTAAACTTGTTTAAAGCTTGGTCAAACCTAGCTAGCTTGGATTTGACCAAGACTCAAGTGCGCATAAAAAATTCGAAAAAACCCCCAAAAATGAAAAACCATAACACATAGTCTTCTTGCGTCACATATATTGTAAGCATTCAAGTGTTGATAAACAATATCTAGACATATCAAACAAGAAAAATCATGTATCTATACCCCTAACCCTAAATTTGTCTTATGAAGTCAAGCATGAAGAGAAGTGGTTTGGGTTTTCAAACATGGAAATTTCGAAAACCGCCCAAAAGCTTCATTTCGGACTGACTAAGAAGGATCCATGCTTACCTTTTCATTTTCATGTTTTAAACTTGTTTAAATTCTTGTTCAAACCTAGGATTTGGCCAAGATTCAAATGGGCATAAAAACAATCGAAAAAATCAAAAATGAAAAACCAAAGCACATAGTCTTCTTATGTCACATAGTAAGCCATTCAACTTGATAACAAGGTCTAGACCTATTCAAACCAGAAAAATCATGTATCTACCCCTAACCCTAAACTCATTTGTCTGATGAAGTCAAGCATGAAGAGAAGTGGTTTTGGGTTTCAAACATAGACATTTCAAAAGCCTCCCAAAAGCTTCATTTTGGAGTGATTGAGAAGGATCCATGCTTAATTTTTCATTTTAATGTTTTAAACTTGTTTAAATCTTGGTTAAACCTATGATTTGACCAAAATTTGATTTGGCATGAAAATTCAAAACAAATCAAATAAATAAAAAACCAATGCACATAGTACATCTTCTTATGTCATATACTAAGCATTCAAGTTGATAAGCCAGGTCTAGACATATTCAAACTAGAAAAATCATGTATCTACCCCTAACCCTAAACTCGATTTGTCTTATGAAGTCAATCATGAAGAGGTGTTTTGGGTTTCAGACATGGAAATTTCAAAAACCTTCCAAAAGCTTCATTTTGAAGTTACTAATTAAGAAGGATCACTACAAGAAAAGTTTGGCAAATTTTCTTGTAGTGGATCCAGGCTTAATTTTTCATCTTCATGTTTTAAATTTTGGTCAAACCTAGGATTTGTCCAAGATACAAATGGGCATAAAAATTCAGGGTAGCATCATACCCCCCTCCTTCCCGCGTAGAAAAAGTGTTAGGCGAGTAGTAGAATGGCATGACCAACAAGTTTCAAGTAAAATTTTGAATATGACCAAAATATACCAATTGATAGATGTGTGTGACCCAAGATTGAGCCATGGTACATTTTGCCAACAAAGTAGCAATTGAGTTGGCTTTCTACCTTAGTAGGCGTGCATTGGAAGGATGCATTATGCCGGCAAAGTTTTCAAACGTTCAAACTTTTCCGGTTTCTCATACAGTATTTGGCTCCTTGAGAAGCATTGATGTGATCATATAAGGTTATCCAAAACTTCGCCTTTCCCGTATTTGCCCGAGCACTCGACACCCCTCGTCCCATGGCGACTCCTCCAGCCATAGCCCCGTGCACCCAGGCTCCACGACTCAGCCTCGGAGGGGTGTGCGCTAAAAGCTCGCAAATGTCTGTGTGCCATTGGTGTGCGATGAAGCAGGCGGCTCTGTGTCTTGCTGTGGCTAGACTCCTGGCGCCCTTTGATCTAGGAGAGGGAGAGGAGGGAGGGGGTCCCATGAAGCGGCGGTGGCCCAGGTATCGGCGGCAGCCCAGGCAGCAGCGGCAAAGTGGGCTGGTCGGAGCATAGGCATGCGCCGGGGGCGAACCTCGCCGGGTGAGGATGCTTCCATTGTGAAGAAGCACTTGCCATCCAGGGCTTCGGGTTCGCCAACAAACTCAGCGCCTCGGTCCATGGCGTTGCCGTCGTGGGGACGTCGGGGGCGGCGGCGACGTGCTGCAGCCCCAGCCTTTAGTGGGGACCAAAGTGCGACCGACCACATCACGGCGTCGGCAGCATTGGGGATGCCGATGGGCATCCACTGCCACACACAGATTTGGGAGGTTCTGGCCGGGCCGAGTTCCAAACTTCCATCATCGGAGCCGAGGGCTTGGTACTTCAAATTCCGAATCAGGCAATCCTTCGACCCCAATCAGCTTCTGCCTGTGGTCCAAATCCGAGATATCTTGGCGGCAGCTATGCTGGTTAAGCTTAGCCGGACAGCGGCAATCGACGATCTGCAAAACCTAGATGCCTTCCGAGGATTTGCAGCAGCCGTCAATGCACTCGTGGAGGCATCGCATGCTGGTAGCAGCGGCGAATGCGGGTATGTTGTTTTACTCCCTTTGTATGCTTTTGTCATAAAAATCAATTTGCTAATTCTCATTCGATTGAAAATCAGACCCATTCACCATCAACTCTCAAACAGTGGACACTAGTAATATGTAGAACTAGAAATTACACAAGATTTCTGTACTGCTAGTACTATTACTTCGACGCTACATGTTGTTTACACGAGGAAATTGCACAAACTACCGCTTATTGCTGCCTTCTTGCTTAAAACACTTTTTAAAACTGTAATTTTTTTCCGCACAAACCACCAACTATCGTTTTCTGTTGCAGGGAATTTCAAATTTAGGATTGAGCTGTTTAAGAGCAAATCAGATGATCGGGGACCACCAACTACTATAGTTTTAATTGCAAATAGAATAGATTTTGCAAAATTATGAAACGCACATAACGTTTGAATTACTACAATTTTTTTGAAGGTTTGATATTTTCATCATTTTTGTGTGAATCTTACACCAAGTAACACAACTTTCAGACGGAATACAAAATATTTTCAAACTTCCTAGATTTGATAGCTCAAATATTTTTAATTACTAGTTTTTCAGTATTTTAAAAAGTCGAAACACTATATTTTGGCTGAATGTTAGAAAATATATTTCATGATTATCCCATATTAGTTAAGAAGTACATAAACTAGTAGTAGTAATAAAGAACAGAGGGAGTTTATGGAGATACATCCATTAAGGGCATGTTAGTGTGTGTTGGTGTATTACTTATGCCTTCTTTGGTTAATACACTTCTCAAGTGATCCCCGCAAACCCTCTATTCTTGCCTAGAATACAAAAACTCCCCATCAAAGTATTAGTGCATTTTTTGGATGAGTATTCGAGAGGATTGGGTGAACACCAAGGATTTGCATAGGGAATTGGTACAATTGAATCCTTGGCTGTTTGATTTGTAGGATTGTTTCCGATAGGAATTTTTCCTAAGGATTTCTTTGCACAGATTCCATAGAAAATTAAACATCTACTCATACCTCTTTTTAAGAATGCTTTACTTTTCCTATGGTGGAATCAAACAAAGTTTGGATTCTATGAATTCCTATAGGATTGGAGTGGACATGACATTGCAATCCTACATTTCCCTATTCCTACATCTTTCGGTAGGCATTTGCCTAGAATAAATAACCATGTGTATTACGGAGTAGCAGTAAAATATAGGTTTATTTCTCTAAAGCATCTTGCACTGTACTAGTACATGGCTTAAGAGACAATATTTTTACCATTTTTTTGCGAGAAGACAATATTATTACCATAGTTACTAAGTACATTTTATTGGATGATGAAGTGATAGCCCTCATCAATGCATTGTGAATTATTAGGGCATGGGTCACACGTGATTTACGAGTACACCGCACGATCGAGAGCCGCCGTCCCTCTTTGCTTTTTACCGATGCGGCGGAGCTCCTCCCCACACCCACGAATAACTGAAAGCCACAACTGCTGGGGAAAAGTCTTGCGCCGAGAAAATCTACAACCGTGGTTGAGTACATGTGTTTCTTAAGATACGAGTGCTCCAATGCATTTTTTCTTTCCTTTTACTAATTTACCTTGAAAATCCTGCACGTCCACTTATTTGTGGACGGAGGGAGTATCACGCCAAGAGGAAGTAGGACAATACTTTTGCCAGCTGTTGGCTCTTCTATTGTTCTTGCTCTAAAGAAACCCCGATTGTGAAAGGCCAAGGCGTACTTCTTTTGGTCACGCAAAATTCAAAATACTGCCATGGACATTGAATTGACATGACAACACATAGCTTGGGATGTCCAAATTTGCACGTTAGACCAGTGACTTGTTCTTCACCTTTTCAGAGGGAACAGTGACTTTTTATTATGGGTCTATACACTTTCCAAGAAACAGGAGGAGATGCTGTAGAGTGTAGAGGAGCGAAGTCAAGCGCCCCGCCCCCACCTGCCCTATTTCTGTTCACCTCCATCGTCTACCTCCGCCCCCGCCCGCACCAATCGACCACCTTCCATAGCACACGCCAGTGCCGCCGCCATGCAGCTTTAGAATCAATTCCACCGCCCAGTTTGAGAGCCTCCGTTCTTCATCTTCCCCGCCACCTGCCGCCATCGAACCCAAATTAAACTCCAATCAGTTGAACCCAAACCTCATAGACCCACCCCCTGCCCTGCGATGGCGGCATCGAACAAGGAAAATGATGACTCTGAACTGTTTCAGAAGGTCTTTTCCGAAGGTCCCCTTGAAGAACTCGTAACAAGATGCGACGTCATCACCGCCGCGAGCCTCGTCGGTTCGTCCAAACTATTTTTCGACTCTGCAAATGATAGTGCAACTCTATCTTTTTCTCTCCCGTTTGGCCTCCCATGTGTTCTTCATTCTCACCCGACGAAGGTAGCACGGGATTGCAAGCTGACGCCGCTGGACAGGTTCTCCTCCGACGCTGTGATGCCAGACGGTACGGGTAAGCAGTGGGTAGGTGCCAATGGAGATTGGGTTGCCATGGTTGACACTGGCTTTCCTGCTTGCAAATGGAAACTTGTCAACGTCTACACTCGCCGTGAAATTCCTCTCCCTGTGCCGTTTGAAACCACCCACATTCCAAATATATACCACCACAACCTTCGTGCTATTATATTTCACAAGATATATATTTGCCAAGTTCCCACAGCTGCTGGGGGGTACAAAAATTTCTCTCTTGTTGCTGTTTTTGACATCAGAGTTGCCCTCCTTTGCGGCGAAGATTCTGGATGGACAGTTCTTACAGAGCCCAAGTCCCACATCTTTTACAATTACAGCGATGCAATTCTCCACAATGGGCTTGTGTTTGCCACAACTCATACTGGCACTGTTCACGCATGGAATCCTCAGCAAGCTGGTAATTTTCCTCCGGACGTAAGTAGTGTATGATGAGCTTCATTATTCATGGCTGTAAAGATAATTTTAATGCACAAACTTATTAATTTTCGAACCTGACTGATCTGACTTGGAGGCTTGGGGCATATTTGCTTCGGATGAAATTTCATTGGTATTTAGACTTTTTATTCGAGATGATTACCATAGAAAAATTTGAGGATTGTATAATTAGGAGTTTTATTCTCAGATTGAATTATGTTGGATTTTGACCTCTACTTGAACTTCTTGAAATGAATCCTTTGGTTTCCCATGTGATGTACTGAAATACACCAATATGCTGTATTATTGAATGGAAATGCCATTATATCATCCCATCTGAATCCTAATGCGTTTTCCCAATTCTTACGTTTTCAGATTTGTGCAAACCAAACATACCCTTCTTAACAGTAATTTCGTTTTCAAGCAGGTCCTCCGCTGATCGTAGAGCCACCGCCCATTGTGTTTGAATGGCGGTGTGCACTTGATGATGCTCTTGGCCATGATCACGAGGTCGATTATGGCATGTGGTGGTTAGCAAGATCTATAGATGGTTCTAGACTTCTTCTGATCCATACACTGGGCATTGCTGATGAAAGGGAATATTCCTGTAAAGTTTGCCATACTGCTTCTGATCGTCGTGTTCATCATGGTCGCACTGTTGGCAACTATGCTTCTGGGTTTGGTTGCCTGGTGTTCACGAAGGACACTAGTAAGTTAAATGAAGGTATTCCATGGGAAAAGATTGATGACCTTGGAGAATATTCTCTTTTCCTTGGAGTGAACTATCCGATTATGCTGCCATTAGGCGGTGCAGATGTTGTCCCAGGATGTCTGACGAGAAGAAATTGTGTGTACACCTTGCCGAATGAAGCATGGCTTCGCAATTCGCAGCTGCCTGAAATATGCCGATTCAGTCTGAATCGTGAAGATTGCGCCGTTGGTTTCCAAACCAACGCCTTGGAGAAAACATGCAAAACAAAAAAAGATAGGTACCTGGTAAAGACACCGCTTTGGTTCATCCCAAACTTCGCCAACGCCCCGGATTGGAACAAGTGTGATGTTTAATTCTGAAACAGGGCCTGCAGCCATTGTAGCTACTGATAGTATGTAATTTCATAGCTAATGAACGAGGCAATTGTGGTCTACTAGTTACAACTGTTTTGTAAAGAGGTGGTCTATAAGTATACCCCTCTCTTCATTGATGCATTTGTGGTCTACTTGATGGTACTCTTAAATATATGGGTGTGGCTCCTCAACACATAATGTGGGAGTATTATTGTGTTAAAGTTGAAGGCTTGATCAACTATAGGTTCACTTCTCTAGTTACATTACTAGGTACTCCGGTTGGCTATGTTGTGATGAAATTGTGTTCTGTTGTTCGGTGAAGACAAAAGTAGAACTATGGTATGCTTATGTTTAAGAGCAAGCGAGGGTTTAGCTTGAGATGTTAAAATTCAGATTTGAACTATTTTTTGATATGGAAATTTGAAATATATATGGTACTGTATATGATTATGTGTAACAACAAGCGACGAAAGGGCTGATGCTCCTATTCCTTGTCGGCGGGAGGACTATGTGTGCGGCGACTTGAGCCAAATTAGAAGGCCATAGCTATGTTGATTGGTCCTTGAAGTTGGAGGGGCTAGGATTTCGGATGAGCGGAGTGGGGGAAGTTGTTGCTCATGGAACATAAGTCCTTAAAATAGTAATGTTAGTATATAGGAGTACAAGGTATATACTTGTACTATTTTAGTACTATAATAAGTATATCGGGTTCATCAAAAAGAATTATCTCGGGTTCACAACCACGTGGGGTCAAGGTGAGGGAAAGTTGGTCAATACCTCTTACCGCTATATCCCCGCCCCAAGTTCTAATGCGCAAGTGCTGTTATTTTTTTTAAGGGAAATAGTGGTTCCTCTCTCCCGGAAACATGCCCCGCATCTCCACCTCCTAGTATCGTAGTACTACTACTGCATCTTCTCCAAAAAAAACCCTCTTCTGTCTCTTTCTCCCGTTCACCCCTCTCTCCCTTGCATTGGATTACCGACTCCAATGAAGCAGAAGCGTAAGATTGAGGAGATTCCTGATTGCTACCACCAGTCCATGGGGTGGGGCAACCTCCACTACCCACTGGTGGAGAACATAGCCGAGCGGGCGGATATCCTCAGCACTGGTCGCCTCGCTCGAGGCATGATCGGCATGCGGCATGCCATCCGCGGAGCGCATAAGGTTCCGTTCGGTTTACCGAGCCTGCTCCACTGCGACCCCGAGACATGGCCAGACGACCGCGACAATACTGTAAGAGTATTTATTTATTTACTCATCTCGTTTCAGCTTGTGTTTTTTCAATCAACTTTTCTTATTGCCAAACATCATGCATGAATTTAGACTCAACATAATCACCTGATTTGGGAGTACTGTAAGGTTTGCTGCCTTCACTATGCACATGTACTCTTCGGAATTGCTTTATTTATCCATTATATCTGTGCTTCAGTTCTGCACAATCCGCTCTTCATTCTGTCGAATACCTTGCATGCATAGACAATTTTGAAACAAATCCTATTTGCAGGGCATTCACGCGTTGCTGATGCCATTAGACAAGCCGACAGTTCCAGCATTTATCCATACCAAGGAGGAACTGGATGGACATGGACCCATGCACTGGGTGGGTTGTAACGGCGACTGGGTGGCATTTGTCCAGCAGGACGGGCACTTGACGATCCGCAACATATACATATCAGATACTATTATACCTCTTCCATCTCTGCAAGATGCAGGAATTTCTTTGGGCCCTACTAGTGAATGGTGGCATGGCAGCCCACCATTCCTGTTCAAATACAAAATAGATAAAAGTTTGGAACTGCTCAAAGTACGGATCGTCAAGAGGCCGTACAAAGATGATCTAGCAGGGCCATGGCATTACGAGGTAATCGTTGTATTTGACGAATTGATTGCTATCCTACAAGCGCCCCTAGAAAAGGAGTGGAATATCCTGAGAAACCCTGAATTCTTTGATAGAAACAGCTATGTCGATGCCATGGGCATTCCTGGATATGGTACAAGTTCACACCTACATCGTGTATACGCAGTTACATATCCGTATGGAGATGTTCTGGTTTGGGAACCATATACCTGTGGTGAGTCTTTGTTTTATGTCTTAACTAGTAAATGGCATGCTGCACATGTTGGACCAATTACGATTCGCAATACTGATGTATAAAAGTTGCGTTCTAAATGTTGTTCAAACTTTCAATACAACTAATAATTTGGTTATACCATCAAAATAAGTGTGAGCATACAGTTTATAAATATGAACAAAAATTTGGAACCTTTCTTAATCACTATCAAGTGGGACGTGTGATATCGGTGTGAGACTGCTCTGATTTTTCTTCATAATGGAAACATGACGGTTCTAGAAACACGTGGACACTGGTGTGGTATTTTTTTCACGCGAATACCTCTAATCCCAACCGTTAGATTTTGGACACCAACAGTTGGAATTGCTGCGACATGTCTTGTTAAAAACTGGTGCCTTATAGTAGTAGAAAATAGAAGATAGAAGAGAAGAGATAATTTTCAGTGTAGTTCCTACTTGCTGCATTGTGGTTGATCTTTGTGCATTGCAGGGACACATGCAGCCCCGCGTCTCATTGACGCCCCTGTCATTGAAGATGAAGAAGCAGAAGTGGCTGCAATTTTCGCTCAAATCGAGGGAGATGCTGTCATGGAAGATGATGAAGCAAATGTGGCTCAAGGCGATGGAGGTGCCGATGAAGATAATGATGCTGATGAAGAAGAATTAGAAGAAGAAGAATTAGAAGAAGACGAATTTGATGATGAAGAATTAGATGATGAAGAATTAGATGATGATGGTGATAATCATAATTATGAAGATGAAGATGTATTTCTTGGATTTTCTGACCAGCGCACTTGGTTCCTGGCACCAATGAGAGCAGAGTCCATTACTGGTGAATCTGATCTCGCGTGGATTCAGGTTAAAGGTTATCGGCCCATCCTCGGTCCTCCAATATTACATATGGGTAACAAGCTGAGGTCTTATCCTTTGGTACGGTGCTACGTTTTCTTGAGATCTGCCCATACCTTGGACCCTGTAGAAGAGGCAAGGTGGGAAAGATTGAACAATTTGAAGGGGCGTTCTTTATTTCTTGGACTCAATCACCCAATTTTCATGCTACCCCCGCCAGTCGACGCAGAGGCTGCAGAACCAGATTTCCAATTGTTCAAACCTGACTGTGTCTTTGCTACCCACAATCGCGCCCGTGATACATGGATACGTCCAAGGCCAAATTGGTGCAGAATGCACGTCAATGGAGGTCCTGCCATAGGCTCAAGATTGCAGTACAAAAAAGAGAAGACTGAACATAGAGCCGAAGCACCCATGTGGTTCGTCCCAACACTTCCACCTGTTTTTCCTTGAGAAATAAGAGACAGATGGTGACCTTATTTTATAGAGAAAACATAGTGTTCGTGAACTTAACCTCATGAACATTCGCTGTTCGGTTTTTGCTGAAATCAAAATTTTGCAGAGATGAAGATCTTTGTTTGAATCCCGTGCTGAACATATTTTTCACAAATTAGCTACCCGTATTGTGATGAATACATGCTGGTTTGTTGTTTGGTGCAGTAGCAGACATGAAGATCTTTGTCCTGAATACCACAATGGACATCTTTTTTTCTTCAAAAATTAGCTAAGCTCACGCTATTAGGCGCAAATGCCTATTAAGAGATTTGGTGCTCTTGGGCACCATTGCTCCTGCTATTTTAGAAAAAAATAAAAAATTTATTTGTTCAAAAAATTAGAAAACAAATCATGGAGTAGCTAATGAATTGTCCCATAAACGTGCAAAATTTCAGTTTCAAATAAAAAAAATTCTGGGCTACACAAAAGTAACAAACGTGTGGATCTGGGTATGCATATTTCAAATCTCCAAATTTCAACAGATTGTCTTTTTTGTGTAGTCTACAATATAAAGAATATCATATTAAAATTTTACACGCTTGTAGGTTACTTTATTTATTATGTCTACATTCATTTTCAGATTTTTTTGAAACAAATATGTATGCTATTTGATTTTTTTTAAACAGCAGAGCACTGGTGCCCATTAGCCAAAGACACTTTTCGCAAATGCCTACAATAAAGGAACGGATGGTGACCTTATTTTATAGAGAAACCATAGTGTTTGTGAAGTTAAAGTCATGAACACACGCTGTTCGGTTTTTGGTGAAATCAAAATTTAGCAGAGATGAAGATCTTTGTTTGAATCCCGTGATGAACACATTTTTCCTAAATTAGCTACCAGTATTGTGATGAATACATGCCGGTCTGTTTTTCGGTGGAGTAGCAGACATGCAGGGGATCGAAAGAAACGGCAAAGTAGCCAGAAATCAGGGGTCAAATATAAATTCGAGAAAGGAAACGTTTATTCAACAGTCAGGCTGACATGTGGGACGTATCTTGCAGCCGCAGCCCCAACATTTATCATTCAGAGAGGATGACATGTGGGACCCACGAACCAGTATCGTTCTCGGCGTTTCTCAAAGGGGGCAGGAGATCGAAAGAAAAAGGCAAGTAGCTCGAAATCAGGTGTCTTAAAAATCCAAGAAAGGAAAGGTTTATCGCACAAAGAGGCTGACATATTGTACCCAGTTTGCAGCAGCGTCATCAACGTTTCAAAGGCGGTGGAGTTCGAAAGAAAAAGGCAAATAGCCAGAAATTAGGGGTCAAAAATAAATCCAGCAAAGGAAACTTTTATCGTACAAAGAGGCTGACATGTGGGACCCAGCCAGCAGCGTCCTCAACGTTTCTAAGGTGGCAGGCAATGGAAAAAAGGCAAATAGCCAGAAATTAGGGGTCAAAAATAAATGCAACAATAGAAACTCTTATTGTTCATAGAGGCTGACATGTTGGACCCATGAGCCAGCAGGGCCCTCAACGTTTCAAAGGCGTCACGGGATCAAAAGAAAAGAACCAAGTAGTCATTAATTAGGTGTCAAAAATAAATCCAAGAAAGTAAATGTTTTACTTTTCATAGAGGCTGTCATATGGGACCCATGAGCCAGCAGCGTCCTCAACGTTTCTAAGGCGGCTGGGGATCGAAAAAAAAAGCGAAGTAGCCATTAATTAGGGGTCAACTATAAATCCAAGAAAAGAAATGTTTATTGTTCTTAGAGGCTGACATGTGGGAGCTATGCGCCAGCAGCGTCCTCATCGTTTCAAAGGCGGTCGGGGATCCAAAGAAAAAGGCAAATAGCCAGAAATCAGGGGTAAAAAAAATCCAAGAAAAGAAATATTATTGTTCATAGAGGCTGGCATGTGGGACCCATGAGCCAGCAGCGTCCACAATTTCAAAGGCGGCACAGGATCGAAAGAAAAAGGCAAGTGACCAAAAATCAGGGGGTAAAAAATCCAAGAAAAAAACTTTATTGTACATAGAGGATGACATGCGGGTCCCATGAGCCAACAACTTACTCGTCGTTTCAGAGGGCCGAGGCGGCATGAGATCGAAAGAAAAAGGAAAGTGACCAAATATCAGGAGCAAAAAATAATCCATGAAAAGAAACTTTCATTGTACATAGAGGATAACATAGGGTCCCATGTTGTAGCAGCGGTCTGAACGTTTCAAGGACGGCATGAGATCGAAAGAAAAAGGCAAGTGACCAAATATCAGGAGCCAAAAATAATCCAAGAAAAGAAACTTTTATTGTACCTTTGAGAGTCGGCATGAGATTGAAAGAAAAAGGCAAGTGACCAAATATCAGGAGCCAAAAACCTAGAAAAGAAACTTTTATTGTACATAGAGTATGACATGCGGGTCCCATGACGCTGCAGCATCCTCAACGTTTCCAAGGCGGCAGGGGATCAAATGAAAAGGAAATAGCCAAAAAGCAGAGGGTGAAAAAAATCGAAGAAAAGAAACTTTTATTGTTCGTAGTGGATGACATGTGGGACCCATGAGGCAGCAGCATCCTCAACGTTTCCAAGCAGCAGGGGATCGAAAGAAAAAGGAAATAGCCAAAAATCAGAGCGTGAAAAATAATCCAAGAAAAGAAACTTTTATTTTACATAGAGGATGACATGTGGGTCCCATTTTGCAGCAGCGGTCTCAATGTTTCATATGCGGCTTGAGATCAAAAGAAAACGAAAGTAGCCCGAAATTAGGGGGAATAAAACTCCAAGAAAAGAAAGTTTTTTGTACATAGAGGATGACATACGGGTCCCAAGGCGGCAGGGGAACAAAAGAAAAAGGAAATAGCCAAAAATCAGAGGGGTGAAAAAAAATCCAAGAAAAAAGAAAATTTTAGAGTTCATAGTTCATAGAGGATGACATGCGGGTCCCATGAGGCAGCAGCGTCCACAACGTTTCCAAGGCGGCACACAGGACCAAAAGAAAAAGGATGTACCCCTGCTGGGCCTTTTGATCAAAAAATAATCCAAGATAAGGAAGATATAAATTGGGGCTGCCTGGCCATCTGGGCCTTCTAACCTGCTGGACGTCTTTTGACTCGTACAATTTCAGCCCACTCCAAAACAAGAAAGTCCTATGCTTCGCAAAAACAAAACAAAAACAAGGAGATTCATATTAGTTCGTTTATGTAAAAATAAAGATTTAATTTATCCGTTTGCAATAGCTCAGAGCGAAATACACTTTTTATTGTCTGTAAAATAATCAAGATATCACATGTTTTTGTACGGGGAGGCTGACATCGGGACCCATGAGCCAGCAGCGTCGTCAAAGTTTTAAAGGCGGCAGGGGATCGAAAGAAAAAATAAATCAAAAATCAGTGGGTAAAAAAATCGAAGAAAAGAAACATTTATCGTTCTGAGAGGATGACATGCGGGACCCATGTGGCAGCAGCATCCTCAACGTTTCCAAGGCAGCACGGGATCCAAAAAAAGGCAAAATAGCCAGAAATTAGGGGTCAAAATAACTCCAAGAAAAGAAAGGTTTATCGTCCATAGAGTCTGACATGTGGGACCCATTAGCGAGCAGATTCTTCAACGTTCAAAGGCGGCAGGGGATCAAAAGAAAAAGGAAGTAGCCAGAAATTAGGGGTAAAAAATAACTCCAACAATGGAAACTTTTATTGTTCATAGAGGATGACATGCGGGACCCATGAGCCAGCAGCTTCCTCAACGTTTCAAAGGCGGCATGGGATCGAAAGAAAAAGGCAAGTGACCAAATATCAGGAGCCAAAAATAATCCAAGAAAAGAAACTTTATTGTACATAGAGGATGACATGCGGGTCCCATTTAGCAGCAGCGGTATCACCGTTTGAGATGCGGCAGGAGGTCTCGAAAGAAAAAGGCAAGTGACCAAATATCGGGAGCCAAAAAATCCAAGAAAAGAAAGTTTTATAGTACATAGAGGATGACATGCGGGTCCCATTTAGCATCAGCGGTATCACCGTTTGGGAGGCGGCAGGGGATCGAAAGAAAAAGGCAAGTGACCAAATATGAGGTGCCAAAAATAATCAAAGAAAAGAAAGTTTTCAACGTTTCAAAGGCGGCAGGGGATCAAAAGAAAAAGGAAGTAGCCAGAAATTAGGGGGCAAAAATAACTCCAAGAAAGGAAACTTTTATTGTTCGTAGAGGATGACATGGGGGACCCATGAGCCAGCAGCTTACTCAACGTTTCAAAGGTGGCATGAGATCGAAAGAAAAAAACGCAAGTGACCAAATATGAGGTGCCAAAAATAATCAAAGATTTATTGTACATAGAGGATGACATGCGGGTCCCATTTTGCAGCAGCGGTCTCAATGTTTGAAATGCGGCTTGAGATCAAAAGAAAAAGAAAGTAGCTAGAAAGTAGGGGGTCAAAAAAAATCCAAGAAAAGAAAGTTGATGGACATAGAGGTTGACATGCGGGTCCCATGTGCCAGCAGCTTACTCAACGTTTCAAAGGGGCCAGGGGATCAAAAGTAAAAGGCAAGTGACGAAATATCAGGAGCCAAAAATCAGAGGGTGAAAAAAAATCCAAGAAAACAAACTTTTATAGCACATAGAGGATGACATGCGGGTCCCATGAGCCAGCAGGTTCCTCAACGTTTCAAACGTGGCATGAGATCGAAAGAAAAAGGCAAGTGACGAATATCAGGAGCCAAAAATAATTCAAGAAAAGAAACTTGATTGTACATAGAGGATGACATGCGGGTCCCATGTGTAAGCAGCTTACTCAACGTTTCCAAGGCGGCAGGGCATCAAAAGAAAAAGGAAATAGACAAAAATCAGAGAGTGAAAAAAACCATAGAAAATAAACTTTTATAGCACATAGAGGATGACATGCGGGTCCCACGAGCCAGCAGGTTCCTCAAAGTTTCAAACGTGGCATGAGATCGAAAGAAAAAAGGCAAGTGACCAAATATCAGGAGCCAAAAATAATCCAAGAAAAGAAAGTTTATTGTACGTAGAGGATGACATGCGGGTCCCATTTTGCAGCAGCGGTATCACCGTTTGAGAGGCTGCACGGGATCGAAAGAAAAAGGCAAGTGACCAAATATCAGGAGCCAAAAATAATCCAAGAAAAGAAATTTTATTGTACGTAGAGGATGACATGCGGGTCCCATTTTGCAGCAGCGGTCTCAACGTTTCCAAGGCGGCACAGGACCAAAAGAAAAATGAAGTAGCCAGAAATCAGGGGGTGAAAAAAATCCAAGAAGAAAGATTTCAATTGGGCTGCATCTGGACATCTGGGCTTTCGAACTATCCTGCTTGGCCTTTTGACTCGTACAATTTCAGCCCACTCCAAAACAGGAAAGTTCCGAATTTTCTAAAAAAACAGGAAAGTCCTATGCTTCGCAAAGACAAAAAAACAAGGAGATTCAACATATAAGTTTGTTTATGTAAAAATAAAGATTTAATTATCCGTTTGAAATAGCTCAGAGCGCAATACATTGTTTATTGTCTGCAAAATAATCAAGATATCATATGTTTCTTGTACGGGGAGGCTGACATCGGGGACCCATGAGCCAACAGCGTCGTCAACGTTTTAAAGGCGGCAGGGGATGGAAAGAAAAAATAAACCAAAAATCTGTTGGTAAAAAATCCAAGAAAAGAAACATTTTCGTTCTGAGAGGATGACATGCGGGACCCATGAGGCAGCAGCATCCTCAGCGTTTATTGTTCATAGAGGTTGACATGTGGGACCCGTGAGCCAGCAGCGTCCTCAACGTTTTAAAGGCTGCAGGTGATCGAAAGAAAAAATAAGCCAAAAATCGTTTGGTCAACAAAATCCAAGAAAATAAACATTTACCGTTCTGAGAGGATGACATGCGGGACCCATGAGGCAGCAGCATCCTCAACGATTCCAAGGCGGCAGGGGAAATATCCAGAAATTAATGAGGGGTTCAAAATAAATCCATCAAAGGAAACTTTTATTGTTCATAGAGGATGACATGTGGGACCGACCTGCCAACAGCGTCCTCATCGTTTCAGAGGGGGCAGGAGATCAAAAGAAAAAGGCAAATAGCCAGAAATTAGGGGTAAAAAATAACTCCAAGAAAGGAAACTTTTATTGTTCGTAGAGGATGACATGCGGGACCCATGAGCCAGCAGCTTACTCAACGTTTCAAAGGCGGCATGAGATCGAAAGAAAAAGGCAAGTGACAAAATATCAGGAGCCAAAGATAATCCAAGAAAAGAAACTTTATTGTACGTAGAGGATGACATGCGGGTCCCATTTAGCAGCAGCGGTCTCAGCGTTTCAAATGCGGCTTGAGATCAAAAGAAAAAGAAAGTTGATTGTACATAGAGGATGACATGCGGGTCCCATGAGTCAGCAGCTTACCATACGTTTCCAAGGCGGCAGGGGATCAAAAGAAAAAGGAAATAGCCAAAAATCGGAGGGTGAAAAAAATAAAGAAAATAAACTTTTATAGTACATAGAGGATGACATGCGGGTCCGATGAGCCTGCAGGTTCCTCAACGTTTCAAACGTGGCATGAGATCGAAAGAAAAAGGCAAGTGACCAAATATCGGGCCAAAAATAATTCAAGAAAAGAAACATGATTTACATAGAGGATGACATGCGGGTCCCATTTAGTGCAGCGGTATCATTTGAGAGGCAGCAGGGGATCGAAAGAAAAAGTCAAGTGACCAAATATGAGGTGCCAAAAAAATCCAAGAAAAGAAAGTTTTATAGTACATAGAGGATGACATGCGGGTCCCATTTAGCAGCAGCGGTATCACCGTTTGAGAGGCGGGTGATCGAAAGAAAAAGGTAAGTGACCAAATATGAGGAGCCAAAAATAATCCAGAAAAGAAAGTTTTATAGTACATAGAGGATGACATGCGGGTCCCAGTTAGCAGCAGCGGTATCACCGTTTGAGAGGCGGCAGGTGATCGAAAGAAAAAGTCAAGTGAAAAAATATGAGGTGCCAAAAAAATCCAAGAAAAGAAAGTTTTATAGTACATAGAGGATGACATGCGGGTCCCATTTAGCAGCAGCGGTATCACATTTTGAGAGGCAGCAGGTGATCGAAAGAAAAAGGCAAGTGAAAAAATATCAGGAGCCAAAAATAATTCAAGAAAAGAAAGTTTTATAGTACATAGAGGATGACATGCGGGTCCCATTTAGCAGCAGCGGTATCACCGTTTGAGAGGCGGCGGGGATCGAAAGAAAAAGGCAAGTGAAAAAATATGAGGAGCCAAAAATAATTCAAGAAAAGAAAGTTTTATAGTACATAGAGGATGACATGCGGGTCCCAGTTAGCAGTATCACCGTTTGAGAGGCGGCGGGGATCGAAAGAAAAAGGCAAGTGACCAAATTTGAGGTGCCAAAAATAATCCATGAAAAGAAAGTTTTATAGTACATAGAGGATGACATGCGGGTCCCAGTTAGCAGCAGCGGTATCACCGTTTGAGAGGCGGCGGGGATCGAAAGAAAAAGGCAAGTGACCAAATTTGAGGTGCCAAAAATAATCCATGAAAAGAAAGTTTTATAGTACATAGAGGATGACATGCGGGTCCCATTAGCAGCGGTATCACCGTTTGAGAGGCGGCAGGGGATCGAAAGAAAAAGGCAAGTGACCAAATTTGAGGTGCCAAAAAAACTCCAAGAAAAGAAAGTTGATTGCACATAGAGGATGACATGCGGGTCCCATTTAGCAGCGGTCTCAACGTTTCCAAGGCGGCAAGGGATCAAAAGAAAAAGGAAGTAGCCAGAAATCAGGGGGTCAAAAAAATCCAAGAATAGAAAGAATTTTGGTTCATAGAGGATGACATGCGGGACCCATGATCCTGCATCGTAAACGGCTCGTTGAACGAGATGGCGCGATGTAGAAAAAACAATGCCAGAGAGGCTGCCATCTGGGCCCTACATCCCTCGGCGGTGCGGATTTGCGTTGACTCGGCCGGCGAACCCGAGATTTCGAGATGCACCACGTCCCGGGCCACCATACGCCACGTTTTGGCCGCTTTCGTCGGGCTAGGTGGCCTCAAAAACGAAAAAAAAAAGTTTTGACATGCACCACGGAGGGACCAAAATCGTCGGCCATGGTACACCAGCAACCACGGCGCGACTTCAACTTCGTCGGCCATGGCAACTTTTCTTGTAGTGTATAGGGGGTGTATCGTAGTACTTTCGATAAATAAGAGTGTCGAACCCAACGAGGAGCAGAAGGTGTTGACAAACAGTTTTGATGAAGGATTCACTGTAAATGCTCACAGACAAGTATTCAGGGGGTTTTGATATTGCAGATAAATAAAGTACGAGTAAGTAAAATGCAAGAGAAATAATTGCAGCGAGTGGCCCAATCCTTTTTAGCACAAAGGACAAGCCGGTTTGTTTACTTATAATGACCAAACGTTCTGAGGACACATGGGATTTTAGTCTAGTGCTTTCGCTACATACAGCTGATTAATCTTCATTGTTTTGATAAGTGTTGTGTGGGTGAACCTATGCTAATGCACCGCCCTTCCTAGGACTAATACATACTTGTGATTATACCCCTTGCAAGCATCCGCAACTACAAGAAAGTAATTAAGATAAATCTAACCACAGCCTTAAACTCTGAGATCCTGCGATCCCTCCTGCATCGATATACTAACGGGGGCTTAGGTTTCTGTCACTCCGGCAACCCCGCAATTAGCAACCGAGTACAAGATGCACTCCCCTAGGCCCATAAATGGTGAAGTGTCGTGTAGTCGACGTTCACACGACACCACTAGAAGAATGACACCACAACTTAAATATCATAACATTGAATATTACTCAACCATAATTCACTACTAGCATTTAGACTTCACCCATGTCCTCAAGAACTAAACGAACTACTCACGAGACATCATATGGAATACAATCAGAGGTGATATGATGATGAATAACAATCTGAACATAAACCTTGGTTCAATGGTTTCACTCAATAGCATCTACAACAAGTATAGAATAACACCGGGAGAGTTTCCCCTATCAAACAATCAAGATTTAACCCGAATTGCTACAGCGGTGACGAGGTGCAGCGGTGGTGATGGCGGTGTAGATGGTGGAGATGATGGAGATGATGTCCCGCTCGATGACGATGGCGATGGCGTCGATTTCCCCCTCCGGGAGGGAATTTCCCCGGCGGATTCCTGCCCGCCGGAGAGCTCTTTTCTCTCTGGTGTTCTCCGCCCCGCAGAGGCGGCTGTAACCCTTCGTGAGGTCCTCTCTGTGGCTTAGGTTTTCGGGACGAAGGAGTACGCGAAGAAAAGGAGGCGAAAGGGGCTGTGGGGCCCCCAGAGCACAGGGTGGCGCGGCCAGCCCTGGGCCGCGCCGCCCTGTGGTCTGGGCCCACAGTGGCTCCTCTCTGCTCCCCCTTTTGGCTCCCTCCGTCATCTGGAAAAATAGGAATTTACGTGAAATTTCCTTCCACAGTTGATCTTCCGAAATATTGCGTTCTGACGGCGCTTTTTCCAGCAGAATCCTGGCTCCGGTGCTTGATCCTCCAATGATGATGAAACATGCAAAATAGATGAAATAACATAAGTATTGTGTCCCAATATGAAATATATCAATGAATAACAGCAAATTATGATACAAAATAGTGATGCAAATTGGACGTATCAGATCTCCGCAGCCTTCTTCATGTTATCCTTTGGGGTTGCGAGCGGCTGTTGTTCTGTGGGTGTTGCAAAGGTAATCCTGCGGGGAGGGATGGCTTCTCGAGCGATCCTATCAGCCTCCGCCTGCTGAGTGGCTAACCTTTTCTCCCACTCCTTTCGGAGTCCTTTGGCTGTCGCCATCATCTCGTCGACTTCGCGATCCTTTTTTAGGGAGTAGTCCACAAAATTTGCCGCTAGAGTTCTTTCTTCCAGCATGGCGGCAGCGGTCTTGGCAAACTTCTGAGCTGTCGCTAGCATTTCCTGTCTTTTGGCTTCTAAGGCCTCCGGATCTGCAGCTTCCTCGGGAGTTATTGGCTTGTTGAGGATATCAGACTTTGCGACTAAATCCATGCGCGCTTGCTCGACCATCTCTTCTGGTGACAGGACATCCTTTCGTGGTTGTGGTCCTAAGGGAGGCCTCATGTTGGATGGTCCTGGGCTGGAGTTGGAGGCTTCGTCTTCCGTTTCCGGCTGATCCAGCGGTGCCACGGTTGCTAGAACCTGCATCGGCTGGGCGGATTCCACTTCAGCTTGCTCACCGCCTCCGAGTTCCTCGAGCTTGCGGTTGAATTCCTCTGTATTCATGGATGAAGCGCCGTCATCTTCTTCCCCGATTGCGAGCTCCTTCGTCAAGCGATTGTATTCTTCTGTGCCTATTGAGGAGGCATCATCGGAATTTGGGCTCAAGTTTCCGAGGATTGATTCCTCAGGGTTTCCGGCTTCCTCTTGCCCCGGAGCGTCGCTGTCTCCGACTGCTTCTGGCAGATCCGGAGCTACGTTGTTTCCGGGTGCCTCAACCTGCAAAGGATCGGCCTCGTCCTGGTGGAGGGCGTCTCCTGCGGTATGGGCCAAGAAGTGCACGAAGTGACACCTTTGCTTTTCTAACACCTGGGAGACCCAGGCGGATCTGCATTGGTCTTCCACCGTTTTCTCCTGCTCAGGGGCGGATTGGGTGGGTTTTGATTTTTCCTGATCTAAGGCGGAACCTTCCTTAGGAAGCTCCTGCGACTCAGATCGGATCTTCGCGACGGCGTCCAGCTCAGCGGCGGACGCGTCAGCGTTACTTACCAGTGCGTTTCCGTCGGAATCGACGGTCTCGCCGATGAAGATGTGGATGCCGCCGATTGGGACGATGGAGAGCTTGACGGGGTTTGACCTAGCCGGAATCCAGAATTCGTCCGGCGGACGATCGGAAAATTCCCGGCGTAGAGTACGCGCCCCACAGCGATCGAGTCGTCGTAGCTTCCCATGGCGGAGCCCTCCCGGTTCCGGCCTCCAGACGCCTCAGCCCCACGGTGGGCGCCAACTGTCGTTGCCTAATCGACGATACCTCGGAGGAGGGATCCTCACGAGGGGGAGAAGAAGTAGGGGCCATAGGGCGGAGTGCACACGGGACGGTGGTACGCGAGTTACCCAGCTTCGGAACACCTGCGATGACAGGGCCTACTGCTGCTTGTCTGGAATTATCTGGGCGCTTGCGCGTTGTTACAATGGTGTGGTTGTGCCTCTAGGGCTCCCGGGATCCGGCTTATAAAGGCGCACGGATCTAGGGTTTACATGGAGAGTCCTAGCCGGAATACAAGTTGCCTAACTACGGTACAATATCTTGCCATGTACGTCAAGGATCCGCCTTCCTTATGGCCGTACTGGATCCGGATACTTTATGGGCTTCCACGGATCCGGCCTCCTTCGTAGGTCGGTTAGGATCCGGCTCCAGGTTCCTGGGCTGGGCTTCATCCTTCATGATCAACAACAACTGGGCCGCCCGATGGGCCCCATGCCACCATCACCATCTGTGGGCCACCCGGGCTTGCCGGATCTAGGCCATGTCGTTGATATACCCACAAAGTATACCCACAACAATGTGATAGTTATATTGTTGAGTTTGCTCATGTTGCTACTGAAAGTTATTATGAGAGAGGAAAATATGGTTGTAAAAATTTTCATGTTACTAAAACACCTCTCTATGTGCTGAAATTTTTGAAGCTACACTTGTTTTATCTTCCTATGCTTGTTACTTTGCTCTTCATGAACTTGTTTATTTACAAGATTCCTATGCATAGGAAGCATGTTAGACTTAAATGTGTTTTGAATTTGCCTCTTGATGCTCTCTTTTGCTTCAACTACTATCTCTTGCGAGTGCATCATTAAAACTGCTGAGCCCATCTTAATGGCTATAAAGAAAGAACTTCTTGGGAGATAACCCATGTGTTTTTTTTACTACAGTACTTTGTTTTATATTTGTGTTTTGGAATTTGTTTACTACTGTAGCAACCTCTCCTTATTTTAGTTTTGTGTTTTGTTGTGCCAAGTGAAGCCTCTAATCGAAGGTTGATACTAGATTTGGATTTCTGCGCAGAAACAGATTTCTATCTGTCACGAATCTGGGCTTATTTCTCTGTAGGAAACTCAGAAAAATCTGCCAATTTACGAGCGTGATCCTCAGATATGTACGCAACTTTCATTAGTTTTGAGTTTTTCCGTTTGAGCAAGTCTGGTGCCATTTTAAAATTCGTCTTTACGGACTGTTCTGTTTTTGACAGATTCTGCCTTTTATTTCGCATTGCCGCTTTTGTTAAGTTGAATGAGTTTATTTGTTCCATTAACTTTCAGAAGTTTTGTGCAATGTCCAGAAGTGTTAAGAATGATTGTGTCACCTCTGAACATGTGAATTTTTGATTATGCACTAACCCTCTAATGAGTTTGCTCGAAGTTTGGTGTGAAGGAAGTTTTCAAGGGTCAAGAGAGGAGTATGATATACTATGATCAAGAGGAGTGAAAGCTCTAAGCTTGGGGACGCCCCGTGGTTCACCCCTGCATATTCTAAGAAGACTCAAGCGTCTAAGCTTGGGGATGCCCAAGGCATCCCCTTCTTCATCGACAAAGTATCAGGTTCCTTCTCTTGAAACTATATTTTTATTCAGTCACATCTTATGTACTTTACTTGGAGCGTCTGTGTGTGCTTTTATTTTTGTTTTGTTATCTTAGTTCTCTGAATAAGTTCATCCTTGTGTGGGAGAGAGACACGCTCCGCTGGTTCGTATGAACACATGTGTTCTTAGCTCATAATATTCATGGCGAAGTTTCCTCTTCGTTAAATTGTTATATGGTTGGAATTGGAAAATGCTACATGTAGTAATTCTAAAATGTCTTGGATAATGTGATACTTGGCAATTGTTGTGCTCATGTTTAAGCTCTTGCATCATATACTTTGCACCCATTAATGAAGAAATACATAGAGCTTGCTAAAATTTGGTTTGCATATTTGGTCTCTCTAAGGTCTAGATAATATCTAGTATTGAGTTTTGAACAACAAGGAAGACGGTGTAGAGTCTTATAATGTTTACAATATGTCTTTTATGTGAGTTTTGCTGCACCGGTTCATCCTTGAGTTTGCTTCAAATAACCTTGCTAGCCTAAACCTTGTATCGAGAGGGAATACTTCTCATGCATCCAAAATCCTTGAGCCAACCACTATGCCATTTGTGTCCACCATACCCACCTACTACATGGTATTTCTCCGCCATTCCAAAGTAAATTGCTTGAGTGCTACCTTTAAAATTCCATCATTCACCTTTGCAATATATAGCTCATGGGACAAAATAGCCTTAAAAACTATCGTGGTATCGAATATGTACTTATGCACTTTATCTCTTATTAAGTTGCTTGTTGTGCGATAACCATGCTTCTGGGAACGCCATCAATTACTCTTTATTGAATATCATGTGAGTTGCTATGCATGTCCGTCTTGTCTGAAGGATCTGCCACCTTAATGATTGGAGCATGCATATTGTTAGAGAAGAACATTGGGCCGCTAACTAAAGCCATGAATCATGGTTGAAGTTTCAGTTTTGGACATATATCCTCAATCTCATATGAGAATAATAATTGTTGCTACATGCTTATGCATTAAAGAGGAGTCCATTATCTGTTGTCCATGTTGTCCCGGTATGGATGTCTAAGTTGAGAATAATCAAAAGCGAGAAATCCAAAATGCGAGCTTTCTCCTTAGACCTTTGTACAGGCGGCATGGAGGTACCCCTTTGTGACACTTGGTTGAAATATGGCATTGCGAAGATCCGGTAGTCCAAGCTAAGTAGGACAAGGTGCGGGCACTATTAGTATACTATGCATGAGGCTTGCAACTTGTAAGATATAATTTACATAACTCATATGCTTTATTACTACCGTTGACAAAATTGTTTCATGTTTTCAAAATAAAAGCTCTAGCACAAATATAGCAATCGATGCTTTCCTCTTTGAAGGGCCATTCTTTTACTTTTTATGTTGAGTCAGTTCACCTATTTCTCTCCATCCCAAGAAGCAAACACTTGTGTGAACTGTGCATTGATTCCTACATACTTGCATATTGCACTTGTTATATTACTTTATGTTGACAATATCCATGAGATATACATGTTATAAGTTGAAAGCAACCGCTGAAACTTAATCTTCCTTTGTGTTGCTTCAACACCTTTACTTTGATTTATTGCTTTATGAGTTAACTCTTATGCAAGACTTATTGATGCTTGTCTTGAAGTACTATTCATGAAAAGTCTTTGCTATATGATTCATTTGTTTACTCATGTCATTATCTTTGTTTTGATCGCTGCATTCATTACATATGTTTACAAATAGTATGATCAAGATTATGATGGCATGTCACTTCAGAAATTATCTTTGTTATCGTTTTACCTGCTCGGGACGAACTGCTTGATGCGATCTCTCAACGTATCGATAATTTCTTATGTTCCATGCTACTTTATTGATGATACCTACATGTTTTATGCACACTTTATGTCATATTTGTGCATTTTCTGCAACTAACCTATTAACAAGATGCCGAAGTGTCAGTTCCTGTTTTCTGCTGTTTTTGGTTTCAGAAATCCTAGTAACGAAATATTTTCGGAATTGGACGAAATCAACGCCCAGGTTCCTATTTTCCCGGAAGCATCCAACACCCGAGAGCCGCCGAGGAGGGCCCTGGGCCCCAGGATGATAGGGTGGCGCGGCTGGGCCCTGGCCGCGCCACCTATGGTGTCGTCGCCTTCGACCTTCCGCTGCCCTTTCGCCTATATAAAGCCCCTGCATCAAAAACCCTTACAGAGGAAGCCACGGTACGCGAAACCTTCCAGCCGCCGCCATCGCGAAGCCAAGATCGGGGGGTCTGTTCCGGCACCCTGCCGGACGGGGAAGTGCCCCGGAAGGCTTCTCCATCGACACCGCTGCCATCTCCACCGCCATCTTCATCAACGCTGCTGCTCCCATGAGGAGGGAGTAGTTCTCCATCGAGGCTCGGGGCTGTACCGGTAGCTATGTGGTTCATCTCTCTCCTATGTACTTCAATACAATAATCTCATGAGCTGCCTTACATGATTGAGATTCATATGATGATGCTTGTAATCTAGATGTCATTATGCTAGTCAAGTGAGTTTTACTTATGTGATCTCCGGAGACTCCTTGTCCCACGTGTGTAAAGGTGACAGTGTGTGCACCGTGTGGGTCTCTTAGGCTATATTTCACAGAATACTTATTCACTGTTATGAATGGCGTAGTGAAGTGCTTATTTATATCTCTTTATGATTGCAATGTGTTTTGTATCACAATTTATCTATGTGCTACTCTAGCAATGTTATTAAAGTAGTTTTATTCCTCCTGCACGATGTAATGGTGACAGTGTGTGCATCCGTGTTAGTACTTGGTTTATGCTATGATCATGATCTCTTGTAGATTGCGAAGTTAACTATTGCTATGATAGTATTGATGTGTATTATTCCTCCTACATAAGCATGAAGGTGACAGTGTGCATGCTATGTTAGTACTTGGTTTAGTCGTATCGATCTTTCATGCACTCTAAGGTTATTTAAATATGAACATTGAATTGTGGAGCTTGTTAACTCCGGCATTGAGGGTTCGTGTAATCCTACGCAATGTGTTCATCATCCAACAAGAGAGTGTAGAGTATGCATTTATCTATTCTGTTATGTGATCAAAGTTGAGAGTGTCCACTAGTGAAAGTCTATTCCCTAGGCCTTGGTCCTAAATACGCTATCACTGCTTGTTACTGTTTCTGCGTTACTACTGCTGCATTACTACGCATGTTTACTTCCCGCAATATTACTACCATCAACTGCACGCCAGCAAGCTATTTTCTGGCGCCGTACTACTGCTCATATTCATTCATACCACTTGTATTTCACTATCTCTTCGCCGAACTAGTGCACATATTAGGTGTGTTGGGGACACAAGAGACTTCTTGCTTTGTGGTTGCAGGGTTGCATGAGAGGGATATCTTTGACCTCTTCCTCCCTGAGTTCGATAAACCTTGGGTAATCCACTTAAGGGAAACTTGCTGCTGTTCTACAAACCTCTGCTCTTGGAGGCCCAACACTGTCTACAAGAATAGAAGCACCCGTAGACATCAGTGGCGTCTTCCTCGGAGCCACAAAGAGAGCAGCGGCCGTTCCCTGGCCCGTGTCTCGCGGCGATGTTGCGACTAGAAGGGAGTCTGTCCAGAATTAACTGCCAGGAAAATATCCTAACTTTGAGCGGGATTTTCGCCGCCCAAACATCCTTGAAATGAGCAATGGAGGCCCCAGCCGAGAGCTTCCTATACATCGAGTTCACCGAAAACTGCCCCGATTGTTCCAGATTCCAGCTGATCGTATCCTGCCCCTCGGACAGAACAACACTCTCAATGATATCACGGAGCCGGAGCCATTCCTGCAGGGCTTCCGCATCTAGAGCCCTCCGAAATCCCATTTGGGTGGAGCCACCGCAGACCTGATACACAGAACAGCCTGGGTTCAAGGCGATACTGAACAGCCTAGGGAACTGCTCTTTGAGGGCTCTGTCTCCGTACCAAGTGTCCAACCAGAAGAGGGTTCTCTGGCCATCCTTGACTTTGTAAGTCGTTCCGAGTTTAATGAAGTGTTTGATCTTGTGAATACTCCGCCAGAACTGCGAGCCACCCTGGCCCGAGCCCGCGAAGATATTGTCAACTGATGTGTATTTGGCTCGTAAGATCTAGGCCCAGATGGGATTGTCCTCTTGAAACAGCTTCCACACCCACTTAAGCATTAAAGCTATGTTCATCTTCTTAGAATTAATAATCCCTAAGCCTCCGCAGGCTTTTGGTCGACAGACCGCCGGCCAATTGACCAAGTGATATTTTCTTTTAGGCCCCGCGCCCTCCCAGTAGAATTTGGCTCTGTGGGTGTCAAACTTAGCGTGGATGCCATCTTGCAGCAGGAACATGCCCATAGCAAACATGGGGAGGCTAGCTAGGCAGGAGTTAGAAAGGATAAGTCGTCCCCCTGACGACATGAACTTGCCCCACCAGGGTTCCACCCTACCAGCAAGTTTTTGAACCAGAAACATCCACTGCTCTCTGGTGAGCTTTCGATCAGAGGTTGGGAGACCGAGATAGGTGAATGGGAAAGTGTCAAGCTTGCAATTCAAGGCATCGGCCACCCTCTGTTTTCTAGAGTTGCTTGCACCCAACACGATGACTTCAGACTTGTGGTAATTAATTTTCAGCCCTGACATGTCTTCGAAGCACATGAGGAGGAACTTGAGATTTGCTATTTGCTCGTCATTGTCTTGGATCATAATCAAAGTGTCGTCTGCGTACTGTAAGTGTGAAATCACCCCCGGGATAAGATGCGGAATGACCCCAGCCAGGTGGCCCGCAGCACAAGCTCTGGTGAGTATCAAAGACAGAGCTTCAGCCATGAAGTTGAACAAGAGCGGCGAGAGAGGGTCCCCTTGACGCACTCCCCGCTTGTTTCTGAAAAAGGGCCCAATCTCCCCGTTGATTGAGATCGCGGTTTGGCCACCAGTGACCAGTTGACCAAGGCGGTGGACCACCCCAGGATCAAAACCTTTACACCTTAGAACCTCCAAGAGGAAATCCCAGTTGACTCTGTCGTATGCTTTCTCGAAGTCGAGTTTGAGAAGGATGCCTCCTAGCTTCTTGGATTTTAGTTCATGGACAATCTCATGGAGAGCCAGGATGCCGTCCAGGATGAACCTGCCCTTGATGAACGCGGTCTGGTTTGGGCTGATGATCCTGTTGGCGATGGGGTCCAGTTTCGAGGCAAAGACTTTGGAGATTATCTTGAAGATAACATTAATCAGCGCAATGGGTCGGAACTGGGTGATCTTATCTGCGCCAGGGATCTTAGGGATGAGCGACAGAACGCCAAAGTTGAGTCTTGCAACGTCAATCCTCCCTAGGATGAAGTCGTTCAGAATATGGAGCACCCCGTGTTTGACGATGTGCCAAAACTTTTTGAAGAAATGTACCGGGAACCCATCCGGCCCCGGAGCCGTGTCCGATTTCATGTCCATCACAATCTCTTCCAACTCCTTCTCCGTCAAAGTGCGCATCAGCAAGCTGTTTTCCTCATCGGAGACCCTCTGATGCTCTCTCCAAGCGTTAGGGTGTAGCCCACACACCCTCTGAGCCTCAGAGCCAAGGAGCTCCCGATAAAATCGTATATGTGCTTTTGAATGAGGAGCTTATCTGAGATCTCCCCTTGAGGCGTGACCAGGGAATTGATAAAGCATTTTCGGCGGCGCCCATCAGCCACCGCATGAAAGTAAGCCGTGTTGGCATCCCCTTGAAGGGACCATCTGACCCTGCCTCTTTGCCGCCAATATTCTTCCTCCCTACGAAAGACCGCCAGCAGTTGCTCTTCCAAGTGGTAGCGGAAGGCCCATTCCTCTTCCGAGATTCCCACCGCATCTGCTTTTTCATCCAGAGTCTTGATCCTCTCGACGAGCATCTGTTTGTGCTCCCTGTTCTCCCTTCCTTTATTCGCGTTCCAACCCTTAAGCTTTTGTCTGAGCCCCGTGCTCATAAATTTCCACCAATCAACAATGTCCCTCCCCTGCACCCTAGACAGGAGGTTTGCCCAGCAATCTTGCAACAGCTCATGGAAGCCCTCAACTTCCAGCCACCCAGATTCGAAAAAGAATCTATTGCTCTTTGGCGGCACCCCATCGCCCGAATCAAAAATGAGAGGAGTGTGATCAGAGCCAAGGCTCGTTTCAGCCGTGAGCGTGCAGAGAGGGAACTGAGGTTCAAGCGCTGGCGAAAAGAACACCCTATCCAACACGCATCTGACCGGATTCAACTGTTTGTTCGTCCATGTGAAACGCGCCCCAGTGCGCGGGATTTCACGCAGTCCCCATTCTGCAATATGGTTGTTGAAAAGCTCGAGTCTTGGCCAGTTAATCCTGTCATTGTTCTTGTCTTGTTCAGTCCTAATGAGATTGAAATCCCCTCCCATGATTATGGGCATAGTGGTGTTCTCCACTTTGCTAGAAAGCTCTTGGAGAAAAGAAGCCGAGAGCGCTATCTTTCGGTTGAATGTTCCCTCACTGTATTAGGTTGTTCGGTTGAATGTCTCGATTCTAGATCCTCCTAGCACTATCTTTCTACTTCACCATGAGGGTATTCTGCAGGATTGTTGATTGTTTTCTTTCATGCCTTCTGTACACATATGAAGAAAGTTGTTTAGGAAGTAAAATGAATAAAGTTCGGCAGCAACGCGTAGGATATTATCTAGTTTCTGTAATGCATAAAGGCAGAGCTCCTGCCATTCTTGTAAAAAGAATATCATAATTCACAAATTGACGAAAGATACGGTGCTGAATTAACAAGAAGAAACCATATTTGCTCACACGAAAATAGAACTACTACAAGAACTCATGGAGAATATGTATAATTTCATGTCATGGATAGAGTTCAATAATTGGACGAATTCCCATCGTTGATGTAATCTTGTAGTCGGTGAACCCAGCATTATAAAAAAGATCTTCCTCCACTCCTGCTCATCTTGCTCAATCCCATCCACGCACATCATGAAGCCATCAAGCAAAACCTTGGTCTCCATGGCGACGATTTCCTGTGAACCCCCCCGCCCCCCGCCCCCCGACCCAACCATCAATAATTAGGGTGTGACTATGTCTCAGTCGATTGAGATTTTTTCTTAAGTCTTAGTCAATTTTAAAAAGTGCAACTCGGTTTATTTGCAATTTTCTTTTTTTTGAGAAACACAGTACAAACATAGACGCTCACATACACGCGCATACACTCACCCCTATGAACGCACACACGCACACCCTACCCCTATGAGCAACTCCGGACAGAGCTGGCGGATTGGATCTTGAAATTGACGAAGTCACCACAGGCGCCTCGCTGTCGACGGAAACGTCGCCTCCCACTGAATGAATATTCCGCCTTTTATGAGACACACAGATGTCAAACCTGGGGTTTGAACTCTGGTGGGCTGGGGGTACAACCACCCTCCTAGCCACCCAACCTTAGGTTGGTTCTCAGGTTTATTTGCAATTTTCTAGTAGAAAAGTGCAACTAAAGCACTTTTTTTAAGGTGACTGAGACTTAAGAAAATCACAGTTGACTGAGACATAGCAAATCCACAATAATTATCACCTAATCATCCTTTGGTGGTGTGGAGTTGGTCGAGAAGAAGAGCTGCAGTGAAATTGTCGAGTATGGGCGCCGCGGGCACTACCTCCGCCGGCGGCCTCATCTTTTTTTTTGAGATAACAACTGATGAAATTTATTGGCGAAACCAATTACAAATGACTCCAAAAATAAAGGAAAATACAATATGATTCCAGACTTTTGCCAGAATGATCTTACACCATACTTCTAGATCCCACTCAAACCCATCGTCCTCATCGTCACCAAACAAGTACAGAGACCGGATCTAGAGGCAGCGCATCTTCCAACACCATGGTATCACCGCCGATCCAGACTGGGTAGTGAACACCGAAGGAGTGCCCGCCCGGAGGGTGAGAGCTAATAATCTTTTCCAGGCCATCGGGCAGGCAGGAGATGGGGAAGAGCCAACAGTACCTCCAGACGAAGATCCCCGAATAGTAGACCCAAGCCACCAGCAGAACGCTCCACCATCTGACAGGTTCAAGCGTTGACACGTCAAGCTGCCTCCTCCTCTTGCCACCAAGGCCGGCCAAAGGAAGATGCAAGACGCTGCAGCCGTAGACCACCAGAAGAGCACACACGACCCTAAAAAGGAGGACGGTGGTGCCATCCCCTTCCTCTCCCTCGCCACCACGACCGGCCGAGGGGAAGACAACAACATCGGCACTCCTCCGACTCCAGAATAGACTCCACAAACCCCACGCCGGGGTCGAAGATCGACCGCACCCGGGGAGATCACCCTCCCCATATCCACAGATCTGAGAGGAAACCTAGCTAGCAACTCGCCGGTGCCGCCACAAGTGGCCTTGTCAAGATGGGGATCGAGCTCCAATCCTCTTATTCTGACGCGACGCCGCCTCAACCATCTCAACGACGTCCCCCGAAAACCTAGACGAAACCAAGCCGAGCCGCTACCCGGCGCAGCAGGAGAGGATCCCCGCCGCCGCCACGCCATCGGGGCTTTGCCCGGCGGCGGCGGCGGGAGTACGTAGGAGGGTGTTGGGGGCTAGGGTTAGGGGTGGCGGGGAGATGGGTGCTCCTGCTAGGAGTCCGAGCCGAAAGGTTGTGGTGGATCAGTGCCACGTACGTTTGATTTATGTTCCTTTTATCTCTCCAGTTGTTACAACCTGAGATCAAAATCCCAACAATTTTCTTCTAGAGGATTCCTAGAACGGCGGAGGGAGCCGTTTCCCAAAAAAATTTCCCATCCTTCCAAGACTCTTTACCTCCCAGAAGGTCCGGCGGCTAAAAATAGCAGTATCGAACGGAAAATAAGGGCATGAGAAACTCAATGCGCCGGGGTAAAACCCTCCACATGGCAAAAGAAAAAAAAAACTATACATGCAGACCGCATGCACGGGTCTTCTACTAACAAACGAACTCATGTACATGCAAGATACTCCTCGACTCCATCGCAAGCAGTTAGTCACGTTGTTCATATCTTCTTCTCCCTCCTCATTCCCTTTCTTCCAGGAGAGGGCGAGGCACGGATCCCATCGACAGGAACCATATTCTTCTGATTCCCTGCTATCGACGCAGGTTCACCGGTTCGTCGATTTCCTACGATCTCGCACTGATAACACAAAGGTTCTGGTTCTTTCTACTCCGTAATCTCTTTTCTATTTTGATTTTGGTTCTGGTTCTGAGTAACAACCAGATTGTTTATTCCACCACTTTTCAGTTCAGTTCGATTCCCGTTTCAAAAAAGGTTCAGTTCGATATAAATCATCGCTGTGCAACAGCCACCCTTTCTGCATATCAGGAGTGGCTCACATAAGATCTCCATCAAGGTATGATCAATAATTCCTTGCAACTGTGGAAAAATGGTTAATTTGAAATCATGTTCCTCTTTTCTTTGCTATGTTAACTTTATGTATACGCACAAATCGAGAATGGCAGCTACGTGATGGAACTAGAAAATAGAGTTTATGACATGGTAAATCATCTTGAGTTAATATTTTCAGGATATTCACACCTCAATTGTCACTCTGTTTAGAACAAACTACTCTATAAAACGATAACAGTCAATGTGAAACCGAGTTTCCTTTTTAGAAGAACTGATCCTGAGTTAAACCCTGATCACAAAGTGAACTTAATACAGCAAATACTATGTTTTTTTTATTTGCAAAAGATATCTTTTTGACTTCAGCAGAGAGAATTGTGCAAATGTACCTAAGTACTTCCTCCGTCCCATTATATAAGAAGTTATTACAACCAATATAATTTATAATTGGTTATAATAACATCTTATTATAAACATTAAATCAAGACAGACACAATGCTACCATTTACTCCATGAGTAAACTGTGACTTGTGACTTTTGCACCGTAAACTTCGTATCTTCTATCTTAGAACAGTATGTTGATTGTCAAGAAGGGAGACGTACAATAAGAAGCTAATAACTAACCATCTCAAACTGTAGGGCATATATTCACACATTGGTGAGAAAATTACAAAAAACCACCACATTTCAGGCAGAAGTTTTTAAAAATTACCACTTTATGAAAAAGTTTCAAAAAACAACCACTCTACGGTTAACACGTTACAAGAAGCACTGATGCACGTCCAATACTGATCTAATGAAGAAACCGACATGTGGTTCCCTATGTCAGGCTGCCGTGGCAACAACAAAATGGTCAAATGAGACACATGTTGAACAAGTTCTGACTGCGGGTTTTTTATATAAAGTTTTGGGACACGTTGCGGGTTTTTTTTTAAGTTTTGGGACACATGCCTGCTTTTTCTTAAGGAAAGAAATTAGTTCAAAAAAAAAATGGAGCGTGCGCCTTCGACCAAACGATGCAGCTCGCTAGCCGTGCCATGGCCACCTCTCCCTCGCCGCGCCTCGAAGAACACGCCCCTGCCTCCCCGACGCAGAGCTCGCCCAGCCGCAGTTAACTGCCCAATCCCGCCCAGCTGAACTCGCCCGCGCAGTCCCTGGCCGAGCTTGCCCGCGCCGCCGCCTTCCTCCATGGCCTGGAGCTCCTCCCGACAAGTGGCTCGAGGTTTCTTCGGCCTGTTCTGATCAAATTTTGCCCCGGCACGCAGTGGGAGCAGCATCCACCAGACCTCCTCCATCAACCCCAATTTAATCTCAATTTGATGCATGTATGGCGATGGATTTCTCAATAGGATGCGTCGGCGCTCTTCATCGAGTTGGAAAGTACAGCAGCTTGGAGAAAAACTGATGGAAACGACCAAGACAATGAGCTGCAAGCGCCGTCCGCAGCTCGCCGCGCAACCGCTGCAGTTCAGCCATGGCGCGCACCAGATTGGGCCACCGTCGCTCCGGCCTACTCACCCACCAGCATGGGCGAGCACGGGATGACGGATTTAAACTTACCTTCTATTTTCGTGCCTTTAGTAGTATTTCCAACAATTGCAATGGCTTCTTTATTTCTATATGTGCAGAAAAATAAGATTGTCTAGTATTTTTAGTGTAAGTAATATCATATGGTAGGGTATGTGGCTCTTTCTACACACAATAGAGAGAAAGGCGCCTTCCCATCTTCTTAACCTGAAATGAAGGGGTACGGGAAGAGATCAGTGGAAACGGGTGGGCCTGGTGGATGCTTTCCCATCTTAGTATTTCCAGGAATTGCAATGGCTACGAACCACGGTGTCGGGGGTTCGAATCCCTCCTCGCCCACAGCCTTCCAAAGGGGGAAGGGACTTTACTTTCCCCCCTGAGGAAATCATGATCAGGATATCAGACGTAAAGCTATTGAACTTAGGTATGGCGGCGCTGGTGAGCTCGTTGAGGGCGGCAAGGGCGACCATGGCCATGGGCCGGCGCATACGAGCTCCGCGACGGGGCGGCGTGGGCGAGTTCCTTGAGGGGCGACGAGGGCGAGATTGGCTGTGGCGTGGCTGGGCGAGCTCCAGCCAGGGGCCACCACCGGAGGGCGCATGCGAGCGCGGGTACGGCCATGGCAGGGCCGGGCGAGCTCCGCGAAGGGGCAGCACGGGCACGTGCAGGGGCCGGCGGATGGGAGCGGGAGGGGGCGGCGCTAACGGGCTCTAGCCTAGGGCGGCGCTGACGAGCTCCGGCCTGGGGCGGCTCGGGCGAGCTCCGGCCGGCGGCGCAGAGAGCCATCTCTCCGTATACTGAGAAGGAGATAAGGAGAGAGATGGAACTGACAATAGGCCCCACGATAACTTGCTAAAAAACCCAGAATTTAGTATAGTTCACTGATGTCTCCTGGACCGTTTATTGATTGCCACGTCAGCCTAACAGCGGGCTCCACCGGTCAGTTTCGGGGTTACATGAGTGTCTCAGACAAATCAGTGCTTCTTGTAACGTGTTAATCGTAGAGTGGTGGTTTTTTGAAACTTTTTCGTAAAGTGGTGGTTTTTTGAAACTTCTGCCTAAAATGTGGTGGTTTTTTAATTTTCTCCACATTGATATTGTATACACCCAATTTGGTATGGCGTCGATTTTACATACCTTCATCTCATGTTATCAGGGATTGGGCTTTCTGAGACGGCTCATGTGTCTTCACTCAAGATGGCCAGCCAAACAGCTTTCCCCATTGGTGTTGTACATTGTGTCTTGTCTGCATAGGAAACAAAAGCATGCTTGACGCTATGCCTCATTAAGGGTAGGGAACCATACCCTCGTCAATGCCTGTATGGCAGCTGGGATGGAGATATGAATTAGGCACGTTAAAGGGAAGCATCCACACCCAAAAACATGGGGAAAACAAATAATGCTACATAGGACCAAAGTCACCAAATTAATGGATCGGCAATTATGCAAGAGCTTATTCCTACATTGCTATATCTAGTCAAGTAGCTCAATTTCTGTCTTTTGATTTAGAGTCCTGTGTACAAAGTTTATTTTTTTTTCCTTATGGTAAAAAAAGAAACATATCACTATCCTTATTTGGAAGGTTCTAAATACATGAAAGACAATCTCCCTGAGATTCAAACAAACTATGTGTTAATCTATTTGTTACAACAGTACATACAAGATAGGTATGGTCTGATATCATTAGTATTTAATCAGTGCTACACTTGCAAAAAATCTTTACCATTCTTATGTGCTGAGGTGGGTAGCAACATGCATTAGGGATGGGAGATGTGATTCAAGGCATCTGGTATTTCTTTCCCCTCATTGCTCACTCCACGTTACTAATTTAGCGGAATTTCGTAAGTTAGTTAGATAGGATCACACTTTAGCGTCTAGGAAAATTCGGCGGCAAACCAAGTGAGGACTCAATCGTTCTGACTTGAGAAAAATTGGTGGTGATCAATCATAAACTTAATTTTTTGAGACTGACGAGTTTGCATAAAACTAAATATTGACGACCGTCAAAATACAGTTAAATTAGTCCACTGGGTCAACAAGACTAACTACACATAGGACATTCATGTTATATGAGGACAGACCTACTAAGCATGTCTGTGTACTGCAGTCCTCGAAGCCAAAGACCATCAAGCAGGCAAACGTCAGCACGTCAAGCCAGCATATTGTTTCTTCCCTGCTTCAATGTTTTTTTTTTTTTTTTTGCCTTGAGATGTGACACCAAATATGTCGTACAAACCAAGCACCCAAGTTGTTTGCCATGTATATATATGTAGCCATATCTGTCCAGCTAGCTATAGGTAGTATTACTGCAATCAATTCGATATACATATCATTTAGCATCGATCAGCGACCAGTGTGCTCACTTGCTGCAGCTTACAACTTCAGCATAGTGTTGGATCGATTGATCAAGCTGCGGGAGAACATCAACATGTCGGTGGATGTTGCCGGTGCGGAGAAGAAGAAAAAGCTGTTGATGGCAGAGGGGCTGCTGCTCCCTGCGAGCATGGTGCTGGTTCAGGCCTTCACCATAGGGGCCCTCCTCCTGTCTAAGGTCGCCTTCAACGTCGGCATGGCGCCTTTCGTCCTCCTCGCCTACCGCAATCTCATTGGCTCCATTACCGTGGCCCCCTTCGCCTTCTACTTCGAGAGGTACATACTATGGTCCATTACCTTAGCTAGGTACTTCCTCTGTTTTTGCCGTATATTTTTTGGTCTGTGTAGTTGGACTTCCATAATTATTTTATTCAAAGGATCTGGGATGTATCCTACTCTGTATATTTATTAGGTTTTCGTTTACTTGACTTAGAATTGGCATGAGAGTTATATGCATTTGAGTTGACTCAAGTTGCACACATAGCACAAGGCTTGATGATGTTCAGCTGTAAATCTCTGCTCAGTTTTAGCAAAATGATGTTGTAACCTCTCTTACCTGAACTTATTATTGTTTTGTATTTTGTGCAGGATCATCAAATTTCAATTACTACTTTTTTTCCCTTTTCTATGGCCCTACAGTACATTTCTTTCTTTTCTATCACCAGCCACCACCCGATTAAAATCCATGGCGTGGTAGCATCAATTAGGAAATGTTGAGAACACAACCGATTTGGAAGTATACATATCAATATTTATAAATTTCTAGATTGATGGTACCAAACTTACTTACTATAATTTTTATTAGAAATAAGTTAGTAATGTCAAATCAAATTGAGAAGTGCGCCACCATTAATTTGCTCAAATGTTAAACAAAAACTGGTGATTTTTTTAGTAATTTTATATCGTTAAATGCTAATCCAGTATAATATCATCTAGTTGCCTTGAAGTTTAAACAACAAATTTTCTCTCAGGTTTTATATCACCGGTGGAGGTTCTAAACATACTAAGGTCAAATAGTAAAGAAAACATCGAACTGACGGCCAAGCCTAGGCATTTTAATACGTTCAAAACACAGCTGGCAATAAATAAAACTTATACTATAATTTGTGTATATGTTTAAATTACTCTTTTAGAATTGTAACAGTGGAAGTGTGAACACTATGTACTTGTTTTGTTCTTCTAATCAAATTGGCAGAACTGTTCCTTACATTCCAAGGATAGTTAATAGAAATAAAGTTCATATATCCACATGTGTCATCAAATAGAAAAGGAATGCTTCATATGTATCAACACAGAATCATGACACTTAATTTGATAAAGAACAAAATGAGCAAGTTTGTTAAGTACGTCCATAGGTGTCATGCGATTTCAGCCCTGTCTCGGTTTTAGTAAGACATGTGGTAGACAAACATGGGAATCAGTGTTTTGTCTGCTATATATGTATGGCTGATGTATCAATCGGCCTTGTTGTTGATGTATAACTGTATAGCAATTCGGAAAGAAAACATTGCTCTTGATTTATCGCGCATACAGGAAATAGTATGCATTAGATAGAGCTTTTTTGTTGGGCATCAGTGCCATTCCATTTCATCCTTACTTCCATGGTGACGATTGACTGATCACTGCTCTGTCAATATGATGACGTAATGTCGTGTCTCAGCACAAATTTATCAAATTTACACTTTAGATGAAACTTGCTCGAACCAAACATACATATATCTATATATTCTTAATACCATATCTTTGGTACAATTAGGTACCCTTGACATACAAAATTTGTGATACACCTACCTATGTGTGCAGAGAGATGATGAAAAAGGTGAACCTCAAGATATGGTGCTGGATCTCCGTCAACGCTTTGTTTGGGTCAGTTCTTTATTTTTTTTGCACAACCGTGATATTGTACATTAAGAAAAAAAATCTAAGTTCCTGTGGTGATTTGATATCAGAATTGTGCTAGCAATGGGACTGCACTACTACGGTCTGCGCGCCACCAACGCTGGCTACACTGTCAATTTCCTTAATGTGATCCCCGTTGTCACCTTTATCATTGCTGTAATACTCCGGTATGTTACATATATATAGTGGTATTATTATTCTGCACATTGCCTAACCCTGTTTCATAATGGACCGAGTAGCTAACAGATACATCCATAGAACTATCATGAACCTAATCTAAATAGCATACACATATGTACTGACCACTAGGCCATGTATGTTGGAATTGCAACTGCTTGCATTGATCTGACAGTCTGAAAACGCTGGTGCACAAACTTTATCAGACTGGAAAAGCTGAAGATCACGACATGCCCGGGCAAGATGAAGGTTGTCGGCACCGTGAGTTGCGTGGGAGGGACGATGGTGATCAGCCTGTACAAAGGAAAACTGCTGCATCTGTGGCCTACCCACCTGTTGAAATCGCAGCTGCAGGCGGTCGGCGGGGTCTCCACCGTCCCTGACCAGCACAACATGCTCATTGGCACACTCTTCCTAGCCGGGAGTTCCCTCAGCTACGCCTTTTGGTTCATCATACAGGTAGCTATAGTATATAGCAAGCTTCCTGATTGATTCGTGATGCAGCATTAGTAGCTCTTGTGAATTGTGATGACATAGTTAGCTGAACCTTACCATGAGTTTCGTTAAACTAGCAATTTGAACTAATTAACCTGCACTCACTCAGGCACGAGTGTCCAAGGAGTTCCCCTCCAAGTACTTCTCGACAATGCTAGCCTGCGTTTCAGGGACCGTGCAGGCGATGGTGATTGGGGTGATACTTAACCACGATCCATCGGCATGGGCGGTCAAGTGGGATCTACAGCTTCTCACCGTCGTCTACTCGGTTAGTAACAAACCAGTACCAATTACATGTAATCAGACCTAATCTCATGCAGACTTTATGGCCACGTGCGTGCTATTCAGGGTGTGTTCAACACGGGAGTCACCTTTTGCTTGATCTCATGGGCTGTTGCTCGTCGCGGGCCCACCTACCCTTCCATGTTCAACTCCCTGGCACTTATAGTCACCATGATCCTCGATTCAGTGCTGCTTGGCACAGATTTCTCCGTGGGGAGGTGAGATTGAATGTTCTATCCTATGGTATCTCCGGACTAGTGATGGTCGTATCCAGCATAATCTTACTGCAGCAAATCTGGCAAACTGCTGATGGTGTCGTTACTGACGTATCTTGTTACCTGCCTGTGGTTCCAGTTTGCTAGGAGCCATCCTGATCATTGTAGGGCTGTATGCCTTCCTCTGGGGGAAAGGGAAAGAGGTACAAGAGCAGCGCAAGCAAATGAAGGCCGCGGCTAACGGAGATCAGAGCAAGGGCAGCCCAGCGGCGGGTAATGGAGTCGATAGCCTGCAGGTTGGGAAGCACGAGGTGCGGATTCACCTGGAAGTCAGCGAGCGAGCTAATTAGATATAAATACTTTCTTTTGGTAAAGAAAACATATTACTATGAAGATCTAACCACAGTACCTGAGATTGAATACTCACTCCATATGTTTCCCCACATATATTTATGCGTTATACAGACTCCTTTTGTCGACATAATGTGTCGTATGGGGCCATCGACCATGCCTGCTACTCCCGGTACCATATTCCATATAGCACATAATTCCAAATTAACGATTTTTGTGTAAGCTGGATAGTACTATAAAAATAGAGACATACCTACATGAACGTTCCATGCTGCTCAGGACATCGGTAGAAAATTATTTTCTTTATAATGAATTTTATGTGATCAAATTGTGTGACACTGAACCCTGCTAAAGATGAAGGACACTAAGTGACTTATGTGTGGACACCGATCATAAGATCACTCTCTTTCTATGTGTTCCGTGAACAAAACCGCGATCTCGGATGAAATACTTTCAACACGTGATGCATGAAATCTTTCATTCAGTTCTCCCAATACTTCCCTGAATAGCTGTGAACAAAGATTAGTCTCTATATTCTCATATGTTTGTTGCGCACTAACATAATTATTACCTTTCAATTAACATGATCAGCATGCATGAATCAACTGTCGTTTCTTGTGTATAAAAGGGATCGCCCTTCACACGTTACTTTTTGATTCACAAAAATATACATGTGCTTGTGTTTTTAGCTGTACACATCACCTGTGACTTACATTTTGCATCTCAATGTTCCACCATGACTTAGGGAAAGAAACTGTTGAAGACCAAAAATATACATCTGAACTAACTTAAAACAATTTTGAAGAGCATTTATTATTTAACACATCAACATTTTATTTAATGTAGAAAAATAAGTTATTTATTAACTTTTGTCTTCATATATAAGAATTGATTTGTGAAATAGATGGACATTTGTTTTTTATTATATGATCATTTACTGTGACATCCATAACAGTTTGTGTCAAATGATTTTTTTTCATTCACTATAATTTTAGAATTACAATTAGAAAGAAAAAATGAAAAAATTGCACTTGTTCATGCTCTGTACTAGAAAACTCAGCCCATATGGAAATGGTTTAGGTGGCGCTGCGAGCTTCCCGGGCTACGGATTACAGGTCTACAAGTCTAGTCTAGTACTCTAGGCCACTAGGTGTTATATGCCAAGGCCTTTCTCTTACATTTCTCTCCAGGCTGCCGCTTAAATTGGGCCTTGGTCCTGGTTGCAACCAGCCGAGCACAACCCACTCACCTAAATGCGATTATTCCCATCCAAAAAAGAAATACCAAATGATGCCATGCCGTAGAAAACTAAGTGCAATGAAGAATTGTTTGCTCCAGCCTTCATGTCACTGATTACTCTAGGTCAAGTGCTAATGTCCTAGGGTACAGCTTCAGCACAAACATCATGCCAACGCTATCTCTGACAGTAATCCCCACCGTCAGAGAGTGAGTCCGGCTACGTTAGCCTCCCTGAAGTCTGAACATCAGCATCTGCGAGTGGAGACTGTTAAATCTTTGGGATCACTAGTCTAGATCTTTCCGAGTAGTACTTTGAGATTACAGAGATGTGTACCTTCTCCTTTCCTGGAGGACGATCCTCCCGACGTCCTCATGGTGATGGTGGCGATGGTGGCGTGTGGGCGAGGTGGTGGTGGTGCTTCCCGTCGCTCTGTGCAAGAACCTAGATCGGTAGGTGCTGGTGGGGCGAGTGGCACTCCGGTCAACCTCGTACCGAGTGCCACTGGCCCCCACCACTCTATATAGTGCAGGCGACAGGGGCCCACCAACCAGCGAACGGTTGGGCGCCCCCGATCAGGGCGCGGACGAGGTCAAGGGGTCGTGCCAGAGCCGTTGGGCTCTGGTGCGGTGGAGATCAATCCTAACATTCTCCCCTTGATCTCAACTTTTCTTTTAACTTTATACTTTCACTTTATTCGTTTCATTTTGGATCAGTCCATAGGGCATGTTTCATCGTCTCAGCTCTATTGCCGATAGAATCAGACAGCCACAATACACTTCTCTGTTTTGAAACAAATTCTTTTACTTTTGGGCCTCTTATGATCCAGGATAGGTAAGACTTTCCCTTAAACCCATGCCGGCTACGTGCTCCTTGAGCACGCTGGGTGGTAAGCCTTTCGTTAGCGGATCCGCAAGCATATCTTTTGTCCTTATATGCTCGAGACTTATTGTTTGATCCTGCACCTTGTGTTTCACAACATAATACTTAACCTCAATCGGTTTCATAGCTGTACTCGACTTGTTGTTGTGAGCATAAAATACTGCGGGCTCATTGTCGCAGTACATCTTTAGTGGTTTGTCAATACAATCTACCACTTTCAAGTCGGGTATGAATTTCTTTAACCATAATGCCTGCCCCGTGGCTTCATAACATGCTATAAATTCTGCATACATCGTGGATGATGCAACTATCGTCTGTTTGGAGCTTCTCCACGAAATAGCTCCCCCTGCAAGGGTGAATACATGTCCAGATATGGATTTTCTATCATCTTTATCCCCCGCAAAATCTGCATCTGAATACCCTCTTATTTCTAGGGAATCAGATCTTCTGTATGTTAGCATGTAGTTCTTTGTGCCTTTTACATAACGCAATGCCTTCTTTACCATTTTCCAGTGTTCAAAACCTGGATTTTCTTGATATCTACCGAGTACTCCGGTGATAAATGTTAAGTCAGGGCGAGTGCACACTTGTGCATACTGTAGGCTTCCAATAGCCGAAGCATATGGAACCACTTTCATTTGATCGAGCTCGTATTGATTTTGGGGCTTTGATGTTTCCCAAAACTGTCGCCCTTGACTATAGGGGCAGGTGTGGCACTGCACTTATGCATATTATACTTACTTAGAATCTTTTCTAAATAAGCCTTTTGCGATAGTCCTAATACTCCATTGTTTCTATCTCGGTGAATTTCTATGCCCAAAACATATGACGCTTCACCAAGATCTTTCATATCAAAATTTGAGGACAAGAACTTCTTTGTCTCTTGCAGTAGACTAACATCACTGCTGGCAAGCAGAATATCATTCACATACAAGATTAGGAAAATATATTTTCCACTTTTAAACTTTGCATAAACGCAATTGTCCTCAATATTTTCTTTAAATCCAAATCTCTTAATTGTTTCATTAAACTTTAGATACCACTGTCTGGAGGCTTGCTTTAATCCATAAATGGATTTCTTTAGGCGGCATCCCATTTCTTCCTTACCTTCCATGATAAAACCCTTGGGTTGTTTCATGTAGACATTTTCTTCTAAATCCCCGTTTAGAAATGCCGTCTTTACATCTATTTGATGCAACTCTAAATCAAAATGTGCAACTAGTGCCATGATGATTCTGACCTTACATGAGACCGGAGAAAATGTCTCATTGTAATCTATCCCTTCTCTTTGCGTAAATCCTTTTGCCACTAGAGATGGCTGTTGTTGCTCCCTTTCATGCTCAACAAATGGTTCATTCGGCTCCTGGTGGACAGGTTCCGAATTTTCACTCATCGTTGCCATGGGTGGAGTTACAACAGACGCTTGCACCATAATCGCAGGGATCGTCGGTACAGGTGCACATGGTAGCGCAAAAAATGGCTCCTGAGTCATCGGATTAGGTGCATGCACCCTCTTCTCCTCAAGATCAATTTTCGGAGTTACCATGCTCCCCCTCATCATTTCATCTTCTAAGAAGACAGCATGTCTCGTTTCCACAAACTTTGTGTATTTCTCTGGACAGTAGAAACGATAACCTTTTGACTTTTCAGGATAGCCAATAAAATGGCAGCTGACTGTTTTGGTATCTAACTTTGCTATATTTGAATTGAATACTTTGGCCTCAGCAGGACTCCCCCACACTTTCAGGTGGTTTAGAGAAGGCACTCTCCCTGTCCATAGCTCATACAGCGTTTTGGGCGCCGATTTTCTTGGTACTCTGTTTAAAATGTGAATAGCGGGTTTTAACACCTCAATCCACAATCCCAATGGTAGGGTGGAATAGCTCATCATACTACGCACCATATCCATAAGGGTACGGTTGCGCCTTTCAGCTACCCCATTCTGCTGAGGTTCGCCCGGCATCAAGTACTAGGCGACTATTCCAGTCTCCTGTAGAAACCTTGCAAAAGGTCCAGGGACTTGGCCATATGGAGTATGTCGACCGTAGTACTCCCCTCCACGATCAGACCTGACTATCTTTATTCTTTTATCATGCTGATTTTAAAATTCAGCTTTGAATATTTTGAATTTATCCAACGCTTCTGTTCTTTCTTTTATTGGATAAATATAACCATATCGGGAGTAATCATTCGTGAATGTTATGAACGGATCATAGCCATCCACACTTTTCACAGGAAATGATCCACATATCTCGGTGTGAATTATTTCTAGTGTTGATGTGCATCGATTTGCACCCTTTTTAATCAACCTTTACAAATTTTCCTTTAATGCAATCGATGCGCTGTTCTATGTCTGAGAATTCTAATGGAGGAAGAATACCATTTTTAACAAGTCTTTCTATTCTCCCCCTCGAAATATGGCCTAAGCGACAATGCCATATTTCGACAATTCATTAGTTCTTTTCTTTTCTTTTGTTCTTTGTCCAACGCGGACAACACTTTTTCATCACATTACACACAGACAACACCCACATAAGCATTATTACAACATATGGCACACTTGCCATGTCCTTCCTATCCATGCGTACTTTTCTGTCACCAGTTGCTTCAGCAGCTGGGTCGCACATATCTTTGAAGAACCAGTGAACTGGCTCTTTATTCTTTCAAGATACTCCCTTATGGAAGCACACTCTGCAATTGAGCTCACAATAGCGTTCTCAATTGTATTCTTTATAAATGGCACTTAGCCACCTTTTATACTGCCATGCAACATCATCATCCTTGTCATTTCTGACTGGATCTTTTGGTCTGACCGGCTGTGGGAACCCAGTCCACCTCAGCACAAATCGACCTTCTTTTCTCCATTCAGTGTAGTTGTCACCTTTGAGGGTTGAACATCCTTGATGCAGCTTATCAAGTAGTACCCTCCTTTAAACCACAATGAAATGAGACCATAACAACAATTGCATGCAATAATCCAACGTTGGTCAAAATTAGAACATACAACTGTTTATGCAATTAAATCTATATCACCGTTGGGCAGAAATAGAGATAAATGCACTTCTTTGTTGCAACAAATCATGATCATGTCATTAATAACGTTGGTCAAAAAATAACAGAACCATAATTGTCACAATGATCACTTTAATCATCTCTTTAACATTTTTAACTGTCACTTTTGCACATATTATTGCAACAAAACATGATCATACCATCAATGACGTTGGTCACAAATGACAGGATCATAATTGTTTCAACAATCACTTTTAAGCAACCTTTTAAATTTAATTGTCACTTTTGCATTTAAAATGCTCCTTCTCTATTTTGCAGCGGAAACTGTCACTTTGAACTATTTGACTTTTGAACTTTACAGAGGCATATCCTTTACTTTTTAATTTCTGAACAAATATTTCGTTCGTCCTATTTATTCAGAAAAAACTTGGACAAAATTAGGCCAAAATTGACCCAAAACTGCCTAAAAAATGTCTCTGTAATTAACAAAAAACTCATTCTGTTGTGGCGCCCACGCGGCCTGCGCACCGGCGGCACGCACGCGGCGCCGCGCGCGACAGACGCGGCCCGCACGCGGCGAGGCCTGCTAACGCGGCCTGGCCCGCGTCGTCCACACGGCCCGCCACGCGGCCTGCCAAACGCGGCCAGCACGCTGCGACGTGGCTCTACCCTGGCCGTCCGATTCGATCGACGGTCCAGCACTTATTTCGGTCCATATAAAACCGGCCGAAACGGCCGGCCCCCTCAACCCTAGCCCCATTTTCCCCGGCGCCTCCTCTGCGCCTCAGTGGCGGCGGCGGAGAGCTCCTCCCGCGCGCTCACGCCGCCCGGCGGCTCCGGCGACGGTGGGGCTCTCCCCACTCGCCCTTTCTTTCTCTGGCGGCTGGGAGACGGCGGCAGCTCTCGCGCGCGCCTAGCCAGCTTGTCGCCGGCGGCGGGCGGAGCAGCCTGCCCCTCCTCCCATTGTTCTTTCCTCTCTCCGCCGAAAACCCGAGAGCCTAGCTCTCGGCGGACGGCGCCGCCCAGCCCTTGGCCGGCGACGAGCACCCCGTCCCCCTCTCTGCTTTGCTTCTCTTCCACCAGAACCCTGGTGGCCTGTGACGAGACGGTGGTAGTGGCACCCCCCATGGCCCTCTTGCCGGCGCGTGCGTCCACCCGAGCGTGGGCGCACCGCCGTCAAGCGGCTCATGTGGCGGCGTCCTTTGCCGGCAGCAGCAGCCGCAGCGGCTGCATCCGGTAGCTTTGCCGGCGAGCCCGAGGGCGTCGGCCGGTAACTTTTCTTTTTCCCTTTCATATTAGGGTTTCTGTGCGGTGGGGATGTAGGGTTAGGGTTTCGGTTTTCTTTCTTTTCTACCGAACAATCTAGCACTAGCAAGGCTCTGATACCAATGTTAAATCTTTGGGATCACTAGTCTAGATCTTTCCGAGTAGTACTTTGAGATTACAGAGATGTGTACCTTCTCCTTTCCTGGAGGACGATCCTCCCGACGTCCTCATGGTGATGGTGGCGATGGTGGCGTGTGGGCGAGGTGGTGGTGGTGCTTCCCGTCGCTCTGTGCAAGAACCTAGATCGGTAGGTGCTGGTGGGGCGAGTGGCACTCCGGTCAACCTCGTGCCGAGTGCCACTGGCCCCACCACTCTTTATAGTGCAGGCGACAGGGGCCCACCAACCAGCGACGGTTGGGCGCCCCCGATCAGGGCGCGGACGAGGTCAAGGGGTCGTGCCAGAGCCGTTGGGCTCTGGTGCGGTGGAGATCAATCCTAACAGAGACTGCAGCCGCTTCCCTCCTCCTCTCTGACCAAAACAAGCAGCCATAAACCGGCAGCACATTTCAGTCACTCTCGAGCTATTGTTTTCTCCCCCAAAAGGTCAACTGCCGAGGCTGCAGGGGTACGCTCTCCGTGCACGACATCGACAAGGAGGAAAAAATGGTGACACTGGTTTTTCTACACCTAATACGCGCAGGAATCAATGTGGATCCCTGTCACCCACAGACGCTAATTCCGCGGCCGATCGCCGATACGGAAGGATGAACTGCCGCTTTCTGAAGGTTCTGTTCGACAGTATAACTGATGTCAATACGATATGACAGTAACACTTGTACACGAGTATTTATACATATAGTATATGCTGCCTTTTAAAATATCCATTCATTCGTTTTTTGTGATCATTTTATATGATCATCGGATCGTATTCGAATCCCCATTGACAACTTTTAGTTGTAATTTTTATGTTATGTACCTTTCGGGATGGCGGAACCAGGTAAAAACAGGTCTGCCGCCGTGCTATTTACAGGTTCATAATATGAAAACAATATTTATTTTGACTAAGCGAGCGATTGGTTTGGATAAGCGAATACAAAATCAGTGCGAAGAAGAAAAGGCTTCCGTCTTTAAGCGTCCTTCAACATGTCATCGGATGGACATGACAACGTCAGACCAGCTAACTAGACACCCCGTTCGCTCTATCGATCTGACTTTGCATCTTGTATATACTAGCGATTACGTCCCTTTTAACTGAATCCAAATTGGTATCTCGGGATCAGAAAATATGCAGTCAAGTCTCAGAACAGGAAGCATTTGCCAGTAGGCCGACAACGACAACCCGTGTTGATTAATTAGCTCGGCCTTGAATAGGATTTATCAACAGTTTTGGCCAAATGAACCGTACCTAAATCAATTAGTGGTAGCGACTGACAGAAGAGGAAGAAGCAGTTGGCATTACAGCTACTCCTCTTGGATAATCGACCAGTTTCTTATTCTCTTCCTAACCACCTTGAATCAATGTGATTCTTTAGGTATAGTACCTTGGTATACCAAGTGCATCTCGTATATACTGCGTTCCCAAGAATCCAAACGGATCATTTGTAGAAGAATTTCAGGGCTAGTTGGACTTTTTTTTTCTTCTGAACTGCATATGCCGTGTGTTTTGCACACACCACAAGCGTGTTGACTTGGCGTTAACATAGCCTCATTTCTCACACGCAGACTTATAGCAGCAAGGGGCACACTAGTGAAGCATTTAACTCTCGGCAACATAGATGATCTGTTGATACTTGATAGGACGATCGTAGATAGTTACTGCCACTGGAGGTGAGTACTGGTGAAAGCTTCAGAGTTCAGACATGCATGCATTCGGCTGCTCGCAATATTTCTGTGTCAGCTTAAACCACAAACAGACAACCAAACTAGATCCAACAAGAGATTTTCCTCGTAGCCAGGGATCAAGTTCAAGATCCAAGGCAGCCACATGTCAAAGGCATTTAGGGCGTCTCTGGTAGTATATGCAGATAACATGTCCGCAGGAAGGCTGGCCGGTATAAAGCAGAAATAACAACTCGCAGTTCACATGGCACACCAATCTTCTGTAGTTATAAGCTGCAGCGAATGGATGAGCAGGCCAACTGGAAGAGGAAACAAGCTAAAACTATCATAATCTAACCAGCGGCAGGTAGCGCACTAACCTGCTAAGATGCTGTCGCATTGCGTTCCCTCAAACGGAAACCCCGTTTATAATAACTTAACAAAGTCAGCCATCTCTTTGCCCATACGCTTTCGTCACACAATCATAAACAACACACCAAGATTCAAAAAAAACAAAAATAAATACTACTAAACATAAGTAAACAACAGAGCAGATCATGCAAGCTACCAACGAACATGAAAAGTCGAATTTTGCGACGAGAGATGCGAACTGGTGTGTAAAGTATCTTACTCTGAATTTTGTGTACAGGTTGCTCCGACCTGGAACGAAATAGTCTTTCCTTGCAGGCGAAATCGGTTTTATAAATTAGGTTCTGATGATGATAGCGTGATAGGTGAAGGCGATAGGTGAACAGGTCGCCAAGTTGGGCGCTGACCTCGCGGCGATCCGATCGGCTGCGTCGGGTCTCCACGGTGGGAGTTGCTTGTAACATTTGGGGATCATTTCTTTATTACTGAGTTTACCGGCTAACGGCTGGACGGTAAACTAGGTGCCACATGCATGGCAGTTGCGATTACATTACTGATAATGTTGTCTCCGTATGTCTTAGCCAGTTGGGCTATCTAACCTGTGTCCCATGATTTTTAACCTTGTGATAAGCAATCTCAAACTGATAAAGCAAAACACTATAATACAGTTTACACTCAAGTCCATTTGATTCGAAGATGGGTGTTAAACAACAGCACTTCTTCATTCTGACTGTTTTATCCATGCAGAGTGGTAAAAAAACGAAATAAATAAATTTGCAACCAAACAAAAACTGAAACATAGAAACAGAGGCCTACAAACATTGTGTTTTAAACGCACACGCAAAAGGACAAAGAGGCTGGATTTGAAAGGAGGAAAAACAGATTGTACAGTTGACTTTAGCCAGAAAATAAACAGCCAGAAGGGAAGTGTTTGTGGACATGCATGATACGTTTCCTCTGATTAATTTAATTTTATTCACACCAAAAGTCCTCTTCCATTATGTTGCCTACATGAATCTTCGGCGTTGACATTCCTACATAGGGAATCCAGTCAGATAATGATGCACAGCAATGAAATTAGTTCTCAATTCGTAGGGCCATGTGGTTCAATATACTTTGTCTGTTCTGATATATTCAACCTTACCCAACTTGGGTGAAATTCGGCATCACTTGGTAATTTGTTTTAATCCGAAAAACAAGGTTCAGTTAATTTGTATTAAGCTACATCATCTCACGTGATGATCGGTTTTGGTGTAGTGGATATGAATCGTGTGTCACTAAACAACTATGATGGATGTTGTATTAAGTGGGAGTTCATTAGTAATTAGATTAAAACATGAACTAATTGTCATGAACATAGTCTGAACAGTATTTTGAATTAAATTTGTAGAATTGGCATCCGTTATCTACCATGCGCTAGTCTTGTAATTGAGATAGAAATATTGTTAAGTCTGACAAGTAACTTTTAGTCCTATTGTTAAAGAATCAAGATATGATTAAGTCATAATGCAAACTTTTAGTAAACCTCACATTGATGATTAAAGAGCAATGGTTACAATTAGTACCAAATCGTCTTGTCTCCGTGAAACTTGAAGTTCAAATCCGTTTGAAAAGTAAGGAGCTAGAAATTTTGTTTTCAGAAATAAGCAAGGTATGAGATATATGTGATATTTAAGAACTTATTGCAAGATGATAGAATATAATCTAGTGAGACTACATAAACTCATAAGTTTTATGGGAATGTACGAAGGTTGAAGACGTCAGGCGTCTCAATCCTCCAACTAGTTCGGCACTAATGATATTCGCACATCCATGAAGTGATCGTCCTTAGTATGTACCGTTGCTAAGACTCGTCGTTTCGAAACATCACGTGATGATCGGGTGTTATAGATTCTACGTGTGCATACAACGGGTGCAAGCCAGATTTTGCACATACGAGTACTAAGGTTAAACTTTACGAACCTAGCATGTACAGACATGGTCTCGGAAAGTCGTCATGATTTGATGGATAAAAATTATGAGTGAAATTGTTCATCACATTAAAAGGTTACTAATAGTGAAATCTGGAACACTTGTCATGTGATGATCAACTTCAAAGTAAGAACCTCAAGGTTATTGGTATTTGACCAATGGACCTAGAAGTTATTGAAAGTGAAGTGTTTTCTGAGCATGAGGAAAGCTAAAAGAGAAACTACAAAAGATTTTTAGCAGAAAGAAAAAAAAAGACTAGAAAGTCTAGCTCAGGTGTATATAGTGATATACATGTTATGAATGTATTCCTTGTTTTTGTCACACAATGAAATTCTTGGGTATTTATACCATATTGGTTGGTATGAGGTGTCATACAAAACAACGCAATACAAGAATACAATGGCCTAAGTGACTGAAAAGGAATATGATAGGAATGCACGTCTGGAACAAAAATAAAGTGTTATTATGTTCGTCGTTGGCATTCTGTCTAGCCATTCAGATTTATAATAAAGAACTTTATAATTGTTGTTTTTTCTGGTTAAATGAAAACAATGAGTTGTTCAAATTGTAACAGCATTCCATGTATGATGGATAAGTTATTATAAATTTTTATGGTGAAGCACACATGCATAACACTGACGCTAAAATGCCATAAGGCAAATGATGTGAATTCCACTTATTAGTGGAACCGTCATTTAGGTCATGTTAGAAAGGAACACATTGATATGTCTCAAACGTATCTATAATTTCTGATGTGCCATGCTAGTTTTATGACAATACCTACATGTTTTGTTCACACTTTATATCGTTTTGATGCATTTTCCGGAACTAACCTATTGACGAGATGCCGAAGTGCCAGTTCCTGTTTTCTGCTGTTTTTGGTTTCGAAATCCTAGTAAGGAAATATTCTCGGAATTGAACAAAATCAACGCCCGCATCTTATAATTCCACGAAGCTTCCAACACCTGAGAGAGACCAGAGGGGAGGCCTAGGGGCCCCACACATGTGGCCGGCGCAGACGGGGGGGGGGGGGCGCCCCCCTAGTGTCTGGTGGCCCCAGGTCCCCTCCGACTCCGACTCTTCACCTATAAGAAGCTCCCTGACCTAAATCTTCGATACGGAAAAACCACGATACGAGAAAAGTTCCAGAGCCGCCGCCATCGCGAAACTCCAATTCGGGGACAGAAGTCTCTGGGCACCTGCGGGACGGGAAGTGCCCCCGGAGCCATCTCTATCGACGCCACCGCCATCTCCATCAACACTGCTGCTCCCATGATGAGGAGGGAGTAGTTCTCCCCTGAGGCTAAGGGCTGTACCGGTAGCTATGTGGTTAATCTCTCTCTGTACCCCAATACAATGATCTCATGGATTGCTTTGAATGATTGAGATCCATATGATGAGCTTTGTATCGCTACTAGTCTATGTGCTACTCATGTGATGTTATTAAAGTAGTCTATTCCTCCTGCATGGTGTAAAGGTGACAGTGTGTGCATCGTGTGGTTCTTGTCGTAGATTATGATCATAATCTCTTGTAGGTTATGGGGTTAATTATCGCTATGATAGTATTGATGTGATCTATTCCCTCTTTCATAGTGTAATGGTGACAGTGTGTATGCTATGTTAGTACTCGATTTATTTTGCAAAGATCTATTATGCTCTAAGGTTACTTAAATATGAATGCTGAATGTTGTGGCGCTTGTTAACTCCGGCTTGAGGGAGCTCTTGTAGCCCTACACAATGAATGGTGTTTGTCATCCAACAAAGAGTGTATGTAGCACAAATGAGAGAAGTTATTTATTTATTATGCGATCAATGTTGAGAATGTCCACTAGTGAAAGTATGATCCCTAGGCCTTGTTTCCAATACTGCAAACACCGCTTACTTACTGTTCCTGTTTACTCGCTGCCATATTTATTTCAGATTGTTATTACCACTCATATTCGTCTATACAACCTGTGTTTTACTATCTCTTCGCCGAACTAGTGCACCTATACATCTGACAAGTGTATTAGGTGTGTTGGGGACACAAGAGACTTCTTGTATCTTAATTGCAGGGTTTCTTGAGAGGACTATCTTTGACCTCTATCTCCCTGAGTTCGATAAACCTTGGGTGATTCACTTAAGGGAAACTTGATGTTGTTCTACAAACCTCTGCTCTTGGAGGCCCAACACTGTCTACAAGAATAAAAAGTACCCGTAGACATCAAGATATTTTCTGGCGCCGTTGCCGAGGAGGTAAGGTAAAAGGTATTCACATCCTCCGACTACTAAGCTATTTCCTAGCACTGTTGCCGGTGTGTGAGTGCTCGAAGCTATCTCCTTTAGATTCTGCAATTATATCTTTTTGTTTCTTGTTTTTATTTTCACTAGTTAGGCATAATGGAAAACAACAGAAAAATTAGTGAGCTTTTTAATATTTTTCCTGAGTTAGAATTGTTTGATGCGAAAATTAAAAAACCTATGGAACCTTATTTGCATGTTAGTAGCAATGTTATTAGTATGAATGCAATTACTGCTAATGCTATGAAAAAGTCTAAGCTTGGGGAAGCTAGTTTTTATGATCTTTGTAGCTTCCCAGTTTTAGGGGAGAAAATTTGCTCCGATAATACTTTATCTCCCATATGCGATAACTCTAATGATGCTTGTGATATTTTAAATCCACCTACTGAAAATATTCCTTTCAAGATACCTATGAAAATTATTGAACGTGTTATGGATAACCGCTATGAAGGGGATGGAACTGTCCATCCTAGAGATCATTTACTGTTTTTGCAAGAATTATGCGGGTTATTTAAGTGTGCATGTATCTCTATGGATGAAGTGAGGAAGAAACTATTCTCTATTTCGCTGTCTGGTAAAGCGGCGCATTGGTATAAATTGCTGAAGAATAGTCATTCTCTTGGTTGGGAGGAAATTGTATCTCTCTTTTATTCTAAATTTTATCCTCCTCATGAAGTGCATATTGATAGGAATTACATTTATAACTTTTATCCTCGTGATGGAGAGAGTATTTCCCAAACATGGGGGATATTTAAGTCACTAATGCTCAAATGTCCCATTCATGAGCTCCCCCGTAATATTATTATTAATAATTTTTATGCAAGGCTTTCAGGACATCACAAGGACTATCTAGATGCCTGTTTGGAGGGATCTTTCACAAGCAAGGAGGTTGAAGCTAGATGGGATCTTCTTGATCGGATTGAGGAGAACGCTGAAGATTGGGAAAATGACAAAGGTAGAGTGTCAGGTATAAATTATGATTATGAATGCATTGAAACTTTTATGGATACTAATAAATTTCGAAATATGAGTGCTACTTATGGTCTTGACTCTCAAATTGTTGCAAATCTTTATAAAGCTTTTGCTTCTCATTTTGAATTGCCTAGAAAGAATTTTGATAAGTATCATGAACCTTTTAAAGACACTTGCATGAAGGATGAAACTGTTATTAACGATTGCAATGAACATGTTCAAACTTCTGAAAATGTTATTTCCTATAAGCATGTTAATTTTTGTGGAATACATAGACCTTGTGGAATTAATCAAATCGAAGATGAATATTGTATCCATCATAGGAATGAAAAAACTAGAAAGTGGTCTAGGGCTCTAGATGATCTTGGTGAAAAAGTGTGTGCCCTCTATCCTTTTATTTGTGAACTTTGCCATAGAGTTGGTCATTTTAATTTTCAAATTGTGATGATGAAATTATTCCTAATCAGCATGATGAACTTACCTTATTTTTGAAGTGTGAAGAGTTATCAAGAAAAATTTCTTTGTTAGATATTAACGATCTTGATATTGATGATGTCCTGCATGGGTGTCTTTCTTATTGCATTAATAATTGCCATACAAATACTTACATATAAAATATTTTAGAAGATGACACTTTGCCAAAATATGATAGGACCGCTGTGTGTTTCAAACTTATTAATGAAAAGGAGGAATCCTCCCAAGTTTCTTCTATTGTTTCTGGAAATAAATCAGGTTATGTGGAAAAGCCTCCCTTCAAGCCTCTTCCTCCTAAAGAAGGGAACGAGGAGAAGGAAAAGAAGAAGAAGGGAAAGAAGAAGAAGAAGAAGAAGAAGTGGGGGAATAAAAAGAAAGAGGTAACGACATATCCCCGCGTGTATGAGGTAACAATAGGTAACCGTAAGTATGTTGCTCCTAATGATTATTATGATAATGAATCTGAGTACAATGATCTTCCTATGCCCTTTACCCATGTTAGTGATCATGATTTGGAAGAGCACACTACCTTTGATATTGGAAATCTCTTTGGTACTGATTATGAAAGTAATAATGATAGCATTATTCATGTCCCCTCAAACGATGATATTGAAAGCTCTAAGCTTGGGGATATTGTGCTTGAAGATCCTATATTTGAGACCTTTACTTTTAGTAAAAAATGATGATATTATATATTCTGGTTTAGATAATCGCTATAGAGATGGATATGACACATGTTACAATTATCCTTATGAAACTTGTCATAGTTATGATGGGCTTGCCAAAAACCATTCCCTTACTATGCAACTTGTTTACCATGTTCAAATTCTTGATAATGATCCTGCTCCGATTACTATTAATGTCAAAAATAATGATACATTTATGCACATGAACCATGATAAGAATGTTTTAAGTGATGGTTATATTGTGGATTTCATCAATGATGCTTATTATGAGAGAGGGAAACATGGTTATATGCATCTTAATAATATTAAGTTTCCCCTCTTTATGTTGAGAATCTTGAAATTGCGCTTGTGTTGCTTTTCTATGCTTGCCACTCTGTTCTTCATGAATTTATTTGTGTACAAGATTCCTTTTCATAGGAAGTGGGTTAGGCTTAAATGAGTTTTGAATTTGCTTCTTGATGCTCTCTTTTGCTTCAACTCTTATTTCTTGCGAGAGTATCATTAAAATTACTGAGCCCATCTTAGGCTATAAAGAAAGAACTTCTTGGGAGATAACTCATGTGTTTATTTTGCTACTATTTTGTTGAGTCTTGGAAGTTGTTACTACTATATAAACCTCTCCTTATCATGTTTTTTGTGCCAAGTAGAGTCTTTATAGTAAGATTGATACTAGATTTGGATTACTGCGCAGAAACAGATTTGCTGGCTGTCACGAATTTGCGCAGAACTCTCTGTAGGTAACTCAGAAAAATCTGCAAATTTACGTGCCTGATCCTCAGATATGTACGCAACTTTCATTAGTTTTGAGTTTTTCCGTTTGAGCAAGTTAAGTGCCCCTGCAAAATTCGTCTTTACGGACTGTTCTGTTTTGACAGATTCTGCCTTTTATTTCGCATTGCCGCTTTTGCTATGTTGAATGAGTTTTTTTGTTCCATTAACTTTCAGAAGCTTTATGCAATGTCCAGAAGTGTTAAGAATGATTGTGTCACCTCTGAACATGTGAATTTTTATTATGCACTAACCCTCTAATGAGTTTGCTTGAAGTTTGGTGTGGAGGAAGTTTTCAAGGGTCAAGAGAAGAGGATGATATACTATGATCAAGAAGGGTGAAAGGTCTAAGCTTGGGGATGCCCCGGTGGTTCATCCCTGCATATTTTAAGAAGACTCAAGCATCTAAGCTTGGGGATGCCCAAGGCATCCCCTTCTTCATCGATAACTTATCAGGTCACTTCTAGTGAAACTATATTCTTATTCCGTCACATCTTATGTACTTTACTTGGAGCGTCTGTGTGCTTTTATTTTCGTTTAGTTATTTTCATTCTCTGAATAAATTCATGCTCATGTGGGAGAGAGACACGCTCCGCTTTTTCATATGGAACACTTCTGTTCTTAGTTATGCTTTTAATGTTCAATGGCGAAAGTTGATCGCTTCACTTGTTGTTATTTTGTTGGAATTAGAAAATGCTTCATATGGTTTGGAATAACTTGATACTTGGCAATTGTTTTGAGCTCTCATAAATCATGTTTAAGCTCTTGCATCATGTAGTTTAAATCTAGTAGTGGAGAACTACTGTAGAGCTTGTTGAAATTTGGTTTGCATGATTGGTCTCTCTAAGGTCTAGATATTTTCTGGTAAAAGTGTTTGAGCAACAAGGAAGAAAGTGTAGAGTCTTATAATGCTTGCAATATGTTCTTATGTAAGTTTTGATGTACCAGTTCATACTTGTGTTTGCTTCAAACAACCTTGCTAGCCAAAGCCTTGTACTGAGAGGAAATGCTTCTCGTGCATCCAAAACCTTGAGCCAAAACCTATGCCATTTGTGTCCACCATATCTACCTACTATGTGATATTTCCTGCCATTCCAAGTAAATACTTCATGTGCTACCTTTAAACAATTCAAAAGCTATTATCTCTTATTTGTGTCAATGTTTTATAGCTCATGAGGAAGTATGTGGTGTTTTATCTTTCGATCTTGTCATTTACTTCTGACAGATTTTCACAATGGACTAGTGGCTCATCCGCTTATCCAATAATTTTGCAAAAAGAGTTGGCAATGGGGTTCCCAGCCCCAATTAATTAACTTGCATTAATAATTTTCTTCACATGTTTTGCTCTGATCTATCAGTAAGCAACTTAAATTTGCAAATAGACACTCCTCCATGGTATGTGAATGTTGGAACGCACCCGAGGATTCGGTTAGCCATGGCTTGTGTAAGCAAAGGTTGGGGGAGTGTCATCTAATAAATAAAACTAAAGTACATGTGTAAATAAAAGAGAAGAGGGATGATCTACCTTGCTGGTAGAGATAACGTCCTTCATGGGAGCCGCTCTTGAAAGTCTAGTTGATAAGGTAGTTAGAGTACCCATTACCATTCGTTGACAACAACAAACACCTCTCAAAACTTTACTTTTATGCTCTCTATATGATTTCAAAACTTGAAAAGCTCTAGCACATGATTTAATCCCTGCTTCCCTCTGCGAAGGGCCTATCTTTTACTTTATGTTGAGTCAGTTTACCTACTTCCTTCCATCTTAGAAGCAAACACTTGTGTCAACTGTGCATTGATTCTTACATACTTGCTTATTGCATTTATCATATTACTTTGTGTTGACAATTATCCATGAGATATGCATGTTGAAAGTTGAAAGCAACTACTGAAACTTATATCTTCCTTTGTGTTGCTTCGATGCCTTTACTTTGAATTTATTGCTTTATGGGTTAACTCTTATGCAAGACTTTTTGATGCTTGTCTTGAAAGTACTATTCATGAAAAGTTTTGCTATATGTTATCTATTTGTTAGCAAACTATAGATCATTGCTTTGAATCACTCCATTCATCCCATATGCTTTACAATAATGTTGATCAAGATTATGATGGTAGCATGTCACTTCAGAAATTATTTGTTGTTATCGTTTACCTACTCGAGGGCGAGTAGGAACTAAGCTTGGGGATGCTTGATACGTCTCAAACGTATCTATAACTTCTGATGTTCCATGCTAGTTTTATGACAATACATACATGTTTTGTTCACACTTTATATCGTTTTGATGCATTTTCCGGAACTAACCTATTGACGAGATGCCGAAGTGCCGTTCTGTTTTCTGCTTTTGGTTTCAGAAATCCTAGTAAGGAAATATTCACGGAATTGGACGAAATCAACACCCAATCTTATAATTCCACGAAGCTTCCAGAACACCTGAGAGGGACCAGAGGGGAGGCCCAGGGGCCCCACACATGTGGCCGGCGCGGCCCAGGGGGGCGCCCCCTAGTGTCTGGTGGCCCCAGGTCCCCTCCGACTCCGACCTTTTGCCTATAAGAAGCTCCCTGAACTAAATCTTCGATACGGAAAAACCACGATACGAGAAAAGTTCCAGAGCAGCCGCCATCGCGAAACTCCAATTCGGGGGACAGAAGTCTCTGTTCCGGCACCCTGCCGGGACGGGGAAGTGCCCCCGGAGCCATCTCCATCGACGACACCGCCATCTCCATCAACGCTGCTGCTCCATGATGAGGAGGAGTAGTTCTCCCCCGAGGCTAAGGGCTGTACCGGTAGCTATGTGGTTAATCTCTCTCTGTGCCCCAATACAATGATCTCATGAATTGCTTTGCATGATTGAGATCCATATGATGAGCTTTGTATCGCTACTAGTCTATGTGCTACTCATGTGATGTTATTAAAGTAGTCTATTCCTCCTGCATGGTGTAAAGGTGACAGTGTGTGCATCGTGTGGTTCTTGTCGTAGATTATGATCATAATCTCTTGTAGGTTATGGAGTTAATTATCGATATGATAGTATTGATGTGATCTATTCCCCCTTTCATAGTGTAATGGTGACAGTGTGTATGCTATGTTAGTACTCGGTTTATTTTGCAAAGATCTATTATGCTCTAAGGTTACTTAAATATAAATGCTGAATGTTGTGGCGCTTGTTAACTCCGGCTTGAGGGAGCTCTTGTAGCCCTACACAATGAATGGTGTTTGTCATCCAACAAAGAGTGTATGTAGCACAAATGAGAGAAGTTATTTATTTATTATGTGATCAATGTTGAGAATGTCCACTAGTGAAAGTATGATCCCTAGGCCTTGTTTCCAATACTGCAAACACCGCTTACTTACTGTTCTACTGCATGTTTACTCGCTGCCATATTTATTTCAGATTGTTATTACCACTCATATTCGTCTATACCACATGTGTTTTACTATCTCTTCGCCGAACTAGTGCACCTATACATCTGACAAGTGTATTAGGTGTGTTGGGGACACAAGAGACTTCTTGTACCTTAATTGAAGGGTTGCTTGAGAGGACTATCTTTGACCTCTACCTCCCTGAGTTCGATAAACCTTGGGTGATTCACTTAAGGGAAACTTGCTGCTGTTCTACAAACCTCTGCTCTTGGAGGCCCAACACTGTCTACAAGAATAGAAGTACCCGTAGACATCACGCATGAAGGAACTCCATGCAAATGGATTTTTTGAGTCATTTGATTTCTGAATTGTTTGGCGCTTGCAAATATCTTCTAAAGAAAATGACTGAAATACCGTTCATAGGCAAAGAGTTGAACGGGCAACTAACTTAATGGAAACATACATGATGATGTATGTGGTTCACTGGGCATAGTTGTGTGCGGGAGATTCTTCTACTTCATGAAAACTTCCAACAATAAATTGAGTATAGATATGTGGATATATTTATTCGATAAAGAAGAAGTTTGAAATATTTGAATGGATTCAAATAAATTTCAGCATGAAGTGGAAATCATCGTAATAGAAATGTCAAATATCTATGATTGGATCATGCATGGTGGAAGTATTTGAATTACGAGTTTTAGCGAATATCTAAGAGAGTTATGAAATTGTTCTACAACATCACGTTTCTTGAAGTATCATAGTGATGATGGAGTATCCGAGTGACGTATCCAAATCTGTTGGATTAATGATGAGATAAAATAAAATAACGCCATTATATTTTTGTGGATTATGCTTTAGAGACTACCGCTTTTACACTAAATAGAGCGCCATCATAATCCGTTGAAATGACACCATATGAGTTATGGCATGGGTATACCCTAATAGTCCTTTCTTAAATTTTTGGTATGCGTAGCATAAGTAAATGAGTTTACAACCAAAATCGGATGAATATCTTTGTTGGTTATCCCAGAGAATCAAATTGGGAATTCTTTCCACTATGAAGTAAAAGACAAAAGTGTTTGTTAATGTTACTTGCTTATTTTCCAAAAAATTGTTTTCTAGCGAAGTATTTGAGTGGGAGGACAATGGAACTTGATAAGGTTCATGAACCTGAGCATGATGACCAGAGTAGCGCAGCATCGGAAATGGTTTCGTAAACGGCCACAATGATCATGGCTCCCATGTCTACAAGGTGTTATAGTCATGGAGATCAAAGTAACTATTGAACCTTGTAGATGTGGTTTACTTTGTGATCAAATAAATGATTTATGGAGAAAGGATTGATTTTGAACAATGATAAATCAACTACATACAAAGAAGTTATGATGGGCCCTGACTCCGTTAAATGGCTATGCGCCATGAAATCCAAGATAGGTGAATACTTTTTGAAAGTAAATGGATCTATAAAATTGATGGACTTGAATGGAATATCCTTGAAGAAGCGCGACTTGTTGAAAAGTTGTTTACGACAAAGTTCAAAGAGTTGACTACGATAAGATTAGATCTTCCGTAGCGATGCTTATAGTCTATGTGGATTATTCTAGTAATCGCTACATATTTCTTTTATGAGATATGATAGTAGGATGACAGAAATACATTCCTTACCAGAAGTGTGTATGAAGTATGTATACTAGATACAAACCAAAGAGTTTTGCTAGTCCGTGGAATACTAGATAGGTATACAAAATTCACTGGATGAAGTAAGTATCAAGGAGTTGGAATCTTCACCGGATGAAATAGTCAAAGAGTTTTTAATTTCATCAGAAATGATGAAGATGCTTGCATTTGCAAGAAATTAAGTGGGAGCGCTGAGACATAGTTATAATATTATATGTGGATGACATATCATTGATTATAAATGATGAAATTATATACTTGATGTGATTAAAAGGTTTCATTGAGAATTAACTTCAATGAAAGGATATGGACTGAAACATATTTAGTGTCAAGATCTATGAAGATAGATTGAAACACACAATAAGTTTAAGTCAAAGTACATAGAATTGATATTGAAGTAGTTCAATATAAAAATATTAAGAAGGTGTTCTTTTCCATGTGAAGGTTTAACAAGACTTGAGTATATTTGACACTCGATGAGTAAAAAGATATGAGTGATTTTAGATCACGAATAATATGTACAAAGTCAGATGTCCTGTGCTCTAAAGTGTTACGAGCATATACCAGAATGATTCATGTAATGATCATTGGACAATAGTAAGAATATCCCTGAGTGCTTTAGAAGAACCAATGATATATATATAGTTTTGTATGGGGTAATGACAAACAAATCACTGTAAGGTGTTGCACCGATATTAGTTTGGTCACATATAAAAACAAAATTTCAATCTCAATTAGGCTAAGTGTTGTTTAAAAGGTAGCACAATGAGCTAGAAGAAGTCTATGCTAGATTTAGATGAGTTCAATATTGTGACGGATTCTACAAACGAAGGTAGAGTATGTCATTGTTTTAACAATGACTGAGGATGTTTAAGTCGAGGAGTTCTTTGAAAACTTGGTGTAGTTCCGATAGTGTCAGAACTTTGAAGCTATATTGTGTGTGACAATATTAGTGACATATTTCAGACCGCGCAATTAAGGTTCCACCAGAAGACTGAACATATATGATTAATGCCGACTCATTTGGAAAATGAGCGATGCGTTGAGACGCAAATGAATTCTAAAATACATACGTTTCTGAGCGTGTCAGATCCGTTGACTGAAACCTCTCCTGTGAGCAAAACATGATAAGCACCAGAAGGCCAAGGTGTTATATCTTTACAAATGTAAACTAGATTATTGACTCTAGTGCAAGTGGGAGACTGTTGGAGATATGCCCAAGAGGCAATAATAAAGTAGTTATTGTTATATCTTAGTGTTCATGATAAATATTTACATCCCATGCTATAATTGTATTAACCGAAACATTGATACATGTGTGTTATGTAAACAACAAGGAGTCCCTAGTAAGCCTCTTGTATAACTATCTTGTTGATTAATAGATGATCATGGTTTCGTGATCATGAACATTGGATGTTGTTAATAACAAGGTTATGTCATTGGGTGAATGATATAATGGACATACACCCAAATAAGCGTAGCATGAGATCAAGTCATTAAGTTCAACTTGCTATAAGCTTTCGATACATAGTTACCTAGTCCTTCGACCATGAGATCATGTAAATCACTTACACCGGAAGGGTACTTTGATTACATCAAACGCCATTGCGTAAATGGGTGGTTATAAAGATGGGATTAAGTATTCGGAAAGTATGAGTTGAGGCATATGGATCAAGAGTGGGATTTGTCCATCCCGATGACGATAGATATACTCGGGCCCTCTCGGTGGAATGTCGTCTAATTAGCTTGCAAGCATGTGACTAGGTCACAAGAGATGACACACAATGGTACGAGTAAAGAGTACTTGTTGGAAACGAGGTTGAACTAGGTATGGAGATACCGATGATCGAACCTCGGGCAAGTAAAGTATCGCGTGACAAAGGGAATCGGTATCGTATGTTAATGGTTCAATCGATCATTAAGTTATCACTGAATATGTGGGAGACATTACGGATCTCCAGGTCCCGCTATTGGTTATTGGTCGGAGAGGAGTCTCGATCATGTCCGCATAGTTCACGAACCGTAGTGTGACGCGCTTAAGGTTCGATGTTGTATAGTAGCTTCGGAATATGAGATGGAGACCAAATGTTGTTCGGAGTCTCGGATGGGATCCAGGACATCACGAGGAGGTCCGGAATGGTCTGGAGAATAAGATTCATATAATGGAAGTCATCTTCCGGGGTTCGGAAAAAGTTTCGGTGTTTTGACCGGAGCTTCTAGAAAGTTCTAGAGGGCCATCGGTGGGCCCACCACCCCGGGAGGGGCCACATGAGTGCTACATGTCCTAGTGGGCTAGACACACTATGACATGTGGGCCCAAGTCGTCCAGCCCCTTAGAGATAAGATTTAAGTGATTTAAATTAGAGATAAGATCTATCTCTAGATTTGAATGGTTTAAATAAGAGATAAAGGTTTGGGGAGAGGTTTATCTCCTCCCCACTTCTTGGTGAGACTTGGAGAGAGGTGGGGCCAGCCCTAGCCACCCCTCCCTCTATATATAGAGGTGAGGAGGATGGCCGGCCACCCTAAGGTTCCCTCTCCCAAAAACCCTAGCCACCGATCTCTCTCCTCCACCGCTAGTCTGCTCCGGCTTGGCAAAGCCCTGCAGCTTTTGTCCTCCACCACCACCACCACCACCACGCCGTCGTGCTGCTGGGATTCCGAGGGGATCTACCACAGCTCCGCTGCTCGCTGGAACGGGGAGAGAACGGGCTTCATCGACACTGTACGCATGACCGAGTACGGAAGTGCTGCCGGAGCAAGACGATCGATCTACGTCAACAACGAGATCTAATCTCGTAGGCTTTGGAATCTTCGAGGGTTAGTCTCACATACATCTCGTTGCTTCGATCTTGGTAGATTAGATCTTGCTTCTTCCTAGATTGGATCTTGGTTTTTGTTCATGTTCACGGTAGATTTTTTTGTTTTCCATGCAACGAACCCATCAGTATCGTCCATTGATTGGGTTTGGCTTCAATCTTAGCTTGACACCTTTGACAAACTTTGGCTTGTCTACCCTTTTCTCATAAGGGCACTCATTTGCAAAGTGATTATCTTCATCACAGTTGTAGCACGTTCTCTTCTTCTCATTGGAGGAGATTGGGAACTTCTTCTTGTACTTATTGACAAAGAAAGCAACATATGTTTGCATGTCCCTAGTTGAAGTCATCTCTTCTTCTTCTTCTTCTTCTTCTTCTTCTTCTTCTTCTTCTTCTTCTTCTTCGATCTCATAGACTTCTTCTCTTTCTCGGTCTGCTCTAGCCTTCAAAGCAAGGTTGTGGAAAGGTCCATCGACACGGTTCATCGCCATGAGTTTTTCTCCTGCCTTGGCCATGTTGTCATTAGCAGCCACATAGGAGACAAGATCATCTGCAGACAGGTCTGTTTGCTTGGTGAGGATTTGCAAATTGAGAGCAAGGTTGGTGTCCTTCTGTTTGACAACAATCATGGCAATGACCTCGGACTTTATGAACTCTTTATTCATTTCAAAGCCATCATTGTACTTTTCACATCCAAGGCCCTTGACCTTTACTCGAAGAGCACCAAGCCTTCCATAAGCTTCAGCCATAGTTTCTCCCTCCTTGATCATGAACAAGGTCGCCTCGGTCTTTGCCGAATCATATAGAAACTTCTGGATTGTATTAGTTCCCTCTTGAAGTACTATAATCCGATCCCAAAGCTTCAGCCATAGTTTCTCCCTCCTTGATCATGAACAAGGACTTGATCAAGGGCTTTCTGTTGATGCCACTTCTAATTTTGTCACAAGTAGAGGCATTGAGTTGACGGTTGTAGAATTCGGTGGATTTCAACCTAATGGGATCTTGTGGCTTCCGGTATCCATCAACAATGATCTCCCACATCTCCACACTGTAGCTACGAATATGAGACTCCATAGAAGATTTCCAAAAGGAAAAGTGAGTTCCACAAAATGGGGAACATTCCCACTATGGTTTATATGAGGCATGGGTGAAGTGTTTTTGGGATAATCATGATTAACCTGATTGTAGGTCTCCAGAGGGACAGTAGCCCCACTAGAAGTCCCACTCGTTAGGCTTTTAAGCATGGCACTCATTTGTGCCATTTGGCTTTGGATACCATCCTCCTTTTTCTTTTACTCACCTTCATATGCTAAGAATCTGGATTTCATCTCCTTAACCGAAAGGTTAGAATCTTCATCCAAACCCTCGAATAGTTTATCCATCTCACTCTTAAGGCTGTAAGGCCCTTAAAAAGAGTCCAAACTCGGATACCAATTGAAAGTTAAGAGATGGTAAACCTAGAGGGGGTGAATAGGTTTCTACAAGTTTTAATTCTTTCTTTGCAATATTATGCTTTGCGCCATATAAATGTGAGCCTAATACAAGCTAGGTGAGGCACCCTAGATGATAATACAAGTAACTCAAGAACGAAGGCTCTCACAACATATATAGCACAAGTAAAGAGTTCAGTTAGGGATAACCAAAAGCACGCGGAGGCGAAGATGTATTCCCGTGTTCCCTTCCTTTGCAAGAAGGTATGTCACATTTGGAGAGGTGGGGATGCCATGAAGGATTTCCCAATGCCACGAAGGCTCGCCTTCTTCTCCGAGCCTATCCCACGAAGGAATAGCTCTTTCACTTGAGGTAGACTTTGAGGCAGCCTCCAAACCTTCACAATCTTGTCAGGAGCAAATCCACAGCCCGGATGCTTCCAGATGCTTTTGTCCACCTAGGGTTTCCAAGAAACCCTAGAGAGCACGTATCTTGATGAATACAAGGGGGAACAAGATTTGGCTCGGCGGAACTATAAATCAAGACCTCCTCAAGCTTTTCCCCGGAGGGGTTTGAGTTTGGGTGGAGGAGGAGGGAGATCTGAGGCTTTTGGTGTTTCTGACAATGGAGTATGAGAGAGAGCTCAAGAACAGTTTGTAGTGTAGTGCCTAACCGTTCTAAGCTAGGATAAGGGGTATATATAGGTCCACTTGAAATCCAACCGTTGGGGACTTGTCTAGCTCAGCAATGTGTCGAGGAGGCCGGTTTGTCGGGCCAGGCGCCGGACTGGCCGGTGGCACGCCCGGTACCGCCGAGCCACAGACCGGGCCGACCGGCGGCCGCCGGGCCTGGCACCGGGCCAGTGCCGAGCGTGCGCGTCGAGTCCCTGGAATCTGCTCCGGTGTGCACTGGCGTAGGAGCCGGCATTCGCCGAGCCGTCCGGTGCACAGGCCAGCCTCGCTGGGCCAGGCGCCGGGCCAGCCAGCAGGAACCAGACGAGGGGCCGGGCCATAGCCGAGCGAGCTCTACTGAGTCCCTGGAATGCGCCCGGTGTGCACCGACGCTAGAGCCGGTCTGCGCCGTACCGGCCGGTTCAGCACCCGGTGCCGTCGGACCAGGCGCTGGCCTGAGGAAAACTAGTGTTCCCCTTTTCATCGAAGTGGGGGGTCTCCCTTCACCTTCTTGTTCCATTGTTACACCATTATGCCTGTTAGACTAATACCTGAGAATAATCTTGTAGGCATGTATTAGTCCGATTACTCTAGCTACGGTGTCATTGTTACCAAAATAATGGATAAGGGTAAAATACCCCTACAAAGTTCTTCTTCCCATATGGATCTTTCTCTATTAGGGATGGATCGAAGAGTAGATTTTGGGAGGATAAATTGTTGGTTAATGCCACACCCCGAAAATAGTATCTGGCATTGTACAATATTGTGCAACACAAGAGTGATACGCTTGCTAAGGTGTTGGAAACTTTCTCACCGAATGTGTTACTTAGGCGGGGTCTCACTGGACCTAGACAAGCATCGTGGAATGCTTTTTATAGCGTCTGGATTCAGTGAATCTGACGCAGGGGTCCGATGTTTTTCGTTGGAATCTAACTAAGAGTGGTTCATTCTCGGTGGCTTCTTTTTACAATGCTCTAATCCAACCTAATATTCACGTCGATAATAATATGAAAATTTGGAAGATGAAGATAGCACTCAAAACTAAGGTGTTTAAGTGGTATCTTCGCCGAGGGTGATTCTCACCAAAGATAACCGTGCAAAACGTAATTGGCAGGGAAGTAAAAAAGTGTGTCTTCTATCATGACGGTGAGACCATAAATCACTTATTCATCCAGTGTAAATTTGTTGGATCTGTATGGCCAGCCATCTAGATATGTTCTACCTTATATCCACCACGAAGTGTTCGAATATTTTTAGCAACTGGCTTAATGGTGTGGATCCTAGGTTTAAGTTACTTATTAGGGTATGAGCGATTGCCGTTATTTGATCGTTGTGGCTATGTAGAAATGACAAGATTTTTAATAGTAAATTATTTTCTCTTATGCAAGTCATCCATCGTTTCACATCTACGTTCCGTTTGTGGTCGCCTCTGCATCGCAGTGAAGCATCGTGACCTCTTTATGAACATGTTTACACGGTTGGTGGATCCTCTTCAAAGAATATTTTTCCCAAACATGGATGGAAGCATGATTTGCAGATTGGCCCCCGTTCGCCTTAAGCACGTTTTATTTTATCTTTTGTATTTGCCAAGATTTGTATTTATGGTTGTCTTTCGTGGATTCAAATGATCGTGTGCATTCTAATTATACAGAAACCGGATGTAATACTTAAATTGTAATTAATAAAGTTTCTATTATTAAAAGAAAAAATATGTGACACGCAGCTACACCATGAGAAAATCCACCACAGCATCTAGTCATGTCGAGCTGTACCTCCAGAATCCCCAGATTCCCTACAGCCCCACCCTAATCCAAGGGTATCACGACCATCACAGAAGATTCACTGCGGATTGGCCCCAGTTCTTCAGCTAAAACCAAAATAAACCATCGTTGCCATGTCTCCCTTTGCTCGCACTATATTCGAAAAATAAAATTCTAGCCTTCCGCTGATTCGCCTCACCGTCCTATAAAGCCGACACAACCGATTCCCCAAAGCATCAATCCTGTCTTCTGATCCCTCTACCTCGACCAATTCTCCGAGTGCGAGAAATTTGAAGGAGCTGGTGTCTTGGGGCGGCACAGCACGATGTCGACGTGCGCGGCGGACCTGGCGCCGCTGCTGGGGACGGCGGCGACCAATGCGACGGAGTACCTGTGCAACAGGTTCGCCGACACCACCTTGGCGGTGGACACCACGTACCTGCTCTTCTCGGCCTACCTCGTCTTCGCCATGCAGCTCGGCTTCGCCATGCTCTGCGCGGGCTCCGTGAGGGCGAAGAACACCATGAACATCATGCTCACCAACGTCCTGGACGCCGCTGCCGGGGCCCTCTTCTACTACCTCTTCGGCTTCGCCTTCGCCTTCGGGACGCCCTCCAACGGCTTCATCGGGAAGCAGTTCTTCGGACTCCAGAACATACCTGAGGTCGGCTTTGACTACAGCTTCTTCCTTTTTCAATGGGCCTTCGCAATTGCCGCCGCCGGCATTACGTCGGGCTCCATCGCCGAGAGGACGCAGTTCGTGTCATATCTCATCTACTCGGCGTTCCTCACCGGATTCGTCTACCCGGTCGTGTCCCACTGGATCTGGTCCGCTGACGGGTGGGCATCCGCGACCCGCACCTCCGGCCCGCTGCTCTTCAAGTCCGGCGTCATCGACTTCGCCGGCTCCGGCGTCGTGCACATGGTCGGCGGCATCGCCGGGTTCTGGGGTGCGCTCATCGAGGGGCCTCGCATCGGCCGGTTCGACCACACCGGCCGCTCTGTGGTGCTTAGGGGCCACAGCGCGACGCTCGTGGTTCTCGGGACCTTCTTGCTGTGGTTCGGGTGGTTCGGATTCAACCCAGGCTCCTTCGTCACCATCCTCAAGTCGTACGGGCCGGCCGGGAGCATCAACGGGCAGTGGTCGGCGGTGGGCCGCACCGGCGTGACGACGACGCTCGCAGGCAGCGTTGCGGCGCTCACGACGCTGTTCGCGAAGCGTCTCCAGACGGGGCACTGGAACGTGACGGACGTCTGCAACGGCATGCTCGGCGGGTTCGCGGCCATCACCGCCGGCTGTAGCGTGGTTGACCCCTGGGCCGCAATCATCTGCGGGTTCGTGTCGGCGTGGGTGCTCATGGGCTTCAACGCCCTGGCCGCTCGATTCAAGTACGACGACCCTCTCGAGGCGGCGCAGCTCCACGGCGGCTGCGGCGCGTGGGGGATCATCTTCACGGCGCTGTTCGCCAAGCAGAAGTACGTGGAGCAGATCTACGGCGAGGGCAGGCCTTACGGGCTCTTCATGGGCGGCGGCGGAAGGCTGCTCGCCGCGCACGTCGTTCAGATCCTTGTCATCGCTGGGTTCGTCTCCTTCACCATGGGCCCGCTCTTCTTGGCGCTCGACAAGCTCGGCTTGCTCCGTATCACGGCCGAACAAGAGTTGGCCGGCATGGACATGACCCGGCACGGCGGCTCCGCGTACGTCTACCATGACGACGACGAAACCGACAGGACCACTCCTCCTGGGTTTATGCTCAGGTCGGCGCTGTCGCGCTCTCCCGGTGAGCCGCCAAAATCGGAGGCGGCGCCGGCAAACAACCAGGTGTGAGCGACAAGTAAGAGAAAAGTGTTTGCATTTCTGCGCGCCCTCGCGCGCTTCGTTTGTGATAATCCGATATTCTTTTTTCCGTACTGTTTGGGCTGATGCTTTGCTACTCTGGTGTCGCAAGATTGTAAAGTTACACTAGGGGCACGGTTATTTTCTGTGGTTTGATCTTTTCAGGGTTCTTTTTGTGGGTGTACAATTTTTCTGTTTTTTTTGTTATTATTGTTGTTGGTGTGTGTGTGTACAGTTGCATGCGTATGTAGTGTGGTTGATGTTTTTCTTTCTGATATTGTAAAATTTTTGTGGTGGAATTTTTTTGTCACTAGTTTTTTAGTTGAAATTTTCTTCTTAAATTTTGAAATTAAACCACCAAATGAACTTGAGTGTTACTTTGGCGGATTCCCCGCGACACCTTAGCTCCTGATTGCGCATGCCCCTTAGCTACTCCTCGACTTGTGGGAAAAGATACACACCTTTTATCTTGTTGTTCTACGGCGCATCCAATCTTCCTATATTTTTAAGAAATCCGAATTTTTTAAATATATTTGCACAATCTATATTCACTATGTCACAAAATTTAAATGAAAACTGCACACAACATCCGGAAAAAATGTTTCACGGGAGGTGCTGCCTTTAATTTCACATTGTGTCATCTGAGCTTGAGCTGAATTTCTTAATGATTGAACATATGACAATCCACATTACTTCTTAGAAGTTGTGGCATAAGCACCTTAGCAACCACTTGATATGTTCCCCTTAGTGTGATAGGGCTTTATTAGCTCTAATTCTGACGACATTGAAGATATCTTCGAAGTTGTGGCATGACACCTTAGCAACCACTAGGCATGTTTCCTTAATGTGCTAAGGCTTTATTAGCTCTAATTCTGATGGCATTGCACTGAAGAGTAAGATCATCTATTTTTTATAAAAAAAATATGAACTATACAAACTTTTAAAATAACTCTTTAAATATAAGGCATTCGTACTTTTTTTTGGGAACTTGTACCTTGAAATGACAATCATGGATATCCATTGTTCAGAGACAATAGCATTTGGCCCATGTAGCTGGGTAAGGAGAAGGATAATTTTTGGCCCATGTAGGAAGTTAGCTAAATAATATAGGACCCTAACAAAAATAGGAGGAAACAAGTCAAACGAAAACCAAAATGGGGGCACCCATTTGTATAGGAAGTAGCGTAGGTGTATAGGAGCACCCATTTGTATAGGAAGTAGCGTAGGTGTATAGGAGCACCCATTTGTACCTGAAAACTTGCGGTCGTTTGTTGAGCAAAAGCATTTGGCCCATGTAGCTGGGTGAAGAGAACAATACTATTTGGCCCATGTAGGAGGTTAGCTAAATAATAGGAGGAAACAGGTCAAACGAACTCCAAAATGAGCAAAGTCTAACTAGACACCAGTGTTATTGTTACAATCCACCGTGATACCAAGAATACAAACCATAATAATCTCGAATAGGAAGGCATTAATCCGTTGCCATGCTGTTATATAGCATTGCAAATTTAGATGCGTAGATACACAGGATTAATCACGTCCAGCTATAGTCATCTGCAGAATCCGCAGATTCCGAAACGGTACCACCCGTAATCCAAAGGGATCCCGGCCACCACACAAGATTCACTGTGCGGGCGGGCCCCGGACTCCAGCCAGAGCCAAGAGATCGAAGCCATCGTTGCCACGCTTCCGGGATCGTCCCTTGCTCACACGATATTCGCGAAACAAAATCGGAACCTCCGCTCGCTCATCGCCCACCTCCTATAAATCCGACGCCACCGGCTCCCCGTGCTTCTCCGCGCCACACCACCAGAATTCCAATCTCCCAACGCAGCTGAACAAACCCTCCAGATTTCCAGGGCCGTGCGTTTCGGCGCGCGCCGCAAAGATGTCGTCGACGTGCGCGGCGGACCTGGCGCCGCTGCTGGGACCGGCGGCGATGAACGCCACCGACTACCTCTGCAACCGGTTCGCGGACACCACGTCGGCGGTGGACACCACCTACCTGCTCTTCTCCGCCTACCTGGTCTTCGCCATGCAGCTGGGCTTCGCCATGCTCTGCGCCGGCTCCGTCCGGGCCAAGAACACCATGAACATCATGCTCACCAACGTCCTCGACGCCGCCGCCGGCGCGCTCTTCTACTACCTCTTCGGCTTCGCCTTCGCCTTCGGGACGCCCTCCAACGGCTTCATCGGCAAGCACTTCTTCGGCCTCAAGGACATACCCGAGATCGGCTTCGACTACAGCTTCTTCCTCTACCAGTGGGCCTTCGCCATCGCCGCCGCCGGCATCACGTCGGGGTCCATCGCCGAGCGGACCCAGTTCGTCGCCTACCTCATCTACTCGGCCTTCCTCACCGGGTTCGTGTACCCCGTGGTGTCCCACTGGATCTGGTCCGCTGACGGGTGGGCCTCCGCGACCCGCGCCTCCGGCCCGCTGCTCTTCAAGTCCGGCGTCATCGACTTCGCCGGCTCCGGCGTCGTGCACATGGTCGGCGGCATCGCCGGCTTCTGGGGCGCCTTCATCGAGGGCCCCCGCATCGGCCGCTTCGACCACGCCGGCCGCTCCGTTGCCCTCAAGGGACACAGCGCCTCGCTCGTCGTTCTCGGCACCTTCCTGCTCTGGTTCGGATGGTACGGGTTCAACCCGGGCTCCTTCTTCACCATCCTCAAGTCGTACGGCCCGGCCGGGAGCATTAACGGGCAGTGGTCGGCCGTGGGCCGCACCGCCGTGACCACGACGCTCGCGGGCAGCGTGGCGGCGCTCACCACTCTGTTCGGGAAGCGTCTCCAAACAGGGCACTGGAACGTGGTGGACGTCTGCAACGGCCTGCTCGGCGGGTTCGCCGCCATCACCTCCGGGTGCAGCGTGGTCGACCCGTGGGCGGCGGTCATCTGCGGTTTCGTCTCGGCGTGGGTGCTCATGGGCCTCAACGCGCTGGCCGCCCGCCTCAAGTACGACGACCCGCTCGAGGCGGCGCAGCTCCACGGCGGCTGCGGCGCGTGGGGCATCATCTTCACGGCGCTCTTCGCCAAGCGGCAGTACGTGGAGCAGGTCTACCCGGGAGTTCCCGGCAGGCCGTACGGGCTCTTCATGGGCGGCGGCGGCCGGCTCCTCGGCGCGCACGTCGTGCAGATCCTGGTGATCGCCGGCTTCGTCTCGTGCACCATGGGCCCGCTCTTCTACGGCCTCATGAAGCTCGGCCTGCTCCGCATCTCGGCCGAGGACGAGACGGCCGGCATGGACATGACCCGCCACGGCGGCTTCGCCTACGTCTACCACGACGACGACGACCACGACAAGTCGGTTGGTGGCTTCATGCTCAGGTCGGCGCAGACCCGCGTCGAGCCGGCGGCGGCGGCCAACAGCCAGGTGTAAAACCGATCAGGACTCTAGCTCTAGAGCGATACTGTACGATTCTTAAGAAGAAATTTAGTGCTGGACTTTATGTTCTCGCACGCGTCAAATGTGATCGATCAGATTATTATTTTTTTAAACTACTGCTGCTTGGGCCGTATGCTCTGCTGCTTTCCAGGATTGTTGTAAGATCATCGTAGTAGAACGCGGTTAAATTACTTCTACTAGTAGTTTTTCTCTTTCATTTTATTTATTTCCTGGTTTTTTTTCTCTTGTGTACATATTATGCGTGTGGATGGAATCTGCAGGGTAGGGAATTTTCTTGGCTATATATGGTCAATTTTTGTGGTGGAATTTTGTGATCATCAGGGTGTGGTCAAGATAGGTGGCTGTTGAACCGTTCCATGTATGGGGAGTTTGTCCTCTCATACCGTCAGGGCTATTCTATCAAAACTTCGGCACGTTTCCTGATTTTTGTGGTGTTTCTTTTATAGGTCGTGCTATATTGGTCATATTTATTGTACTCACTCCCGTCGTGCTATATTGCGGAGTATAATAATTGACGCTGATTTAGTAGTATATAACATTTAACAAAGATAGGAGGGAGCAATATTCATATTTTAAAGTTCTGTCGTTGTTTCAATAGAAAGATGACGATGCCAAAAAACTTACTCTATGCACTATGGCCTATGGGTATGAACTATGAAGACACTTGTTTGCATATGCCACCACCAGATTATAAACTACGCCTAGTCTCGATGGATGCAACTTCAACCAATCCATACAGATCGGTCTTTCAACAACTGGTTGCATACCTTTCCGTTAAGACTGGTCATACTGGTAAGTATCATGTAGTAGTATCATGCATATGACACTACTACATGATACTATCTCTATAGTGGATAGTATCATGAAGTAGTATCATAGTTATGCTATATTTATTATTTTTTTAAATCTCGATGCAAATTTGTGTATAAGATTTGTTTAGCATTAATTTTTCTTGTTGTTTGCACTATGATACGGTATCTACTACCTATGATACTCTAATCTCTTCTCTCCTCCTTAATTAGCTGCCACATCAGTATTTATGTGAGACCAATGTGTATGATACGGAGTACTAGCTATGATACTAGCACTATGGCTAGCCTAAGTTTGTAAACCTGTAAAGCTGGAAGACCAAACTCATCTAAGCAATAGTATAAGCACACTTGTAAGCTCTTTTGACGCTTACACTTGTAGTTAAAAAATGTGGCCCAGAGTTCTGGAACAGGCTACAGGCCAGGCCTCACTAGAAATTGTTGTCTATACACTTGTAACTTTTCTATATCGACCTAGTACACCAAAGAAGAAATCCCAGTAGAAACACCACAATAATCCAGTAGATCTCCCTAAGAGCACATCCATCACATGTTTCCTTTGAGGGTTCAGTTTAAGTGTATGAAAATGCAATAGAGCAGTACACATATATATCTCTTTCACTAATGCTACCAAATAGTATGAGTAAGACGCTTGGAGTTCGAAAGAGATTGGAGAGTGATGTGTTCCCCTCACCAAGTTGCCGAGCCAGGACAATACAACGCTAGCTACACACTGGCATGCTGCAACCTTCCATAAACAACGCACTCCCATGCCACTGGGTGGATGGCAAGAAGAAAACTATATTGCCGTGGTGTCGCTCTATCAAGATTCTGTACGGCTGACGACCAAAGTTTGTGAATAAAACTCGAAATAACCTTTAAAATTCCTTTGAAAAATAGGATAAAGCTGGCCAGGCCAGTCTCCTTTACGACCATAAACCAACACCCGCTGGAAGGTGATTTCACATGCACAGTTGTGGAAGGTTCCTTCCTAATTGAAAACATAACTTGATACTTCCTAAGAAAAAACAAAACTTTATTACACCCATTGTCTAAAAAGAAACATATAAGAAACATGAGTATTTTGCTTTTAAAATACTTAAGCTCGACGAAATTAGTATATCGTAAACACCTTTGCTATCCTTGCAGCTAGGTGATTTTTAATTCGACATCATTCAGAATTTATTCTCGTTCGGTCAGTTCAATCTCTCAGACATCAGGATGATCTATGTGTAAGTCTGGTCATGTGATTTAGAAGGATGCAAATTTTACTAATGCAAAATGAGAACTGAGTTCTAGCTCAGTGAAAAGGCAAGCGAGTGCGCAGCCAACCCACCCGGGTTCGAATTCCCATCTCGCGGTAATTTTGCAGGGAGTGACGAACTTTAAATCGGGTTATCATCCTAGCGCTGGGAGAGTCTCATATCCTACCTAACAATGTATAGCCAATGGGGGAATCATTCCCCCTTGGTCAACGTTACTAATGCAAAATTAGGAAGTTATGATCATGTGTTGTATATGCACAATAGTACATGATGCCTTAGTAATACCATACTTCATCCATTCTGAAATATAAAGCGTAATTCACTTACTTATGACATCCTCCTTTGCCATAGAGAGTTACTCCCGCTATGCATTAAGTTGAAAATGGCTTGATCATCAATTAATATGTGAATATACTGGTTATATGATACAAAACAATATTCATATGTAAGTAATTCTGAACGAAAATCTAATGGTATCTAATGCCATCATTTTTTTGTCACATAAATTTCATATTGATGGATTAGTTACTGGCCAAGTCCTTGTCTTAAGGAAATTCAATGCCCAATAGACTGTGGAAAAGAAGGAGTACTTTAAAGATATGGTTTATGTACCCATATAAAATTACAATGAGATGTAAGTATTTTTCAGTACTCAGTTAAATGTATATCACACACCCCTTTTAAATTATGTGTTGGTAAAGAATTAGTTATCAGCAAAAGTGGTGTCCTAACAACGGGCAAAAGAAAAGAAAAGTTCAGAGGCAGTACTTTTCGTGTTCCATCCATCTTTGGGTAACCAAGCCTATCTTTGTCCTATTCCCTTGTGTTTTGCTGGACTAGAGAACCTATGGCTCAACAAGTGAAAAGATGGATTCAAGCGTGGTATTTTTTCTCCTTCTTCCACACGGAAGAGGGTTTCTCCGTAAAATAGACAAAGAAGATCCAACAATCTTCAGGTGTTTTTGGAGCCAATTTGATGCGCACGATTCCCAAAAAAGGCCACTTTATTTTTCGAGACAAACTTTGGCTAATAGTTGGATCAACCAAATATGACTTACATGTCATTCAAAACTATACCATCGGATGCACATTCCTACGAACTTTCCAATTATATATTTTTGGATGACATATAACTTATATTTAGTTGACTAAATCATTAGTCAAAGTTTAACACAACAAACGATGTGACCATGTATTCAAGAACGGAGGGAGTACATTGTCTTAGCAATGTCATGGGAGTACATTGTCTATTTGTCTTAGCATTGTCATGCCCACTATAATATGCACAAGGATTTGGAATTGAATTTCCAATTTCCTATGATCTCTCTCACCCATATAATTTTACATCACGATGAAACAGTCGTTATGAAAGAGATTCCTAAAATTTGTACAGAAGTCTTTCTAACCAGAGATGCCTCGAAAAAAGTTGCAGGATTGAAAGCCACTATAGGCCGTTCAGGCTGGTCATAGTGGGGAGTAACTTAGACTAGTAACATATGTCATGTTACTAGTCTAGGTTACTACCTTCATAGTGGGTAGTAACTTATATGTGGTGTCATGCATTGTATTATTTATTATGTTGTAGACTCATTTTGCCTTGAGATATGTGATGTTATGGTAACATAGCTAGTTACCACCTCACTCTCTTTCTTCATTTATTAGCATGTCATGTCACCAAAATGCCTTGAGATATCTGATGTTACTAGTTATGTTACTCCCACTATGAACAGTCTCAAGAATACAGCAAAAGGAGTCGTCGTCTAACGTACTGATAAATGCCGCAGTCTAAAGTACAGCAAAAGTTGCATCACTACCGTTCAAGAATTCTCGTCAGGTGAAGCCCGCTTTAGACCTTTTTCTTCAAGCCGCACGGGTAGGGAAAAGGAAGTGGACGCACTTCCCTCGTCGCTGGAGCTCCTTTGGCCGGGTCATGTCGCCGGCAGCACTAGCTCGTGCGTGCACCCGGGGCGCCTTTTCCCGTTCGCGAGGCCAAATCGGCCAATGGGCGCGCACCGTGGTGCGCTCCGCTCGCCATCGGATCGGAACTCGGATTGCAACAACAACACGAGGAGAAGTTAATTTATTGGCCGGAAAGGCCATCGTCCAATCGCCCCATGCACTTCGCCTTGGGAGACGCTCATGTCGTGTATCGGTGCTTCACGGGGATCCCGGCCGTAGCTCCGGCCGGCCGGGGGGCAGGAAGCCACGACGCCACGCACACCACGCGGTGGCGACCGGAAACCAGGCTCTGTTTGGCCATTGTTTTCTCGGGGCCGGTGAGCTGAGCATCGCTGGCTGCAGGTGTGCACGCTGTAGCAGAGGTTGTTGTTAGCTTGAGAAAGATTTTGAAAAATCTCTAGCCGTACACCAGCTTTGGAAACGATGAATTTTCAAATGTCTCGATAAGATTCTTGCTCAATGGCAGCTGTTGAAGCTGCTCAGCTGGAAGGGTAGTTGACCTGGAGCTGATTCTCTCCGTTTCTTTCTCGTCATATATGGTCAGGGGAGTTTCCGTTCTTAATTTAGTTTGCTTTTCAGTCTCTCTTTTGGGATGGTGAGGCGGCGGCTACATCCTGAAGTCAGAATAAGGTCCTCCCCGCCCTATCCTCGCTCCGGTGGTGCATCTAGCGCTGACGGAGGGCGCGTGGAGTTGTGTGCCCATCGGATCTCCTGGGATCCGGTCGGTTTTCGTGTTTATTGGTGTGGTTTCATGATAGTCTCTTTCGATCTACGGTTGTCATCATTGGCGATGGTTGTTGCTCTGGTGCGCTGGTCCTTTGGGACCTTAGCACGACGACTTCCCGTCTGTCTACTACAACAAGCTCTACTACGACAAGCTTTGCCTGACTCCGGCGATGGAGGGCGAGGACAGCGGCGCGCCTTCGGCTCGTGCTAGTGTTTGTAGTCGTCGCTAGGTGGTCCGAATACCAATTTGTAATTTTCTTTACTTTTTGGCTTATTTGTACTACTGTTGATGATTATTAATAGATCGGTGGATTTCTCGCAAAAAAAATATATGGCCAGGGGAAATTAGGGAAAATAAGAAACAAAACAAGAGCCTACATATATGTGCATGGAAAAAAAATCCACTCTTAACTCAGTTTTTTTTTTGTGAAACTACTCATTCCCTATGGCTGCACTCATGCACGTCTCTGAGTCCAAAAAATTGATCTAGAGGGTTTTGAGATTGACGAAGTCACCATATGCGCATAGGTGTCGACGAGAACATGCCTCCCACTGAAAAAATGTTACTCCTTTATAAGATACCAAAGTGTCAACCTGAGGTTTGCACTCTCAAAGGCTAGGGCTATCACTGCCTCCTAACCATCCAACCACATGTTGGTTATCTTAACTCAACTTTATTATCTTGGCTCACTTATCTTTTTGCTCAAAGCGTAGATTATTCTTCTTTTTGTATTGACAGATAGATGCATCCCTTATCGGGGGTGAGCAACAAGTTATGAGTAACCAAACTTGTTTTAGAGGGCAGCCCTCGCTCGATGCCACGGAGAAATCGACAACAAAGACCAATGGAGGAGGATGGGTGAGGCTTTGGGAAAACTTAGAGATGGAAAAGATCGTGGACGATGCATAGGAGCAAGAAGTGTGAAAGCAACTAGTGTCGATGCGGAGAGCAGGAAGGCGGGGAAGGACGGCAGTACAAGTGTACCTATGTACAGGTCGGAAGGGGGAGGGGGGCACCGCCCCCTAGCTTGTAAAGAATTGGCTAAGGATTTTTATAAAAAAGGCTTATAGTATAACCTTTTTAGCCGTTTGCTCCCCATGCCATGAAATTTTGTGGTTTGTCCCAACGTAACGTTGGCAAGATCCGCCACTGGCAGCTGGTGGTTTGCCCCAAGGTAACGTTCGCAAGATCGGCCACTGGCAGCTGGTGATGTAGAACGAGAAAGGTCGAGTATGATATTATGACGAATCTTACTACCATTATATTATTTTCCCAAATTGAGAAGGTGATCCTACATGTTGTGTTGACATGGTAACTTGATAATTTATACTCCTTCCGTCACAAATTAACTGACACAACTTTTTATACATACTTCTTCCATATCTAGATAATGTTGACCAAGTTATTTTGAATCAGAGGGAAGTAGTACAAGCACATACAATTGTACTCCTTTTTGTTCTAATGAATAAAACGTATAAATGCTTCGATCATGGTACTAGCACATTATTACAATCTTATGCTAAATTAGATTTCGAATCAGTTGCAAATCAAACTCTATATTAAAAAAAACACCCACCTGAAGAAAATTTTATGCTTTGAGTATTGGGCTGTTTCTTCCTGGTCATTGAGCTGTCGTGTCTTGTTAGTCTTGCCCGGGTGTCTCGCGATAATGTTGGAACAGTAAACAACCATTATCATCGTGACTAAAATAAGTAGCGTATGATTGGTGAGCATGGAACAGTAAACAACCATTATCTCGGGTCGAGACTGGATTCCCATGTGGCCGCGTACCCATGCATGTTGTTCATGCATGGAATCATATCATATCAGAGTCAGAATTTGGGGTGGAGCGTCATATGAGAACACCACCGCGTCGGAATTCGCGATGCATGCAGCACGAGCACCTTTGTTTAATTTTCCTTCTCCTGTCTACCTGCAGATCGGGTAGACCTCTGATTGCCAACGCGCTCCATGCGGGCGACCGCAGGTTAAGGTACCTTTTTTTTTAGGATTAGGTTGAGGTACTACTAGCAGCATACATTTTCCGTGTTAGTCAAATATTACATTAACTTGGTGTCGTATATGTCTACATTTCTATCAATATGTACATATGATAAAACATTATAAAACTTGTCTTTGATCAAAGTTTATGTGCTGAACGAGGTTGTCTTCAATACTCAAAGCGCTTTCATTAAAAAGAGAAATATTCATGATAACTTCTTATATGTGAAGAATCTTGCCAGGATGCTTCACAAGACAAAAATGCAAACTCTCCTCTTCAAGCCTGATATCAAAAAAGTGTTTGACTCCGTGTGATGGAACTACTTCGTGAACATTGCAACACATGGGCTTCCCACAAAAGTTTCGGGAATAGATTGTGGCTCTATTATCCTCCTCAACCTCAAGGGTGCTTCTCAATGGTGTTGCCGGTGACACAATCAAGCATGGCAGAGGCCTCCGGCAAGGCGATCCACTTTCACCGCTCCTCTTCGTGATGGCCATTGACCCGCTTCACCACATTCTCCGTAAAGCAACCGAGCAAGGCCACCTCCATAGACTCCGGGGAAGAGTGCCCACGAGGCCACGATTAGAACCTCCTTATTTGCCTGTGACGCTGCCATCTTTGTTACTCCCAATAAAAATGATATTCACTTCTTGGCCGCTACACTCCATCACTTTGGGGATGTAACCGGCCTTGTCACCAATTGTGCCAAAAGCCAACACTAGTAGGTAAATGGCTATAGGGGCAAGCTTGTTGGCAGCGGACCGCATCCAGCGCACTTGACTGCTCTTTTTAGAAGCGGGCGAAAAAAAGACACACGATTGATACGCGCATAGTGGCAGCGAACCGCGGAAGGGGACACACGACATTAAGTGGGCCCCGGCTGCCCCTGGTCCAAAACCTATCCGCAGCGTGCAGTACAAACGACACGCGACTGGTATGTTCATACCGACCGCGTGCCAAAGTTAGCAGTCGCGTGAGCCTGTAGGCAGGAAAGAAGCGCGCGGTATTTTGCCGCGCGCGGGAAAGGTTCTACGCGCTATAAAAGGGCTACACCGCGCGCCGCCCCTGCACCCGTACGCGTCATCTTATCCACAACACACGTGTCGTCTTCCCCCCCCCCACAGACCACCGCACCATCGCGCCGCTGTCGCCATGCCGCGCCGCTCCAACGCCACCGGCTACAACGGCGTGCGGGAGCGCCCCAGCGGCGTGGAGGAGATCCGTTCCAGGCCAGAACGGATCAACCTCGGCATGTACGAGACGGCGCACGAGGCGGCGCGCGCCTACGACGCTGCGGTCTGGCGCCTCGGCCACCCGCGCTCACAAATGAACTTCCACGACGTGTGGACGCACGAGCATGCGGAGGATCTGGCGCCGCCTCCGCGCATCGTCACCGATGAGGACAAGCGCAACCACAAGATGCTGTAGCGGCGGCTCTACCACGCCTTCGAGGATGAGCTCCTCATGGCGGAGTGGAAGAGGCGCTTCCCGGAGGACGTCCAGGCGATGCGCGCCTTCTACATCGAGCGCAAGGCGGTGCGGAAGGCGAGCCGCGTGGCGGGGAAGATCGACAAGGCCGAGCGCCGCGCCTTCATCCTGGCGCAGGATGGCCCTAAGACGATCAGCGACAACGACGACAAGTGGCTGGACCTGTTCTCCTCCATACCGGTGTCCGACACCATCGTGTTTGCAGGATCGGACTGGAGCGACTAGATTAGGAGTAGATCATCTTACGGTCCAAAAAATACATACACACACATATATCGATGCCGAACTCGATCTATATATATAATACTACTATATTTTTTTTTATCTATATCACTTTTCTATAATTATTCATCTGCTTTGCTGCATATTTTAAAATAAAAACACTAATAAAGTTGAAGTAAAAATACAACGTACGTTGATAGCTGCGTGCAGAGCAATAGCCGCATGCGTCCAAGGGTATGCTGCCAGTAAGTTAATAGCCGCGCGTACCCTGGGATATATATGCTGCCGTTAAACTCGTATAAGTTAGACACGCGCGCCCTCATTTCACTTATCCTCAATCTGCTCGCCTAGCTCGAATGCGCGCCCCCTGCTCGCATGCGTGTGCCGCTCGCCCCTGCTCGCCTCCGCGCCGACCTTGCTCCGTCGTGCACCCATCCTCGACTCGCGCCATCGTTGGACCTGCTCGTACCGCCGTCGGACCGCGCGCAGGATGGACAAGGCCAAGCGGCGCGCGTCTTCCCCTTCTCACCACGCGCCCAGGTGTCATCCACCTACAATGTCTCTTCCTCCTGCACCCGCTAACTGCTCGATGAAATATCCGACCGAGAATATTTAAGTGTGCTTGGTTCATAAAATATGTATAAAATTCATTGAATAGTAATTATACCGAATCAACGTATTGGCATTGGTTGTGTTTCATTGAATAGTAATTATACTGAAATCAACATATTATGCCTTAGTGTCTTGGTTTCGTAGCTCTTTCTTAGCTTGGCATTTTTAGTTTGTCTTTTGTATATAACTCTATCTTTGTTTGGTTATAATAATATATTTTTGTGTTTCTAATACATATCGGGGAGAGGAACGAGACCACACCGATGTCGTAGAGAGCAACCGGATCACCGCGATGGCCGGAGAGAGGGCAACTGCAACACCGATGGTAGAGGTGGCAACGGGGCCACCGATGATAGCCGATATATGCATGTGATTGCGGTTTTGTTATAATATATATAATATATATGCATGTGAATGTGGGAGTGATGTTTTGGCTCCTGGGTGCGCATGCTCTCTTTAGTTTGAACTGCAACTTTGATATATTTTGGAATGTCAAAAAGTTCCAAACGAAAAATTTACGTGTACAACTTGATATGTTAAGTGTGCACAAAGTCTTTCCATAAAAAATCAACTTGTCGTTTGGGCTTTTTAAAAATACAATATTTAGTGCTAAAAATAAGTCTTTTATGAGACTTGTTTTGTCTTTTTTACATCAACCACAAACAATATCGTTTTTTCGCGAAACTGCACGAACGTACATAGATTGTCGAGATATACATGCGGAATTTATTGTTACAATTTTTTGACAGTTAGAAATATATTTATTGGGTGAAGGGAGTATATGCACCCAAGAGCCGAATTGAATTTCCGCATGTGAATCTTTTAGTTATTTGTGTGTTTAATTAGATGCATATATATACGAATTCATTGGGCTTCATTAATGTGAATAGATTCTTTTAGCATATATACGAGTGTTTAACTGTCAAAATTGTTGAAACAAATCTTGATAAGCGAAGAAGCAGGACTGAGCACGAGAGGCGCGCTAGGTACCAGTCGCGTGCCGTGGCACGCGACTAATAAGCAAATAGAAGTGGACGCTGCCTCCATGTGGCAAGTAGTGCGTTTCCAGTCGCGCGAGGGAAGCACGCTGCTACTAGGTTAGCAGCAGCGCGCGGAGAGGGCACACGGCAGAGAACGGGCTTACTAGTCGTGTGTCACATTCCTCCGCGACTATTAGGTCCTTACCACTCGCGAGGTACCAGTCGTGCGCCGGGGCCCGCGACTGATAGCCCAAGTTGGCACGCGGCAGGTAGGCTTTTTCCTACTAGTGCAACTGGCTCTCATTTTGACATAGACCTTGACGACATCCTCCAAGCCTTCCCGGCTACTCGCACTTCTTTCCCTATGAGGTACCTTGTCCTACCCTTGTCGGTCACTCGCCTATGGAGAATTCATTTTCAACTATTGGAAGACAAAGTTGCCTCTAAACTTGTGCCTTGGATTGGAAAGCACGGCACCATGGCTGGCCGAACCACCCTTGTCAAGGCGTTCTTGACAAGCGTGGTCATTTACTTCATCACCGTGTTTGATGTGCCAATGGAGGTTCTCATGAAGATTGATAGCTTAAGAAGGGGTTTCCTATGGTCGGCATGTGACAAGATTTTCGGAGGAAAATGTAAAGTGAATTGGGAGATGTTGTGTAGACCCAAAGAGAAGGGAGGTCTTGGGATCCTTAACCTCAAGAAGTTTGTCGCGGCTCTTAGGTTGAGGTGGCTATGGCATGAATGGAAGAATGAGGAAAAGCCTTTGGTTGGGATTGGGAACCCGTGCACTCCTCATGACCATGCTCTCTTTTTGGCGGCCACTAAAGTAACTATTGGAGATGGGAAGAAGGCCCTCTTTTGGGAGGCGGCTTGGCTTGATGGAATGAGACCCAAAGATCTGGCTCCGCTTCTCTTTGCTCGTTCAAAAAAAGAAGAAATGCACTGTGCATAAAGCTTTGGGAAATGATTTTTTGGTCTCCCAAATAAATACCCATGATGACCTCTCCTTTGGTCACATTGCCCAATTCTACAAGCTTTGGAGACTTGTTAATGTCCAGTTGGACCCTCAAGCTCAAGACACAATCTCTTGGAAGCTCACCAACAATGGTTGCTACTCGGCAAGATCGGCCTACAAAATGCAATACCTCACTTCATCTCCGATGCCTTCTTTGATTGGAAGCCTTGAGTCCCTCCAAAGTGCAAGATCTTTGCTTGGTTGGTCCTTTAAAACTTGGATTGGACGGCAGATAGGCTTGCAAGGAGAGGGTGGAAAAATTGTGGCATTTGTAAGCTTTGCAACTAACACCAAGAGTCGGCAGCCCACCTTCTTTTCAAGTGTCGGTACTCAATCCAAGTGAGGTCCAACTTAAAGAATTGGCTTGGTATCGATGATCTTGACCCAACAACTTGGCATGACTTCCACTCCGTCAAAAGGTGGTGGGCCGTGGGCAGAGGTGATTCACAAGAGAGAACAATCAAGCAAATCTTTGGTCTCTCTCGCAATGCTCTTCTCTTGGGAAATTTGCAAAGAAAGAAATGCTCGGGCCTTCCATAACAAGTCTGTCACCATCGCTATGTTTGTGGCAAAAATCAAAGAGGAGGCCAATCTAGCCAATACGAAGGCTCTAAGTAATGTAACGCCGCGAGAGTAGTTGCTTGTAATATTTGGTCTTGGCTTATAGCCGCGACGGGCTGTAAAACTTCTAAAATCTTCTCCTTAATCAATGAAAATGGTAAATCTTTTACCTTGTTTCAAAAAAAAAATGCAACATATTTTCGGCCGGATGGGGGTATACCATACTACCGATCGAAGGTAGTACATGCATGCGATCTTCGCTTGAAAGGAAAGCAACGCCAACGGGTCACGGGTGTACGTTTTCTCACAAAATGAAACTCGTGTACGTACACTGCACAAGACTAGAAAGAGGAGAAACCTCCTAGCCCCAAATTCGCAACCATCCGAAATCCGGTGCTTGATCCGAGGACAAGATTACTTTTGAATCGGGGCAAGCGATGCTCCTTTGAACCAGAGACTTGTGAAAGCCTGTACTCGAAAGTACTACTAGGTACTATGCAAAAGAAACGAGCAGGGTTCCATGCATCATCCATGACCATGGACCATGGTGGTGGTAGGTTTCAAGATTCCAACTCGTGATGTGAAAGCTGTGCTTCTTCTAAACTGGGAACCCTAGGCTTACTACTAGTCGTTCAAGTTCAGACGAGGTATGGCTGACATCACTCTGTCGTGCGTAGGCTGTGCGCCTGTGCGGTATGTAGATCATATAGACAGCAGCCGACGACGAGGCTCTTCTTGGGTCTTGACAAGCACAGGCGGCCTGGCGGGAAACTTGGGCGTGAGCGCGCCAATGGTTTTTTCGCGCGCGCGGGAACCTTGGTGCGCGCGGGAACTTTCCCGCGCGTTCCACTGCCCACCATTGCTGTCCCGTCGAGTCCTGCCATGGCGCAGCGCCGCGCAAGGAAGACGAATTCCCGCGCGTTCCACTGCCCACCATTGCTGTCCCGTCGAGTCTTGCCATGGCGCAGCGCCGCGCAAGGAAGACGAACCACGTGGCGTCTTTTTGGGTCGCCGCGTTGGGCGCAGCGAGCGACCCAAACGGACACACGGACGCGGGCCGCTGTCCGCGTGTCCGCTCGGCCACCCAAACGGCCCAAAACGGATGGCCCAGCGCGTCCGTTTGGTTCGCTCGGTTGGAGATGCCCTGACAAGCACAAGCGGGGAGTAGGTAGCTGCTGCATCCCTACAGCTGATCCAAGTTAGTGTACTACACTCATCTGGTGCTCTGGCGAGATAGAAATCCGGGAGGAAAAGTGATGGGCGACGCGGAAGGCGACTCGCAGGGCGACGCAGACGGCGACCCGCGCGGCGGCGCCCCCACCCGGCGGTCCGAGCTCTGCTCTCGGCCTTCCCCTGGAGGCGGCCTCGGCAGGCGGTTCTGGGCCCTGGCTCCCGGCTTCTCCGACGAGGAGGCGGTCAGCGAGGTAAGCATCTCTCTCCCCCTCTTCCCCCTCCCCTCCGGTCGTTGAGACCTTTTCTTCCCCAACCTTGGGAGACTACCTGCGTGCGGCGGAGGAGCTTGGGGGCTCTCTCCGCTCCCCGCGGAGATCGGCGTTTGCGCCAGGCGGCCGCGGCTCCCGCTTCTCTTCCGGCGGCGATCGCCGTGCGAGCAGCGGAGGGGGAATCTCCTCTCGTCGGCCAGGCCGCGCCAAGGCTCGGGATGGCGCGCTTGCCGCCGGCGGCTGGGACTCCAGGGCGTTGACCCGCGACATCCCTCCGCCGCCCCTGGCGAGTGCCCCGACGGCTTCTTCACGGCGGCCTCGGCAGCCCGTCGAGGGTTCGGCGCCGGCGGCGCGTCCCGCGGCTCGGCTCGACCGCGTGGGGGAAGAAGGGTTTCCCCCCCTGTGGACTGGGCCGGTTGACGGGCCGTGGCTGTCCCCGCCCTGGACCCAGGCCCAGGCCGTTCCAGCACCCGCTGCTGAGGTGGCGGCCACTTCCCTGGGCCTCCTGATGCGCGTAGATGTACACGTCCGTTGGGAACCCCAAGAGGAAGGTATGATGCGCACAGTGGCAAGTTTTCCCTCAGAAAGAAACCAAGGTTGATCGAACCAGGAGGAGCCAAGAAGCACGTTGAAGGTTGATGGTGGCGAAATGTGATGCGGCGCAACAACAGGGATTCCGGCCAACGTGGAATCTGCACAACAAAACCAAAGTACTTTGCCCCAACGAAACAGTGAGGTTGTCAATCTCACCGGCTTGCTGTAACAAAGGATTAAACGTATCGAGTGGAAGATGTTTGCAAAGAAAACAGTAAGAGCAGTAATAACGCAGTAAAACAGTAAACAAGCAGCGATAGCAGTATTTAGGAACAAGGCCTAGGGATTAGACTTTCACTAGTGGACACTCTCAACATTGATCACATAACAGAATAGATAGATGCATACTCTACACTTTTGTTGGATGATGAACACATTGCGTAGGATTACACGAACCCTCAATGCCGGAGTTAACAAGCTCCACAATAATGCTCATATTTAAGTAACCTTATAGTGTAAGATAGATCAAAAGACTAAACCAAGTACTAGCATAGCATGCACACTGTCACCTTCATGCATATGTAGGAGGAATAGATCACATCAATATTATCATAGCAATAGTTAACTTCGCAATCTACAAGAGATCATGATCATAGCATAAACCAAGTACTAACACGGTGCACACACTGTCACCTTTACACACGTGCAGGAGGAATAGAACTACTTTAATAACTTTGCTAGAGTAGCACATAGATAGTAGTGATACAAAACTCATATGAATCTCAATCATGTAAGGCAGCTCATGAGATCATTGTATTGAAGTACATAGGAGAGAGATTAACCACATAGCTACGTACAGCCCCGAGCCTCGATGGAGAACTACTCCCTCCTCATGGGAGCAGCGGTGATGAAGATGGCGGTGGAGATGGCAGCGGTGTCGATGGAGAAGCCTTCCGGGGGCACTTCCCCGTCCGGCAGGGTTCCGGAACAGAGACTCCTGTCCCCGATCTTGGCTTCGTGATGGTGGCGGCTGGGAAGGTTTCGCGTACCGTGGCTTTCTCCGTCGTTTCGATGCGGGGCTTTAAATAGGCGAAGAGGCGGCGCGAGGGTCAACGAGGCGACGACACTAGGTGGCGCGGCCAGGGCCGGGCCGCGCCACCATGTCATCTGGGCCCACCAGGGCCCTCCGGCGGCTCTCGGTGGTTGGATGCTTCCGGCAAAATAGGAACACGGGAGGTGATTTCGTCCGATTCCGAGAATATTTCGTTACTAGGATTTCGAAACCAAAAACAGAAACAGAACGGCACTTCGGCATCTTGTTAATAGGTTAGTTCCAAAATGCACAAATATGACATAAAGTGTGCATAAAACATGTAGGTATCATCAATAAAGTAGCATGGAACATAAGAAATTATCGATACGTTGGAGACGTATCGCATCCCCAAGCTTAGTTCTGCTCGTCCCGAGCAGGTAAAACGATAACAAAGATAATTTCTTAAGTGACATGCCATCATAACCTTGATCATACTATTGTAAGCATATGTAATGAATGCAGCGATCAAAAACAATGGTAATGACATGAGTAAACAAACGAATCATAAAGCAAAGACTTTTCATGAATAGCACTTTCAAGACAGGCATCAATAAGTCTTGCATAAGAGTTAACTCATAAAGCAATAAATCAAAGTAAAGGTGTTGAAGCAACACAAAGGAAGATTAAGTTTCAGCGGTTGCTTTCAACTTATAACATGTATATCTCATGGATATTGTCAACATAAAGTAATATAACAAGTGCAATATGCAAGTATGTAGGAATCAATGCATTCACACAAGTGTTTGCTTCTTAAGGTGGAAGGAGGTAGGTAAACTGACTCAACAATAAAGGTAAAAGAAAGGTCCTTCAAAGAGGAAAGCATCGATTATATTTGTGCTAGAGCTTTTATTTTGAAAACATGAAACAATTTTGTCAATGGTAGTAATAAAGCATATGAGTTATGTAAATTATATCTTACAAGTTGCAAGCCTCATGCATAGTATACTAATAGTGCCCGCACCTTGTCCTACTTAGCTTGGACTACCGGATCTTTGCAATGCCATGTTTCAACCAAGTGTCACAAAGGGGTACCTCCATGCCGCATGTACAAAGGTCTAAGGAGAAAGCTCGCATTTTGGATTTCTCGCTTTTGATTATTCTCAACTTAGACATCCATACCGGGACAACATGGACAACAGATAATGGACTCCTCTTTAATGCGTAAGCATGTAGCAACAATTATTATTCTCATATGAGATTGAGGATATATGTCCAAAATGAAACTTCAACCATGATTCATGGCTTTAGTTAGCGGCCCAATGTTCTTCTCTAACAATTTGCATGCTCCAATCATTAAGGTGATAGATCCTTCAGACAAGACGGACATGCATAGCAACTCACATGATATTCAACAATAGTTGATGGCGTTCCCCAAGCATGGTTATCGCACAACAAGCAACTTAATAAAAGATAAAGTGCATAAGTACATATTCAATACTACGATAGTTTTTAAGGCTATTTTGTCCCATGAGCTATATATTGCAAAGGTGAATGATGGAATTTTAAAGGTAGCACTCAAGCAATTTACTTTGGAATGGCGGAGAAATACCATGTAGTAGGTAGGTATGGTGGACACAAATGGCATAGTGGTTGGCTCAAGGATTTTGGATGCATGAGAAGTATTCCCTCTCGATACAAGGCTTAGGCTAGCAAGGTTTATTTGAAACAAACACAAGGATGAACCGGTGCAGCAAAACTCACATAAAAGACATATTGTAAACATTATAAGACTCTACACCGTCTTCCTTGTTGTTCAAAACTCAATACTAGAAATTATCTAGACCTTAGAGAGACCAATTATGCAAACCAAATTTTAGCAAGCTCTATGTATTTCTTCATTAATGGGTGCAAAGTATATGATGCAAGAGCTTAAACATGAGCACAACAATTGCCAAGTATCACATTATCCAAGACATTTTACCAATTACTACATGTAGCATTTTCCAATTCCAACCATATAACAATTTAACGAAGAGGAAACTTCGCCATGAATATTATGAGCTAAGAACACATGTGTTCATACGAACCAGCGGAGTGTCTCTCCCACACAAGGATGAACTTATTCAGAGAATGAAAATAACAAAACAAAAATAAAAGCACACACAGACGCTCCAAGCAAAGTACATAAGATGTGATGAATAAAAATATAGTTTCGGGGAGGAACCTGATGATGTTGTCGATGAAGAAGGGGATGCCTTGGGCATCCCCAAGCTTAGACGCTTGTGTCTTCTTGAAATATGCAGGGGTGAACCACGGGGCATCCCCAAGCTTAGAGCTTTCACTCCTCTTGATCATAGTATATCATACTCCTCTCTTGACCCTTGAAAACTTCCTTCACACCAAACTTCAAGCAAACTCATTAGAGGGTTAGTGCATAATCAAAAATTCACATGTTCAGAGGTGACACAAACATTCTTTTCACTTCTGGACATTGCATAAAGCTACTGGACATTAATGGATCAAAGAAATGAATCCAACATAGCAAAAGAGGCAATGCGAAATAAAAGGCAGAATCTGTCAAAACAGAACAGTCCGTAAAGACGAATTTAAAGATGGCACCAGACTTGCTCAAATGGAAAAACTCAAAACTAATGAAAGTTGCGTACATATCTGAGGATCACGCTCGTAAATTGGCAGATTTTTTCGAATTTTCTACAGAGGCCGTGCCCAGATTCGTGACAGACAGCAATGCTGTTTCTGCGCAGCGATCCCAAATATAACATCAACTTTAGCATAGAAACTTTACTTGGCACAAAAACATGATAAGGAGAGGTTGCTACAGTAGTAAACAACTTCCAAGACACAAATATAAAACAAAGTACTGTAGCAAAATAACACATGGGTTATCTCCCAAGAAGTTCTTTCTTTATAGCCATTAAGATGGGCTCAGCAATTTTAATGATGCACTCGCAAGAAATAGAAGTTGAAGCAAAAGAGAGCATCAAGAGGCAAATTCAAAACACATTTAAGTCTAACATGCTTCCTATGCATAGGAATCTTGTAAATAAACAAGTTCATGAAGAGCAAAGTAACAAGCATAGGAAGATAAAACAAGTGTAGCTTCAAAAATTTCAGCACATAGAGAGGTGTTTTAGTAACATGAAAATTTTTACAACCATATTTTCCTCTCTCATAATAACTTTCAGTAGCAACATGAGCAAACTCAACAATATAACTATCACATAAAGCATTCTTATCATGAGTCTCATGCATAAAATTATTACTCTCCACATAGGCATAATCAATTTTATTAGTTGTAGTGGGAGCAAATTCAACAAAGTAGCTATCATTATTATTCTCATCATCAAATATAGGAGGCATAGTATCATCAAAGTAAATTTTCTCCTCAATGTTTGGGGGACTAAAAATATCATGCTCATCAAAACCAGCTTCCCCAAGCTTAGAATTTTCCATAGCATTAGCAACAATGGTGTTCAAAGCATTCATAGTAATAACATTCCCATTAGCATGCATATAAAGTTCCATGGGTTTCTTAATTCTTTCTTCAAACACATCATGTCCTAATTCAAGATAAAGTTCATAAAGATCTCTCATATTTTTGTTGTTTTCCATTATGCCTAACTAGTGAAAATAAAAACAAGTACAGGACTAGACATGATAACAAAATAAATTAAATGCAAGTAACTAATTTTTTGTGTGTGTTTGATATAGAGAGCAAGACAGTAAATAAAGTAAAACTAGCAACTAATTTTTTTGTATTTTGATTTAGTGCAGCAAACAAAGTAGTAAATAAAATAAAGCAAGACAAAAACAAAGTAAAGAGATTGAGAAGTGGAGACTCCCTTGCAGCGTGTCTTGATCTCCCGGCAACGGCGCCAGAAAAGCTTGATGCGCGTAGATGTACACGTCCGTTGGGAACCCCAAGAGGAAGGTATGATGCGAGGGCAAGTTTTCCCTCAGAAAGAAACCAAGGTTGATCGAACCAGAGGAGCCAAGAAGCACGTTGAAGGTTGATGGTGGCGAAATGTGATGCGGCGCAACAACAGGATTCCGGCGCCAACGTGGAATCTGCACAACAAAACCAAAGTACTTTGCCCCAACGAAAGGAGGTTGTCAATCTCACCGGCTTGCTGTAACAAAGGATTAACCGTATCGAGTGGAAGATGTTTGCAAAGAAAACAGAAGAGCAGTAGTAACGCAGCAGTAGTAACGCAAAAAACAAAAGCGGCGATAGTATTTAGGAACAAGGCCTAGGGATTAGACTTTCACTAGTGGACACTCTCAACATTGATCACATAACAGAATAGATAGATGCATACTCTACACTTTTGTTGGATGATGAACACATTGCGTAGGATTACACGAACCCTCAATGCCGGAGTTAACAAGCTCCACAATAATGCTCATGTTTAAGTAACCTTATAGTGTAAGATAGATCAAAAGACTAAACCAAGTACTAGCATAGCATGCACACCGTCACCTTCATGCATATGTAGGAGGAATAGATCACATCAATATTATCATAGCAATAGTTAACTTCGCAATCTACAAGAGATCATGATCATAGCATAAACCAAGTACTAACACGGTGCACACACTGTCACCTTTACACACGTGCAGGAGGAATAGAACTACTTTAATAACTTTGCTAGAGTAGCACATAGATAGTAGTGATACAAAACTCATATGAATCTCAATCATGTAAGGCAGCTCATGAGATCATTGTATTGAAGTACATAGGAGAGAGATTAACCACATAGCTACGGTACAGCCCCGAGCCTCGATGGAGAACTACTCCCTCCTCATGGGAGCAGCAGGTGATGAAGATGGCGGTGGAGATGGCAGCGGTGTCGATGGAGAAGCCTTCCGGGGCACTTCCCCGTCCGGCAGGGTGCCGGAACAGAGACTCCTGTCCCCCGATCTTGGCTTCGCGATGGTGGCAGCTCGGAAGGTTTCGCGTACCGTGGCTTTCTCCGTCGGGTTTTCGATGGGGCTTTAAATAGGCGAAGAGGCGGCGCAGAGGGTCAACGAGGCGACGACACCCTAGGTGGCGCGGCCGGGGCCTGGGCCGCGCCACCATGTCATCTCGGCCCACCAGGGCCCCCTCCGGCGGCTCTCGGGTTCGGATGCTTCCGGCAAAATAGGAACGGGGAGGATTTCGTCCGATTCCGAGAATATTTCGTTACTAGGATTTCTGAAACCAAAAACAGCAGAAAACAGGAACCGGCACTTCGGCATCTTGTTAATAGGTTAGTTCCAAAAAATGCACAAATATGACATAAAGTGTGCATAAAACATGTAGGTATCATCAATAAAGTAGCATGGAACATAAGAAATTATCGATACGTTGGAGACGTATCACCTCCCACAGGCCGGCCCAGACTTACCTGGCCCACCGCCACTTATCCCCCAGCCCGGCTGGCTCTGGCTTAGGAAAGGCTCTTCTACCCTTTCGCTAGGGTTCCCCGCATTTGCTGGAGACGTGCGCCGCCACTCAGCTCGGGCTCGCACGGTTCGTGTCGCGCCCCCTCCCTCACCTCTCACCCGCTCCTTCGCCCAAGTGACGGCAGTGCCGGCGGTGATGGAACGCCAGCAGGGTGGCAGCGGCGGCGCGAACGGGGGCCCCCCCAACCAAGCTCGGGGCGGGGGCGGTCGCCAGGCCGGCAACAAGAGGCGGCACCAAGACCGGCAGGCGGCGGGCCCGGCCCGTGGCCAGCCGCAGCAGGAGGCGGCGCTCCGCGCCCGCGCGCTGGCTGAGCAGGGTGCCCGACGCCAGGGTGCGACCGGTTCCAACCAACCCAACCCGCCTGCCGCGGGCAACAACCCCGCTCCCCCACAGTGGTGGGTGGAGCGCGAACTAAAACGGGCCGCTCGTCGTGCCCAGGAGGACGCCGGCGCTGCTGCCGCTCCTCTTCCTGCTGCCCCTGGCCGGGCAGTGGAGATTGCTGCCGGCAAACAACCGGCGGCGGCGCCCAAGGGTGGTTCCGGGCAGGGGCCCAGCCAGCCCGGCGGCGTGGCCAAGGATGGCGCTGCGGCCTCCCGAATAGAGTGCTTCAAGTATGGCCGCATGGGCCACTTCTAGGCCGATTGTCCCTACCCGCTAGTTTGCCTTCTGTGCGGTGTAGAGGGGCATTTCTCGGCGGCTTGCACCTCCAAGGGCCGCCAGCCCTCGCTTCGGGTCCTGGGACAGGCTATGGCGGGAGAGAGCTTCTTCTCCCTCGACTTCGAGGAGGACGACGATAAGGAGGAGCTCGTCTCCAACGGTGCCATCATCTCCTTTGGCGCCGTCTCTCTGTCAGCTAGGGAGCTTGACAGGGAGCTTCACCACCTGGTTGAGGCGGAGTGGGACTGGCAGGTTCAGACCCTGCTCGGTCACTCCTTCGCGGTGACCTTCCCCTCTCGGGAGACGCTCCGGATGTCCACGCGCAGTGGCAAGCTTTACCTTCCCCTCAGCGGGACGGTGGCGGACATCCGGCTCGCGGACGCGGACCCTGCACCTGCAGAGCAGCTGCAGGAGGTGTGGGTGCGGCTCTCCGGCGTCCCTCGGCGCATGAAGAGGGCGAACCGCCTGCTGGCCGGCATGGGGATGCTCGGCTGGCCGATCGCTGTCGATGAGGATTCCCTCAAGCGCCCGATGCCGGTCCGCATGCTTCTGGCCTGCCGTAACCCGACCAAACTCAAAGGCACCGTCCAGCTCTTTCACAAGAAGTGGGGATACAACATTGGGGTTGCGGTGGAGGCGCCGGCGGGTCCGTCCGGTGGCTCTTCCCCCCCGGCTCCTCACAAGCCGGGAGATGACGATGATGACGAGGATGTGGACGACCTCAGCCCGTCTGAGGGCGAGTGGGATGACCTTGACGAGCAGGATGCCGCCAGGAAGGCCGGTGCGCCGCTGGTGGCCCCGCCAGCTGCCCCGGCCCCAGCCCCTCAGGCGCCTTCTGACGCTGTCGGCGGGAGCCCTCCTCCTTGCCAGGACGCCCCCTGGGAGGGGGGTCTCAAGCGCTCGCCGACCGGGCTGACCTCCCTGGACCAGTACGGGTCCAACCTTCCTCGGAAGGGGGCCTGGCCGGTTTCCCTGGCCACCTTGGAGAGGCGCGCCACCCCTGTCCTCATGGAGGTTGACGTGCCGACGGACTATGCTCCGCTGTTTTCGTCGGTGCTGTTGGAGATGGACTCCGGCTCGGAGGGCTCCCCGTCCAAGAACATGGACTCGGAGGCGGACGTGGACGATGACGACGAGCAGCTGGAGGACGTCGACGACTCGGAGCGTGCCTTACTCGACCAGCCGGCCGCTGGTGGTGTCCCGCGCCGCCGTCGCACCAAGACTGTCGCCGCTGGCCCCGCTCGCAAGAGCGCCCGCCTGCTGGGTCCGGCGGCGGCCCTGCCGGTGATGCAGCGCGCCCAGGAGAGGACGGCGTCGAAGAACCTTGAAGGTAATCCCAAGCCCCCCTCCTCTCTCCCTTCTTTAGCGCTGTTATCGGCTCTCCCTGCTTTCTCGGACTCCCACCTTGAGGTGGTGGCTCATGACTCTGGTCTTGCGTTTACGCTGGAATCCGGGACGACTGCAGAGACCCTCTCGCTCATCCGAGCTAAGGAGGAGGCTCAAGCAGCGCTGGCCCATGCTGCTTTCTGCAGAGACCGGGCCTTGGCCGAGGCGGCTGAGGTCCCGCCTGCTGGGCCCCTGGTGGTAGTTGGGGCTGCCACGGCTCAGTCGTCAGAAGGGGTAGGGTCCCCTCCTGCTCCGCCTCCTCCCATGACCACTAGGAGGAGAGCGGCCAATAACTCGGTGGCATCCCGTCGCGGACGGAGGTCGTCGCAGGTTCCTTGATGCGGGAGGGCATCTGGAACCTCCGTGGCTTTGGCGCTCCTGGACGGAAATCCCAGATCCGTGAGCTTCTGACTCACGAGCAGCTTGATTTTGTGGGTTTCCAGGAGACGATCAAAGCACAGTTCACCACCGCGGATCTTCTGGGCATTGATCCGCGAGGCCGTTTCGCTTGGTGCGATGTTCCGGCTACGGGACGCTCAGGAGGGATGCTCCTGGGTGTCAATGAAGACTCCTTTGAGGTCCTAGGGTGGGCTAAGGGGACCTTCTTCATCCGGGTCGACGTGCGTCAGCTAGACAACAATGCCAAGTGGGCCTTCTTTGTCGTTTATGGCCCAGCTGACCACCGTCGCACTCAGGAGTTCTTGGGGGAGCTCACTCTTGCGGTTGAGGCTTGCGACCTTCCCCTGGTGGTTGGCGGCGACTTCAACCTCATTCGCGGGGCGGAGGACAAGAACAACTGCCACATTGACTGGCCTAGGGTGCACCGTTTCAACGACTGCATTGCCAATCTTGCCTTGCGAGAAGTCCGTAGGGGCGGAGCTCGCTACACCTGGACTAACAAACAGCTGAACCCCGTCAGATGTGTCCTTGATAGAGTTTTCATTTCCCCGGACTGGGAAATACTCTTCCCCCTCTGCTCCTTAGTGGCGGAGACCATCATCGGTTCCGATCATGCCCCGCTGATCTTGAGCTCCGGGGAGGAACTTAAGAAGCGCAGCCCTCGCTTCTTCTTCGAGCAGGCTTGGCTTGAGAGACCGGACTTTGTGGAGCTGGTCTCTGACAAGTGGCGCTCCTTGGAAGGGGCCGTGTGCGCCCCTATTGACGCCTGGCAGCAGATCTCCGCGGGGATTCGCCAGTTCCTGAGAGGCTGGGGAGCCAACCTCGGGAAAGAAGGCCGCGATCTCAAGGAATCCCTCCTTGCCCAGATCCAGCGCTTAGACGCTTTGGCTGACACCTCGGGCCTTGATGACGAAGGCTGGGCCCTGCGCTATCACCTTGAGGGTGAGCTCACCCACCTTGCCCGTACCTAGGAGGAATACTGGAGACAGCGGAGCCGCCTGAATTGGCTGCTCAAGGGGGACGCCAACACGGCCTTCTTCCACGCGATGGCCAATGGCCGGAGGAGGAAATGTATGATCTCGAGACTCGTCTCTGAGGGGGGAGTCATCTCGGACCCTCATGCCCTCCAAGACCATATCTACACCTTCTACCGCAACTTGATGGGTGCGGAAGGGGAGACCCGTGTTTTCTCCCTTGCCAATACCCTTTGGGACCAGCTGGGGCGGGTCTCAGAGGAGGAGAACGAGGGGCTTATGTTGTCCTTCACCGGGGAGGAGCTGGACAAGGTGCTTGCTAGCATGCGAGTGGAGACGGCTCCTGGGCCTGATGGGTGGCCGGTGATCTTCTTCAAGAAGTTCTGGGCCCTTACTAAACCCCACATCCTCGCCATTCTGAATGGCTTCGCCTTGGGGCGTGTTGACATTGCAAGGCTCAACTTTGGAGTCCTCTCGCTGATTCCTAAAGTCCAGGGTGCTGACGACATTCGGCAGTTTCAACCTATTGCTCTCATTAATGTGATCTTTAAGTTCGTCGCCAAAGCCTATGCGATTCGTGTTTCCCCTATTGCTCACCGCATCATCAGTCGCGCGCAATCCGCCTTTATTAAGGGCCGACACATCCTTGAAGGGATAGTATCCCTTCAGGAGATCATCCATGAGACCAAGTCTAGGAAACTCAGGGGAGTTTTTCTTAAACTTGACTTCGAGAAGGCGTTTGATCGCGTCAACTGGCAATTCCTTCGCGAAGTCCTTCACAGGAAAGGCTTTGACCCGGGGTGGGTCCATCGCGCCATGAGTCTGGTCTCGGGGGGCCAGACGGCGATCACGGTCAACGGGGAAGTTGGGAACTACTTCCGCAATGGCCGCGGCGTCCGCCAGGGGGATCCTCTCTCCCCTCTCCTCTTTGACTTTGCGGTTGAGGCCCTTGCTGCCATCCTCCAGGCAGCCTCGAGGGCTGGGCACATTGCACGGTTGGTCCCGCACCTTGTGGAAGGCGGTATCACCCACCTGCAATACGCTGATGATACGATCATCATGCTCCAACCAGATGCGCTTGGTCTTGCGAACCTCAAGTTCCTCCTTCTCTGTTTTGAGAACATGTCCGGCCTTCGCATCAACTTTCACAAGAGTGAGGTCATGGTTTTGGGGTCCACTGACCTCGAACAGGAAGCAATTGCCAACTTGCTCAACTGCAAGAAGGGCTCCTTCCCCTTCACCTACCTGGGGCTCCCCATTAGCGACCGCGCCGTAAAGGCTTCGGACTGGGGTCTTCTTACCACTCGGGTGGGTCGGAGAGCGGACCCATGGATGGGGAAATTCATGTCTTCCGCGGCACGCTTGACCCTCATCAACGCCTGCCTCTCCAATCTACCTCTTCACGCAATGGGGGTGTACCTCCTGGGCGAGGGCGTCCACGCTGTGTTTAGGAAACACCGGACTAGATTCTTCTGGGAAGCCAATGGCCCGAGGCGCAAGTACCACTGGGTCAGATGGGAAGCGCTCTGCAAGCCCAAGTCCTTGGGGGGACTGGGTATCATCGACACCAGACTCATGAACATCTGTCTCATGACCAAATGGATTTGGAAGCTCTATGCTGGGGAGCAAGGGCTTTGGGCTGAGATCCTCAGAAATAAGTACCTCAGGTCGAGGGATCTCCTGGTGGACTCCCACCAATCGGGATCCCAATTTTGGAACGCCATCCAAAAGATTAAGTCGGTGTTTCGCCTGGGAGCGAGACACCAGGTGCGTAGTGGATCCTCCACCCTTTTCTGGAGTGACTGGTGGCAAGGGTCGGGACCCTTATGCTCCCGGTTCCCCGCACTCTTCTCCATCGCCGCGGACCCGCAGATCACGGTGTCCAGATGCTTTGGCAGGTTGGGTGGGACCCCAACCTTTCGCCAAAGCCTGGGACCCCCTGCCCGCATTGAGCTCGCGCTCCTTCTGTCGGAGACTGCTGGGACGCAGCTCTCTGATGGCCCGGACATCATCTCCTGGGCCCTGGAACCCTCGGGCAAATTCTCTGTCAAGTCCTTATATAGGAAGCTCTGCCAGGGGACGCCGCGTAAACATTTTAGCGCCATCTGGAAGATCGCGGGGCCCATGAAAATCCGCATCTTCATCTGGCAACTCCTCCGGAAACGCCTTCCCTCGAATGATAATATCCGCCGTAGAAGGGGCCCATCGTCGGGGCGATGCGCCCTTTGTTCGGAATTGGAAGACACCGCCCACATTTTCTTCCTCTGGCAAGATTCATGTGGAGCACAGTTCGGGAACTGCTCGGTTGTACCTGGAACCCTACATGTTTCGCGGAGCTCTATAGGCTCCTGGATGACCTCGTAGGCCAAACGAAGAGGGTTCTCTGGATTTGCTGTTCGGCCCTGTGCTGGGGGCTTTGGAACATTAGGAACAAGTTTACTATTGAAGGAATTTTCCCTTCGCAGCAGCCTGCTGACGCCTTATACAAAATGTTGATGTACTTACAGGTGTGGAAGCCAGTGGCTAGGCGGCAGGACCGCGAGGCGTTGGAGTTGGCGATCGGGAGGCTTCGCTCTCTCCACGCCAACATCCGGGACCGTCCGGCGTGAGGATCTTCGTCGGTGGACCGTGTCGAGCTAGTTTTTTCTCCTTTTCCACCTTGCTATCCCTTGTATCGGACTAGTTCGTTGTGCATGTTGAGAGGCCTCGTTGGGGTGACTCCTCTCGTATGTGCTGTGGATGCTTTGCTCGGATAGGAGCATGTTTGTATTGTTCGTGTTGTCTGTCTTATGTACTCTGCCGTTGTGGCTTCATTAATTTAAAGCCGGGCTCATCTTAAGCCTTCCGTCTAAAACAAGCACAAGCGGAAACTAGGGCAGCTGATCAATAACTCGACTTGCATCCGGACAAGGCAACGCAGGTTATTGCGGCGACCAGGTCCACGGATGAATGCTGCTGACCGATCGAACGCGCGCGCGCGAGATGTGACGATCGAACGCGCCGTACGTACCGTATCCTGGAACGATCGATGGGGGAAGATGGTGCTGCTACTACGCGGCGTATCGTTTTCGAGGCTCGGTCACGGAGTTGACGATCCAGATCAGATGGGAGACTGCAACTGGAGACAGGAGCGAAAGGCGGCGATTTTCAATGTGCGGTCGCAGCAGCCATGTTTGAAACCTCCCTCCCTGGGGAGGCGACCAACCACCGTGAGAGCTCAGCTCAGTGTTGACGCGTCCAGATGCATGAATCGGTCCTCGTGCGCAAACATGGCTGTTCAACCAAAGTGCTCGTGTCTGAACTGTTGTTTTCCTGGAGCATTTCGTGCCCATACGTACATGGGCGGCAAACCGCAAACGGACCGCCCTAGCTGTCTTCTACTCTCAACTACTGTGCTGTGCACGTAGTAGTTCCAGACTGTGAGAGTACCTGAACACGCTCCTGTGCATCTTGTTAGTAACTTTTAAATGAATTAACTCAACTTTTCAAATAATGCTTTATATTCAGACGCATTTTAGTGTGTAGATACATGCATATCTAAATAAATCTGAGTTATTTAACCAGGCTCATGTGAAAAATAACCTGGAACAGAGGGAGTGCCTTTTAATCAAATCTGCTAGTGGAAAAGTTTAGATGTAATCAAATCAGATTGAATATTGTTTTTATCATATTCTATACCATATTTTCTCGATGGAATCGGGCGGACATAATAGTGACCGGTTGTGAATTGAAATGTGGATACATGAGACCGCGGATTCCGAATGGGAACTGAGCGGAAACAAAATTAATCAAATATAAACACCCATAAGTGTGTCGGCTACCCATACAACCATAGCAATTGATAAAACAAGTTTAGCAAAACGCTCGTAAAATAAATAATATTGTAACACAATAGAATGAATAAATACAATATAACCACATGCACAAAGTAGGTTCATATGTATGTGATAACGCAAACACAAGGGCTAGGATAACACTGTAACATGTTTTAGTAACATTTTTGCAAGACCAGCTAAGGAAGTGAACTATTGCTTACCGGGTCAACTCGGCAACTCAGTAAATACTAAATATGTTTTTAGCTTTGGTGTACTGCGGGGTTTCGGGGAAGGCCTACCTCTCGGGTGTGGGATGCTCGTTTAACTTTTGTATTCATCTTGTTCCTTATTTACCTAGGTGCACTGCGTTTTCAAAAGCTTCCTGTCAAACCGGCTCCTATTTTAATCTGTGCTGGACCGATCGACATAATTATAAATAGCCGGCTATAGTTCGAGCAAGGTGCGGCATAAGGCATTCACATGTTAAAAGGTGGCTATAGCCCGCTATAGCCTAGCTATAGCGGGAGTGGTGGTTTGAAACATGGGAGCATATGCTCCCTCCAATTTGAAATGCATCTAACACACATTTTGAATTTAAAAAAGTTGAAACAAAAATTTCGCACGTACATATTCACGTGCTATGTTCTCACAAAGTCGTTTCATAAAAAATTGACTTGCCCTGTGACATGTGTAAAAAGACAAAATTCAGTGCTAAAAATAATGTTCTTTACAAGATAAATTTTCTCTTTTTTACATATTTCATAAAAAATATTGATTTTTCGTGAAACTTGACGAACGACACATATACTATGGAGATGTACAAGTATAATTTTTTGTAAAAAAATTTCAATACTTTGAAACATTATTTTTTTGGTAGAGGGAGAATACGCATACGGGAGCCGAATTAAATTTCCCGGCTATAGCCATTTTCACAGGTCACGGCTATATAATCGAATTATTCAGATAAAAACATCGGACGGTCATAAATGATTTTCAGACACGAATATCAGGTGTTATTTGTCATACCATGTCCTATACCATGTCCAGTGTAAAGTCGAAATCGCATATCTTTATTCGTTGGATTCCGTCAAACCGGATATAGACTCTCTGAAATAGAATATGAAACAAATTTGGTGCGGAAATTGTGTTGTCCGTCTCGACCCTACGGAGAAAGTTCATCTTTGCTTCACAAAACGTGGCTAAAACAGTCGAGGCCCACCGCCCACCTGAGGCCTCGTTTGGTACTGGAGTATTCCCAGGGATTGGCGAGTATTATCCCGGCCCAACTTCGAATCCCCGATTTTCCCCAAAAGCCTGTTTGGTGCTAGAGTTTTGGGCCGATTTTATCCCCGCTCATCCCCGTCTATCCCCGTCCCCGGCCCATTTTTGCCTTGGACACAATCCACGACCCAGACCCCGTGTTTTATCCCCGTCCCCGGCGAAGACCTAGCTACAGGCAGCACGCAAGGCAACCGGCGAGAGCGGTGGCGAGCGGATCAGCGGCGAGCGGATCGGCGGCTAGCGGAGGTGCAGGAGCTGAGGGAGGGACGAGAGCTGCGGGAGGGGCGGAACATCTGACCGACGAAGACAGACGTGGATCCCGTCGAACTGCTCCACATCGCCGCCGCCGTTGTTATTGGTTTTTGACCGGCGACACCACCTCCCGCCGGTCCTGTACTTCGGTCTACATGCTCTCCGGTAACCCCCTTCTCTATCCTTCTCTCTTTCATGGCTGTGTACTAGCTTTGTCTCTCCCGATCTGAGCGCATCCAGCCTTTCGTCCCAGGGGCGGAGCTGCGCCCGCGGTGTGTTAGCACCGGTCCGGCTGGATAACACGAGCGATTGGCTAAGTGATATATTTCTGTAAGCTCGATGTTAGATTCTTGTAGGACACGCGCGCCAGACACATCCGCTTCCCAGCAGATTGAGCCATCGAAGCGCAACAGAGTCCCAGCTCCATGTGCTTGTAGAACAGTGGATAGTATTTGTAGGTGCTTGCTCGTAGCTACTAAGCTTGAGGTAGCCAAGCTGGCAATTTGCAGTTTGCAGTTTGGTGGGTTTCATTTTATTTACAGTGGTTTCATGAAGTAAAACCGTTCTGGAGTAATACATATTCATCGGGACACTCATATGGTATTTCAGCAGTCTGAGGGCATCTCGTCTCCTTGTTATAATGCAGTTAAAATTTGCATTCTAATTTGTGCTTCCAATTTAGTCAAAATAGTAATAGTAAGTAATCAGTTTGACAGTTGTAGCAGATCAACCTGTGCCTGGTTTTAGCCTTCTATTCATCATGACAAATGAATGTTACAGTTTTTTTTGAAGGAAAACGTTAATATTACATGAAATGTGTGCTTAGCTAAATTTGTAGTACACTTCCAAGTTAATATTTGGCATGGCAAAGTATGTTTGATGTGTCTGGCAAAGTATGTTGCAGTTTCTTCTCTGGCAAAGTATGTTTGTAGTACAATTCAATTCATCGCCTGTTGCATTTTCTTCTCTGGTAAAATATGGTTGGTGTCTCCACTTGTGCCGCTGCTGTGTTGCTCTGGTACTTATGCTTTCAGTTATCCATGTGGATATTTGTATGCTTTCAGTCATTCATCACCTGAACATGATCATGCACCGAACTCATCTAACATCTTTGCGTATGATCAGACAATCTTAATGTCTGACTTGTGTTTCTTGAAGATAGCATGGACCAAATCAACTCCCTTCAATTTGCTGCGCAAGGGCATCCTCGAGGAAGCGGGCAGCTGCTGCCCCATCCGCGACACTCCCCTTGAACCTCCAGCTCACATCATGTTCAACTGCAGCTTCGCTCGCTGCTTCTGGTCCATGCTCGGCGCGGCGCCGGCCGACACCACTCACCCCGTTTCCGCGGCATCCACCTGGCCCCTCCCGCCCTCCGCCCCTCGCCGCACTGTGTCGATGCTCTGATTACTCTGCCTATGGCACCTTTGGAAGCATAGGAACAGGGTCGTCTTCAACGGTGATCACTCAAAAAAATTAACATAGTTTCGAAGAGTCGTCATCTTTTGACATAGAAAATTTTGCCGGGAATAGTTGTATGGAATATGTAATTTATGCTAAACTGTTGTCAATTATGTGACTAAAACTCTTGCGTTATGGATGTTGATAACTATTGGATGTTGACTTTACAGAGTTATGTTCATCTATTGCAATAAAAATTGAATCTTTTGTAGTTTATGCTGAATTGTCTTCATTGTTGCTTGCTGTTGGTTTTATCCTCAACCCTGTCTACCAAATGCGTTGGTTGTAAAGCAGGGGATTAGGGATTGGCAGATGAGAGTATTTGTGGGGATTGGGTGAAGGTAGGGGTTTCACCCAATACTCTAGCGGATTATCCCCACTAATCCCCACAAATACCCTGCTACCAAACAAGGCCTGATTGGGGAACGAACGATCAGGGAGTGCAGCAAGACTGAATGAACACGAGCAGCTCCAGACAAGTCGCTGCTTGTCTCTCAATCTCTGATACCGTATCTGCTTTTCTGCTTTCAGCTATCAGATTTCCGATTGGAAACCTGCCGCTCAAAGTCAACAACCCACCCAATCATAGGCTAGACAGCTCTTTTTTCTCCTTGGAGGAGCTCGAATATCCAGAGATTCCGGCTAGCCTCTGTAGCTCTAACGTGAACCAAGGCATAGCTTGGTGGCAGTGAGCTGCTGATAGCTCTCAGCCCACCCGAGTTGAGTGTCCGTACTCGTATTCTCGATGTTGTGCACACAATTACCGCTATCACCAGCGCTGCTGGGTTTCTTCCCCAATACGACCAATCATCTCTGTAGCTCTAACGTGCCGGCTCGTCATCGTGTCACGCAATATATATCAGCGGGGAGAAAAGCTGATGATGATAAGCATGCGTGCGTCCCATTCCCAAGCACATAGTGGAGGAGAAAGTTGCTTCATCTTTCTCAGACAGTCATCCTCATCAATCCACATGGAGATATCTTCAGTCGGAGTAGTTCAAGCAGTTAAAACAATTAAACCAATGCTATGAATCACTACGCACTTTTTCGCTCTGCAGTACAAGTAAGCTTCAGCTTGATGCATGCACTGTTGAATCGAAAAGGACCGATGTTTGCAAGTGAACGATCAAACAAGTAGCACCAAAATACTGGTCAATCGGCCAACCGTCCCAATAAATTGTCACAACAATTGCAGAGAGCATACATCTCACCTAGGAAAATTCAGAATTGTAACTCAAAAGGAAAAATGCAGACTAATCCACATACTACCTCCGTCTTGTTTAACAGGCGCGTGGAACTAAAAAAATTACTTTAACCATTATTTTGGTCAAAAAAATATGAAATATATGATGGAAAACTATATCATTATAAACCTTTTTCCAATGCGAATGGAATGGTATAAATTTTGTAGACATATAATTTATATTTTGTTAACCAAATTAATGGTCAAATTTTGTCTTAAATTACGCGCGCGCCTGTTAAACTGAGACGGAGGAGTAGATAGGATAAGATAGCTAAAAAATCTCTAAATTTCCATTCTCAACTCTTCCCGCCATGTTTGATAAAGGACACTTTATTAATTAAAAGATTTAACTATTACACTCAGCCTCTGCATAACTAAGATGCACAAAGCTGCTTAAATTTAAAACGAACTAAAATGATAAAAGCGCAATACAAGTAATCATGAGAACCTATAAAGGCGCCTACGGTGATGGAGCATCAATCCGTAGATTACGCTGCCATCCATGTTGGATAAGAATATCCCTCGCCATGTCCTACAACGTGTGGCTCCACACGTTGTAGAGAAGCGTAGTTGTGCACAGGTAGATAACCTGCATAAGTGACGATTTTTTATCATTAAAAACATTGTCATTTCTACATAGCCATAGCGACCAAATAATGGCAACGCTCCCACCCTAATAAGTAGTTTAAACCTATGATCCACACCATTTAGCCAATTGCCGAATATATTTACAATGCTACGTGGCATGTATAAGGTAAAACTTATTTGGATGACTGGCCGTATAGATCAACAAATTTGCACCGGAAGAATAAGTGTTTTATAGTCTCGTCCTGACGACAGAAGACACACTTTTTACTTCCGTACCAATTGTGTTTCGCAAGGTTGTCTTTAGTGAAGATACCACGCAATTTTTTTTACTTTTTAGTTAAATCTTCATCTTCCAATTTTTTTTTGTTATTATCGACCGACACATTTGGCTGGATTAAAGCTTTGTACATGGAATCCACCGAATTTACCATTCTCATGCAAGCCCTTGCGTCAACAGGACCAAAGCCAGACGTTGTAGCAACGCATTCCAAGATGCGAGCCCAGGACCAACGAGATCTTTTCTAAACATCACATCTGATGGGGAAGTTTCCATCACCTTTGCAAGGGTATCGCTTTTGTTGCGCACAATATTATACAGAGCCAGATATTGTTCCCGAAGTGTGGCGTTACCTAGCCAATTATCCTCCCAAAATCTTATTTCCAAACCATCCTTGATAGAAATGAACCATATGGAATGAAGAATTTCTTCATCACCATTAGTCCAGCTCAAAAATGTGAGTCGCCCGATTTCCAATAAACTTGAGACACCAATCGTACTTTCTCCTTATACAACTGTTTGCATATGGAACCACGCATGAACTACTCCTAGTCTCGGTGGAAGAAACTTCAACCAAATCCCATACATATAGATCTTGCAACAACCAGTAAACTATCTTTCCGTTAAGTTTGTACACCTGTAAAGTTGGAATAATAAACTGCATCTAGGAATACTATAAGCACACTTGTAAGCTGGACTTTTCTATAACAACCTAGTACACCAAAAAAGAAATCCCAATAGAAACACCACAATAATCCAATATTTCCGTAGGAGCACATCCATCACATGTTTCCCTGCGGGTTCAGTTGGACTGTATGCAAATGCAGTAGAGGAGCAGTACAATAATATATCACTTTCACTAATACTACCAAATAAGACGCTTGGAGTTTGAAAGAGATTGGAGAGCGCTGGTGTTCCTCTCACCAAGTTGCCGAGCCAGGACAACACAAGCAAAAGACTGACCGCAACCTTACATAAACAAAGCACTCCTATCCTATGCCATTGGGTGGATGGGAAGAAGAAAACTATACTGTCGTAGCGTCGCTCTATCAAGATTCTGTACGGCTGACGACCAAAGTATGTGGATAAAACTCGAAATAACCTTCAAAAATGCCTTTAGTATAGGAAAAAATGGCCAGCTCGCCCCCTTTACCGCAACAAACTAACACAGTTGGAAAATGATTTTCACATACATAGTTATACTCCCTCCAATCCATATTAGTTTCACATACATAGTTCACATCCATAGTGATTTTCAAGATTGTCTCCAAAGCTCTCGCAACCAAGATGGACCCCATTGCCCATCGCATCATCAGCCCAAACCAGAGCGCGTTTATCAAGGGTAGATTCATCCTTGACGGGGTGCTAGCGCTTCATGAGATTGTGCACGAACTAAAAGTCAAGAGGCAAGGGTGCCTCTTGCTGAAACTAGACTTCGAGAAGGCCTATGACCGAGTCAACTGGAACTTCCTGCTGGAGGTCCTTAGAGCTAAGGGTTTTGACGCGGGAGTGGTTCACCGCATCTCCCAGCTGGTCACGGGAGGCCAGACCGCGATATCTATCAATGGGGAAGTGGGACCGTTCTTTAGGAACAAGAGAGGAGTGCGTCAAGGGGACCCTCTCTCTCTCCCTTACTCTTCAATTTCATGGCAGAGGCACTGTCCAAAATCCTCTCCTCCGCGGCTGCGGCGGGTCACATAGCTGGGGCGGTCCCACACTTGATTCCGGGCGGGATCACCCATCTCCAATACGCGGACGATACGCTCATTATGATCCAAGACGATGACACGCACATTGCCAATCTGAAGTTCTTACTCATGTGTTTCGAGGATATGTCTGGGCTTAAGATAAACTACCACAAATCTGAAGTGGTGGTCATGGGGACCACCGCCGCTAGAAAGCAAACGGTGGCTGACAGGCTCAACTGTAAACTTGGCACCTTCCCCTTCACCTACTTGGGTCTGCCCATTTCTGACAGGAAACTAACTATGGAGCAGTGGCTGTTTTTGGTCCGTAAGCTGGCTGGCCGTGTCGAGCCTTGGTGGGGTAAATTCATGTCATCTGGAGGGCGCTTGATTCTGTCCAACTCCTGTCTGGCCAGTCTGCCCCAATTTGCGATGGGGATGTTTCTCCTGCAGGATGGTATCCATGCTAAATTCGACTCTCACCGGGCTAGGTTCTACTGGGAAGGCTCGGGGCCTAAACGGCGGTATCATCTGGTCAATTGGCCGGCAGTCTGTAGGCCTAAGAAATGTGGAGGGCTGGGGCTCCTTAATTCCAAAAAAATGAACTGGGTGCTAATGCTCAAGTGGATTTGGAAACGTTTCCAACCGGACAACCCTATTTGGGCCCAGATCATCAGAGCGAAATATGCTTGTGCAAACAATATTTTCGAGAGAGCGAAATATGCTTGTGCAAACAATATTTTCGAGGGAACGGGCCATGGGGGCTCCCAGTTTTGGCGTAGCCTGCACAAGATCAAGCATCTCTTCATGCTTGGAGCGAGATACAGTATCCACGACGGGAGGCGTACTTTGTTTTGGATGGACAAGTGGAACGGCGAGGTTGCTCTCAAGGACAGATTTCCTCACCTTTTCAGCATCGCCAACTTTCAGATGAGCACGGTGGCTCAGGTCTGCGGGGCCGGGGGGCCTCTGACCTTCCGTCGCTCACTTCATCCCCAGGGGGTTGCCGAATGGCTGCAGCTACGAAGCATCATTGATCAAACCAATCTTTCTCAGGGTCAAGACGGGGTGTCTTGGTCTCTGGAATCTTCTGGCTGTTTTACGGTTCGGTCAATGTATCTGAAGCTCGCCCAAGGGGCCTCCTTTGCCCACTTCCGCGATGTGTGGTCGGCACGTATTCCTCTCAAAACCAGAATTTTCTCGTGGCAGCTAGTGCTTGACAAGCTTCCCACAGCCATCAATATTGCGTCTAGGCAGGGCCCCGGCAATGGTTGTTGCAAGCTTTGCGGTAGACCGGAAGATGCGGCGCATATCTTTTTCTCATGCTCTACGGCGGTCTTTGCGTGGAGTGTTACCCGCCAGCTGCTGGGTTGCAGCTGGTGCCCCGCTAATTTTGCCCAGCTCTTCGCCATCATCTCTAGTCTGTCGGGTAGATTTAGACGATGTGTGTGGTTGCTTTTCATTGCTCAATCCTGGGCACTTTGGCTGTTCAGAAACAAAATGACCATTGAGTCCAAGTTCATGAAACACCCAGCTAACATTATCTTTAAAACTATGTTGTTTCTTCAGATGTGGACGCCGTTGGCAAGACCCCTGGACCGTCCCTGGATCGAGCACGCGGTAGCCGAGCTCAAGCTGCTCCACGACGCAACCAACCCAAGAAGGCCTGACCATGAGGAGTGACCGCCAGCTTCCTCCTGCTCTTAGCCTAGCCTTGTTGCTCTGCCGTTTAGTGCTGTTAGCTGCTGTGTTGTCTTGGCCGAAGCTGTTGTGCTGCAGCATGTATCTTTACATCCTTGTTGAACCTGAGGGCTTTATTAATTTAAAGTCGGGCAGTCTCTGCCTTTTATCTAAAAAAAAATCCATATTAGTTGCAACTAATATAGATGTATTTAGACATGTTTTAGTTTTACATACATCCATAGTAGTGTCAATTAATATGAATCAGAGAAAGTATATGAAAGTTTGTTTTTGACATGCATAGTTATGGAAGATTGGGAGTACATGTTCCGCCGTTATTGAGAACATAACTTGATACTTCTAGAAAAACATAGTAACTTAATTGCAACCATTGTATCTAAAAAGAAAAATGAGTATTTTCCTATAAAATTAAGCGCGGCGAAATTATTAGTATATCGTAAACACCTTTGATATCTTGCAGCTAGCCGGTTTTCAATTCAGAAATATTTAATATGTTTTCTGTTCGATCTCCTCAATCTTTCACACATCATGATGATCAATGTGTAACTCTAGGCATATGTATAGAAGGAAGGAAATGTCGCTAATGCAGAATTATGATGTTTTGACCACGTACTTGTTATATATGCAGAATAGTACCTCCATCCCAAGGTTTAAAGCTTATTTATTTTAGAAAGTAAAACTATGTCAAGTTTGACCAAGTTTTTATCAAAATCATTAACATACAAAATAAAAAAATAATATCATTAGATAAATAATGAAATATATTTTTATATGGTATCTACAAATATCATATTTATTGATAGATTCTTCTTAAAATTTAGTCAAACATTACTTGGTTTGACTTTTAAAAATATATAACCCTTAAGCCTTAGGGTGGAGGTGGTAGTATACATTGCCTTAGTTGTACTACAATTCATTCATTCATTAATATATAAGGCGCAATTCACTTACTCCTTCCTCAACAGATGGAGTACTATTTATGATAACCCGCGTTGACAAAGAGTTACTCCCTCCTCAACCGGTGGCGTATTAAGTTGATAAGGATTTGATCAACAATCAATCTGCAAATATAGTACTTATATGATACAAAATCATATTCATAGTATGTAAGTACTTCTGAATGAAAATTTAATTCCATAAATATATTTTCACATAAAAATTTCATATTGATGGGTTAACTACTGGTCAAATCATTGCTTTACCAACATTCAATACGCCATACATTGAGGAATGGAAGGAGTTACTTTAAGACATGGGTTATGTACTAGTACAAAATTGCAATCACATGTTAGTATTTTCCAATACTCAATTACATTTATATCACAGTACATCCCTTTTAAATTATATATTAACAAATTATTTAATTATCAGTAAAAGTGTTGTCTTGACAATTGAGAGAACAAAAAAGTTTGAGATAATGTTTATTTTCCTATGAAGCTTCGGTTTGTGGTGCTATTCTTCCGGGTTCTTAGGGCCTCTTTGATGCACACGACTCGAAAAACTTGGAAACCGGAGATACTTGATAGCATGCCCACATGAACACTAGGGACCTATTTTCTTTGAAACATGGCACTTTTTTTGCCCCAATATATTAATTAAGCAGAAGAGATTGTTGAGCTAATTAACGGAAAACCAGGCAAAAACTATTACAACAACACCAAATGCGGACTAAGCCCAAACTCATGCCACTTCCGAAACACCAAAGTAGATCAACCAACTCTCTCAACCCACAACAACCACAAACTCTCGACACGATGATCACTACATACAAAGGAAAGACCGCTGAAAACACAAGAGCAAAGATCTCAAACACGACAACCCGAAAATATGAGAACCATGCATTCACCAAGCAACGGCAGATGCCTTTGTTGTGGTGTCACCCTTCTTGCTTTTGCTTCTACTCCTCCAACTTCTTGATTTTGTCCCTCGTATATTTCCCGGGCATAAGGCACACAATCTTTTTGCCATCTTCAAACTGGCGAGAAGATCACAAAGCTCCTTTGCAGAGAGAGCTTCTGAGCCAATGAAAACAAACAGCTCTGGGCTTCGAAGATGTTGGCATGGAAGCCGCCGCCGAAGGCCCAAGCGACTTCACCTCTAGATGCACCATCAAGGTAGGAGGAGCCAACTCCCCACCTAACATCGGCTGGAGGGAAGTTGAGCGCGGCCGAAGGAGAGGCTTCAGCTGAACCGACTATGGGGCATGTTTGGTTCAAAAGAAGGAGGAACGGTTTTGGGCAACTTATTTTTAGCTAACATCGGCTCTCATTCATCGCCGCCGCCGAAAATTCGGACGGCTAGCAACTTGTCCGCTCGACGTGGCTAGTAATAAAAATGCCACAATCCTTTTTTATTAATTGCAGACTCGTAGTATGAAGTGCAGTACTTCTTGAAGGGTTTCTCTAAGAAGCTACCCTCTCTCAGCTTCTCCCAAAAGCCCGTATTCCAAAATTATAGAAGTTTAAACAAGTTAGGAAATGGTCTGGGAAAAGCTCATGGAAGGTAGCTTCTGAAAGATTGTCATTCTTAAAGCCCTGAAAGAAAAGGACACGGACGCACTTCCCTCCTAGCGGGAACCCCTTTGGCTGGGTGATGATCCTAGGGAAAAGCCTCACCGCACTAGCTCGCCGTGCATGCACCCGGGCGCCTACTGGCGTTCTTGGCTGCCTTTCCCGTCGGCGAGGCCAAAGCCAAACCGGCCAATCCGCGCGCCGCTCCAGGCTTCGGATCAGAACTCAGACCACGACAACACGAGGATAAGTTTATTACATTAGCCGGAAAAAGGCCATCGCCCATGCCTCCGCCTTGGGCGATGCGGTGCCGCCCATGTCGCGCGTGTATCGGTGATTCACGGGGATTCCCGCCGGCGCCGGGGCCAAAAGCGACGACGCGGAACGGCATGTGGTGGCGACGGAAAACCGGGCTCCGTTTTGCCTTTGTTTTCTCGGAGTCGATAAGAGCAAGTATTATAGATCGCAGTCAGCAGGCTATAAGCCCTTCCACGTCACTGAAATCCTAGCTGGAGGGGAGAGACGAAAGGAGAGAGAACAGAGCGGGCGCTCCGTGTATCGCCCGGCTACAGCTCCAGATACGAGAAACAACCGCTCGCTTGCAGCCCGATGCTGGCGCTAGCGCCGGCGCTGCTGATCCGGTGCGTCTCCCTCGCCTCCCACGCGCCAATTCCTTTCTCCCTCGTCCCAAATCGCTCCTTGCGCGCCTAATCGAAGAAGGCGCTAAATCCCCTTCAGAACCATACGACCGATGCTCCAAATCTCCCCCAGATCCCACCTCCCGAACCATTGATTTGCCGCCGCCGGATCCTCTGGAGGTCCCTCCGCCGGCGCCTTATCTCGTCCGGCCGGCAGGGCCTCAGCTCGTCCTGCCCGCCGGTGCCCCAGTTCGTCCCGTCGTCGACATTCCCTTCCACACAGGGTCTTGGATCTTCACTAGTACTAGCGTAGTCCATGGCCGCCTCCTCTTCTACACCATGGTAGCCCGCCAGGCTGCAGCAATCAAGTGCAGCAGGTGCTCGGGCTCAAGGCCCTTGGTGGATCTGCGTCTCCTTGGTTCAGGCATGGAAATTTGGCTGACTCGATGTGGAAGTATGGTATGATTTCTTAATTCCTTATGCATCTACATCTACAGTTCACTTGCTAATTTATAGTTGATGATTCCGATCTTGACGTTTGTACGATATACAATAGCAGCTATTGACATACTGCATTTTGTGTACGATATATTCTTTGCAGGCATGAACATAGTGTAAAGATAAATATTGTGTAAGGGCTGAGAAACGCCTTAGTTCAAATTGAGTTCTTTTTTCACACTATTGCTCCTACTTTCGTTTTGTGCTGAAATACAAGAATGTTTCTACTGATTTTATTTAAACTGTACTTAAGTCCACAATTTAAGTTCAATGCAGTCCAGATAACCATGTACTCCAGTCAAAAGCCCAACTACACTTAATCAATGCAGTCCAGAAAAATGATTTGATCGAGCATATTTGGCATAGGTTTCGAAATAGCCGTCATAATTAATGATGGTGGGATATTGATATATGCATGTTCCTATTCCATTTTTGTTGTATCATTGAGGATAAACATGATATCTTACATGGATTTTTATTTCAGGACTGAGCAACGAGTGGTGATTGCTTGCAGGTGGTGTTTGCAGGTATGCATTTTCTAATCCAACCTTGTTTTGTTTATCAACTAATTAAAGAGCACCCTATTGTATTGTTCAGTAAAATGTAATGTATAGCTGCTTATTTACGTTGTTTTTGTTTCCTTTTGCCATACAGTCTTGAAGTATATTGATGCAAATGGACGGTCGATCCTTTCTACAAAGTTTCAACTATGCTTTGTGACTTTCTGTGTGTGCTCTAGATCAAAACTAATGGCTTGTTCGCCTAAGATCATATTTGGTACTATGTTTGGTTGATGACTTCTGATAGACTCATGTAATGTTTAAGTGTCGATGTGATGGTGCTATGTTCCACCAGTTTGCTTATCGTTTGTCTAGATCGAAATTAACGGCTCGTTTACCGAAGATCTTATTTGTTATGTAATGTTTAAATGTGGTCGGAATATTAATCAATTTGTCTCGTCACATCCTGTTGGCATGAATGGCATATATATCTATGGTGTTTGAAATGGCAACAAAGTTGCAGTTTACATTGGATCCTAGTAAATTGTATACACATGCCAGACTATAGCCAATCTAATAGCCAGCCTGTTATACAAGTGGGCTTTTATAAAGGCTTTAGGTGACATGGCACAAGTGTAGAGCCAGCAGCCAGCTATTCTATTAGCCATGCTCTAAGAATCGCCGGCTGCTGCTGCGGGTTGGTCGCCGGGCATGTAGTCTGGGTCTCTGCGGTGGCGAGCTTGCGGGAAACTGGGAAATAGAACGATGCAGCCTACAGCGTGGTCAGGTTCACTCCATTAATTTGTTGCGTCATGGTTCGGCAGATCTTCCCCGTAAATGGTGTACCAGAACTTGTTTGTTTTAGACGATTATTATTCAAAATCTGGCTGTACATCAGCTTTTGAAAAGAAATATTTTAAGCTTGTGATAAGATTCTTGCTCAACGGAGAAAAAATCTATAGAGGTTAGAGCATCTCTAGCGGCGTCCTCAATAGCGTATAGCTCTATGGAGGTCCAGCGTCGTTTTTAGGTCAGACGTTGAATTTCGCGCGTGGACCCCACATTGCAGCCACACAACTCGGCCATATTCCCTAATTTTCTCCCCTCTCGCCCCCACCTACTCCATATTTGGGCGCAATGGTCACAAGCAGCTGCAGCCCGAGCCCGTGGCTTCACCGCCCGAGGTCAAGCAGGCGGACTTTGCTTCTGACAACGACTCCACCGACTCCTAGTTCAACGAGTGGAAGTAGGCCTTCGTTGTGGATGCTGAGGCCAAGATTGCGGAGCAGGAGGCGGAGTGGGACGTGGAGGAGGAGTTCATCGGGGACCCGGAGCAGGCGGCTATCCTGGCCTCCTTCAACGTGGCGCGAGACTGGAGGGTCCAAGAAAAGTGCTCGAAAAGATCATAATGGATTCGTAGCATAGAAAATATATATAAAAAATTTACCACAAGAACAAACAAAAGGCCGAGTTCTAATAAAAACGGAGAGAGTACCCCTAGCTTGCAGACGAGGTATGTATGACTAACATCAATCTGTCGATTACAGATGAGAGCGAGGCGAAAGCAAAGGAAATGGCGGATCTGATTGAACTCCTACTTGAGCAGGAAGAAATTTATTGGTCGCAGCGATCAAGAGCTAATTGGATTCAGTATGGGGACAGAAATACTTCATTCTTTCACAATTTTGCATCTGCCAGACGTAAGAAAAATTTCATTCACAAACTCAAGGATGACAATGATCAATGGGTAGAAGGTATGGATAACTTAAAGCCGTTTGTTCTTAATTATTTTGCTAATCTGTTTTCGTCTGAAGTGCATGAAACAGACCCGGCTGTCCTGGACAAAATTCAGCCACGAGTTACAGAGTTTATGAATGAGAAGCTTTGCTCGCCTTTCACTGCCGAAGATGTAAAGAAGGCGGTGTTTAGTATTGGAGATTATAAAGCTCCTGGCCCTGATGGCCTCCATGCGGTTTTTTACAAAAAAATTTGGGCTCTTTTTGGTGATGATATTACTGATGAAATCTTGCATGCTCTGAATACTGGACAGATTCCTGAAGGATGGAACGATACCACGGTGGTCCTCATCCCTAAGTTGGATCATCCGGAACGTATTACTCAGTTCCGCCCAATTAGCCTCTGCAATGTCATATATAAGATCATCTCTAAAATGCTGGCTCTGCGTTTGAAAGAGATTCTTCCTGATATTATATCTCCTATGCAAAGTGCTTTCGTTCCAGGTCGCCTTATTACTGATAATGTACTAGTGGCATACGAGAGTATTCACACTATCAAAAATAAGAGGTCAGGTACTAATGGAGTTTGTGCGGTTAAACTTGACATGCATAAAGCTTATGATCGAGTAGAGTGGATTTTTCTGGAGAATATGATGAGAAAACTAGGCTTTTCTGAAAGATGGATCTCGCTTATGATGGCTTGCATCAGATCGGTAAGATACCAAATAAGGTTCAATTCTGAGGAAACAGACATGTTTGTCCCTACAAGAGGGCTACGCCAAGGGGATCCCCTTTCTCCTTATTTGTTCCTGCTATGTGCGGAGGGTTTATCCAGTCTCCTGTTGTATGAAGAAGAAGTTGGTGGCATCGATGGGGTAAGAGTGTGCAGAAATGCACCATCAGTTTCACACCTTTTATTTGCTGATGATTCTCTAATCCTCATGAAGGCAGACATGAACAATGCAACTTCCTTGCAACAAGTTTTGGATACTTACTGTGCAAATTCAGGTCAATTGGTGAGTTTGGCTAAATCAAGTATATTCTTCTCTCCAAATACTAATGCCCTCTTGAGAGCAGAAATATGTGAAGCTCTTCATATTGATACGGAGGCTTTATCGGATAAATATTTGGGATTGCCGGCTTTGGTAGGAGCGGAAAGAAGTGATTGTTTTGAGCACCTTATTGAGAGAATTATTCAGAGGATCAATGGATGGAAGGAGAAGCTTCTCTCCATAGGGGGGAAGGAGATTTTACTGAAGGCAGTGGCTCAGGCAATTTCTGTCTATTCTATGTCTGTGTTCTTGATACCAAAGGGTGTATGCAAAAAAATGATGGATGCAATAGCAAAATTCTGGTGGGGAGATGATGAGAACACTAACAAGATGCACTGGTATGCATGGTGGAAATTATGCTATCCTAAGAATGAAGGTGGCATGGGTTTTAGGGACTTCCACTCCTTCAACCTGGCTATGTTGGCTAAACAAGTGTGGAGATTGATAACTGCTCCTGACTCTTTGTGTGCTCAAGTCTTACAAGCTAAATACTACCCTGATGGCAATATTCTAAAAGCTGGGCCGAAGGCTGGTTCATCCTTTACTTGGCAAAGTATCCTGGCTGGGATTACAACCTTTAAAAGAGGATATATTTGGAGGGTTGGCAATGGTGACAAAATTAATATTTGGACCGATCCATGGATCAGCTGCAGTCCTAACAGAATGATCACTTCTCGTCGGGGGAATTCTATCTATACAAAAGTGTCTGAGCTAATAGATCCTATTACAGGACAATGGGACTTGGACATTCTCAATAGTCTGTTCAATTCCCTGGATGTAGCACGTATAATGAGCATTCCAATTAATACACAAGGATTTGATGACTTCATTGCTTGGAAAGGTACCAAAAATGGGAAATATTCAGTCCGGTCTGGCTACTATTTACAATGGCGCCACCAGTTTGGGCCGACGGCGTCACAGTTTGCACGTCCGGGTTCTTCAGTAGTAAATCCAATCTGGAAGCTCCTTTGGCAAATGAAAATCCCGAGTAAAGTTAAAATTTTTATCTGGAGGGCGCTGCATGGCATTGTTCCCTTAAAATGCATTCTTGCAAATAGACATATTGGTACGTCCGCGGGTTGTCCGGTATGCAATTTGGGTCCAGAGGATTTGCGGCATTTATTCTTCCAATGCCCAGTAGCCAAGAATTTGTGGGAATCGATTGGAATTAGCGGGTTAATTGATGATTCAATTCTGGAGGATAGAGCAGGATCGGCTGTTCTCGAGCACTTGTTGAAAAGAGAAGATAATCATCTGGTGGGTATGCCTAATACTGGGCTGAAAGAAATAATTGCAGTAGCTTGCTGGTATCTATGGTGGCTCAGAAGGCGGATCACAAATAACGAATCTACCCCATCCATATATAATTGTAAAATGTCTATTTTTTCTATAGTGGCAAATGCAGCAAAGGCAACTATGGCTGGAGGCATGAATCAGACTATGAAATGGACAAGGCCTCAGGTCAGATACGTAAAACTGAATGTTGATGCATCATTCTATGCCGATCGCAAGGAAGGGGCCACGGCTGCTGTGCTTCGGGATTACCAGGGGCGCTTTCTCGCTGCGGCAGGCAGGTTCATACCGCATGTGAATTCAGCTGCAATGGCTGAGGTGATGGCGATGAAGGATGGACTCAATCTTGCTAATCAACTTGGGTGTTCCCGGATTGAAGCGGAATCGGATTCCCTGGAAACTATTGAAGGATGCACTGGTGGTGACACTTGGTGGAGTGAGAATTCTGCGATCTTTGCTGATTGCCTGGACATAAGAGCGGGATTTGATGATGTGAAGTTTAAGCACTGCTCGAGAGAAGCAAATAAAGTGGCGGATGAGCTAGCTAGGTTTTGTTTTCAGAATGGCAATGCTTGTAATTGGGTCGATGAACCCCCTAGCTTTCTTCTGCATACTCTGATAGATGATGTAACTATTATATGACTCGCGGCAGCAGGTTCCAGACGCACTCTTTTCCTTCCAGGGTACCGAAGGGGGCTGGAAGGTTTTTAATGAGGCGGCCTGCTGTTTGCTTAATAGATTGGTTAAAGTTTCAAAAAAAAAAACATCAATCTGTCGATCGTGCCTAAGCTGCAGTGTGTAAAATCATAAAGCGCAGCCGAGGACGAAGCTCGCGAGTCTTTGACAAAGTCTAGTCGAGCAGCTACACACAACGTACCGGGCAGCACGAGCACAAGTCCAACTGATAAGTCATTGGCATCCGGACAAGTCAACACAAGTTATTGCGGCGACCAGGTCCATGGAGATCTGAGGGCTGACCTAACGCGCGCGAGGTCAGTGGGGATGTGACCCCGTTGAAAAGCCGTACAGCACTTACCGTATCCTGGAACGATGGGTGCTACTACAGGGCGAGTCGCAATGTCGCATTCGAGGCTCGGTCAGGGAGTTGACGATCGAGAATTCGAGATGCAGAGCGACGAGTCGGGGGTGCAGCTGGGGAGGAGTGCACGGAGACGATTTTCAATGTGCGGTCGCAGCCATGTTTGAATTGAACCTCCCTCCCGGAGGTGACCAACCATCGTGAGAGCTCAGCTCAGTGTTGACCCAGGGCTGCTCCTACTCGTGTGCGTGCTTGCTCGCCCAAGTACGTGCTCTTGTCTGAACTGTTGTTTTCTTGGAGCATACATGGGCAGCAAACGGACCGCCCCAGCTGCCCACTACTGCGCACGTACTGCTTGGTCTGATCTAACTCTGGAGCTTCCATTTTTCCAATGATTGTACAGGACATACCATGCTGTTGTGCAGCTTCCAGTTTTTCCAATAATTGCACCATGTAGGCTGTGGATTTTTCTGATCTTCTGTTCAATCAAATCTGCTGGCGGAAAAGGTTTCACTTTGCTTCACAAAAGGTGGCTATGTCGTGTCCCACCTGATTGAGGCCGGAACGAGCGACCAGGAACTGTAGCAAGACTGAATGAACACCAGTAGCTCCAGACAACTCGCTGTCCGCCTCTCAGCCTCTCATACCGTATCTGCTTTTCTATTTTCATTTATCGGAAGTCTGCCGCTCAAAATCAACAAACCACCTAATTTTAGGCTAGGCGGCTCCATTTTCTCCTTGGAGCAGCTTGAATATCCAGAGATTCCGGCTAGCCTCTGTAGCTCCAACGTGCCGGTTCTGTCTTCTCACGGATCGAGTCGACATCTCGACCGCCGTGTCACGCAACATACTACATCAGCGGGGACGAAAACAAAAGCTAGTGATAATTCTGCGTGCATCCCATTCCCAGCCACACAGTGGAGAAAAAAGTTGCTTCCTCTTTCTCAGACATTTACCCTCATGAATTATCATGGAGATATCTTCGGCCACGCTAGTTCAAGCAGCTAGGTAAAACCAATGCTATGGATTTTCACTCCGCGCTTTCTCTCCGCAGTGCAAACCAAGCTTCAACTTGTTGCTGGCACTGTTGACTTGAAAAGGACCCGTGCTTGAAAGGGAGCCATCAAACAAGTAGCACCAATTTGCCAACCGGTCCAATAAATCCTCGCAGCAGTTTCAGAGAGCATACCGACGAAAATGCAGACCAACAACTCAAAAGGAAGATGCAGGCTATTCTACATGGATAGGAGGATAAGATCAAGCAAAATCTCTGAATTCCCATTATGAACTCTCCTCAGCCATAGCTGACAACTTGATGCACAGTCGTTTATGGGTCAATGTCAGCTGCCAAAATGCTGAACCAACTTTGGTTCAATGGCATGTGTCAGATATTCCAACAGGTATTGCCCATGCATATGGCCATATTGTCTATGTATTGACAGTTTGAGTACGATACATCGAAGAATACAGCATCTTGATCTAGTAATCAGGCATTCTACGCTGTCTATTATCTGCAGACAGGAATTGTAAAACAGTGGTGAACTACAATTAGATGCCATAACAATAAGATAGCAAAGACAAGGTATTGGATTCATTAGCTGTTGGCTTGTTGCAGTTCAACGATAAGATCTCGAGTTGCTGCGTATTGTAAAGGAAGAACGAGTGAAGATTTTGGACCGTGATCGGTCTTCAAGTAGCATTGAAGCCAAATCCAACAGCATACAGGATCAGATCCAAAGAAATCTCATACAGGTCAACACAACAGGAATATTGTGAAAATCCTTTTGCAGCTTTAAGCCCACCTGAATTCAACATTGTATAGTCCCTTCATCTGATAACACATGAATTTACACTATTTGTTCTTGTATTCAGGAAGATAGAACTATGTTCTGTTTTTAAGATATAACTGTAATTTGTTTCTTCTCCACATGATAATAATACAAAATAAATGTAAAATGATGTTTTAACATGATTTAGAATTGCCAATATGTAACTGAGTCTGAATTTACCCCATTGAGCAGAAAAGAAGGGCGAGAGTAAAAAAAGCTCACCCCCATATGCTGGCTGAAAGGCTGAATGTAAGTAAGCTCTGCAGCCTGCATTTGTCTGGGATGAACTTCGAGCAGATGTCATGCTTGAGATGCAGGGATACATGGTTCGAATTCCTAAGAAAATATTTTCCATCCACTCTACCGCAGGAGTGCTTTATAAGCAGGCTCATTTTAGGATCGTATGTACTTTACTATTTATCCTTAGTAAATACTCAACCCATTATGTTTTTCTCTATTGTTCAGTAAGAATAATATATGGATATTTTGACTTCGAATGCAAACATATAGATCAAAGTTCAAGAAACACATCATCGCTGATCTTGGAGGAAGAAAAACATGGCCATTTATGTCTTGTTTTCGCTTTCCCTGTGGACATCTGCTAGAACACAATTGCGACATATGAAAGGTGTTAACAAAGGGCTTCTTTTGGGGAGTGCGGCGCTTGAACTAGTCCAGGTCTCCAGTGAGCCTGGGATTATGAAAAAAAATCGAAATTCAATTTTTTAAAAAATCTGAATTGTTTTCAGTTGTAACATCCAAATGTTATCTAAGTATCTGTAAAATCATTAAATAACGTTACCTTTTGCTCTATACAAAAAAGATAACTTTGCTCTCCACATGTCTTTTTTGTGTTGATGACATATCAAATGATATTTTGATACAAAATTGTAGGTAAAATACTAGACATGCATCTGTACTCACATATACACATTTACAAAATTGTGTTGATTATTCGCTTGTTTGGGTCAAATAACTTTCCACAATAAAGCTCTGGCAAAGTGTGCCTAAAAGAGGAAGCACCATACTGATACAACCTTGTGGCAATATTTTGTGTCTATAGCATGTAGGTCATGTTAGTAAACTGTGCCAAGCCACAACTGTGAGACTGTGACAACCAACCAAACACTCAACTAAGAAATTGTGAACTCAACTAAGTAACCGTGGTGTCTAACCTTACCGTGCCAAGTTTAGGCTCGGAACTAACCAGCCCATATGTTCCTTATAAATTACTAAAATGCAGCTTTAATTTCAGGGAACGCTAAGATAGCAAATAATTACAGAAATTAATCTCCGGAGCAAACAAGTTCGGTTCTTACCTACTGGATTTATGATATTGTGCCTGCCCTCTACAGAGAGTTGGCAAGTTGGAAAAGTTAACAACAACAGAAAACACACAAGGACAGTAAGAACATTGACATTGTTGTACATAAAAAATTACCCACTCAATCTAGTCATCAAGCAAATAATACGAAAACAATATAGTAGCACCTAAGAAGCAACTAGTTAAATGTTAGCAATGTACAACAAACCTGGCAGGAAAGCCCTTCAGGCATATGGACCAGACTTATGTATCAACAAAGAATCTCTCATGTGCCTCATATTGCTAAAACATAATGGGGCACTGAGGCAACACATCCTCATTTTAAAATGATATGCTGAGGCATTGAGGCCTAACATAACATAATGAGGCACTGAGGCAACAACATAACTTTGAGATTGACCATTTGATTTGCCTTCTTAGCATCCTGTACTGTCTGGTTTTACCTGATCTCCCACTTCTCTTCCCGTAAGGCCATAATAAGGCCCATATCACACCCCAACGACCACGATCCATGAACAGAAGACCAAATGAACATATTATGATTCTACCTCGTCCTCTGTGACAAGTACATTTCAAATGGCCCATAAGTCTGATGATTATTTAATCCATTTTTGGTTGGGTCAACCGATCATGTAGGGCAACCATTTCAACTTACCTTTGCTTTATCAGAAATATAGCAATAGCACATACATTCTCAAAAGTAACTGATAAAAACTCACAAGTTTCTCTCGTCAAATAGAGAAATCAAAGAAGCAGACGTAAGTTGGAGATAAATAGAAGATCACAAAAAATATAGTAAAGATTCATAATTTCATAGGATAGGATGAGCCAATGACTACATGTAAGGCATAGACTCATTCTCCACCAAAAGCCACAAATGGATCCCCAAATGATGTATGAATACTAAAGGACATGGAAAGCCTTGGGAATTCTTAGAAAAAAATCACTAGAAAGTGAAAATTCAAAGGATATGACTAATTCATCTCAGGTGCCACGAGTCAATTAAGCTAAACTATTCTAAATCTTATCCGAGATGAGCATACTAAATTACATGGAAGACAGAGACTCATTCTCCACCAAAAGCCGCAAAAGGAGCTCCAAATTACGTCTGAATACTAAAAGACATGGCAAGCCTTGGGTACTCTTACAAAAGATCTCTGGAAAGTGAAAGTCAAAGGATAAGACTAGCTCATCTCAGATGCTACACAAGTCAATTAAGCTAACTATTCTTAACTTTAACCGAGATGAGCATACTAGATTTTGCGAGACTTGGTTACTCTCTCATAGATATCTACTAAGACAGCAGGGCATGATCTTTTCAGGTGCGCATACCCTTGAGTTGCCACCACATCATCCATTCTGTTTGAAGAGGCGACGAATTCAACACAAGCATCTTTGAGCCTGCTGCACTGATGCTGATCAGCTAGAGCTAACATGGTCGCAACAGACTCAACATCAAGACTTCTGGAAAGAATGTTTTCACATATCATCTTCAACCTTTCAATTGCATAGCGATCAGCAGCCACTAGCAAGTGCTTAACCATTTCTTTATGGTCATCATCATCATGAACATCCTCCGTGGAAGGCAACGAATCCGTGTAGATGAAGTGCAGCAATGCCTTGAAAACAGCAGGCTGGATGTCTTGGACAGTTATCTTCTGGCTCGTGTTGTCTCTCATCGGCCCATAGAGCTCTGCCTTGAAGACCGGCGACCGCATTGCAAGCACAATCTTGTGCGCAATGAAAACCTCCCCTTTAACCTTGAATATCACATCTGCTTCCTCTCCCGTCTCTAGCAATTTTCCAAGGTTATCAGACAAGTTTGATGGTGGCATCTGGACCTCCACAGGTTGGTCAACAAGTGGGTCCTTGATGACAGTTAGGTCGCACTCAATCATGAGGCAGTCATCCTGTAGTAGAGCAGCCTTTTCCAGCTCGCTTTTGTTTATAACCCCGACAGCAAATGTGTGCTTACTAGGGTCGAGAGAATTAAACACCAGCGGCGATTCCAAGCAGGAGTCCAGCGATGAAGACAGCCCAGTGGCCCTGTTGATGAGCCTCAAGTCGAAGAGCACCGGCACATCTTCAGCGCGCTTGCTCAGGAGCTCGAGGGATACTGAGAGGTAGTCCTTGTTGATGTCAACCATCGGAATTCCGTTAGGGCAGTAGCGGACGCACCATTCGTGCCCGCCAACGGAGAAGCGGGGTGACTGGATGAATTTACCGGCGCCCATGCCCTTATGCATGCTATACCCAACGATCTCGAACGCGAGCGTGGCCCGCGCCGTCGCGGGGGTGCATCTCGACGCCATCCTTTCTACTGGCGCGTGGGATCCTGCCATTGTGAAAGTTCTGTGATGGAATCTGGGATAGGATGTGGACCTGTGGCGGCGAGTATCAAGGGGGGCGGCGGCGGTGGGAGAGCTGAAGGAGGGGAAAGCGTCGAGCGGTCTGGGAGTAGGGAATCGAATGGCGGAGGCGCCGGGGAAGGTGGGCCGGCGGCGATCGGACGCGAGCCAAGGGTTTGGGCGAGCGTCGATTTGGGGACGAAGTTGCAGGACTCCGGAATCGCCAGATAAAAATCTCTGTATGGGGTACGACTATAAAAACACCGATCTTTAGAGAGGGAAAGCAATCAGCCAGAAAGAGACGCGTGGCAAAACGACCGAAAGAATCAGCCCGCGAGCGATGTACTTCCTTCTTCCCTTGTATCTGCATGGTTTCTTTCCGCGTACGTGAGCGAGAGCAATGATTGGATTACAGCATTATTTCTTCTCCGCGCACGTGAGCGAGAGCAAAGATTGGATTAGCGTTCGGCCGGCAATGCTTCTCCCGAGCGAGTTTACATGCTACCATGCTGACACTTCCTTCTAAACAACATCACACATAGGGAAAGACAGAATACAACGGGAAAGGTACACTCGTGCACACGAAAGTGCACGCACAACACGAGTGAAATAACACATTGAGCAGTGACGCATACGAGCTTACAGTCGTGCACACGATATGATCACGCACAACACACGAGTACAGTTGAACACAGCGAGTACAAGTCCACGCACACGAAGTCAAACACAACACACGAGTACAACACACGAGCGAGTACAAGATAATGCAGACGAGGTATAAACGTGCATACGAGAAGGTACAGTCGTGAACACGAGCAAGTACATGTGCAAAAGTACAGTGGCGCACACGAGCAGGTACAGTCCCGCACATGGCGAGTACAGTTAGCGAGTAAAGGAAAAATTACACCAAATACACTAAAAACGGAAGTACTTATCAGTTTAAACACGAGTACAGTTAGGTACACACCACATGTACAATCATAGTATTATTGGAAGTACGAAAAAAGTATCTCCAAACCTATCAACATGGGATCGAGTTTTGAAGATCTCGACGCGAGGATCTCAAAAGTGAAAACGGTTCGCAATTTGGACTTACGGTTCTCAAGATATTTCATTTTGAAAAACGAATCTAGAAGAAAAAGGGAAAACGACAACCCTTCTCTCTCCTCCCCATCCCCACCTTGCTTCCCCTTGCGACACGTGGTGAGCAGGGAGACCGCTTCCCAGGGATTTTCTGGCACCACAGCGCGCCACTTGTCTCGTGCGGAGCGAGTTGCCTTCCCTTCGCGAAGGTCGGTCTTTTTTAACGATTTCGCTCTGTATGCCGCCGCTATGTTCCGCGGTTCCACGCTGAAGCTAGGGCCCCTCCATGCCCTAAAAGGCCTAAAACAGATAGCGGCCCAAGGAGCCGCGCCCGTGTCTCATCCCAGACTCATGGGGCGTGTTTTGTAGGCTGTGAGCCCGTTGCCTCGCATCGGGCCCAGCTAAAACCGGCTCGTTTGGTTGCTTGTAAGAAGTTCGCGTTGTGGCCCAACCGGTTCTCAAAGCACCCTTGTGACAAGTTCTGGAGGAACGCCCACGCCCGAATCGTCAGTTTTCAACGGGTCTGTCCCGTTATCGTGCCATTTTGCACGCCCGCGTGCAACGGTTGCACGCGTGGAGAAGCGCGGGAGACACCGCGTTGTCTTGGTCCTCGCTCTCCAGTTCCAGGCACTGGTTCCCTCCTTCTCTGGTTCCCTCCTTCTCTCTCCCCATTCACTCATGTCATTGTCAGTCACCGCCCTGTCGCATCAACCGCCGCCATGGCCTCCTCGCCTCCTCCGCCTCCTCCGTCGCCTTCCTCTCCACCGTCGATGGATCCAACCGTCTGGCCGACGGCTACGAGGTCCAACGAGGTGTTGAATTGTCCATCGCCGTTCGCGAGCACGAGGTCGGCCGGCGTGGCAACTCGCAGTGCCGCCGTCCTCGCTTTTCAAGCCACCGAGATTCGACCAGCGGATCCCTCGGCAATGGGGTTTTTTGCCCCCTTCCCACTAGGGTTTCCGACGGCGATGGCGACCGCAATGGCGGCAGGTGCACCGGGCTCCACCAAGGAGATGGATCCCCCGGCGGGGTTCGCGTCGACCCCGATGCAGGCGCCGATGCCATGGGGCATGCCGCGCCCGCCTGCACCCAATGGCGCGCTGCGCGTCGCGCCACCGCCGGGGTTCAGCCGACAGCACCATCGGCACCCCGCTTCCCGACCGTGGCACCGTCGCCGTACCAGAGGACGTACGCTTCGGCTCCGCCTCCTCCTCCACCCGGATTTGGAGTGCGACCTCCTCGAGGACCTACTGGCGCCTGTGCGCGTCCTCTTCCGCCTCAGACTGGGCCGCTCTCGCTCCACCCAATCGTAAGTACCCTCCATCGACTCCTCATCTGCTTGTTTAGATCGACTAGATGACATTGTAGATCACATATAGTCGTCCGACCCCTTAGATCTATGTGAATGCGTGTTCTTGACAGTGGTTTTGCTTGCCATACCAAGCTCAAGCCCCATGATGGACTTGACAATGTCAAGTCCATGACAGTGCTTGAGCTTGGCATTGGCATTGTCCATGACATTGCTTGTGCTTGGCAATGCCAAGCTCAAGCACCATGATTGGCTTGACAGTTATTGTGCTTGTGTTTGGCATTGGCACTGTCATTGTCATTGTCCATGACAGTGCTTGTGCTTGGCATTGGCATTGTCATATTGTCCATGACAGTACTGTAGGATAACGTTGCATAGAAAACAAAAAATTTCCTACCGCGAACACGCAATCCAAGCCAAGATGCAATCTAGAAGACGGTAGCAACGAGGGATTATCGAGTCTCACCCTTGAAGAGATTCCAAAGCCTACAAGATGAGGCTCTTGTTGATGCGGTAGACGTTCACTTGCCGTTTGCAAAAGCGCGTAGAAGATCTTGATCACGGCGCCACGAACGGGCAGCACCTCCGTACTCGGTCACACGTTCGATTGTTGATGAAGACGACGTCCACCTCCCCGTTCAAGCGGGCAGCGGAAGTAGTAGCTCCTCTTGAATCCGACAGCACGACGGCGTGGTGTCGGTGGTGGTGGAGAAATCCGGCGGAGCTTCGCTAAGCGTGCGGGATGTGGTGGAGGAGAGAGAGCCGCTAGGGTTTGGGAGAGGGGGGCACCGGCCTCAAGGGGTGCGGCCACCTTGGTGGTTGTTGGGGGTGGCCGGGCCCTCATTATATAGGTGGAAGCCCCAAGTGTTGGACTACAAGTCTCCGAATAAGACCCGAACCCAAAACCTTCCATGTGATAGGGAAACCTACCCAAGGGGAATCCCACTTGGGGTGGGATTCCCCCCTTCCATGTGGGGGTGGCCGGCCCCCATAGGGGAGTCCACTTGGGACTCCTCCCCTCTAGGGTTGGCCGGCCATGGAGGTGGAGTCCCTTTGGGACTCCGCCTTCCATAGTGGTTTCTTCCGACTTTTCTAGAACCTTCCATAGAACCTTCCGGATCATTTTAAATCTCATAAAATGACTTCCTATATATGAATCTTATTCTCCGACCATTCCGGAACTCCTCGTGATGTCCGGGATCTCATCCGGGACTCCGAACAAATATTCGAACTCCATTCCATATTCAAGTTCTACCATTTCAACATCCAACTTTAAGTGTGTCACCCTACGGTTCGCGAACTATGCGGACATGGTTGAGTACTCACTCCGACCAATAACCAATAGCGGGATCTGAGATCCATAATGGCTCCCACATATTCAACGATGACTTTAGTGATCGAATGAACCATTCACATATGATACCAATTCCCTTTGTCACGTGATATTTTACTTGTCCGAGGTTTGATCATCGGTATCACTCTATACCTTGTTCAACCTCGTTTCGACAAGTACTCTTTACTCGTACCGTGGTATGTGGTCTCTTATGAACTTATTCATATGCTTGCAAGACATTAGACGACATTCCACCGAGAGGGCCCGAGTATATCTATCCGTCATCGGGATGGACAAATCCCACTGATCCATATGCCTCAACTCATACTTTCCGGATACTTAATCCCACCTTTATAACCACCCATTTACGCAGTGGCGTTTGATGTAATCAAAGTACCTTTCCGGTATAAGTGATTTACATGATCTCATGGTCATAAGGACTAGGTAACTATGTATCGAAAGCTTATAGCAAATAACTTAATGACGTGATCTTATGCTACGCTTAATTGGGTGTGTCCATTACATCATTCATACAATGACATAACCTTGTTATTAATAACAGCCAATGTTCATGATCACGAAACCATGATCATCTATTAATCAACAAGCTAGTTAAGAGGCATACTAGGGACTCTTTGTTGTTTACATATCACACATGTACTAATGTTTCGGTTAATACAATTATAGCATGACATATAAACATTTATCATAAACATAAAGATATATAATAACCACTTTTATTATTGCCTCTTGGGCATATCTCCTTCAGTCTCCCACTTGCACTAGAGTCAATAATCTAGATTACATTGTAATATACCTAACACCCATGGCATTCTCGTGTTGGTCATGCTTTGCCCTAGGGAGAGCTTTAGTCAACGGATCTGCTACATTCAGATCAGTGTGTACTTTGCAAATCTTTACTTCTCCATCTTCGATGTACTCGCGAATCGAGTGGTAACGCAGCTTGATATGCTTCAGCCTCTTGTGTGACCTTGGTTCTTGTGCATTGGCGATGGCACCCATGTTATCACAAGAAATGATTAATGGGTCCAATGCACTAGGAACCACACCGAGCTCTACAATGAACCTCTTCATCCATACCGCTTCGATGAAGCCTCTAAAGCCGCTATGTACTCGATTGTTGAAGACTTCGCCACCGTGCCGCCGAGCTTGCCCAGCTTCCTGCAGCACCATTCAATATAAACACGTACCCAGTGACTTAGAGTCATCGGGATCGTGTTCCAACTTGCATCGGTGTAACCGCTTACAACGAGCTCTTGGTCACCTCCATAACAAAGAAACATATCCTTAGTTCTTTTCAAGTACTTCAGATATTCTTGACCGCTGTCCAGTGTTCCATTCTGGATCACTTTGATATCTGCTAGTCAAACTAACAACATGCGCTATATCCGGTCTAGTACATAGCATGGCATACATGATAGATCCTACTGCCGAGGCATAGGGGATATTACTCATCCTTTCTCTTTCTTCTGCCGTAGCCGGTCCTTGAGTCTTACTCAAGACCTTGCCTGGTAACATAGGTAAGAACCCTTTCTTACTTTCGTCCATTCTAAACTTCTTTAGAATCTTATCCAGATATGTACTTTGTGATAGCCCTATTAGGCGTCTTGATCTATCTCTGTAAATCTTGATGCCTAATATATACGATGCTTCACCAAGGTCTTTCATTGAAAAACTATTATTCAAATAACCTTTTACACTGCTTAATAGTTCTATATCATTCCCAATCAATAATATGTCATCTACATATAATATCAGGAATGCTACGAGCTCCCACTCACTTTCTTGTAAATACAGCCTCTCCATGACACTGTATAAACCCGAAGTCTTTGATCACCTTATCAAAGCATCGGTTCTAACTTCTTGATGCTTGCTTCAGTCTATAGATTGAACGCTGAAGTTTGCATACTTTGTCAGCATTTTTAGGATCGACAAAACCTTTGGGTTGTACCATATACAACTCTTCCTCAATGTCTCCATTAAGGAACGCCGTTTTGACATCCATCTGCCAAATCTCATAATCGAAAAATGCAGCTATTGCTAACAAAATCCTCACAGATTTTAGCTTCGCTACAGGTGAGAAAGTCTCATCGTAGTTAACTCCTTGAATTTGTCGGAAACCCTTTGCGACAAGTCGAGCTTTATAGACAGTAATATTACCATCATCATCTGTTTTTCTTTTGAAGATCCATTTATTCTCGACAGCCTTTCGGCTAGGTAAGTCTACCAAAGTCCATACTTTGTTATCATACATGGATCCCATTTCGGATTTCATGGCTTCTTGCCATTTGTTGGAATCTGGGCTCATCATCGCTTCTTCATACGTCGTCCTCATCGTTGTTATCCACAATCATGACATTTAGACAAGGATCATACCAATCAGGAGTGGCACGTTCCCTTGTCGATCTGCGAGGTTCAGTAGTTTCCTCGTTCGATGTTTCATGATCATTATCATTAGCTTCCTCTCGGTGTAGGCGGTACAGTACAACTTCCGATGTGCTACTCGATCAACGAGTATAGATTCATCAATCTCATCGAGTTCTACTTTTCTTCCAGTCACTTCTTTAGTGAGAAATTCTTTCTCAAGAAAGGTTCCGTTCTTAGCAACAAAGATTTTGCCTTCGGATTTGTGATAGAAAGTGTACCCTATAGTTTCCTTAGGGTATCCTATGAAGACGCATTTCTCCGCTTTGGGTTCTAGCTTGTCCGGTTGTAGGCTTCGCAACCCCAAACTTTCAGGAACGACAGCTTAGGTTTCTTATTAAACCATAATTCATACGGTGTCGTTTCTACGGATTTTGATGGTGCTCTATTTAAAGTGAATGCGGCTGTCTCTAATGCATAACTCCAAAATGATAACGGCAAATCAGTAAGAGACATCATAGAACAAACCATATCTAAGAGAGTTCGATTACGACGTTCGGACACACCGTTTCGTTGTGGTGTTCCCGGCGGTGTCAATTGTGAAAGTATTCCGCATTTCTTTAAATGCATGCCAAACTCATAACTCAGATATTCACCTCCACGAGCAGATCGTAGAAATTTAATCTTCTTGTTACGTTGATTTTCTACTTCAATTTGGAATTCCTTAAACTTCTCGAAAGTTTCGGATTTATGTTTCATGAAATAGATATACCCATACCTACTCAGATCATCTGTGATGGTTAGAACATAACGATAACCACCGCGCGATGCTACGCTCATTGGTCCGCACACATCGGTGTATGATTTCCAATAAGTCGTAGCTCGCTCCATCATACCAGAAATGGAGTCTTAGTCATTTTTCCCATTAGACATGCTTCACATCTATCAAGTGACTCAAAGTCAAGTGATTCAAGTAATCCATCGGTATGGAGTTTCTTCATGCGTTTCACTCCAATATGACCAAGACGACAGTGCCACATATAAGTAGAATTATCATTCAATTTAATTCGCTTAGCATCAATGTTATGTATATGCGTATCACTACTATCGAGATCTAACAGAAATAAGCCATTCTTTTCAGGTGCTCGACCATAAAAGATATTATTCATAAAAATAGAACAACCATTATTCTCAGACTTGAATGAATAACCGTCTTGCATTAAACAAGATCCAGATATAATGTTCATGCTCAACGCGGGTACAAAATAACAATTATTTAGGATTAAAACTAATCCCGAAAGTAGATGTAGAGGAAGTGTGCCGACAGCGATCACATCGACTTTGGACCCGTTTCCAACGCGCATCGTCACTTCATCTTTCAGTAGTCTTCGTTTATTCTTTAGTTCCTGTTTCGAGTTACAAATATGAGCAACCGAACCAGTATCAAATACTCAGGTACTAGAACGAGAACCGAGATAAACATCTATAACATGTATATCGATATACCTTCTTTCTTCTTCTTGACAATGCCGCTCTTCAGATCAGCCAGATACTTGGAGCAATTACGCTTCCAGTGTCCCTTCTCCTTGCGTAATAGCACTCAGCATCGGCTTAGGGCCGTTCTTAGGTTTCACAGAGGCGTGGCTTTCTTGCCACCCTTCTTGAATTTTCCCTTAGACTTGCCCTGTTTCTTGAAAATGGTGGTCTTGTTGACCATCAACACTTGGTGCTCTTTCTTGATCTCAATCTCATCAGCTTTTAGCATGCCAAAGAGTTCAGGTAACTCCTTGTTCATGTTCTGCATATTGTAGTTCATCACAAAGTTCTTGTAACTTGGTGGCAGTGATTGAAGGACACGATTAATCCCCCTGTTAGGAATCACTATTCCCAAGTCACGAGTTTCTTCGCATGCCCGGTCATGGCGAGCATGTGCTCACTAACGGAGCTGCCTTCTTCCATCATACAGCTGAAGAAATGTTTCGATGCTTCATAGCATTCCACGGCCGCATGAGTCTCAAAAATAGCTTTCAGCTCTTTCATCAACTCATGAGGTCGTGGTGCTCAAAACGTTTTTGAAGATCGGATTCCAGACGCACAGATGGCACACCGAACTTGAGAGTACCGAGTTTTCCGAGTCTCGTAAACTTTTACTTCATCGGTTTCGTTTCGCAGGAGGGTCACCTAGCGGTGCATCAAGCACATATTGCAGATTTCCGCCAGAGAGGAAGATCCTCACATGACGGAACCGGTGAAGTTGCTACCGTTGCTCTTAAGTTTTTCTTTCTCTAGGAACTGGTTAAAATTGATTGGGGACGCCATCTCTACAACATATATTTGCAAAAGTTTAGACTAAGTTTATGACAAATTGAGTTCAAATTTTAATTCAACATAATTAAAAATCTAGGTGAACTCCCACTCAAAACAATATCCCTCGCATTGTCTTAGTGATCACACGAACCAAATCCACCGCACCTAAGTCCGATCATCACGAGACAAGGTGTGATTTGGCGAACACTCAAAGTGTTCATCATATCAACCATATGATTCATGCTCTACCTTTCGGTATCACGTGTTCCGAGACCATGTCCGTACATGCTAGGCTCGTCAAGGCCACCTTAGTATCCGCATGTGCAAAACGGCTTGCACCCGTTGTATGCACTTGTTGATTCTATCACACCCGATCATCACGAGATGCTTCAAACGACAAGTCTTGGCAACGGTGCTACTAAGGATGAACACTTCATTATCTTGAGATTTTAGTGAGGATCATCTTATAATGCTACCGTCGCGATCTAAGCAAAATAAGATGCATAAAAGGATTAACATCACATGCAGTTCATATGTGATATGATATGGCCCTTTTGTCTTTGCGCCTTTGATCTTCATCTCCAAAACACGGACATGATCTCCATCATCTTCGGGCATGATCTCCATCATCGTCGGCGTAGCGTCAAGGTCAATGGCGCCGTCTTCATGATTGTCCTCCATGTAGCAACTATTACAACTACTTTGAAATACTACTCAACATGAAATTTAAAGACAACCATAAGGCTCCTGCCGGTTGCCACAATACAATAATGATCATCTTATACATATTCATCATAACATTATGGCCATATCACATCACCAAACCCTGCAAAAACAAGTTAGACGTCTCTAATTTGGTTTGCATATTTTACGTGGTTTAGAGTTTTCGATAGAGATCTAATCTACCTACGAACATGAACCACAACGTTGATACTAATGTTGTCAATAGAAGAGTAAATTGAATCTTCACTATAGTAGGAGAGACAGACACCCGCAAAGCCTCTTATGCAATACAAGTTGCATGTCGAACGAGGAACAAGTCTCATGAACGCGGTCATGTAAAGTTAGTCCGAGCCGCTTCATCCCACTATGCCACAAAGATGCAAAGTACTCAACTAAAGATAACAATAGCATCAACGCCCACAAAACCATTGTGTTCTACTCGTGTAACCATCTATGCATAGACACGGCTCTGATAACACTGTAGGATAACGTTGCATAGAAAACAAAAATTTCCTACCACGAACACGCAATCCAAGCCAAGATGCAATCTAGAAGACGGTAGCAACGAGGGGATTATCGAGTCTCACCCTTGAAGAGATTCCAAAGCCTACAAGATGAGGCTCTTGTTGCTGCGGTAGACGTTCACTTGCCGCTTGCAAAAGCGCGTAGAAGATCTTGATCACGGCGCCACGAACGGGCAGCACCTCCGTACTCGGTCACACGTTCGATTGTTGATGAAGACGACGTCCACCTCCCCGTTCCAGCGGGCAGCGGAAGTAGTAGCTCCTGAATCCGACAGACGACGGCGTGGTGTCGGTGGTGGTGGAGAAATCCGGAGCTTCGCTAAGCGTGCGGGATGTGGTGGAGGAGAGAGAGCCGCTAGGGTTTGGGAGAGGGGGCGCCGGCCTCAAGGGGTGCGGCCACCTTGGTGGTTGTTGGGGGTGGCCCCCCCCCTTGGCCCTCATTATATAGGTGGAAGCCCCAAGTGTTGGACTACAAGTCTCCGAATAAGACTCGAACCCAAAACCTTCCATGTGATAGGAAACCTACCCAAGGTGGGAATCCCACTTGGGTGGGATTCCCTTCCATGTGGGGGGCCCCCATAGGGGAGTCCACTTGGGACTCCTCCCTCTAGGGTTGGCCGGCCATGGAGGTGGAGTCCCTTTGGGACTCCGCCTTCCATAGTGGTTTCTTCCGGACTTTTCTAGAACCTTCCATAGAACCTTCCGGATCATTTTAAATCTCATAAAATGACTTCCTATATATGAATCTTATTCTCCGGACCATTCGGAACTCCTCGTGATGTCCGGGATCTCATCCGGGACTCCGAACAAATATTCGAACTCCATTCCATATTCAAGTTCTACCATTTCAACATCCAACTTTAAGTGTGTCACCCTACGGTTCGCGAACTATGCGGACATGGTTGAGTACTCACTCCGACCAATAACCAATAGCGGGATCTGGAGATCCATAATGGCTCCCACATATTCAACGATGACTTTAGTGATTGAATGAACCATTCACATATGATACCAATTCCCTTTGTCACGTGATATTTTAGTTGTCCGAGGTTTGATCATCGGTATCACTCTATACCTTGTTCAACCTCGTTTCCTGACAAGTACTCTTTACTCGTACCGTGGTATGTGGTCTCTTATGAACTTATTCATATGCTTGCAAGACATTAGACGATATTCCACCGAGAGGGCCCAGAGTATATCTATCCGTCATCGGGATGGACAAATCCCACTGTTGATCCATATGCCTCAACTCATACTTTCCGGATACTTAATCCCACCTTTATAACCACCCATTTACGCAATGGCGTTTGGTGTAATCAAAGTACCTTTCCGGTATAAGTGATTTACATGATCTCATGGTCATAAGGACTAGGTAACTATGTATCGAAAGCTTATAGCAAATAACTTAATGACGTGATCTTATGCTACGCTTAATTGGGTGTGTCCATTACATCATTCATATAATGATATAACCTTGTTATTAATAACATCCAATGTTCATGATTATGAAACTAATCATCCATTAATCAACAAGCTAGTTAAGAGGCATACTAGGGACTCTTTGTTGTTTACATATCACACATGTACTAATGTTTCGGTTAATACAATTATAGCATGACATATAAACATTTATCATAAACATAAAGATATATAATAACCACTTTTATTATTGCCTCTTGGGCATATCTCCTTCAAGTACTTGTGCTTGGCATTGCCATTGTCCATGACAGTGCTTGTGTTTGTGTTTGGCATCGGCACTATCATTGTCATTGTCCATGACAGTGCTTGTGCTTGGCATTGGCGTTGTCATATTGTCCATGACAGTACTTGTGCTTGGCATTGCCATTGTCCATGACAGTGCTTGTGCTTGGCAATGACAAGCTCAAGCACCATGATGGACTTCGTAGTGCTTTGTGCTTCTACTTCGACTTGATCTTTTCATTGCTAACTCTTTGCATTGTCATTGCGTCTGTAGAAATGGCCCTTCCTAAAAGTGTTCTCGGAAGGGTCCATACTGGACGCAAGGGACATGGCCATCCGGGTGCAGCTGCATGATCCCAACTTAGCGTTCATGGAAGCCCACCACCAGATCACATCGCCAAGGGTTCACACCGGCCATCCTGCTAACCTGGGGCACGCAGCCAGGCAGCGTCTGTCGGCGTTCTTCGTGCAGGTGGAGAGCCACGACCTCCTTGCCCTCAGCGTGCCACCCTACATGGAGCAGCTCCTGACCACCAAGTACAAGCTCAAGAACAATGCCCCCCCCCCCCCGATGAAGGTATGCTTGTACATGGGCTAGCGTTGCGAGTGGAAGGTGCAGCTGCAGTGGACGGGCCAGCGCGTCAGCTTCATCTAGGGATGGAGTGAGTTCGTCGACAACATGATCGTCTTCATCCCTCGGGATGATGTCTTCAAGAAGGAAACATCCTGCTCCAGCATCTTCGACTGCAAGAGGAATCGCGAGGGCCCTTATGCTGATCCTCGCCGTTAAGGTGTTGCCTGATCATTGTCTCTGTTTATGTCTGATCCTCGCCCTCAGTAGTTGTGCTGGCCTCTATGAGACTTGTAAACACTTGCTTTTGTGCATATCTCACTGTCATGTTGGACTGTAGAGGCTGTTGAATAATGCTTTTGGACATGGGTAGTCTGCCCCCAGGTTTAGGTAAGTGTGTTACCACTGTGACGCTAGATTAGGAACTAAGTACTCTGTTCGTTGTGTATAACTGTGTGTTGTGCTTATGATCGTGTTTGAGCTCTTGTGTGCCGTTATGTGATGGTAAGGTCACCATATTTGAATGTGGTGAGGAGAAACTTTTGCCAGGGTACCCAAAATGGCAACCAAACACATGTGTTGTGACTGAACAGAGATGGAGCGCTGTATCCAGACATCCAAACAATATGCACTTCTGTTCGAGCCGATGCAGCACAGGCTGCCAAACGATTGGCCAAAATTTGCCCGTGGCTCGTTCGCGACGCGCATGAGTGCCCGTCTCGCTGCGCCAGTGGTGCAGGATTCCGGCCCAGCCTACCAACCGCGTCCATGAGCTCGATTGCCCACAACAGACTGATGTTGCGCACTGCAAGACAAATCTACAACAGAGTACACATTGTGGACGGATACGTCACACGTAGTTAAAAGACCTGACTCAAAACAAGGAAGATGCACAGGACAGGGTGTTTCTGCACCACGGTGCATATGCACCCTTTATTTGAAACACATATTAAACATATTTACAAATGTTTGAAAAATACAAATAAAAATGCCTCATGTATACCTTTACATGTTAATGTTCAGAAAGTTGTTTTAGCAAAAACCAATATATTTTATGCCTTGTGCTAAAAAGACAAATTTTTGGTGTTAAAATAGTCTATTTCTCGACGTATTATTTGTCTTTTCTACATAGGGTACAGAAATTGTCGGTTTTATGCGAAACGTTACGTGTACACATAGAACATGTCCCTCTACATGTTAAATTATTTTCCTAATTTTTTTACTTTTTAAAATATGTTTTGTACATACCAGGTACATATGCACCCATGATCAGTTTTAATTTTCCGGATACACACATCTATTTATCACTAGCTACTATAAGGAACAATGTAATTTTCGCATGCACAAATATCCAGTAACTAGTTGACTGACAAACATACAAGTGCTGCTCCGTACATTAACATACAGCCTGGTGCTTGCGTCCTATTTTTTTCTTTAGCAATCAACTAGAGGAGAGGATCCCTTTCTAGCATCCCAGAAGCTGCCCTACAGCTCTGAAGCCTAGCCAGAATGCCGAAGGGAAAAATAAAATATCATTGGGCATCCATTTGCACACGCCCCATGTCGGCGATTTTGACAAAAATAACCCTTTTTGACTAACCCTCTACTATTTCACTCCTCTAACCCTTTTGTGTGACATCCCTCCCATCGGCGCCACACTCACTGTGTGGCGCCCATGCGAGCAGCGCCACGCGCCCATCCTACGTGGCGTGCGCGACACTGATGTGTAGTCGACGCTGACGTGGCAGGATCTTTGGCGCCGCTCCCATCGGCGCCACACATTGAAAGTGTGGCGCGGATGGCAAGGGCGCCACACATCCACTTATGTGTGGCCGTCCGAGCCCGCCCAAGCCCGACCCAGCCACACTCTTCTCCGTTTCTTCTTCCCTCAAGAACAAGGCGGCCGGCTCTCTCTCCCCCCTCAAATCCCTACTCAAATCTCTTGGATTTCATCAGATCTGCCCGTGGAGGTCGTTCCCAACCTGTTCCTTGAGGTAATCACCTCCGTATCCCTTCTTTTCATCCACTTATTTTGTGTATTGGTTGAATCTACATGTGAAACCCTAGATGTGAAACCCTAGGTTGATTTGAGGGTGGATGTGGATTTGGTTGGATGTTAGGGTTGTTGAAATAAGAGAAATGGTAGTGTGCTAGGTTGTATGGGTAGACTAGATCATATAGGCGCGCGTTGCCGCGCCCGTCCATTTAACAAAAACAAAATTAGAAAAAATAAGACATCATAAGATATATGTTCAAATTTAAATAGTTCATCTCACAATGTGTCATAGACAGGGGCTTATGAGAATCTGGAAAAACCTTTATTATTACTGAACTACAATTACAACATCCACGAGGAGCTAAGAAATCTAGACAATCATCAGCCAAACGGAAAGTTGAGAATGCCTAGTGATTCAAACATGATAGTGAGCTAAGATATTATTAGCTTCGCATGGGAAATAATCAAAGGTTGCTTGGTGAATTCCGGTGGCCAAGCCACCAAGGTGAAGCAAGCCCGGCCAATCAAAGTTGTTGGTCCCTATTTTTTTCTTCACCCAAAATAAACTATAAAAGCGATACTTGAGTCAAAATGGTAATAGTCAGCGGTTGTCAGATAGCATGGTATGTTAGCCATAGTCGTTGGTGAATTGCCATAATTTCTGCATCGTCACTTTAAATTTGGGCACGAGTTGTCTTTTATCTAAAAAAAACTTCTCTCATTTGCTGTGCTTGCTGCATATGCAATAGAAGAAACACTAAGAGATGTGCTTGTTACATTGACTTGAAAAAATACATTAAATGTAACTCTTGGGAGTTAGTAGTCCAATCAAAATAACGGTGCATGATTAGAGATCTTCCCAGATGTAAGGTTTCCCACTGATAGGATCTAGATGCGAAGTTATGCAAATAGTTGGAGGGTGTTCTATTATCCTTGGGGACACCAACTGAAGTTAGAGAAATCATAAAGCATCCCAGTGAGGCTCTAAAATAAGAATAAATAATTCTTGAAATCACCTCTAAATTGAATTCCAATATATTTCTAACCTCTTGTAGTGAATTTTTTCAAGATTACTATAACCACTTCATATAAATGGAAAATCGTTCTAAATACCAACTCGGAAAAGCCAGCAGGTAATCCATTTTGCTTGGTTCTTTCGTGCTCGTAAAGAATAAAGAACCAAGCAAAATGGATTTTTTTCCAACACTAACTTGTTCCTGAGAAATTTATTTACTGAAAAGAGAGAGACGGAGACAGAGAGAGAGAGAGTTTGGATAGCAGAGAGTTTACCCCAGTAAGCATGCAGCTGCAGGTCATCTGTATACTTCAGAGCTTATATTAAAGGGTTAACTAACCAAAATTATAAGTGGCCAATGTATTAGGGAATAGGAACTTACCAAGATGAGAGAGAAAAAAAAGTGTTGTCGATCTGTCGGAGACCACTGGATCTGCCTCCTGTGCCGCATCAACAACCAAAGATTAACATCAAACTGCACACCCTATGAAACAAAGTAATGAACCAAGTCAGTTGATCTATTAATTCCAACAAGTAATTTAGTCATTATAGTAAATTGATCTATAAACATGAGACTACACCAAGATATATATCTGCAGCATAGATGGCACTCTAGTTTAAGACAATAGATTATAATAGTCATAAAAAAAATATTTGTAGGAAAAGAATGTTGGTGGCATGGCTTCATTCACATTTTTTAAGGGTCTTCATTAGCATCAAGATCAGCAACAACCAGAGCATGCTATAGTAAATAGTTCTGAAAATATCCCTATTCAAATGCCATAGCCTCAAAGTTTGATGTTCCCTTTATTACATATGTAATATCAGCTAAGCAAGAAAGGAACAAGTGTCAACACTGAGCTTGGAACATGATAATAAGAAGTATCTGCTAAGTCATGAATACCTTTGACTAAATACCGTCCGATTTCAACATGATAATTCATACAAATTACTTTGTCTAGCTTATATGTAACAATTAAATAACTTGGTAAATCAACATTATATCCGAACATTCATTGAAAAGGCACATATGAGGATCCACAATACGATCTAAGCAAACCTGGGTAGCTTGTGAAAGTAAAACTGTATTTTGCGATTGCTATCAACAGTCTTACATGGCCACATGGGTGGTACTATACGGCAGACCTCTGTTGAAGGCTACATGGAAATTTTTGGGGCTGAGAATTTAGATAAGTTATTACACAATACGCCTTAGAGATAAAAGAATTACAATGATGGAAAAGCACAAATCTTGGGTAATACTCGAGAAATTACATGGGAATTGGATACATATGAGCTTTCCCTGGATTAAGAATTTAGGACTGAATAATAAATCAACAAATGTGCTAGGGTTCAGAATGGAACCGATACCTGATACGTGAGCATCACAGCCGGTGAGCTCGAAGAGAAGCGGCCACATGGAATGAGTACTGCTCGGCATCGCCATCCCTAGAAGCAACATAGGACGTTGCCGCCGCCGAGCGGGTCGTCATGAATTGAGGTATGGCCAACAGATATGTCTTGTGAAACAAACAACAAGTCAGTTTGTTGGATAATGAGCTATTGAAGGCATTGGAGGGAGGAAGAAGCGCGGCTGGCTAATGCAAAATTACCCAAGCGAAGGACACCGGGAGGAGGTCGACAGGCCACGACAGCGTAGTTTATAGGAGGAAACGTAGGAATAAGGTGGGCAGCCTGAAACGGTCGTTCACCACCACCTCCCGAAGTAAATGAAACTAATGGCGACGCAACTACTGCGCCATTAATCGTGTGAATAATCTGTGACGTCTCCACCATGGCCTTTCCCCTACCGCCGCTCTGATTTCCCTGAACGAAGGAGGTCGTGGACAGCGCCACCTACTCGTAGACGCCCTTAGCGCTGCTGCGGGCTCATTTAGTCATTGCTGACCTGGTTGACCGAACTACATAGGCCCATTTTGAGTTGGCCGCGCGAATTATTGGCCCAGTTAATGGCTAAGCGCCCAGGTCCATTTCCGGAGCAGCCGCCCCTACTACGTTGGACTGGCCACTTACGGAGCTCAATGACATAAAAGATGAAGCTGACCAATCGGTAAGACAAGTGGATGATCCGGGACGTCGGATAGAATGATCAGACGGCTAAGAATGTTAAAACGCTGTGGTAGCTCCTAAGTGGTTGAGTTTTACTGTTATCTAATTATGTTGATTATGGTAACTAATGAACACATGTATGTATGTGTTGTTCACATTATGCTAGGGGGATGGAAAGAATTGTGCATGTTCATCATGTGGACAAGGATGCTTTCTTGAAGGGAAACCTAGAGCCGGACCCGGAAGAGGTTGACTTGGTGTTTGACCTTAGCCCTAGCTTTGCGGAGGTGGTAGCACACGTGTGGGTTGAGTTGAATTGGAATGAGCCAAATGATGGTGTTGAGCTAGAGGGAAGACATAATATGGGGTTTGGAATGCATACCCGTTGGAAGACAATGCGTATTAACTCCGAGCAAAGTTGGTCCGTTTACAAAGAGACGGTGACCAAGTCACAAGACAAGGCTTTGGAGTTGTTTGCAAAAAAAAGTTTCATTCTCGTTTCGAGCTTGACTTTAATCGACGCTCCTCCCCCGTTCAAGCTAGGAGTCCACCACCCATGAGCCAAGAAGAAGCCACCGAATCTCCCATTGTCCAATCTCCCATTGCCCAAGATCCTCTGTTGGATAAGGAGTATGACGAGCATGACGATGGTGATGATGGTTTCGAGATGAATGACAACAATGTCGGTGATTTGGATAAATATTGGACGCAAGAGGAGATGTACCACTCCATTCCTTATTCCCGATGCTATGCGTCGGACTCGGATGATGATGGACCCGACGAGGAACTTGATGAGGATGGCTTGATGGCTAAGGAAGCCGAAAGAGCCGAGATATTCAAGAAGGTAACCGGACGGGATATTCGGATACCATTGTTCCGTGATGTTAGTCTTGCGGATGGAGCCGTGGTTGATGGTGGCAAAAGTTTACTTCTTGGAGCTAGGCCAATTTCCAAGAGAGATGTGGATGGTAGGACGGCTATGATCTCTAAAGGGCTCACATTTGATACCTTCTTGGAATTTTCCTATTCCGTGACTAACTTTGGTTTATTCAATTTTGTTTTTAGGTATGGCAACTCAACCCACCAAGGGGAAGGGGCGTGGGAGGGCAATGAGAAGGAGGAGTTCGTTTGGAGGAGGCTGTGAGGTCGGTGCGGAAGAGGGAGAAGGAAGAAGTTGTGAGGAAGGAGAAGGATGAGCACGAGAAGAAGATGACCGAGCATGCTCGTATGCGAAGGGAGTATGAGGAATACCTATGGCGCGAGAAGAAGAGGAATGAGAAGCTCCAGGCCGAATGGGGCCGTCTATGGAGGGAAAAATTCCAGAGGAACTGGCAACTTGCTCAACTAGCGAGGGAGAGGGCCAATAGGATGCACCTAGAGGAGGTGGCTAAGGAGGTTGAGCGCATAAAGGAGGAAAAAGCTCAAGCAGAAGCTTCAAAGATGGAGGAGCGTCACCATTTCTTCGACTCGGTGATTCAGTTGGCTTGTGACATAAGGGAGAAGGAAGAAACTGGCTGAACAATCTAAGAAGAAGAAGGCGAAGGGGGGGGAGCCTTTGCCACGCAGTGATGTCCGTTTGGCTAGGTTCTTGTTGTCGAACATTTATGTTGTTTAACCTTGATGTTGTGTGAACCTTGATCTTCTCAAACCTTCCTGTCGTCGAACCTTATTGTAATTCGCACCTTGATGTCATCGAACCTTATGTGTTATCTAAACACTTATGTTGTCTCATACATGTTGTGTGCACTGGTGTATTAAAAAATGTTGAAATATGGTTGGAATTTTCATGGTTTAGCACAAGTCAATGTGTTGCGCCCATGACATCGGCGCCACATATGTCAACTTATATGTCGAAAACATCGAGGGGATCCGGACGCTTAGTCCTTAGCCGTTTTGGCGACCCTGTTTGTGTGGCGCCCGTGGCGTTGGTGCCACACTGCACTGTTTGGCACCCTTGGCATCGGCGCCACACTAACACGGCCGCCAAAACGGCTAAGTCCCTGGAGAATTTTCTTACAGTATGTTTTGGGCAATTATAAGTGGATATGTGGCGCCCTTGCCATCGGCGCCACACTTTCAATGTGTGGTGCCCATCGGCGCCACAGATCCTGCCACGTTAGCGTCGACCACACATCAGCGTCTACCACGCCACGTAGGATGGGCGAGTGGCGCCGCTCGCATGGGCGCCACACAGTGAGGTGTGCCACCGATGGGAGGGACGCCACACAAAACGGTTAAATGAGTGAAATAGTTTGGCTAGAGGGTCAGTCTGCGCTTTTCTTTCACAAAAGGGTTATTTTTGGCAAAATCGCCCCCCATGTCGTGTGTGTTTGTGTGAAGTCGAGCTGCGGGTGGTGATGACATGCGACGGGTGGTTATGCGCTTTTCTTTCACAAAAGGGTTATTTTTGTCAAAATCGCCCCCCATGTCGTCTCTGTTTGTGCGAAGTCGAGCTGCGGGTGGTGATGGCATGCGACTGGTGGTTATGCGGGTGGTGATGACATGCGACAGGTGGTTCATTGTACGTATATCAGCCCGAGTTGTCCACTATTGTTGGGTCTGTCTGAACTCTGCAGCAGTGAGTGTACAAACAATGTTGTTGTACACCTCTCAATTTTCCAACGATTGCACCATGTTTCGTATCTTATTTTTAAGAGCTATATGCATGGGACATGCACGAAGTTGTCCTCGACGTGCAAACACATCCAAATAGTTGCAAAATGGGGGCAACGAACTTGTAAATCGGGTGCAAACTGCCCCAAACAATCCGAATTGCACTGTTTGGAGGGACACACTGGCAGCGGGTGTATTTGCAAAAACCTCCCCGGATTTATCGGAATTCATAGAAGCCCCGGCCCATCTCTTTTAGTCGTGCGTCGTCGCCACTGCGTCCATTAGCGTCGTCTTTCTCGGCACGATCACGGGGTGACGTCCGCGCCGCCACCTATCGCTGCCATGCCGCCGCACATATGACCGCTCTTCCAGGAAGAAGCTCCCGACTATGGTATAGCTTGTTCGTCCCTCCTTCTTCCTCCCCTGCTGTTGGTTTATGCGTCCGTTTCTTCATTTTCCGCCATGGCCGTGAGAGCTCGTTGTGTCGGATCGGAGTAGGGTTTCATTAGGACGTGTAGTTTGATTGGAGGAAGCTGCACAAAATTGCTCTGTTTTGCGAAATTCAGTTAACTGTTCATAACTGAATTTATTCAGAGACTGCAGATTACAGCATACACACTAACACATAGATCAAGGATTACAACACTACCTATTACACATTGGCTCATTATTCATAGTGTCACACATTCACACATCTAAATCTTGCTCGACTTACCATGGATGCTTTTCTTTAGCTTCTTTACAAAGCTCTGCAACTTCTTCTTGATGCGGCACAACATGAGTCCAGCAGTAACCTCTTGCTCAAGTTCTTCCAGCCCAGCTACAGCTTCTTTCTCCATCATGGCTATCCTATTTCTCTCTTTTGTCGATTCCCTCTCCTCAACACTCCTTCTATGATACACTATCACTTCTTTCTCTCTGGTTGGCAAGTCTCTAGCACTACTGCTCCTACTGAACTAAGATTTCTTTCTGCTACTACTGCTCCTCTTGCCCTTCACACTCCAGGCAAATTCCATGACTGAAGTAGCAAATGTGTTGTGTACGGACACATGCATTCACCATATTTATAGTGGAAGAGGCACGATGTAGACAATGTTACACAAGCCAAACAGTATTTGCATAGGACAAGGCATTGATAGTTCAAGTCACTGTCACTTTTTAGATTCCATGTAGTGAGAATATTCTTGAGTATTACATTTTGTTTTCTATGTGCAGGTAACAATGAGACTTTGTTTATTGTCGAAGTTGAGCACAATGGATTCTTCTGTGGCTTGGGGATGGATAATTTCTGTTACATGCAGCCAACAGTGGAGTATTGAGATGATTGCAGCACATAAACTTGGTCAATTGAGTGGATTGATCAGTTGCTTCGACGGATGGGGTATGTGAGGAATGAAAGCATGACAGTGTACTGGTGCCTACCTGATAAATTACTCACTGATGGTCTTGTGTCCATACAGACAAATGCAAATGCAATACATATGAGTAATGTTGTAGGCCCTAATTGTCATACATTGTATGTGTATCTTGATCACACAAACTTTCTCAAGCATATCAGGCCACGGTTAATTGTGAGACTAGATGGAAATGCAGATGATGGAAATGCAGAGGAAGGAAATGCAGAGGAAGGAAATTCAGAGGAAGGAAATGCAGAGGAAGGAAATGCAGAGGCAGGAAATTCAGAGGAAGGAAATGTAGCAAATGGAAATGCACCAAATGGAAATTCATATGAAGGAAATTCAGACATTCTAGATGATTCAGATGGCAGTGTTGATTCAGATTTCATGAGCAATGACTATGATGCAGCAGATGGTGATCATGATTTGTTCATCAACAATGTTGACCTTGAAGTACATGACAACAATGAGCACCAAAATGTTGATGAAATAGAAAATGATGCAACTCTAATAGAGGATGATGATTTGCAACTAACAGCTGAAGTGGAGGAACATTTGCAGAACAAGTTCAAGGTTTTCAATGAAGCTGTTGACATGACCAATCCAGAGTTCAAGATGGGAATGAAATTCAGTGATGTGAAGGAACTCAGAAATGCATTGCAAGCATACATCATAAGAAACAGAGTCCCTGTTCATAAGATAAGAAATGAGCCAAAAAGAATTGAGGTAGTGTGCAAGGAAGGTTGCACTTGGCACATAAAAGCTTCTGCTGACAGTAGATATGGTGCATTCGCAGTCAAGCAATATACAGGTCATCACACTTGTGAAAAGGGGTTTGAGGTGAGGGCATTGCCATCAAAATATTTGTGTGACACATTTATCACTGAATTTGTTGACAACATGAGGATGGATCTGAAGAGCTTTGCTGCTAAGGTGCAAAGGGAATTTAATATGTGCCGCAACAGATGGAAATTAGGTAGGGCAAGAAAGAAACATTGCTGAAAATTCATGGTGCTGAATCTTCCCAATTTGGACTGCTCTGGGACTATGGCCAAGAGGTGAGAAGATCCAACCCTGAAAGCAAATTCTTCTTATCAACCAACAAAGCAAAAGATAGTGCTGATGTAGTGCCTAAAGAGCACTTGGCTACTCTCTATTGGTCATATGATGCTTGCAAAAGAGGTTTCTTGGAAGGATGTAGGCCACTAATTTGCACTGATGGATGTCATGCCAAAACAAAATTCAAAGGGCAACTCCTAACTATTGTGGGAATTGACCCAAATGACTGTATTTATCCAGTTTCTATGGGGTTGGTTGAAGTGGAATGCACTAGCTCTTGGGAGTGGTTTCTCACAACTCTTAAGTGGGATTTGAAAATTATCAATACATCTCCATGGACAATTATGAGTGACAAGCAAAAGGGTCTAATAAATGCAATGAAAAAGGTTTTCCCAGATGCACAACATAGGTTTTGTGTCAGCCACTTGCATAAAAATTACCAGAAGGCTGGCCACAAGCGAGAGGTGTTGAAGAATGACTTGTGGGCAATTGCAAGATCAACAACAATTGTCAAGTGGTAGAAGAATATGGACAAGCTCCTAGCAGATAGCCCTGCAGCTTATGCTTGGGTAGAAGATCTTGTACCCAACACTTGGATCAAAGCATTTTTTAGTGAATTTTCCAAGTGTGACATGCTACTGAACAACCACTGTGAAGTGTACAACATCTACATATTAGAAGAAAAATAAATGCCCATGCTTTCCATGCTAGAGAATGTGTTCTACAAGATTATGCACAGGAAGTGAGCAAACAGAAAGAAGCCGAGAAATGGACTGGGACTATTTGTCCAAAAATAAAGAAAAAAAACTAGACAAACTCATTGAGTGGAGCAAGAACTGCATTGTCCTATCAGCTGGTGGAGGAGAATACAGAGTTTCATCACTAGAGCTAGAAAAAGATTATGCAGTTGATTTGAAAGCAAGAACTTGTGACTGCATAAGGTGGCAATTATCTGGCATTCCATGCCACCATGTCCTTGCTTGTTGTAGAGCTGATAGAATTAATCCAGATTCACTTGTGCATAGTTGCTACAGCATAGAGACATACAAGAAGGTATATGCACACAATTTGCATCCATTGAGAGGAAGAGCATTTTGGGAAAAAGTGGGTGCAGTGTTAGTGCATCCTCCTTTGTATACAAAAGTCATGGGCAGGCCAAAGAAAAAATAGGAAGAAAGCTCCAGAGGAGAAAATTACACAAGGTGTACCAACACTTAGCAGACATGTCCTCACTATGCTGCTCTATATGTGGAAAACCAAATCACAACAAAAAGGGACATGATAATTGGATTCTAAGCCAGATGGAAGAGCAAGAGGAAAGAAGAGTTGAAGCAGAGGATGCAGAGGGCCAAGAAGAGCAACATGTAGATGACCCAAGCATTCTTGAACACATTATTCCTCAACACCCAGTGCCACAATTGGATCCAGTACACTGCCCTTATAGCATGATTTTGAAGCTGGGGTAAGAGGTACTGAATTTATATGATTTTATTACTTACTGCACTGAATTTGTTACTTATTGCACTGAATTTATTTATCTTGCATCAAAGAATACATGACCTGCCACCAAGAACATCTCAGCCTTTACCTGAAAGTGCATTTGTTGCTGGTGCAAGAGAAGAAATTCCACAACCAGGAGTAAGACTTACAACTGCCAGCCTGAGAGGAAGAGGAAATGTTGCAGCAACCAGAAGAGGGGGCAGAGGAAGGAGCACATCAAGGAAAAGAGTGGCAGCTGATGTTGCTACAACATCTGGTACAGCAGCTGCAACATCTAGAGGATCATCAAGAAGAAGGAACTACAGAACAGGGCCAGGAAGTGCTTACTGGTTGCTGGTTTGTGATGAACAGCAAGGTCGAAATGTTGTGTCATATTTGAATGCAGTGCTGCCAGAGGAGGAAGAAATACCCATTTCACAAAATGCACCTACACATGGGAATGTCTAGAGGAGCTCAAACATATTTTCCTTGTCAAAATGCGTGTAATCCTGACAATTTTTGTGAGACAATGTTGCTAGGAATTCTGCCATTTTTTGTCCTATTTTTGTGAACATAATTAAGTATTGTGCTGCAAATTTCAATCCTCACTTGTTTCTATCTGAACAATATAGCATTGCAATACAATGATCAAAATAACAAGTATTCTTGAATTTATTTATTCAAAGTGCATAGAACAACATGGATTACATAGCTACATTGAGTACATGATTTGTAAAACAAATCCCCTTGTCATCAGGGCAACAACCACATAAACCAGCACACACACAACACCTAAGACAACAATGCTAGCTTCCTTCTTCTCCCTCCACCTGAAATGATTACTGCAGCATACCTTGCCATCCCAGAGCACCTCTGTGGTTGCTCGCCACTGTTCGTCCGCGCCATTGCTCGAGCTTGTTCCGCCGGGATAAACGCCAGGCCGGTGGCCTGCTCCAGCTTCTTCCTCCATTCCACCTACGCGCCGCTGCTGGAACTGCCTCGCCCATGCCGTCACCGGTCCGCCGCACCATCGTCACCCCGGGGAGAAAACGATTTGGGAACTAGGATTAGGGACGAATATTCTTTCGCATATTCCCTTCCCGCCCAGCGTCAAAATATATAGGGGTCATTTTTTAACTCAACAAATTCCAGGGGGGATTCACAAAAATGCCTAACCCACACACCTTGTTCATTCGCCAGCATGGCAAGCCAAATAGCAACTTCTCATTGGTTGTGGATGTTTTTGAACCCGATTTACAAGTTCATGTATGACCTGCCCCCATTTTGCAACTATTTGGGTGTGTTTGCACGTCGAGGACAACTTCGTGTATGTTCCATGCAATTAGCTCTATTTTTAACCAAATCTGCTAGCGGAAAAGGTTCCCTTTGCTCCACAAAGGGTGGCTATGTCGGGAGCAGTCATGACCCACCTGATTGAGGAACGAACGACCAAGAACAACATGCAGTAAGATTGAATTCGGTCGTGCACCTCCAGACCGCTCGCTGCCTCTGATACCCTATCTGCTTTTCTGCTTTCAGTTATCAGATTTCCGATTGGACGTCTGCCGCTCAAAGTGAAAAAAAACCACCTAATCCTCCATTTTCTCTTCATGGAGGAGCTTGAATATTCAGAGATTCCAGCTAGCCTTTCTATTCCCCAACGTGTCACGCAACATACATCAGGGGGAAGAAAAGAAAAGTTGATGGTAAGAGTGCATGCATATCCCATTTCCAGGCAGAGTGGAGGAAAACATTCCTCTTCCTCAAATATTTACCAGCATGAATTATCGTGGATATATCTTAGGTCACTCTAGATCAGGCAGGTAAAAACACCGAGATTTATAACGCCGACCCCCAAAATCTCTACATAGTACAAGCTTCAACTTGTTGCTGGCACTGTTTACTTGAAAGGACTGATGCCTTGCAAGTGAACGATGAAACAAGTAGCACCAAAATACTAGTCAATTTGCCGACCTGCCCAGTAAATTCTCGCAACAGTTGGAGAGAGCATACAGCTCGCCAAGAAAAATGCAGACTAGCAACTCAAAAGGAAGATGCAGACTAATGTACAAGGATAGGATAAGATCGCCTAAAATCTCTACATTCCCACTCTGAACTCCCCTCGTCCCTGTGCGCCGCTCGGCCGCGTGGGCGCCACGTCGGCTGCGTGCCGCTCAGTGCGTAGCGGGCCGTGTGGGCCGTGGGCCGCGCTGTACAGTACTGTTTTATTATTACAGAGGCATTTTTAGGCAGTTTTGGGTCAATTTTTGGCCAAATTTTGTCTAGTTTTTTTTGAATAAATAGGACCAATGAAATATTTGTTCAGAAAATAAAAAGTAACAGTAATGCCTCTGAAAAGTTAATAGTTTAAAGTTAAAGTTTCCGCTGCAAACAGTAAAAAGAAGTATTTTTGGCAAGTTTTTTCCTGAGCAAATTGAACCAACGAGATATTTGTTTTTGGAAATTAAAAGTAACAGAGATGCTTCTGAAAAGTTTAAAGTTTAAAGTTTGACTTCAAAGTTTCCGCTGCAAATAGTTAAGATGCATTTTCATTTTGGAAAAATGCAAAAGTGATGATTAAAATTTAAAAAGGTTGCTTAAAAGTGATTGTTGAAACAATTATGATATGTCATTTTATGACCAACGTTATTGATGGCATGATCATGTTTTGTTGTAATAACATGTGCAAAAGTGATAATCAAAGTGATTATTGTGACAATTATGGTTATGTTATTTTTTAACCAACGTTATTAATGACATAATCATGATTTATTGCAATAAGGTGTGCATTTATCTCTATTTTCTGCCCAACGGTGATATAGATTTAATTGCATAAACAGTTGCATGTTCTAATTTTGACCAACGTTGGATTATTGCATGCAATTGTTGTTATGATATCATTTCATTGTGGTTTAAAGGAGGGTACTACTTGATAAGTTGCATCAAGGATGTTCCAACCCTCAGAGGTGACAACTACACTGAATGAAGAAAGAAGGTCGATTTGTGCTGAGGTGGACTGGGTCCCCACAGCCGATCAGACCAAAAGATCCAGTCAGAAATGACAAGAGAGATGATTCTGCATGGCAGAATAAAAGTGGCTAAGTGCCATTTATAAAGAATACAATTGAGAACTCTATTGTGGGCTCAATTGCAAAGTGTGCTTCCGTATGGGAGTATCTTGAAAGAATAAAGAGCCAGTTCACTGGTTCTTCAAAGATATGTGCGACCCAGCTGCTGTAGCAACTGGTGACAAAAAAGTACACATGGACAGGAAGGATATGGCAAGTGTGCCATATGGTGTAATAATGCTTATGTGGGTGTTGTCTGTGTGTAATGTGAATGAAAAATGTTGTCAGCGTTGGACAAAGAACAAAAGAAAAGAACTGATGAATCATCGAAATTATGGCATTGTCGCTTATGCCATATTTCGAGGGGGAGAATAGAAAGACTTGTTGAAAATGATATTCTTCCTCCATTAGAATTCTCAGACATAGAACAGTGCATCGATTGCATTAAAGAAAAATTTGTAAAGCAAATTAAAAAGGGTGCAAATCGAAGCACATCAACACTAGAAATAATTCACACCGATATATGTGGACCATTTCCTGTGAAAAGTGTGGATGGCTATGATTCGTTCATAACATGCACGGATGATTACTCCTGATATGGTTATATTTATCCAATAAAAGAAAGAATAGAAGCGTTGGATAAATATTCAAAGCTGAAGTTGAAAATCAGCATGATAAAAGAATAAAGATAGTCAGGTCTGATCGTGGAGGGGAGTACTACGGTCGACATACTCCATATGGCCAAGTCCCTGGACCTTTTGCAAGGTTCCTACAGAGACTGGAATAGTCGCCCAGTACTCGATGCCGGGCGAACCTCAGCAGAATGGGGTAGCTGAAAGGCGCAGTACCCTTATGGATATGGTGCGCATATGATGAGCTATTCCACCCTACCATTGGGATTGTGGATTGAGGCGTTAAAAACCGCTATTTACATTCTAAACAGAGTACCAAGCAAATCGGTGCCCAAAACGTCGTATGAGCTATGGACAGGGAGAGTGCCTTCTCTAAACCACCTGAAAGTGTGGGGGAGCCCTGCTGAGGCCAAAGTATTTAATCCAAACATCGCAAAGTTACATACCAAAACAGTCATCTGCCATTTTATTGGCTATCCTGAAAAGTCAAAAGGTTATTGTTTCTACTGCCCAGAGAAATACACAAAGTTTGTGGAAACGAGACATGTTGTCTTCTTAGAGGACGAAATAATGAGGGGGAGCATGGTAGCTCGAAAAATTGATCTTGAGGAGAAGAGGGTGCATGCACCCAATCCGATGACTCAGGAGCCATTTTTGCGCTACCATGTGCACATGTACCGACGATCCCTGCGATTGTGGTGCAAGCGCTGTTGTGACTCCACCCATGACAACGATGAGTGAAAATTCGGAACCTGTCCGTCAGGAGCCGAATGAACCATTTGTTGAGCATGAAAGGGAGCAACAACAGCCACCTCCAGAAGCTGAGCCACAAGTTGAGGAACAGAATGCTCAAGAGAATGTGGCCCCTAGAAGGTCTACAAGAGCTAGAAAATCAGCCATTTCGACTGATTACAAAGTTTACAACATAGAAAGAGTTCATATGGAAGGTGATCCCACTTCATATGAAGAAGCCATGAGAAGCCCAGATTCATCAAAGTGGGTGGAGGCCATGGAAGACGAAATGAGATCGATGAGTGCCAACCATGTTTGGGACTTAGAGAATATTCCTAAAGGAGCCAAAACAGTAGGCTGCAAATGGGTCTACAAAATAAAATATGACTCCAATGGGAATGTTGAAAAGTATAAAGCACGACTTGTGGCAAAAGGATTTACACAAAGAGAAGGAATAGATTACAATGAGACATTTTCTCCGGTCTCATGTAAGGATTCCTTCAGAATCATCATGGCACTAGTTGCACATTTTGATTTAGAGTTGCATCAAATGGATGTAAAGACGGCATTTCTAAATGGGGATTTAGAAGAAAATGTCTACATGAAACAACCTAAGGGTTTTATCATGGAAGGCAAGGAAGAAATGGGATGCCGCCTAAAGAAATCCATTTATGGATTAAAGCAAGCCTCCAGACAGTGGTATCTAAAGTTCAATGAGACAATTAAGAGATTTGGATTTAAAGAAAATATTGAGGACAATTGCGTTTATGCAAAGTTTAAAAGTGGGAAATATATTTTCCTAATCTTGTATGTGGATGATATTCTGCTTGCCAGCAGTGATGTTAGTCTACTGCAAGAGACAAAGAAGTTCTTGTCCTCAAATTTTGATATGAAAGATCTTGGTGAAGCGTCATATGTTTTGGGCATAGAAATTCACCGAGATAGAAACAATGGAGTATTAGGACTATCGCAAAAGGCTTATTTAGAAAAGATTCTAAGTAAGTATAATATGCATAAGTGCAGTGCCACACCTGTCCCTATAGTCAAGGGCGACAGTTTTGGGAAACATCAAAGTCCCCAAAATCAATACGAGCTCGATCAAATGAAAGCGGTTCCATATGCTTCGGCTATTGGAAGCCTACAGTATGCACAAGTGTGCACTCGCCCTGACTTAGCATTTATCACCGGAGTACTCGGTAGATATCAAGAAAATCCAGGTTTTGAACACTGGAAAATGGTAAAGAAGGCATTGCGTTATGTGAAAGGCACAAAGAGTTACATGCTGATTCCCTAGAAATAAGAGGGTATTCAGATGCAGATTTTGCGGGGGATAAAGATGATAGAAAATCCACATCTGGATATGTATTCACCCGCAGGGGGAGCTATTTCGTGGAGAAGTTCCAAACAGACGATAGTTGCATCATCCACGATGTATGCAAAATTTATAGCATGTTATGAAGCCACGGGGCAGGCATTATTGTTAAAGAAATTCATACCCGACTTGAAAGTGGTAGATTGTATTGACAAACCACTAAAGATGTACTGCGACAATGAGCCCGCAGTATTTTATGCTCACAACAACAAGTCGAGTACAGCTACGAAACCGATTGAGGTTAAGTATTATGTTGTGAAACACAAGGTCCAGGATCAAACTATAAGTCTCGAGCATATAAGGACAAAAGATATGCTTGCGGATCCGCTAACGAAAGGCTTGCCACCCAGCGTGTTCAAGGAGCACGTAGCCGGCATGGGTTTAAGGGAAAGTCTTACCTATCCTGGATCATAAGAGGCCCAAAAGTAAAAAATTTTGTTTCAAAACAGAGAAGTGTATTGTGGCTGTCTGATTCTATCGGCAATAGAGCTGTGACGATAAAACATGCTCTATGGACTGATCCAAAATGAAACGAATAAAATGAAAGTATAAAGTTAAAAGAAAAGTTGAGATCAAGGGGGAGAATGTTAGGATTGATCTCCACCGCACCAGAGCCCACGGCTCTGGCTCGACCCCTTGACCTCGTCCGCGCCCTGATCGGGGGCGCCCAACCGCATCTGGTTGGTGGGCCCCTGTCGCCTGCGCAATAAAGAGAGGTGGGGGTCGGTGGCACTCAGCACGAGGTGATCTGGAGCTGCCACTCACCCCACTTACAGACCCACCGATTAGGGTTTGCGCAGTGCCGACGGGAAGCTCCACCGCCACCTCTCTCCCTCGACCTCACGCCGTCGCCGTCGCCACCTCCACCATGTCGACTGCGGCGGATTCCTCCTCGAAGGGAGAAGGTAAACCCACAGTATCTTTACTTCTACCCGGTATTGATCTACACCTAGTCGATCCAGCAAAGTTCACAAAGATCGCCTAAAATCTCTACATTCCCACTCTGAACTCCCCTCGCCATGCTTGGCAACTTGATGCAGTGTCGTTCATGGTCCAATGTTGATTGCTAATACGCAAGTGACAACCTTGGATCAATGGCCTGGGTTAGATATTCCCACAGATATCACCCCACGTGGCCATTGACAGTTTTGAGTATGTTACAACCCAAGAATACAGCATCTTCATCTAGTCATCATATGTTGTCTATTATCTGCAGATAGGAATTGTCAAATAGTGATGAGCTACAATTAGATGACATAAGAATAAGATAGCAAAACACGGTATTCAATTCATGTGTTGTTGGCTTGTTGCAGTTCAACAATAAGATTTCGATTTGCTGCGTATTATAAAGGACGAATGAGTCGGTCTTCAAGTACGAGCAGGTCTTCAAGTACGAGCACAGAGGCCAAGGCCACCATCATAGAGGATCAGATCCCAAGGAATCTCATACAGGTTTAAACAACAGGGAATTTCTTTTCCTGAAAAGAACAGCAAGGATGTTGTAAAAATCTTTTGCAGCTTTAACTGCACTGGAATTCAGCATTAGATAATTCTTATGGAAAACTTTTTGCAGCTATAATCCCACCTGAATTCTACATTGTATAGTCCCTTTATCTGATAACACATAAATCTCCTCTATGTCCTCTTGTAAAGATAGAACTATATTTTATTTTTAAGATACAACTGTACTTTCTTTCTAGTCCACAAGATTAAGGGACTATACAATGTAATACCATTTTTAACTTGATTTTAGAAGTTGTAATAAGTTTCTGAGTCTTAATTTACCCCATTGAACAGCAAAGAGGGACGAGGGTAAAATCCCACGCTCATATGCTGGCTGAAAGGCTGAATGTAAGTAAACTCAGCGGCTTGCATTCGTCTCGATCTTAACTTCTAAGAGATGCCATGCTTGAGATGCAGGAATTACATAGATTGAATTCCTAAGAAAATCTTTTCCATCCACTCTATCACAGTAGTGCAGAGGCTGGGGCTATGCTCCTTTATCGAAAAAAAAAGGATAAACTCAACCGAATATGTTTTTGCTACTGTTCAATAAGAATTTGATTATGAACATTTTAACATCGAATGCAAAGATATAGATCAAAGTTGAGGAAGCAAATCGCCACATATCTTGGAGGAAGGAAAACATGGCCTTCAATGTATCGTTTTCACTTTCGCTGTGGACATCTGCTAAAATGCAACTGCGCCTCAGGAAAGGTGTTAACTAAAGGCTTGTTTGGGGAGTGTGGTATGCACAGGCTTCACTAAGCCCTGAATTTTGAAAAATTCGAAATCCCATATGAACGTATCAAATCATTCTGAATTGTTTTATGTGGTTACATACATATATTTTCTAAGTAACTGTACTTTTTTGTTAAATAATACGTTACATTTTGGTCTATCCCAAATGAATAAACTCGTGACTCTAAAAAGTGTTAAAAACTAGATTTTGCTCCCATATTTGTCTTTTTTGTGTAAGTCAGATATTAAATAATACTTCGATAATTCTTGGGATGTACATGTACTCATGTATTTTTTTTCAGGTTTGTCAAATACTGAAAATATTTTTTCTGATTTTTAAAAGAGCTCCAGGAACCTGGGTTCCATATTGATTATTCGCTTGTTTGGGTCAAATAACTTTGCCAAAACTAAGCTCTGACAAAGTGTGCCTAAAAGTGGAAGCACCATACTTATACAACCTTGTGGCAGTATTTTGTGTCTAGCATCTAGGTCATGTCAGTAAATTGTAGAAGGCCACAACTGTGACAACCAACCAAACAATCAACTAAGAAATTGTGCACTCATCTAAGAAACTGTGCTGAGTCTAACCTAGTGTGGCAAGTTTAGGCTCAGAACTAAACATCCTGTATGTTCCTTATAACCTACTAAATTGCAACTTTAATTTTAGGGAACGCTCAAATAGTAAATAATTACAGAAAGTAATCTCTGGAGCAAACAAGTTCAGTTCTTACATACTGGATATATGCTATTGTGCCGGCTTGCCCTCTAGGCCTCAACGGAGAGCTGGCAAGTTCGAAAAGTTAACAACAACATAAATAAAACACAGGACAGTAAGAACATTGATGTTATCAAGCAATTAATGAGGCAACTAGTCAAACATGTAGAATGTTTGCAATGTACAAACCTGGCAGGAAAGCCCTTCAGCGCAAATGGACCAGACTTATGTATCAACAAAGAATCTCTGATGTACCTCATATTGCTAAAACATAATGAGCACTGAGGCAATACATCTTCATTTCAAAATGATATGACAGGGCATTGAGGCCTAAGCCCACCTCAGAACATAACTTGGAGATTGAGAAATTTCATTTTCCTTCTCAGCATCCTGTGTACTGTCTGGTTTAAACTGATCTCACACTACTCTTCCCATAAGTCTATAATAAGGCCCATATCACACCCCAACGACCACGATCCATGAACAGAATACCAAATGAACATATTATGATTCTACCTGTGCAGATCTCGTCCTCTGCGACAAATACCTTTCAAATGGCCCATAAGTCTGATGATTATTTAATCCATCTTTGTTGGGTCAACCGATCATGTTGGGAAATCAATTCAACTTAGTATTCCTTTAACTGAAATCTAGCACTTATCCTTTGCCCGCAAGTGTATCACTGCAGTAGCTCATACATTCTCAAAAGTAACTGATAAAAACTCAAAAGTTTCTCTGGTTAAATAAAGAGAAATCAACGAGAGCAGACGTAAGTTAGAGAAAACTAGAAGATCGGAATACAAAAAACTAGTGAAGATTCATGATTTCATAGGATAGGATGTGCCAATAACTACATGGAAGACAGAGACTCATTCTCCACCAAAAGCCACAAAAGGAGCTCCAAATGACATATATGAATACTAAAGGACATTGCAAGCCTTGAGAATTCTTACAAAAGATCACTAGAAAGTGAAAATTCAAAGGATAAGACTAATTCATCTCAAGTGCCACAAGCCAATTAAGCTAAACTATTCTAAATTTTACCCAGGATGAGCATACTAGGTTTTGCGGGACTTCGTTACTCTCTCATAGATATCTAGTAAGACAGCAGGGCATGATCTTTTCAGGTGCGCATACCCTTGGGTTGCCACCACATCATCCATTCTGTTTGAAGAGGCGACAAATTCAACACAAGCATCTTTGAGCCTGCTGCACTGATGCTGGTCAGCTAGAGCTAACATGGTCGCAACAGATTCGACATCAAGACTTTTGCAAAGGATGCCTTCACACATCAACTTCAGCCTTTCCAGTGCATACCGATCAGCAGCCACTAGTAAGTGCATAACCATTTCTTTGTTCTCATCGCCATCACCATCATCAACCTGAACATCTTCCATGGAAGGCAACGAATCTGTGTAGATGAAGTGAAGCAATGCCTTGAAAACAGCAGGCTGCATATCTTCGACAGTTATCTTCTGGCTCGTCTTGTCTCCCATCGGTCCATAGAGCTCTGCCTTGAAGACCGGCGACCGCATAGCGAGCACAATCTTGTGCGCAGGGAAAACCTCCCTTTTAACCTCAAATGTCACATCTGCTTCCTCCCCTGTATTTAGCAAATTTCCAAGGTTATCAGACAAGTTTGGTGGTGGCATCTGGACCTCCACGGTGTGTGCAAGAAGTGGTTTCTTGATCACAGTGAGGTCACACTCAATGACGAGGCAGTCATCCTGGAGTAACGCAGACCCCTCGAGCTCGCTTCTCACCACGAGCCCCCCAGCAACCGACTTCTTCCAGCCATCGATAGTACTAAACACCGTGGGAGATTTCAAGCAGGTGGCCACCGGCGACGACAGCCCACTGGCCTTGTTGACCAATCTCATGTCGTAGAGCGCCCTCACCTTAGCAGGCCTGCTCAGGAGGTGGACGAAGACTGGGATGTAGTCCTTGTCCTCCTCGCGTTCGTTGTTTCCGTCAAGGTAGCAGCGGATGCACCATTCGTACCCGCCAACGGAGAAGGGGGCGGACTGGATGGACTCGGTGCTGCCCATGCCCTTATGCAGGCTGTACCCAACGATCTCGAGTGCGAGCGTGGCCCGCGCCGTCGCTGCGGTGGATCTCGACGCCATTCTTTCCATTGGCGTGTGAGATGCTGCCATTGCGAAAGTTTTGGGGTGGGATGGGATGTGAGAGGCTGTGGGTTGAGTACCAAGGGTGGCGGCGCTGGGAGAGCTGGAGCAGGGGAAAGCGTCGAGCCGGTCTGGGAGTGGGTATGGCGGCGAGGCGGGGGAGGCGGCAGGCGGCGACCGGACGGCAGCCTGGCCAAGATGAGTGTTTTGCGCGAGCTATTGTTTGGAGATGGGGACTCGACAGCCCGATGATTGTCAGACAGAGCGAGCGGCCCAAGGGCCGATGGGCCGTGCCCGTGTCACAGCACAGTTTCTCTCGAGCGCGCAAGGCGTAGGTGTCTGGTTCTTGTGGCAATTCCTATTCACCGCTTAATGCGGACGCGATCGCACGCGCCGCATACCCTATCGCATACCCTACCCTAGCCCATTTCCTTTTGTTTTCAACGCTTGTGGATCTTCCTTACGACGGGACTTGAGATGCTTCGCTCGTTTTTTTTTCTTTTCGCTTTTTTCTGTACGAGGTTCCGCTCAACTGTTTTCTTCTTCAGTTTTCCAGCATGTTTCCCTGGTTTTTCTAGTTTCGACATTTTCTTTCTTTTTTCCTTTTCTTCACATTTTTTTACTATTTCGTCCCTTTTTATAATAAATACTCCCTCCGGTCGGATTTAATCGACGCGGAGGGAGGTCTGCTCGTTCGTGCGTTTAGCATGAGGACGCGTCAATTATTTCCGCCCAGAGGTAGTACATGTTTACATACTGAAAAATGCCCATGAGAAAAATAGTTTTACGTTTTTCTTTGATTTTTTGTTTAAATAAAATAGTTTAATTTGAAAAACTTCAAATAATATAATTATATAAATTGAAAAATCGTTCAAATAAAAATGTTCATATTTAAAATATGTTCAAATAACATAAATGTTCATCTTGAAAAAATGTTTGAATAACATAAATGTTCATAGTAGGAAGTCGTTTAGGTAACAAAGTATGTTCATGGATTTTAAAAAAATTCACGGTCCAGAAAATGTTCACATGTTCAAAAAATATTATTTGCGGGTCAAAAAAATGTTCACAGATCAAACAAAAGTATTCACAAGTTTCTAAAAAAGCATATTCGCGGACACGTGAGCTTTTTTTTTGTTTTCAAGTTGGTTTTTCTTTGTTTCTCTACCTGTTTTTTCCGGTCAGAACTTTTTCAATTTAGAAATTTTTTCAAGTTTAACTTTTTCAGATTCGAACAATTTTTAATTTTGACCATTCTATAAATATGAACATTTTGTAATTTGAACATTTCAATTTGAACATTTTCTAGGTTTGAACATTTTTTAAGTTTGAACATATTTTAGATTTGAACATTTTTTTTAACTTAAACATTTTTTAAGTTTGAACAATTTTAGATTTGAACATTTTCTATTTGAATTTTTTAAATTTGAATTTTTTAATCTAACTTTTTAAATTTCAACCTTTTTAAACTGAACTTTTTTAAGTTCAAACTTTTTCAGAATTGAATTTTCAAAATTTTAGCAGTTTTAGTTCATTAATGGTACAAAAAAAATGTACATGAAAAATGTTCAAGCTATTCTATTTTAATGATGTAGCAATGTACACATACTCTATGAACAGAACGGTACAAAAGAAAAAAAAAAGAACGAGACATGGAATAGTTAGAAAAGCTATTCATTCACGTGCTTTCCTTCAACTCACATATTCGTACGTACGTACATACTGTATGAGCCATCGATCGGTTTTGGAGCGCACATCCAACTCCAACACGACGCCGTCGAGGTGCGGACGAACTTTGGGCCGGCCCACTAAACCGAATCCTTCAGGCGGAGATTTCAAGTTGTCCCGCTTAAAGCGTACAATAGGAGCTCCCGGTTCTTGTCCGGTATGCCGTATGCACTACATCCACAAGTCCACAACAGAGTACACAGATCACACGCAGATGATAAGACCTTTCCCTGAACAATAACGCAGATGAAAAGAATAACAAAAAAACGCAGATGAAAAGACTAACAAAAAACGCGGATGAAAAGACCAGGGTAAGATGACACGAAACAAAGAACATAAACGAAAATTAATCGCTAGTAAGGAACAATACCCAGCTGACTGATAAAAGTACATCACACACCGTGTGGCTCTTGCAATTACATAAATCAAAGTGGTGCTACACCTCTGGAGCCTAGCAAGAATAAAAAAAAGGAAATTATGTCGAGTTGCCCGAGATATTTACGAATCTATTGCGGAACAAAATTTAGTGAAGTTTACCCAAAGTTGACGTTGTGGCGTTTTGCTCCTTGGTGAGGGGTCCCTGAGATTGATGATTAAACCAGTGCATCGATCCACACATGACGTATGGAGCGTCATCGTCAAACAAGACTCACCGACCTTGGACAAATACAAAGAAGTTTCATCTTCCATCCCCGCCCCCGGCAATGCGTTCATATTGCTAGAACACATCCTCATATTATAATGTTATTTTGGGCCTAAAATCCTACCTCCGAACATGGCCAAATTTCCTCCGTACCATCTTCTAACTAGGACGTAAAAAGTGAAAATCGAAGACCACATACATAATTAAGTTACAAGAACAAACAAAAATAGAAAAAACAGAGGAGTAGTTATATCAATTTCTTATAGTAGAATAAGCTACTCATTTCCCTCTGAAAATTCCGCCAAAAAAAACCTAAAGGACACAACAAGCCTTGGTTCGTCCTCCAAAAGAGCTCTAGAAGTGAAAAATCAAAAATGGTGATATATTACTACTAGTTCATACTATTAGGTGTGACTACATGTCAACTAAGATGGGGCACACTAAATTTTGCGAGACTTTATCACTCTCTCGAAGATATCTAGTAAGACACCAGGGCATGATCTTTTCAAGTGCACATACTCTTCGCGCGCCACCACATCATCCATTGCATTTGAGGACGTGAGAAATTCAACGCAAGCATCTTTGATCCTGTCGCAGCGATGCTGATCAGCCTGATCGGCTAGAGCTAGCATGGCTCCCACGCTCTTGACATCAATACTTTTGCAGAGAATGCATTGGCAAACCATCTTCATCCTTTACATGGCATGCCGATCCGCGGCCACCAGCAGGTGCTTAGCCATTTCGACGTTCTCGTCGTCGTCAGGATCGTCATACTCGGAAGGCAGCGAAACTGTGTAGATGAAGTGGAGCAGCCCCATGAAAACGACGCGCTGCATGTCCTTGACAGGTATGTCGCGTTTCCCCTTTTTCTTTCATCGCGTTCTTGCGACTTGCGAGCTGCATGTCCAAGCTCTTTTGCATGCTGTACCCAACAATCTCGAACGCGAGTGTGGCCCGGGCTGTTGCTAGGGAGCACCTCGACGCCATCCGTTTCGTTGGTCTCTGGGATGCTGCAGCCATTGCGAGGATTAATGCCGTGTGGTGTGGGCTACAGACAAGGTTTGTTTAGGGTTTTGGGCAAGCGATCAAGAGTACTCCCACACGAGGGTTGCGAAATTGGCAGGCTATGTCGGTTTAGCTCCAATGTTACGCAGGCGCCGGCTTCCACGGTCCGAGAAGTCGAGATCGATTCCAGTTTAGGAACACTACGGGAAAATCAGGCGCTGCCGTGCAGCATATCATTGCCGTGAGGCACCGCACGGCAAAGACTTCTTTGCCGTGCGACGCCAGAGGCACGCACGGCAAAGAATATGTGCACGGCAAAGTTACAGGGTGGCGCACGGCAAAGATACAGAGCACGGCAACCTCACCCGTGCCTCACGGCAACGTCCCCTCGCACGGCAAAGTCCCTCAAACACGCACGGCAAAGAAATCATGACGGCAAAGGCAAAAGAAGGCCGCACGGCAAAGAAACTGTGCTCGGCAAAGGACTGGGACGTTGCCGTGGGCTTCTCTTTGCCGTGAGGCCAGATAAACACGGCAAAGGAGCCTTTGCCGTGCGACTCCTTCTTTGCCGTGCGCCATACTTCATTTTATTTGTTTTTCTTTCTATTTTATTTCATCTCATACTTATATTTATTTTTTTATTAGTTTCACTTTTTGATGAATATTTATTAGTGTAACTTAAGACAATGTGCAATACAAAATTACTCTCCATGTTCATCCCCACATATATCAGGGTTTCGGAGCAATTAATACGCGCTTCGGAAAATCTGCTAAGTGTTATCGCCCAAATGTGAGGAAGGTCACACCGGGGAGCTACTTTTGCACAATTACACCTTGCATCACACTTTGACACATAGCATAGGCCCACATGCAAGATTTGGTGGGGTTCCAGTGTTCCGGCGGTCGTTCTCCCCCTCCTAGCTCCCCAAAACAGAACGCGTGCCCCGGCGGGTCTACCCCCTAGATTTCTCCGCGAGGGTGCACCAATGTAACTTTTCATTCTTTTAGGTTTGTTTAGGACATATACACATGGAGAACCAAGATTGGGACCCTTTGGCACATATACCCGCAGCTCGAGCCATTATCACACGATCGAGGGTGTGCCTGATCTACTGGTTAGGGTTTGGTGTAGGGTTAGGGCTAGGGTTTAGGGGGTAGGGCTAGGGTTTAGGTTAAAGGTAAGTATTTATGGTTAGGTATAGGTTTAGGGTATAGGGTTAGGGTTAGGGTTTATGATGCATGGTTCTGCAGCTCCGGCGTCGTGGTTTAGGGTTTTAGAGGGGTTTTAGTGCTCGAAGCCTCCCGGTTAGGGTTTAGGGTTTAGGGGAGCTACTTTTGCACCATTAGACCTTGCACCACACTTTGGAACATATCATAGGCCCACATGCAAGATTTGGTGGGGTTCGGTGCTCCGGCGGTCGTTATCCCCTCCTCCCCCAAAACAGCGGAACATGTGCCCCGGCGGGTCTACCCCCTAGATTTCTCCGCGCGAGGGTGCACCAATGTAACTTTTCATTCTTTTAGGTTTGTTTAGGACATATACACATGGAGAACCAAGATTGGGACCCTTTGGCACATATACCCGCAGCTCGAGCCATTATCACACGATCGAGGGTGTGCCTGGTTAGGGTTTGGTGTAGGGTTAGGGCTAGGGTTTAGGGGTAGGGCTAGGGTTTAGGTTAAAGGTAAGTATTTATGGTTAGGTATAGGTTTAGGGTATAGGGTTAGGGTTAGGGTTTATGATGCATGGTTCTGCAGCTCCGGCGTCGTGGTTTAGGGTTTTAGAGGGGTTTTAGTGCTCGCCTCCCGGGTTTAGGGTTTAGGGTTTAGGGGAGCTACTTTTGCACCATTAGACCTTGCACCACACTTTGACACATATCATAGGTCCACATGCAAGATTTGGTGGGGTTCCGGTGCTCGGCGGTCGTTATCCCCCTCCTTCCCCCAAAACAATGGAACATGTGCCCGGCGGGTCTACCCCCCTAGATTTCTCCGCGCGAGGGTGCACCAATGTAACTTTTCATTCTTTTAGGTTTGTTTAGGACATATACACATGGAGAACCAAGATTGGGACCCTTTGGCACATATACCCGCAGAGCCATTATCACACGATCGAGGGTGTGCCTGATCTACTGGTTAGGGTTTGGTGTAGGGTTAGGGCTAGGGTCTAGGGTTTAGGGGAGCTACTTTTGCACCATTACACCTTGCATCACACTTTGACACATAGCATAGGCCCACATGCAAGATTTGGTGGGGTTCCGGTGCTCCGGTCGTTCTCCCCTCCTCCCCCAAAACAGGAACGTGTACCCCGGCGGGTCTACCCCTAGATTTCTCCGCGCGAGGGTGCACCAATGTAATTTTTCATTCTTTTAGGTTTTTTAGGACATATACACATGGAGAACTAATATTGGGACCCTTTGTCACATACACACGCAGCTCGAGCCATTATCACATGATCGAGGGTGTGCCTGATCTACTGGTTAGGGTTAGGTGTAGGGTTAGGGCTAGGGTTTAGGGGTAGGGCTAGGGTTTAGTTTAAAGGTAAGTATTTATGGTTAGGTATAGGTTTAGGGTTTAGGGTTAGGGTTAGGGTTTATGATGCATGGTTCTGCAGCTCCGGTGTTGTGGTTTAGGGGTTTAGAGGGGTTTAGGGCACGAAGCCTCCCCAATTTAGGGTTTAGGGTTTAGGGGAGCTACTTTTGCACCATTACACCTTGCACCACACTTTGACACATAGCATAGGCCCACATGCAAGATTTGGTGGGGTTCCGGTGCTCCGTCGTTCTCCCCCTCCTCCCCCAAAACAACGGAACGTGTGCCCCGGCGGGTCTACCCCCTAGATTTCTCCGCGTGAGGGTGCACCAATGTACTTTTTCATTCTTTTAGGTTTGTTTAGGACATATACACATGGAGAACCAAGATTGGGACCCTTTGGCACATACACCCGCAGCTCGAGCCATTATCACACGATCGACGGTGTGCCTGATCTACTAGTTAGGGTTCGGCGTAGGGTTAGGGCTAGGGTCTAGGGTTTAGGGGAGCTACTTTTGCACCATTACACCTTGCACCAAACTTTGACACATAGCATAGGCCCACATGCAAGATTTGGTGGGGTTCCGGTGCTCCGCGGTCGTTCTCCCCTCCTCCCCCAAAACAACGAACGTGTACCCGCGGTCTACCCCTAGATTTCTCCGCGCGAGGGTGCACCAATGTACTTTTTCATTCTTTTAGGTTTGTTTAGGACATATACACATGGAGAACCAATATTGGGACCCTTTGTCACATACACACGCAGCTCGAGCCATTATCACACGATCGACGTGAGCCGGATCTACTGGTTAGGGTTAGGTGTAGGGTTAGGGCTAGGGTTTAGGGGGTAGGGTTAGGGTTTAGTTTAAAGGTAAGTATTTATGGTAGGTATAGGTTTAGGGTTTAGGGTTAGGGTTAGGGTTTATGATGCATGGTTCTGCAGCTCCGGTGTTGTGGTTTAGGGGTTTAGAGGGGTTTAGGGCACGAAGCCTCCCCAATTTAGGGTTTAGGGTTCAGGGGAGCTACTTTTGCACCATTACACCTTGCACCACACTTTGAAACATAGCATAGGCCCACATGCAAGATTTGGTGGGGTTCCGGTGCTCCGGCGGTCGTTCTCCCCCTCCTCCCCCCAAAACAGCGGAACGTGTGCCCCGGCGGGTCTACCCCCTAGATTTCTCCGAGGGTGCACCAATGTACTTTTTCATTCTTTTAGGTTTGTTTAGGACATATACACATGGAGAACCAAGATTGGGACCCTTTGGCACATACACCCGCAGCTCGAGCCATTATCACACGATCGACGGTGTGCCTGATCTACTAGTTAGGGTTTGGCGTAGGGTTAGGGCTAGGGTCTAGGGTTTAGGGGAGCTAATTTTGCACAATTACACCTTGCACCACACTTTGACACATAGCATAGGCCCACATGCAAGATTTGGTGGGGTTCCGGTGCTCCGGCGGTCGTTCTCCCTCCCTCCCCCAAAACAGCGGAACGTATACCCGGGGTCTACCCCTAGATTTCTCCGCGAGGGTGCACCAATGTACTTTTTCATTCTTTTAGGTTTGTTTAGGACATATACACATGGAGAACTAATATTGGGACCCTTTGTCACATACACACGCAGCTCGAGCCATTATCACACGATCGACGGTGTGATCTACTGGTTAGGGTTAGGTGTAGGGTTAGGGCTAGGGTTTAGGGGGTAGGGCTAGGGTTTAGTTTAAAGGTAAGTATTTATGGTTAGGTATAGGTTTAGGGTTTAGGGTTAGGGTTAGGGTTTATGATGCATGGTTCTGCAGCTCCGGTGTTGTGGTTTAGGGGTTTAGAGGGGTTTAGGGCACGAAGCCTCCCAATTTAGGGTTTAGGGTTTAGGGGAGCTACTTTTGCACCATTACACCTTGCACCACACTTTGACACATAGCATAGGTCCACATGCAAGGTTTGGTGGGGTTCCGGTGCTCCGGCGGTCATTCTCCCCTCCTCCCCCCAAAACAGCGGAACGTGTGCCCCGGCGAGTCTACCCCTAGATTTCTCCGCGCGAGGGTGCACCAATGTACTTTTTAGTTCTTTTAGGTTTGTTTAGGACATATACACATGGAGAACCAAGATTGGGACCCTTTGGCACATACACCCGCAGCTCGAGCCATTATCACACGATCGACGGTGTGCCCGATCTACTAGTTAGGGTTCGGCGTAGGGTTAGGGCTAGGGTCTAGGGTTTAGGGGAGCTACTTTTGCACCATTACACCTTGCACCACACTTTGACACATAGCATAGGCCCACATGCAAGATTTGGTGGGGTTCGGTGCTCCGCGGTCGTTCTCCCTCCTCCCCCCAAAACAATAACGTGTACCCCGGCGGGTCTACCCCCCTAGATTTCTCCGCGCGAGGGTGCACCAATGTACTTTTTCATTCTTTTAGGTTTGTTTAGGACATATACACATGGAGAACCAAGATTGGGACCCTTTGGCACATAGACCCGCAGCTAGAGCCATTATCACACGATCGACGGTGAGCCGGATCTACTGGTTAGGGTTAGGTGTAGGGTTAGGGCTAGGGTTTAGGGGTAGGGCTAGGGTTTAGTTTAAAGGTAAGTATTTATGGTTAGGTATATGTTTAGGGTTTAGGGTTAGGGTTAGGGTTTATGATGCATGGTTCTGCAGCTCCGGCGTCGTGGTTTAGGGATTTAGAGGGGTTTAGGGCTCGAAGCCTCCCCAGTTTAGGGTTTAGGGTTTAGGGGAGCTACTTTTGCACCATTAGACCTTGAACCACACTTTGACACATAGCATAGGTCCACATGCAAGGTTTGGTGGGGTTCCGGTGCTCCGGCGGTCGTTCTCCCCCTCCTCCCCCCAAACAGCGGAACGTGTGCCCCGGCGGGTCTACCCCTAGATTTCTCCGCGCGAGGGTGCACCAATGTACTTTTTCATTCTTTTAGGTTTGTTTAGGACATATACACATGGAGAACCAAGATTGGGACCCTTTGTCACATACACCCGCAGCTCGAGCCATTATCACACGATCGACGGTGTGCCTGATCTACTAGTTAGGGTTCGACGTAGGGTTAGGGCTAGGGTCTAGGGTTTCGGGGAGCTACTTTTGCACCATTACACCTTGCACCACACTTTGACACATAGCATAGGCCCACATGCAAGATTTGGTGGGGTTCCGGTGCTCCGGCGGTCGTTCTCCCCTCCTCCCCCAAACAGCGGAACGTGTACCCCGGCGGGTCTACCCCCTAGATTTCTCCGCGCGAGGGTGCACCAATGTACTTTTTCATTATTTTAGGTTTGTTTAGGACATATACACATGGAGAACCAAGATTGGGACCCTTTGGCACATACCCGCAGCTAGAGCCATTATCACACGATCGACGGTGAGCCGATCTACTGGTTAGGGTTAGGTGTAGGGTTAGGGCTAGGGTTTAGGGGTAGGGCTAGGGTTTAGTTTAAAGGTAAGTATTTATGGTTAGGTATAGGTTTAGGGTTTAGGGTTAGGGTTAGGGTTAGGGTTTATGATGCATGGTTCTGCAGCTCCGGCGTCGTGGTTTAGGGATTTAGAGGGTTTAGGGCTCGAAGCCTGGTTTAGGGTTTAGGGTTTAGGGGAGCTAATTTTGCACCATTAGACCTTGCACCACACTTTGACACATATCATAGGTCCACATGCAAGGTTTGGTGGGGTTCCGGTGCTCCGGCGGTCGTTCTCCCCCTCCTCCCCCAAAACAGCGGAACGTGTGCCCCGGCGGGTCTACCCCCCTAGATTTCTCCGCGCGAGGGTGCACCAGTGTACTTTTTCATTGAAAAGCATGATACATACATTATTTAATAATACACATGTTTAAAAAATAGGTTTAATATAATTTGGAAATAAACTTGAATGTTGATGATAATCAAAATGGTAAAAAAAAGCCTTTGCCGTGTATAGGCGCACGGCAAAGAGACCTGCCGCACGGCAAAGGGTCCTTTGCGCACGGCAAAGGCATCACCGCACGGCAAAGGGCCCTTTGCGCACGGCAAAGGCTCCACCGCACGGCAAAGGCCATTTGCCGCACGGCAAAGAGGGGCACACGGCAACGTTGCCGATAAGGCAAAACAAGGTCACGCGTGCGTCCCGACCAGAACGCACACCTCCACCCCCACCTATCCTCCTCCTCCCACACGACCGCCGCCGCCGCCGTCCGCTGCCCCGCCCTCACCTCCGCCGCGCGCGTCGAGCTCCAGCACCGCGCGCGCCCACACCTCCGCCGTCCACCACCAGGCCGCCTCCGTGCCGCATCCGCCCCCACCTCGCGCCTGCCACATCCGGCCCCCTCCTCCCATCTACCACCAGGCCGCCTTCATGCCATTGGCGCCGCGCGCCCGAGCTCGGTAGCGCGCTTGGGGCTGCCGCCCCTGGTCCCTGCTTCCCTTGTCCCCGTCGAGCTGCCACCACCACCCGGGGCTGCCGCCCCTGCCCGTGCTGCTCGCCCCCGGCCACCACCACCCGCCACCACCCACCTCAGCTTCGACCGCCACCACCCGCTTCAGCTCCGTCCGCCACCACCTGTAGGTAAGATATTAGCTAGTGTAGATTGTAATGTAGGATTTAGTGTTGATTTTAGTGTAGTATAGGATTTAGTTAATGTAATGTAGTATAAATTAGAAATAGGATTTTAGTTTAGTATGAATTAGAAATAGGATTTTAGTTTAGTATAAGATTTTAGTGTTTAGTATAAATTAGAAATAGGAATTTAGTTTTGAAAAAGGTGTTTATGATACGGATATGTTAAAACTAGGCCCATATGGCAAAAACAAGATAATGTGACGGAAGGAAATTCTTTATGGTGAAGTAATATTGTTATACCACTATTGTAAAAAATTCTTGTTCACTTGCATGACTATTTTATTTTTTCGTTATGCAGGCGATGCTTCGAGGTGGACACGAGGGGCGGCGTCGCGGGGGTGTTTGACGGACGTTCCGGATCTTCTTTGGCGATTCTCTTAGAGGGTCGTTGATCTTCTTCGCCGGTTGTTGATCACGCTTCGAGGGTGAGAATCCGTTCGCCTCTCTTGTACCTAGGTTTTTTTGCTGGTCTAGATCACCAAGTCTGTCGCGATACCTAGGCGTCTCTTCCCGACCGTAAGGGTTACGCGGATAAATATGCATTAGTGGTCTCGCATATTATGAACCGTAACTCTTACGGCATTTATCGGGACAGCCGGCGGATGCGTAGTTGGGTACGTTCTCCGTGCTCTACCCCGATCCGAGACAGGATTTCGGTAGCGCCTCCCCGTTGTTCTCCGGATGCACACCCCTCTCGGCTTTTTGCCGAGACGTGTATCGGGAGAGCAGCGGGGAGGTGCTGCCGAAATTCTGTCTCGGATCGGGGTAGAGCTGGGAGAACGTACTCAATCTACGGATCCGGCGGCTGCTAGGAGCCCACCTAGTAGAGTTTCAGGTTGATGCACGCGTAAAAAAATAAAGATATGATGCATTTATTTCCTATTTGATATATAAATGCTATGTTCGTCTGTTTTGTTGCTGATTAGAGGATGGATAATCGTGGCTGGATGTACGATGGCAGAATCAGTCAGTGGAACTATACTGATGAATGGGGAGAAAAGACCGAGCAGTTTGTGGATAGGGCGTTTGCCATCCCTAGCAGACCTATAAGTGTTTGGTGCCCTTGTAGTAAGTGCGCTAACCGAAAGGCACAGGACAAGGAAACTATGAGTATGCACCTGATCAAGTTTGGGTTCACACCGTCCTACAGGATTTGGACTTACCATGGAGAAAAGGCAAAGAAACGTGCTAGGAAGGAGGTGCGGCAGATTCAACCTAGGGGGGAATATGACACTGGTTTTGATAGGTGCTTAGAAAACTTGGCTAATGGTAATGTGCCTGAAAGCCCTCATGTAGAGGTGGAGACACCTCAGGATGCGGAGACAAGTGAGGACCCGGAGGAAAACACAAAGGAGTATTATGAGGCTCTGTTTGCTTCGCAGAAACCCCTACATGAAAATACAGAGGTTACCCAACTAGATGCCATCGCTCGCCTTATGGCCTTGAAGTGCCATAGGAACTTGTGCAGAGATGGGTTCGATGAACTTCTGGTCATCGTAGGCAGCCTTCTGCCGAAAGGGCACCTCTTGCCGCAAAACTTCTACTATTCGACCAAATTGCTCAGTGACCTTAAGATGTCATCTCAGCAGATACACGCTTGTCCAAAGGGATGCATGCTATTCAGAGAGGAGCACGCCGACACAAATTATTGCATCAAATGCAATTCCTCTAGGTACTTTGAGGTAGACCGCAATGGTGATGGTCAGAAGAGGCAGACCACGGTTGCCAAGAATATCCTCCGCTATCTTCCAGTTCTACCGAGGATCCAGCGGCTCTTCATGACCGAGGATACTGCCCAACAGATGAGGTGGGCCGTGGAAGGAAACAGATACACCGACAAGATGATACATCCGTCGGATGGTACTGCATGGAAGAACTTTGTCAAGAAATTTCCACTGAAAGCAGGTGACCCGAGGAGCGTAGCAGTTGCGATATCAACCGATGGGTTCAATCCATATGGTATGTCGGCTGCAGTATACAGTTGTTGGCCAGTGTTTGTTATTCCCATGAACCTCCCCCCTGGCGTCTGCATGAGATCAGAGAACATGTTTGTGTCGATGATAATCCCAGGGCCCAAATACCCGGGTAAGAACATGAATGTGTACCTGGAACCGCTGGTGGATGACTTGGTTCGTGGTTGGGAAGGTCGCGGGATCCGAACATATGACGCATCAAAGAAGGAGTACTTCGATATGTATGTGTGGTACCACACGTCCCTGCATGACCTGCCAGCACGTGCTTTGTTCTGCGGGTGGTGTACACATGGGAAGTGGCCTTGCCCACAGTGCAGGCAGGCCGTGACTTTCTTCTGGCTAAACAAGGGAGGCAAGTATTCATGCTTTGATGAAGCTCGACAGTTCCTTGAGCGGAGGCATGCATACAGGAGTGATGTAAAGAGTTTCAAGAAAGGCCGTGTTGTCCGTGGCCCGAAGCCAATTCCGAAGACCGGAACGGAAATCAAGGCCGAGTTAGATGCTCTTAAGCCTAGCCCTGATGGGAATGGTTTCTTGGGATATGGGGAGACACACCAATGGACTCACAAGCCGTGCTTATGGAAGCTCCTTACTTTGAGTTTCTCGAGCTCCCGCATAACATTGATGTAATGCACACCGAGAAGAATATCAGTGAAGCCATTTGGAGCACGATTGTGGACACCGAGAAGACGAAGGATAACATAAAGGCTCGAATTGATCAAGAAATGTGGTGCGATAGGCCGGAGTTGAACATGCAGCCACCTCATGGTGCCAAAAAAACTTGGACTAAGCCACACGCTCCGTTCTGCCTCACAAAGGCCCAAAAAAGGGAGGTCTTCCAATGGATGAAGGACTCCTTGTTTTTCCCTGATGGGTTCGCAGCCAACTGGATGAGGGGTCTGAACATTGAAACGTTGCGAGTACAAGGACTGAAGAGTCATGACTACCACATATGGCTTGAGCGGATAATGCCGGTGATGATTCGAGGCTATGTCCCTGAGAAGACTTGGCGAGTGCTAGCGAGGTTGAGTTTTTTCTTCCGCCAGATTTGTGCTAGGGAGTTAGACACTAAAGTGATTGAGAAGCTGGATGAAGAGGCACCCGTGTTGCTTTGCGATCTAGAGAAGATCTTTCCTCCAGGGTTCTTTAATCCGATGCAACATATGATCCTGCACCTCGCGGAGGAATGCTTAAAGGGGGGCCGAATTGGGGCCGTTGGCAGTTTGGTCCCGAGAGAGAAACACAAAAGCTTCGTCAAATGACTGGCAATAAATGCAAGATCGAAGCATCCATAGCCGAGGCAGTCCTGAACGTGGAGGTGGCAAACTTCACCACTAAGCACTATGATCCCAACATTCCCACAAAGCACAACCCGGTCCTCCGTTACAATGCCGCCAACAATGAAGAAGTACCCAAGCTTAGCATCTTCGTGGGGCTTGGTGGCAAGTCAAGTGGCTCGAAGCCGTACAGAACGGACCTGCAGGAGCGGACCTTGATCCACTCGTATGTCTTGAACACCATGGTCGAAGTGAAGCCGTACATCGAGTAAGTGCGAACCATTTAGTTATTCGCAAACATTCACTCGTATTTGCGTGGCTAACTCTTCCTCTTTTCATCGGTATAGGCAATTCAAGGCTATACATTGGAAGAATACCCACAGGGAGCCTACCCCGGAAGAATCCAAGCAAATTTTCGATAAGGGCGGCGGTTTCGGTTTCAGTAGCTGGTTCTGTAATTTGGTACTTTTCTATCCAAATTAGCTAGCACTTCCGACATTTATCGGTCATTTCTCGTTCTAAACTTCTCGTGCTAAACTTGTAGGCAAGAACTGACAAAGAGATGAAGTCAGAGCTAAGAAAAATTGCTAGGGGCTTTGACCATTCCCTCGAAGCGTTCAACTCCTATGACGTGAACGGGTATCGCTTCCAGACCCATAAATACACAACAAGCCGGCCCAACGCGAAGACAATAAATAGCGGGGTGGTATGTCAAGGTGACGATGGGCTCCATTACTATGGAAGAGTCGAGGATATATACGAGCTGAATTACGGGTTTCAGAAAGGGCTAAATCCCGTCGTCTTCAAATGTCATTGGTTTGACCCACGTCGGGTGAGACGGGATCCTGAAATTGGGTTGGTCGAAGTTGAAAGGAACTCTGTTTATAAGGGAGAGGATGTGTACATCTTGGCTACCCAGGCCTTTCAAGTATTCTATCTCCCGTACGCGTGCAGAAACCCGACAAAACGTCTACATGGATGGGATGTTGTGATGACGGTGCCTTCACGCAATAGGCCGCCCCCGCCAAACAAGGACGATTACCGCCGCGTAGACCCCTCAGCAAAGAGTGTCGAGTTCTATCAGGAAGAAGGGCTCCCCGGGCATTTCACAATCGCCTTGCCGACTATCGATGACATGGTCGTAGACGATGAACAAGAAGATGCGGGCATGGATGGGGACAATGCAGAAGATGAAGCTGAGGATGTTTGTGCCCCGGAAGACCTGAGTTTGCTCGAGGCGTTCAGAGCAGGGATTGACCTCGATGCAGATGGACCACCTCCAGGTTTCATTGATGATTATTGGTTCGCCGAGCCTGATGACGATGAGGAGACACGCGGTCCAATCACGGATGGCGACACAGGCTACTGATCTATGTAGTAGTAATTGTGAGGCTAGCCTATTTGTAATAACTCTGTGTAATAGTGATTGTCTAGCTAGATTATTTGTAAGAACTCCGTGCTATGTTTGAGAGAACTCTATGCTAGCTATTTGTTGCTTCCACTAATTAATGTTCATCCTTTTGCATTATTGTTGCTTTCATTAATGTTCATCTACTTATATTTCTGTTGCTTTCACTAATATTTATCTCTTTACAATATTGCGTACTAATAAACCACTCTCTTCATTTGTGTTTGCAGGTGATTGAAGCATGCCGCCAAAAAAAGGGGTGGCGGTCTTAAAAAGAAGCTCAAGGACTTGGTAGGTGTAGGGACTTCGAGGCGGGGCCGAGCTACTACCCCCCTCCTAGCCCCCCTCCTGTCGCTCCCACAGGGCGGCCGCGTAGGAAGAATGCGACGCGGGTACTCACTCCTAGTCCTAGCCCCCCTCCCGCAGCCGATGATGATGACGAGGAGGAGGACCAGGAGCACCACGGGGGTGGGGAGGACCAGGAGGAGGAGGGGGTGGGGAGGACCAGGAGGAGGAGGGGGGTGGGGAGGACCAGGAGGAGGAGGGGGACGAGGAGGACCTCTCGGAGGATGAGGGGTTGGGGAACTTAGTGTTCGATCCTGATCAAAGCCTAGATTGGGAAGAGCCGGCGGATTACCAGTACGTTCCAGCTGTGGAGAGGCTGAGGCCACGTGATAGGAAGCCATATCGGCGTGGGATAACACAGCTCCCTGCGCTGAAGGACTGGTGCTACAGGCACGTTGTTCTACAGCCCTATGGAAGGAGGTTGTAATAACCCAGAACATAGGAACAACGAAGGGTAGATTTAGAAATGGGATGTGCATTTCATCGCAAAACGGGGGAAATTTTCGCGCCTTATTGCAACTAAACCTAAGAGGGATCGAGGTTCTCTCTCATTTTGCACTTAGGGTTAGGCAATGTGAGTTAGGGAAATTTCGACATGATCTCTTTTGTATCTTGTTGATTTGGGGAATTGATTTCATTTGACAAGTGTTAATACATTTAACAATAAGCATTGAACAATATCAAAATAGAATTCATAATTTAAAACACAACTTATGAATTCAAACAACTTTGAATTTCAAAGTGAATCATAAATACAATGTTTATTCCAGAATATACATGTTACATAAATCAAAAGCTCATAAACAAAAACTTGGGCTTTATTGATATCACAACACAGATTACAAAGTCTTTACAATATTCTTGATACAAGAATTGATAAATAATAAACAGAAATGAAAATAAAGATTACAATATTATTCCTAAACTAAAACCTAGACTATATGACTTGAAGTATATCTTCTGGCCATGTCCATCTTCACAAACCTGCAATAATAAAACACCAACACTAGCCAGAATATAAGTGTTAACACAAGGTTCAGTTTGGACAGTTAGCAAATAACACAATATTCAGTTTGGACAGAACCAAGTGACATGCACACTTGTGCTTGTCCAAAACCAGGGACAGCACAAGATAAGGGCAGCAGCAGACCAAACCTGAGCACCACCAGGCTCAAGTTTCAGCATATGAGAGCACACAGCTCAAGTGTGCTGGGCAGCAACAGCAAGGCCATGCAACAGATTAGTCACCAAGCAAGCCAGGCTTGTGTGTCAATGCAGGATAGAAGCAGGGTTCATATAAAAGGGGCACAAACCCTAGAAATCATAACCAGTCGACCAGATAAGATTCACCAGGTAAGGGTGAAGCAAGAACAAGCTCAGTTCATCCAGTTCTTGAGCAAGAACAGAACCAACACACACAACCACTTAAGCCACCAGAAATCATGGTGACCTAGAAGATCATCCAAGATCTGGAGGTGAAGGGCTGTGAACAAACCCAAGTCTGCATCAACAAAACATTTCTTTCTAGGAGCTGGAACAAGGTATACCTAGTTCCTGGAAAAGATCCAATGGATCTAATCCATCATATGCATAAGCATGGGATGAGCAGATGCTCATATGGGTAGATCATCACTTGGTTTTCACCAAGGATTACTGCCAGTCAAAAGCTACTAAGATAGAAACCATCCAGATACAGATCATGTGCACAGAAGCTAGAAATCATGCACAGATGCACACACTAGCAAGATCACATGCACAGATAGCACCAGTAGATAGCAAAGATTAGCAGCCAAGACTACACAGAAAATCCTAAGCATGCAACCATCAGAAACCCTAGATTTCTTCACAGGCAAGCATATTGGCATTCATAGTTACTATGATCCCCAAATATGCAAGCAAAGATGAGTAGCCAACAAGATCCAACCAACTAGGTGAGCAACCAGTCAGTAGCAAGGCTACTGAGGTCACATCACACTTAGCACCAATTAAGAGAAAGCCAAATAGATCACATCACTATCCAGAAATGGATTCAGACTTTAATTGCTTGTAAAAGAATCATGAACAGCAAATTCATATACAAGCAAGTCATTTAAATCATCACTGCATAAGCAGTTCATCATAATTAAGTAATCCAAGCATGAATTTATCACAGATCCATGCTAAGCATGACAGCAGCATACTGTTAAGCAATACAAATTAATTCATAGCCACTAGAGCAAGTCTAGATAGCTTAAAATGAGCAACAGCACAAGTAAGCAACAGCACAGTGATGCTTGAGCATCAGCATCACCAGATAAGTGAATCATTTAACCACAGTATTAGCCAGTAAGCCATCACTGACAATCAATTGATCAAATGGATCAATCATAGCAAGCCAAGTTACACAGAGAGGTTAGCCAACAAGCAAGAAATGATCCAATGGATCATTGGCTTGCAGAGGTAGCACTGAAGCATATCACAGGCACCTCTGGCACACACACAAGTGTCACAGATGCATCACAAGTACACCTAGACAAGCAAGCATGATAGACCAGTAAGCATAAGCAAGTCGTAACCAAGCATAGCATGGCATAGTTAGCTATTGAGCAAGCACAGTAGAGCATGGCAAGTGTAGAGCATGCTAGGAGTAGCAGAGAAGCAAGCACAGCATGAACAGCAAGCAAAGCAGCATGTGCCAGTACCAGTAAATGGTAATTGGGCCATGAACTTGCAATTCACAGAAGCACAGGCAATTTGCATAGGAATAGCATGGCTCTAGATGATCACAAGACCACCAGAGAGCAACATAGCATGAGGAGGAAGAAGCACAGTAACAAGGGGAGGCGCACAGAGGAGAAGGTGGAGATGTAACACTTACTTGCGCCTGGAAGCAGAGGCTAGGGCATGGCGAGGCAGTGCTCGCGCGGCCCTAACAGCTGCAAGTCCAGGGTAGGCGCCGACGTTACGCCGGCGAACCCAGACACGAACCAGCACCACCGTAGCAGCACCTGAGGCGACGGCACGAGTACTGCAAGCAGCACCCGCGCCAGGTCAACCCCAGGCGCGTACCATCGTCGGCGTGGACGAGATCTCGCCGGAGTTCGTCGAGGCGATTCTCCAGTGGATCCAGATCGAGGCGATTCGCCAGAGAGGACGAGAAGGAGAAACTGCGCGGACAGATCAATAGATCTGCTCGCGGCGGTTCAGGTTCGGTAGGTGGCTACGGCGGAGGAGGCCGGCGATGGCCGGAGCAGGGCGGCGGCCATGGCGGCGACGCCATCGCCACGGGAGTCGCCAGAGATTAGGGTTAGGTCGAGTGAGTGAGAGGGCCGAGTGAGAGTGAGTGAGGTGGGCCGCTTCGGCGCCACCGAACCCAAAAGGGGGCCAGCCTTATTGGGCCGTCCCTGGGTTAAGTTATTGGGCTGGGCCCAATAGGGGTCCAGAGGGGTATTTTGGTCTTTTACATTTAATAAAAGATCAAAACTTTACCAAATTTTAATAAATCATAAACAACTCTAAAAATCCAATAAAAATTGGATTTATGAATGAAAAATAAATCTTAACAAGAATAAAATATGAAATGGAATTTATGAAACAAATTCAAAATTATGAATTTTCAGAATTTAAATAATAACTTGGAATTTAAAATTATTATTTCCTTGTATTTAAAATTCAAGGAAAAATCTCAAATAAGTTTAAATACTTATTTTCAAACATTTCAAAATGAAATTCTATTATTCCAAGTCATTTCTTTTGAAAAGGGGTATTTTTCCCAGAAAAATACTATACTCCTTTTTATTCCAAAAACTATAGAGTTCACTCTATAATTTCAAATTATTTTGGAATGACTAAGGTAATCATCAAGTAAAATCATTTTACTTTGAATTGTTGTACTTTGTGTGAATCACAATGATTAATACTTTTAAATCAATTGTAAATTACCGTCAAAGACATAAATCTTAAATACAACCCTAAATTGTAATAACTCATTGGGGTAAAGGGATTCAACATAAAATAATCCATCCATGATTGCATTATTTGGATTTTCATAACATTGTCCTTACCGGACAATGATGCTTCTTACAGAACCCGAGGTCCAGGTTCCATCAACTGCATTGAACTGCACTATCTCGCAGTCCACAGGCAAGTTCACCCTTGCTCATGTCAACTTGATTATTTTCTATTACTTTAATGCAAAGCTATATACTTATCATTCCTGCATCGCAAATGAAATGTTATTTTCCAACTATGAATATGACTATGTGGCTGGCAATGGAACCATGGTATGTGTTGATATGGTGGAGGTTCCATTGCAATGGGTTATATCACCCTAGGATTAAATTACCAATGCCGTCCAGTGATTCTAGCGCCGTACAAACCGCGTTGACCATGAGATCTATAATGGCTCTGGAAAAGCCAGCTGTATCTTTTCCCTTCTGCACGCCAACGGATCGGAGAGACGGTGGGGTGCTGGAGGCACTGCCGCAATAGGTTGGGAAATCCTTTTAAATCCCCATCCATTGGTGATGTTAATCTCTTTCGATCTATGAAGGATTGTCCGGAGTACACCATGAGTAAAGCCGTATTATCGGGGGAAGTCTACTGGAGGTGTACGGTCGGACAAAAGGGTGGGTTTGCAGTCGCGGAGAAGGCGGTGTGGGCTTGGATCTTTATACCTGGCCTCACACCAAAGGAAGTGTGAACGGGGGCAAGTCCCTGCGGATGGCAAAAAGGGTGAGATCTCTTGTGGGAAAAGTAACGCACCTCTGCAGAGTGTATCAAATTGTGGCTGTCACTCCTGTTCCGGAAGGAACTGCGAACGCGCAGAAAGGAACTCCACGAAGTTCTGGTCAACCTGAAGACTGACGGGCATAGTTTTCATAATAAAAGCAACCTTTTGAAGAAATGTTTTCAAAACATGCATTGACCTGCGATTTCCTGATCAATGGTCGTAGCTAGTGCATCAAACACCTTTTATTCTTTTAGAACTTGCTGAGTACCTCTGTACTCACTTTCTTTCGACACCCTTGCTAGACTGTGATCCGGAAGTGGAGGCTATCAACGATGGAGCACCAGAAGGAAGCTACGAGCTGGTCTACGAAGAACCTGATCTTACCGGCGGAGTGGAAGGCGTAGACTATGGGATAGTCTACGGACCAGATGACACGGAGGTGGAGGAGTAGTGACATACCCTAGCATCATAGAGCCGAGCAACGTAGAACTTACCTAAATAAGTTGTTGAGCTCTTTATATTTGTTATGAGTTGTAATCGTACTTAAGTAGTATCTTAGGGTGTTCTCATAGGACCTGTGAGAATACCAACTTGTTAAGACAATGTTTGTAATAAAGTATGGAGTGTTATGACCTGCAATGTTTCTGTTGTACCACTCTGAGGGATATGGCAATTTGTGAGGAAGCCCCTTCACAAAGATCATATCAACGACTTGTATACTACAACATGCAGTGGTATGCTGGGTCACCGCAGCTGGTATCAGAGCAAATGTTGCGACCTTAGGTTGGAAAAACCTAGTATAGGGAAGAAACCTGTAGGAGTCTAGTAGAAATAGTAAAGGATTCTCTAGAAATATGGTGATTATTCACTTGAGAATAGCAAAACCATATATTTTAGTGCGATAATTCTTTATTATAGCTATTATGATGCATTATCACTACTAATATTCTGCTTTTGTATACAGCCATAATGGCGAACACTTTTCCTAAGAGGACTTTGAGGAAGGTTGAGGGTTGGCTCGGTGATTATGATGGACCAATAACAGCTCTCCTGTGTGGGATGCTGAAGGAACTTCATTGTGATCCACGGATACCTGTTATCAAGTATACTTACTATGATGGGGAAATCCTAGCCAAGTGCAGAGTATCGGTCCAACTACCGGAAAAACTGCTGATGAGTCGTATAATGCCATACGGAGAAGCCAAAACTATCACCACAGCCTACCATATGGGCCTATTCAAGGCAATCCTTGAGATAAGGCAGCACAAGTCAGTAGAACTGCTATGTTCAGAGTTTTCTCATATACCTCATGCCGAGGAAGATGAGGATCCTACTCTGAATCATTTGGTGTTAGCACACAGAAGTCCTGAAGCTGCAGCACAGCACATGGATAGCTGTAAGTCTTTATTGACCACGATGTATCTTTTACACATGAAGATGAGAGGTGAGATTGACCACATGCTAGCTGAGTTCACGGACCCTGATAAAGTCCAAACTCGGATGCGAGATTTGAGGGCACAACCACAACATACTACACCTTTCTTTAACCCAGACAGCGATGTAGATTTGAGTGACCAGTGGTCCAAGAGAAATCCACTTACAAGAGATCCACTTACACCTAACTTTGTCCCGCACTATCCACACGTGTCAGCATCGTATGATACTGGATATGGGGGAGACCATTCATGGAACATAAACTGCTCGGAGTCGCTGATGGCGTGTATTTCACACGTTCGTTGGGCAACCCCAAGAGGAAGGTATGATGCGCACAGCAGCAAGTTTTCCCTCAGAAAGAAACCAAGGTTTATCGAACCAGAGGAGCCAAGAAGCACGTTGAAGGTTGATGGCGGCGGGATGTAGTGCGGCGCAACACCAGGGATTCCGGCGCCAACGTGGAACCTGCACAACACAACCAAAGTACTTTGCCCCAACGAAACAGTGAGGTTGTCAATCTCACCGGCTTGCTGTAACAAAGGATTAACCGTATTGTGTGGAAGATGATTGTTTGCAGAAAACAGTAGAATAAGTATTGCAGTAGATTGTATTTCAGTAAAGAGAATTGGACCGGGGTCCACAGTGGTGTCTCTCCCATAAGACAAGCAGCATGTTGGGTGAACAAATTACAGTTGGGCAATTGACAAATAAAGAGAGCATGACCATGCACATACATATCATGATGAGTATAGTGAGATTTAATTGGGCATTACGACAAAGTACATAGACCGTCATCCAACTGCATCTATGCCTAAAAAGTCCACCTTCAGGTTATCATCCGAACCCCTCCAGTATTAAGTTGCAAAGCAACAGACAATTGCATTAAGTATGGTGCGTAATGTAATCAACAACTACATCCTTAGACATAGAATCAATGTTTTATCCCTAGTGGCAACAGCACAACACAACCTTAGAACTTTCTGTCACTGTCCCAAATGCAGGCATGAACCCACTATCGAGCATAAGTACTCCCTCTTGGAGTTACAAGCATCTACTTGGCCAGAGCATCTACTAGTAACGGAGAGCATGCAAGATCATAAACAACACATAAGCATAACTTTGATAATCAACATAACAAGTATTCTCTATTCATCGGATCCCAACAAACGCAACATATAGAATTACGATAGATGATCTTGATCATGTTAGGCAGCTCACAAGATCCGACAATGATAGCACAATGGGGAGAAGACAACCATCTAGCTACTGCTATGGACCCATAGTCCAGGGGTAGACTACTCACTCATCACTCCGGAGGCGACCATGGCGGCGTAGAGTCCTCCGGGAGATGATTCCCTCCGCAGGGTGCCGGAGGCGATCTCCTGGATCCCCCGAGATGGGATCGCGGCGGCGCGTCTCCGGAAGGTTTTCCGTATCGTGGTTCTCACCGGGGTTTCGTCACGGAGGCTATTTGTAGGCGGAAGGGCAGGTCAAGAGGCGCGGGGGCCCCACACCACAGGGCCGCGCGGCCAAGGGGGGCCGCGCCGCCCTAGGGTGTGGCCCCTCCGTGGCCCCTCTTCGTCTCTCCTTCGACTTCTGAAGCTTCGTGGAAAAATAGGCCCCTGGGCTTTGATTTCGTCCAATTCCGAGAATATTTCCTTACTAGGATTTCTGAAACCAAAAACAGCAGAAAACAGAACGGCACTTCGGCATCTTGTTAATAGGTTAGTTCCGAAAATGCACGAATATGACATAAAGTGTGCATAAAACATGTAGATAACATCAATAATGTGGCATGGAACATAAGAAATTATCGATACGTCGGAGACGTATCAGCATCCCTGCTTAGTTCTGCTCGTCCCGAGCAGGTAAAACGATAACACAGATAATTTCTGGAGTGACATGCCATCATAATCTTGATCATACTATTTGTAAAGCATATGTAGTGAATGCAGCGATCAAAACAATGTATATGACATGAGTAAACAAGTGAACCATAAAGCAAAGACTTTTCATGAATAGCACTTCAAGACAAGAATTAATAAGTCTTGCATAAGAGGTAACTCATAAAGCAATAATTCAAAGTAAAGGCATTGAAGCAACACAAAGGAAGATTAAGTTTCAGCGGTTGCTTTCAACTTGTAACATGTACATCTCATGGATATTGTCAACATAGAGTAATATAATAAATGCAATAAGCAAGTATGTAGGAATCAATGCACAGTTCACACAAGTGTTTGCTTCTTGAGGTGGAGAGAAATAGGTGAACTGACTCAACATTGAAAGTAAAAGAATGGTCCTCCATAGAGGAAAAGCATCGATTGCTATATTTGTGCTAGAGCTTTGATTTTGAAAACATGAAACCATTTTGTCAACGGTAGTAATAAAGCATATGCATCATGTAAATTATATCTTATAAGTTGCAAGCCTCATGCATAGTGTACTAATAGTGCCCGCACCTTGTCCTAATTAGCTTGGACTACCGGATCATCACAATGCACATTTTTACCAAGTGTCACAAAGGGGTACCTCTATGCCGCCTGTACAAAGGTCTAAGGAGAAAGCTCGCATTGGATTTCTCGCTATTGATTATTCTTCAACTTAGACATCCATACCGGGACAACATAGACAACAGATAATGGACTCCTCTTTTATGCATAAGCATGTAACAACAATTAATAATTTTCTCATTTGAGATTTGAGGATTGTTGTCCAAAACTGAAACTTCCACCATGGATCATGGCTTTAGTTAGCGGCCCAATGTTCTTCTCTAACATATGCATGCTTAACCATAAGGTGGTAGATCTCTCTTACTTCAGACAAGACGGACATGCATAGCAACTCACATGAAATTCAACAATGAATAGTTGATGGCGTCCCCAGTGAACATGGTTATCGTACAACAAGCAACTTAATAAGAGATAAAGTGCATAATTACATATTCAATACCACAATAGTTTTTAAGCTATTTGTCCCATGAGCTATATATTGCAAAGGTGAATGATGGAATTTTAAAGGTAGCACTCAAGCAATTTACTTTGGAATGGCGGAAAATACCATGTAGTAGGTAGGTATGGTGGACACAAATGGCATAGTGGTTGGCTCAAGTATTTTGGATGCATGAGAAGTATTCCCTCTCGATACAAGGTTTAGGCTAGCAAGGCTTATTTGAAACAAACACAAGGATGAACCGGTGCAGCAAAACTCACATAAAAGACATATTGAAAACATTATAAGACTCTACACCGTCTTCCTTGTTGTTCAAACTCAATACTAGAAATTATCTAGACCTTAGAGAAACCAAATATGCAAACCAAATTTTAGCATGCTCTATGTATTTCTTCATTAATGGGTGCAAAGCATATGATGCAAGAGCTTAATCATGAGCACAACAATTGCCAAGTATCACATTACCCAATACATTAATAGCAATTACTACATGTATCATTTTCCAATTCCAACCATATAACAATTTAACGAAGGAGAAACTTCGCCATGAATACTATGAGTAGAAACCAAGGACATACTTGTCCATATGCTACAGCGGAGCGTGTCTCTCTCCCATAAAGTGAATGCTAGGATCCATTTTATTCAAACAAAACAAAAACAAAAACAAACCGACGCTCCAAGAAAAAGCACATAAGATGTGATGGAATAAAAATATAGTTTCAGAGGAGCCGATAATGTTGTCGATGAAGAAGGGGATGCCTTGGGCATCCCCAAGCTTAGACGCTTGAGTCTTCTTGATATATGCAGGGGCGAACCACCGGGGCATCCCCAAGCTTAGAGCTTTCACTCTCCTTGATCATGTTGCATCATACTCCTCTCTTGATCCTTGAAAACTTCCTCCACACCAAACTCGAAACAACTCATTAGAGGGTTAGTGCACAATATAAATTGACATATTCAGAGGTGACACAATCATTCTTAACACTTCTGGACATTGCATAATGCTACTGGACATTAGTGGATCAAAGAAATTCATCCAACATAGCAAAAGAGGCAATGCGAAATAAAAGGCAGAATCTGTCAAAACAGAACAGTTCGTATTGACGAATTTTAAAATGGCACCAGACTTGCTCAAATGAAAATGCTCAAATTTAATGAAAGTTGCGTACATATCTGAGGATCATGCACGTAAATTGGCTTAATTTTCTGAGCTACCTACAGGGAGGTGGACCCAGATTCGTGACAGAAAAGAAATCTGGAACTGTGCAGTAATCCAAATCTAGTACTTACTTTTCTATCAACGGCTTAACTTGGCACAACAAAACACAAAACTAAGATAAGGAGAGGTTGCTACAGTAGTAAACAACTTCCAAGACACAAAATAAAAACAAAGTACTGTAGGTAAAAACATGGGTTGTCTCCCATAAGCGCTTTTCTTTAACGCCTTTCAGCTAGGCGCAGAAAGTGTGTATCAAGTATTATCAAGAGACGAAGTGTCAACATCATAATTTGTTCTCATAATAGAATCAAAAGGGTACTTCATTCTCTTTCTAGGGAAGTGTTCCATACCTTTCTTAAGAGGAAATTGATATTTTATATTACCTTCCTTCATATCAATAATAGCACCAACAGTTCGAAGAAAAGGTCTTCCCAATATAATGGGACAAGATGCATTGCATTCAATATCCAAGACAACAAAATCAACGGGGACAAGGTTATTGTTAACGGTAATGCGAACATTATCAACTTTACCCAAAGGTTTCTTTGTAGAATGATCAGCAAGATTAACATCCAAATAACAATTTTTCAGCGGTGGCAAGTCAAGCATATTATAAATTTTCTTAGGCATAACAGAAATACTTGCACCAAGATCACATAAAGCATTACAATCAAAATCTTTAACCTTCATCTTAATGATGGGCTCCCAACCATCCTCTAGCTTTTTAGGAATAGAGGCTTCGCGCTCTAGTTTCTCTTCTCTAGCTTTTATGAGAGCATTTGTAATATGATGCGTGAAAGACAAATTTATAGCACTAGCATTAGGACTTTTAGCAAGTTTTTGCAAGAACTTTATAACTTCAGAGATGTGGCAATCATCAAAATTCAAACCATTATAATCTAAAGCAATGGGATCATCATCCCCAATGTTGGAAAAATTTCAGCAGCTTTATCACAGGCAGTTTCAGCAGTTTTAGCAGTTTCAGGCAGTTTTTCGCGCTTTGCATTAGAAGTGGAAACATTGCTAACACCAATTCTTTTATTAGTATTAGTAGGAGGTGCAGCAACATGTGTAGCATTAGCATTACTAGTGGTGGTAATAGTCCAAACTTTAGCTACATTCTTCTCTTTAGCTAGTTTTTCATTTTCTTCTCTATCCCACCTAGCACGCAGTTCAGCCATTAATCTTATATTCTCATTAATTCTAACTTGAATGGCATTTGCTGTAGTAACAATTTTATTATGATGATTCTCATTAGGCATAACTTTTGATTTCAAAAGATCAACATCAGCAGCAAGACTATCGACTTTAGAAGCAAGTATATCAATTTTCCCAAGCTTTTCTTCAACAGATTTGTTAAAAGCAGTTTGTGTACTAATAAATTCTTTAAGCATGGCTTCAAGTCCAGGGGGTGTGTTCCTATTATTGTTGTAAGAATTCCCATAAGAATTACCATAGCCGTTGCCATTATTATAAGGATATGGCCTATAGTTGTTACTAGAATTGTTCCGGTAAGCATTGTTGTTGAAATTATTATTTTTAATGAAGTTTACATCAACATGTTCTTCTTGTGCAACCAATGAAGCTAACGGAACATTATTAGGATCAATATTAGTCCTATCATTCACAAGCATAGACATAATAGCATCAATCTTATCACTCAAGGAAGAGGTTTATTCGACAGAATTTACCTTCTTACCTTGTGGAGCTCTTTCCGTGTGCCATTCAGAGTAGTTGATCATCATATTATCAAGAAGCTTTGTTGCTTCACCAAGAGTGATGGACATAAAGGTACCTCCAGCAGCTGAATCCAATAAATTCCGTGAAGAAAAATTTAGTCCTGCATAGAAGGTTTGGATGATCATCCAAGTAGTCAGTCCATGGGTTGGGCAATTTTTAACCAGAGATTTCATTCTTTCCCAAGCTTGAGCAACATGTTCAGTATCTAATTGTTTAAAATTCATTATGCTACTCCTCAAAGATATAATTTTAGCAGGGGGATAATATCTACCAATAAAAGCATCCTTGCATTTAGTCCATGAATCAATACTATTCTTAGGCAGAGATAGCAACCAATCTTTAGCTCTTCCTCTTAATGAGAAAGGGAACAATTTTAATTTAATAATATCACCATCTACATCTTTATACTTTTGCATTTCACATAATTCAACAAAATTATTAAGATGGGCAGCAGCATCATCAGAACTAACACCAAAATTGCTCTCGCATAACAAGATTCAGTAAAGCAGGTTTAATTTCAAAGAATTCTGCTGTAGTAGCAGGTGGAGCAATAGGTGTGCATAAGAAATCATTATTATTTGTGGTTGTGAAGTCACACAACTTAGTATTTTCAGCGTTGGCCATTTTAGCAACAGTAAATAAAGCAAACTAGATAAAGTAAATGCAAGTAAACTAATTTTTGTGTTTTTGATATAGCAAACAAGATAGCAAGTAAAGTAAAACTAGCAACTAATTTTTTTGTATTTTGATTTAGTGCAGCAAACAAAGTAGTAAATAAAACTAAGCAAGACAAAAACAAAGTAAAGAGATTGAGAAGTGGAGACTCCCCTTGCAGCGTGTCTTGATCTCCCCAGCGGCGCAAAAATGTGCTTTGATGGCGTGTATTTCACACGTTCGTTGGGCAACCCCAAGAGGAAGGTATGATGCGCACAGCAGCAAGTTTTCCTCAGAAAGAAACCAAGGTTTATCGAACCAGGAGGAGCCAAGAAGCACGTTGAAGGTTGATGGCGGCGGGATGTAGTGCGGCGCAACACCGGGATTCGGCGCCAACGTGGAACCCGCACAACACAACCAAAGTACTTTGCCCCAACGAAACAGTGAGGTTGTCAATCTCAGCTTGCTGTAACAAAGGATTAACCGTATTGTGTGGAAGATGATTGTTTGCAGAAAACATAGAACAAGTATTGCAGTAGATTGTATTTCAGAAAGAGAATTGGACCGGGTCCACGTTCACTAGAGGTGTCTCTCCCATAAGACAAGCAGCATGTTGGGTGAACAAATTACAGTTGGGCAATTGACAAATAAAGAGAGCATGACCATGCACATACATATCATGATGAGTATAGTGAGATTTAATTGGGCATTACGACAAAGTACATAGACCGTCATCCAACTGCATCTATGCCTAAAAAGTCCACCTTCGGGTTATCATCCGAACCCCCTCCAGTATTAAGTTGCAAAGCAACACAATTGCATTAAGTATGGTGCGTAATGTAATCAACAACTACATCCTTAGACATAGAATCAATGTTTTATCCCTAGTGGCAACAACACAACACAACCTTAGAACTTTCTGTCACTGTCCCAGTGTCAATGCAGGCATGAACCCACTATCGAGCATAAGTACTCCCTCTTGGAGTTACAAGCATCTACTTGGCCAGAGCATCTACTAGTAACGGAGAGCATGCAAGATCATAAACAACACATAAGCATAACTTTGATAATCAACATAACAAGTATTCTCTATTCATCGGATCCCAACAAACGCAACATATAGAATTACAGATAGATGATCTTGATCATGTTAGGCAGCTCACAAGATCCGACAATGATAGCACAATGGGGAGAAGACAACCATCTAGCTACTGCTATGGACCCATAGTCCAGGGGTAGACTACTCACTCATCACTCCGGAGGCGACCATGGCGGCGTAGAGTCCTCCGGGAGATGATTCCCCTCTCGGCAGGGTGCCGGAGGCGATCTCCTGGATCCCCGAGATGGGATCGGCGGCGGCGCATGGAAGGTTTTCCGTATCGTGGTTCTCGGTACGGGGTTTCGTCACGGAGGCTATTTGTAGGCGGAAGGGCAGGTCAAGAGGCGGGGGGCCCCACACCACAGGGCCGCGCGGCCAAGGGGGCCGCGCCGCCCTAGGGTGTGGCCCCTCCGTGGCCCCTCTTCGTCTCTCCTTCGGACTTCGGAAGCTTCGTGGAAAAATAGGCCCCTGGGCTTTGATTTCGTCAATTCCGAGAATATTTCCTTACTAGGATTTCTGAAACCAAAAACAGGAGCACTTCGGCATCTTGTTAATAGGTTAGTTCCAGAAAATGCACGAATATGACATAAAGTGTGCATAAAACATGTAGATAACATCAATAATGTGGCATGGAACATAAGAAATTATCGATACGTCGGAGACGTATCAGTCGCCGATTGAGAACTCGACGGGTTGGCGTTTCGGGGAACCTTTCGGTGATGAGGAGGAGCCAATTCCATGTGATACAGGAGATGAGAGTGATGCGGTTAACCAGAATGTTAACCAAAGCTTTGAGCAGAAAGAGAAAGACACCAACTCCATTTCTTTAGATTTGGAGATGGGATTACCCAAAACATCCCAGTACGTCGTAGGTGAGAGTTCTGGAACAAAGAAAAAGAAGAAGAAGAAGATGAGGGGTCAAGTGAATAGGAATCCTCCATGGATGACTGGAGAAGAGGAGCTGTATTCCACTGGGGATATGTATGAATCTTTATCTAGTTACTTTGGCATGACAGATCTCTGTCTCGGCACTTCGTCCGATTCAGACTACATACCTACGGGAAGAACTTTCATTCCGGACGGTCTTCGGAGGACAGACCGCTGTACCGGATGGACCCCAGGGATGTATGCGGAGGCGAATGAAGACGATGAGGAGTAGAGCTCCAAGGAAGAATAAAGTAATCTAGGTGGTATTGTAATAGAACGTATTTTAAATTCCCGTTGGCTTGGGCTTTGAGCCAAATAAGTGGTTTATATATACCACATGTAATATAAGTTTGTGAGTGTGTTATGTATTATACGGTGTATATACATAATAAATGTTTGTTTTGGATTTGCTTCTTGATTTCATTGTGTGACTAGTTCTGGGCAATGAGTTGAGCTCAGAAAACATTCGCATGGTGTAATTATGAGTAATCGCTCTTTGTTACAGGACTAGGGGGAAATGGCGTTAGTAGAAACCGAAGAGGCTCGCAGAGAGCGGGAAGCCAGAGAGAAAGAGGAGGCAGATGCAGCAGCTAGAGCAGAAAACGCACCACCACCACCACACCCAATGTTGCACCCAGACTTCCAACAGTATATGAGGTCAATGGAGGAAGATAGGAGGCGTTACCAGGAAAGCCAGAGCAAAAACATGCAGGATTTCTTTACCCATGTCATTAATGAGAGGGGTAATGAAGGCAAGGGAGTAACACTATCGGACTTCCAAAATGCAAGACCACTACCATTCACATCAGCTCCAGAACCAATGGACGCTGAAGATTGGCTCATGGATACGGAACGGAAGTTGAAGACCGTTGGTTGCAACGATGAGGAGAAGATTAGATATACCACTTATCTGTTGTCAGGACCAGCAGCATCATGGTGGGAGAACCTTGTAGCAGTACACCCTCCAGATAAGGTATTCACCTGGGAGGAGTTCAAGAAGAAGTTTCGGGATGCTCATGTTCCGGACAGCGTGGTGGAGCTGAAGAAGAGGGAGTTTGAAGAACTAAGACAGAATACTGCACCAATCATGCAGTATGTTCGGGATTTCAATAGGTTATCCAGGTATGCACCTGAGGATGTAGATACAGAGGAGAAGCGGAAGAAGCGGTTCATGAAAGGCATGAATCCATACATGAAGATGCAACTGAGGTTGGCACGGACTGCCGAATTCCAGGAACTGATTGACTCGGCAATCACTTTCGAGGATGACTACAGGCAAGTCCAAGAGGACAGGAGGAAGAGGGCTCGTATAGAGCCAAGGAAGTACCCAATCAGTAAACCAATACCTGATCGGAGTTTCAAACCCCGATACCGACCTACTACTGGTAATCAATACAACCGGGGAGGTCAGAGTCAGAACCCAACCAGATCATCTGCAACAATTGTGGCCTGAGAGGGCATTTGCAGAAGGATTGTCAGAAACCCAGAATCATTTGTTATGGTTGTGGGAAGGAGGGACACATCAAACCGGATTGTCCAAACAAGGTGTCCTGGAGCGGACAGAGCTCTGGAGGACGAGGTGGAAACAACAACAACAACAATCGCAACAACAACAACAACAACAACAACAACAACAACCGCAATTACAACTACAACAACAAGAAGGGAAAGCCTTATGGAAAGCTGAATTGCACATCTTTGGAACAAGCGGAAGAGTCGGATCAAACAGTCTTAGGTACGCTAAGCATTCTTACTCATCCTGGCAAAGTATTATTTGATACTGGAGCAACCACATCATTTCTTGCATTGGAATTTGTGGAAAAATTCGGGCTTAGATGTTCTAAGTTAGAAACCCCTATAACTGTTCTATCCGCGGGGGGAACGATCTTAGTAACCCACGTGAAAGAAGCACAAGTCCTAACCATATGTGACTGTGTGTATTTCGCGGACCTATTCATCATACCCATGAAGGACATATCAGTCATCTTAGGGATGGATTGGTTGACAGAAAATGGAGCGGTGATTAACTGTGGAGACAAAACAGTATCACTTCGCAACTCCATCGGAGGTAGAATAGTGTTCCAAGGAGATAAGTACAGTGAGTTGGAGATCGGATTGGAACTCAATAGCTTGAAGGAAGTGAGAATTGAAGATATTCCTGTAGTGAATGAGTTTAAGGATGTATTTCCTAAGGAACTACCGGGAATGCCACCCGATAGAGAGATAGAATTCACAATCGATCTGATTCCAGGCACAGCACCAATAGCACAACCACCATATAAGATGGGGCCAAAGGAGTTAGTGGAACTGAAAGCTCAGATAGATGAACTGGAACAGAAGGGATTTATTCAAGAAAGTGTGTCACCATGGGGTACACCAGTTATTTTTGTGGATAAAAGAGATGGAGGAAAGAGAATGTGTGGAGATTACAGAAATTTGAACAATGTAACCATCAAGAACAAGTATCCTTTACCTAGAATTCAAGATCTTTTTGATCAAGTTCAAGGAGCAGGAGTCTTCTCGAAGATAGATTTAAGGTCAGGATACCATCAAATCAAGATCAAGAAGGAAGATGTACCAAAAACAGCGTTCGTATCAAGGTATGGACACCATGAATACTTGGTTGTACCATTTGGACTAACAAATGCACCAGCAATTTTCATGAATTTGATGAACAAGATATTCATGAAGTACTTGGACAAGTTTGTGATAGTGTTCATAGATGATATTCTAATCTATTCCAAAGATAAAGAAGAACATGCCAAGCATTTGAAGATAGTTTTGCAAACTTTGAGGGAACATCAGCTATATGCGAAGTTTAGCAAGTGCAAATTTTGGTTAGATAGTGTTGAATTTCTTGGACATGTTATAACCAAAGAAGGCATAGCGGTGAATCCAAGCAAGGTTCAGTCCGTATTGGAATGGAAATCACCTAAAAATGCTAAGGAGATACGAGGATTTCTTGGTATGGCAGGCTACTATCGGAGATTCATAGAGGGATTTTCGAAGATTGCAGGACCAATGACCAAGCTACTCAAGAAAAATACTCCATTTGTATGGACTGATGAGTGTGAAGCCAGCTTCCAAACACTCAAGGATAAGTTAACCACAGCACCGGTGTTAGCAGTTCCTGAACCTGGAAAGGATTACACGGTGTATTGTGATGCTTCCAAGAATGGACTTGGATGTGTTCTTATGCAAGATCGGAAAGTAATAGCTTATGGATCAAGACAGTTGAAACCACATGAACACAACTACCCAGTACATGATCTCGAGTTAGCGGCAGTTGTGTATGCTTTGAAGAGTTGGAGACAATTTCTATATGGATCCAAGTGTGAGTTATACACCGATCACAAAAGTTTGAAATATTTCTTCACCCAGAAAGAATTAAACATGAGACAGAAGAGATGGTTGGAGTTGATTAAGGATTACGACCTTAAGATCAACTATACACCAGGCAAAGCTAATGTAGTAGCAGATGCCCTAAGTAGGAAGAGTACGGAGAATCAACCTACGGAATGGGAGATTCCAAAGGAACTTCGGAAAGAGTTAGAAGATGCTCAGATCTTGTTTATTCAAGGTGATGTCAAAGGAAGTATAGCAACCATGAGGATTATGGATGAGATGTACTCAGACTTGAAATATGAGATTATCCGAAAGCAAGCGGATGATTTGTTCATTCAAGAGGAAATCAAGAGGATTGGCGAAGGAAGACCATCGGAATTCCATCTAGGGGATTTTGATTCATTATACTTCCAGAAAAGGATCTGTGTACCAGATGATCAAGAAGTGAAGTCAATCATATTAAAAGAAGCACATGAAACCCCTTATTCCATACATCCGGGAAGTACTAAGATGTATATGGATTTGAAGGAGATGTTCTGGTGGAACAACATGAAAAGAGAAATAGCACAATATGTCTCGGAATGTCATACATGTCAACGAGTGAAGGCAGAGCATCAGAGTCCTGCGGGATTACTCAAACCACTAGAGATACCGGAATGGAAATGGGATGAAATAGGAATGGATTTTGTTACTGGTTTACCAATGACTAGTAAGAGGAAGGATATGATATGGGTAATAGTGGATAGACTTACCAAGAGTGCTCATTTCATAGCCGTAAACACAAAAGATACTGCAGAAAAGCTTGTGGATATATATGTGAAGGAAATTGTGAGTAAGCATGGAGTACCAAAGAAGATAGTCTCAGATAGAGGTTCGATTTTCACATCAGCATTCTGGAAACAACTACAAGAATCTTTGGGATCCAAGTTGGATTTCAGTACAGCATATCATCCACAAACCGGAGGACAAACCGAAAGAACCAATCAGATACTTGAGGACATGCTTAGAGCTTGTGCTCTGAACTTTGGAGGCTCATGGGAGGACCATTTACCTTTAGCGGAGTTCTCATATAACAATAGTTATCAGAGTAGCATTCACATGGCACCGTACGAAGCATTGTACGGAAGGAAGTGTAGATCACCAATTTGTTGGTATGAAACCGGAGAGAACAAGGAATTTACACCGGACTACATCAAGGAGAGACAAGACGTCATCGAGGTGATCCGGGATAGACTCAAAATAGCCCAGAGTCGTCAGAAGAGTTACGCTGACTTAAAGAGAAGAGATTGGGAACCAAAAGTGGGAGACATGGTTTATCTGAAGGTTAGCCCAATGAAAGGACTTAAGAGGTTCGGAGTGAAAGGAAAGTTAAGCCCTCGATATATAGGACCATTTAAGATACTCAGTCAGAATCGAGGAACAGCTTTTGAGTTGGAGTTACCGGCACAACTAAGTCAAGTTCATAATGTATTTCATGTATCACAACTCAGAAAGTGTTTGAAAGCACCGGATGATCCTATCACATATGAGGAAATAGAATTGCAATCTGACCTAACTTATGTGGAAAGGCCTGAAAAGATCTTAGAAGTACAATGGAAGAAGTTAAGAAACAGGGCAATCAAATATTGTAAAGTGCAATGGCAACATCATCCTGAGCGAGAAGCCACTTGGGAGACAGAAGAAGAAGAACTCAGTCTTACCCCGAGATGTTCAGGTACCAATCTTAACTTCGGGACGAAGTTTCTGTTAAGGGGGAGAGGCTGTAATAACCCAGAACATAGGAACAACGAAGGGTAGATTTAGAAATGGGATGTGCATTTCATCGCAAAACGGGGGAAATTTTCGCGCCTTATTGCAACTAAACCTAAGAGGGATCGAGGTTCTCTCTCATTTTGCACTTAGGGTTAGGCAATGTGAGTTAGGGAAATTTCGACATGATCTCTTTTGTATCTTGTTGATTTGGGGAATTGATTTCATTTGACAAGTGTTAATACATTTAACAATAAGCATTGAACAATATCAAAATAGAATTCATAATTTAAAACACAACTTATGAATTCAAACAACTTTGAATTTCAAAATGAATCATAAATACAATGTTTATTCCAGAATATACATGTTACATAAATCAAAAGCTCATAAACAAAAACTTGGGCTTTATTGATATCACAACACAGATTACAAAGTCTTTACAATATTCTTGATACAAGAATTGATAAATAATAAACAGAAATGAAAATAAAGATTACAATATTATTCCTAAACTAAAACCTAGACTATATGACTTGAAGTATATCTTCTGGCCATGTCCATCTTCACAAACCTGCAATAATAAAACACCAACACTAGCCAGAATATAAGTGTTAACACAAGGTTCAGTTTGGACAGTTAGCAAATAACACAATATTCAGTTTGGACAGAACCAAGTGACATGCACACTTGTGCTTGTCCAAAACCAGGGACAGCACAAGATAAGGGCAGCAGCAGACCAAACCTGAGCACACACCAGGGCTCAAGTTTCAGCATATGAGAGCACACAGCTCAAGTGTGCTGGGCAGCAACAGCAAGGCCATGCAACATATTAGTCACCAAGCAAGCCAGGCTTGTGTGTCAATGCAGGATAGAAGCAGGGTTCATATAAAAGGGGCACAAACCCTAGAAATCATAACCAGTCGACCAGATAAGATTCACCAGGTAAGGGTGAAGCAAGAACAAGCTCAGTTCATCCAGTTCTTGAGCAAGAACAGAACCAACACACACAACCACTTAAGCCACCAGAAATCATGGTGACCTAGAAGATCATCCAAGATCTGGAGGTGAAGGGCTGTGAACAAACCCAAGTCTGCATCAACAAAACATTTCTTTCTAGGAGCTGGAACAAGGTATACCTAGTTCCTGGAAAAGATCCAATGGATCTAATCCATCATATGCATAAGCATGGGATGAGCAGATGCTCATATGGGTAGATCATCACTTGGTTTTCACCAAGGATTACTGCCAGTCAAAAGCTACTAAGATAGAAACCATCCAGATACAGATCATGTGCACAGAAGCTAGAAATCATGCACAGATGCACACACTAGCAAGATCACATGCACAGATAGCACCAGTAGATAGCAAAGATTAGCAGCCAAGACTACACAGAAAATCCTAAGCATGCAACCATCAGAAACCCTAGATTTCTTCACAGGCAAGCATATTGGCATTCATAGTTACTATGATCCCCAAATATGCAAGCAAAGATGAGTAGCCAACAAGATCCAACCAACTAGGTGAGCAACCAGTCAGTAGCAAGGCTACTGAGGTCACATCACACTTAGCACCAATTAAGAGAAAGCCAAATAGATCACATCACTATCCAGAAATGGATTCAGACTTTAATTGCTTGTAAAAGAATCATGAACAGCAAATTCATATACAAGCAAGTCATTTAAATCATCACTGCATAAGCAGTTCATCATAATTAAGTAATCCAAGCATGAATTTATCACAGATCCATGCTAAGCATGACAGCAGCATACTGTTAAGCAATACAACTTAATTCATAGCCACTAGAGCAAGTCTAGATAGCTAGAAATAAGCAACAGCACAAGTAAGCAACAGCACAGTGATGCTTGAGCATCAGCATCACCAGATAAGTGAATCATTTAACCACAGTATTAGCCAGTAAGCCATCACTGACAATCAATTGATCAAATGGATCAATCATAGCAAGCCAAGTTACACAGAGAGGTTAGCCAACAAGCAAGAAATGATCCAATGGATCATTGGCTTGCAGAGGTAGCACTGAAGCATATCACAGGCACCTCTGGCACACACACAAGTGTCACAGATGCATCACAAGTACACCTAGACAAGCAAGCATGATAGACCAGTAAGCATAAGCAAGTCGTAACCAAGCATAGCATGGCATAGTTAGCTATTGAGCAAGCACAGTAGAGCATGGCAAGTGTAGAGCATGCTAGGAGTAGCAGAGAAGCAAGCACAGCATGAACAGCAAGCAAAGCAGCATGTGCCAGTACCAGGAAATGGTAATTGGGCCATGAACTTGCAATTCACAGAAGCACAGGCAATTTGCATAGGAATAGCATGGCTCTAGATGATCACAAGACCACCAGAGAGCAACATAGCATGAGGAGGAAGAAGCACAGTAACAAGGGGAGGCGCACAGAGGAGAAGGTGGAGATGTAACACTTACTTGCGCCTGGAAGCAGAGGCTAGGGCATGGCGAGGCAGTGCTCGCGCGGCCCTAACAGCTGCAAGTCCAGGGTAGGCGCCGACGTTACGCCGGCGAACCCAGACACGAACCAGCACCGTAGCAGCACCTGAGGCGACGGCACGAGTACTGCAAGCAGCACCCGCGCCAGTCAACCCCAGCGCGTACCATCGTCGGCGAGGACGAGATCTCGCCGGAGTTCGTCGAGGCGATTCTCCGTGGATCCAGATCGAGGCGATTCGCCAGGAGAGGACGAGAAGGGAGCTGCGCGGACAGATCAATAGATCTGCTCGCGGCGGTTCAGGTGGTAGGTGGCTACGGCGGAGGAGGCCGGCGATGGCCGGAGCGGGGCGGCGGCCATGGCGGCGACGCCATCGCCACGGGAGTCGCCAGAGATTAGGGTTAGGTCGAGTGAGTGAGAGGGCCAAGTGAGAGTGAGTGAGGTGGGCCGCTTCGGCGCCACCGAACCCAAAAGGGGGCCAGCCTTATTGGGCCGTCCCTGGGTTAAGTTATTGGGCTGGGCCCAATAGGGGTCCAGAGGGGTATTTTGGTCTTTTACATTTAATAAAAGATCAAAACTTTACCAAATTTTAATAAATCATAAACAACTCTAAAAATCCAATAAAAATTGGATTTATGAATGAAAAATAAATCTTAACAAGAATAAAATATGAAATGGAATTTATGAAACAAATTCAAAATTATGAATTTTCAGAATTTAAATAATAACTTGGAATTTAAAATTATTATTTCCTTGTATTTAAAATTCAAGGAAAAATCTCAAATAAGTTTAAATACTTATTTTCAAACATTTCAAAATGAAATTCTATTATTCCAAGTCATTTCTTTTGAAAAGGGTATTTTCCCAGAAAAATACTATACTCCTTTTTATTCCAAAAACTATAGAGTTCACTCTATAATTTCAAATTATTTTGGAATGACTAAGGTAATCATCAAGTAAAATCATTTTACTTTGAATTGTTGTACTTTGTGTGAATCACAATGATTAATACTTTTAAATCAATTGTAAATTACCGTCAAAGACATAAATCTTAAATACAACCCTAAATTGTGATAACTCATTGGGGTAAGGGATTCAACATAAAATAATCCATCCATGATTGCATTATTTGGATTTTCATAACATTGTCCTTACCGGACAATGATGCTTCTTACAGAACCCGAGGTCCAGGTTCCATCAACTGCATTGAACTGCACTATCTCGCAGTCCACAGGCAAGTTCACCCTTGCTCATGTCAACTTGATTATTTTCTATTACTTTAATGCAAAGCTATATACTTATCATTCCTGCATCGCAAATGAAATGTTATTTTCCAACTATGAATATGACTATGTGGCTGGCAATGGAACCATGGTATGTGTTGATATGGTGGAGGTTCCATTGCAATGGGTTATATCACCCTAGGATTAAATTACCAATGCCGTCCAGTGATTCTAGCGCCGTACAAACCGCGTTGACCATGAGATCTATAATGGCTCTGGAAAGCCAGCTGTATCTTTTCCCTTCTGCACGCCAACGGATCGGAGAGACGGTGGGGTGCTGGAGGCACTGCCGCAATAGGTTGGGAAATCCTTTTAAATCCCCATCCATTGGTGATGTTAATCTCTTTCGATCTATGAGGGATTGTCCGGAGTACACCATGAGTAAAGCCGTATTATCGGGGGAAAGTCTACTGGAGGTGTACGGTCGGACAAAAGGGTGGGTTTGCAGTCGCGGAGAAGGCGGTGTGGGCTTGGATCTTTATACCTGGCCTCACACCAAAGGAAGTGTGAACGGGGGCAAGTCCGGAAGGCAAAAAGGGTGAGATCTCTTGTGGGAAAAGTAACGCACCTCTGCAGAGTGTATCAAATTGTGGCTGTCACTCCTGTTCCGGGAAGGGAACTGCGAACGCGGGAAAGGAACTCCACGTTCTGGTCAACTGTGAAGACGGGCATAGTTTTCATAATAAAAGCAACCTTTTGAAGAAATGTTTTCAAAACATGCATTGACCTGCGATTTCCTGATCAATGGTCGTAGCTAGTGCATCAAACACCTTTTATTCTTTTAGAACTTGCTGAGTACCTCTGTACTCACTTTCTTTCGACACCTTGCTAGACTGTGATCCGGAAGTGGAGGCTATCAACGATGGAGCACCAGAAGGAAGCTACGAGCTGGTCTACGAAGAACCTGATCTTACCGGTGGAGTGGAAGGCGTAGACTATGGGATAGTCTACGGACCAGATGACACGGAGGTGGAGGAGTAGTGACATACCCTAGCATCATAGAGCCGAGCAACGTAGAACTTACCTAAATAAGTTGTTGAGCTCTTTACATTTGTTATGAGTTGTAATCGTACTTAAGTAGTATCTTAGGGTGTTCTCATAGGACCTGTGAGAATACCAACTTGTTAAGACAATGTTTGTAATAAAGTATGGAGTGTTATGACCTGCAATGTTTCTGTTGTACCACTCTGAGGGATATGGCAATTTGTGAGGAAGCCCCTTCACAAAGATCATATCAACGACTTGTATACTACAACATGCAGTGGTATGCTGGGTCACCGCAGAGGTACATGTTAATTTTTGGCATTTCGTTATTGCAATTTTGTCATTATCAAAATTATTATCACATACATATTGATGTTGTCGTTTCATGGTGCAGCTCGTTCCAGTATGAAGACCCGTCGCAGAGACCGCCACGTGGGTACTCGAACATCCTTGGGGGCCTACTTAGATGGTATTTCCCTGGGATAGTCAATCTCCCTACTGGTGGCTGCGACGTAGCTTGGAGGTGGGCGCACTACAGCCTCGCGGAAGATCCTCTTGGCCGCGGCACCGCGGCGGATTTGGTTGTTGCCAAATTCTGGGTACGTGACTTTTGACTTCTTACCATTCATACACTCTCCTTGGTTCACAATAATTGCACTAATGCCCCTTGTTTTACCTATGTGCATGGTTGCAGAAATACTTCAAGAGGGCCGAGGGCAAGGAGAATGCGTGCGATGATGTCCTACACCAGCTTGCAAGGAAGAGGGTGACTGGCATGCACTACGAGGCACGTGTTCAATGCGTCCGCGACTGGCACGCCGACCGCTTCGTCCACATGAGTAAGGAGGACGCTCGCGACACGCTCATGCAGCCGTGGCAGTACTTGCAGGTATTTGCATTTATGTGTTATTGATTTCTTTATCGCCATGTAGTTTATTTTACCATAATGGGTTTATCTTGTGCATGTAGAACCCTCCTCAGTACGTCGGCAACGACGAGAGGTGCTTTCTTGCGATGGTCATGTGGTGGACATGCCCCCAGTACCTCAAGAAGCACGAGGAGGGCAAGAAGAAGCGGGCAGAGATGCGAGGTGGATCGCATATCCAAGGCAGCATCCCCATCTCTCTTCACCTGCAGAAGGAGGTGAGCAAATTAATGGTTCCTTCATTCTTTGAATTCATGTTATATATTTGTTAACTCCGCAAGGGTGTGTCACTTCACTCAATTACATGTTCTCTTTTGCAGGAAGTCAGGACAGGAGCGAAGCCTAACGTCTTTGCCGTGCTAAAGAAGATGAAGCAAAGGAAGACGCCTGATCCTGAGACGGGGTCCGTGTGGGTTAACCCGCAATCCGAGACCCAGTGCACGTCGTATGTCTCCAAGTTCAAGCAGAAGTACGGCGAGGATGCCAACCCAGAGGCCGAGGACTTTGACCCTGAGGTCGCGGTGCTTGCGGGAGAAGGCTTGAAGCATGGCCGCCTATGGTTTGGTGACGGGTGCGTCGACCCAGCGAGGGTTCCCTCTCTCCGCCAGATCCGTCGTGGTCGTAAGAGCGGCCAGCCTGAGGTAGAGCCCCGGCCACGGGCTTCGGATCTAGCTGTCGAGCGGTTACGGGTATGTTCTTCCTCGGGTCTCTACATTTCCTTTACATGCTTTCCATTGAAATGTTAATGACATCGCGGCAACACAACGTAGGAGGAGATGGCAGCGAAGGAGCAGGCGGCCCAGGAGCAAAGGGCGCAGATGGAGCAGCAGATTCTGGAGTACCAGCAGCAGCAGACACAGATGATGCAGCAGATGCAACAGCAGCAGCAGATGATGCAGCAGCAGCAGGCACAGATGAGCTGGCTGATGAGCCAGACGGTTCTGACTTCTCCACCGGGGAGTCTTCCTGCTCCTCCACCTTACTCCATGCCGTGGATGCCGCCACCGCCCACTCAGACCCCGGGGACACCTATCACCGTCAACAACATGAACATCATCCGGAGCATGAACCGCGGTGAGTCCTCCTACACTTGTGCCCAACCCGCTACTTGTACTTGTTCAAGTGTTCAATATGCAAATGCAAATGTTCATTCCATCAACCTGCTTATAGATTATATGTCACAAGGCAATGACGATGAGGCCGGCGGAAGCGGAGGAGGACAAGGTTGATGGCATGGTCTTCGTGCACTCGTCGTCGTTGTAATGGATTGTTCGCACTTGTTATGGATTGTAATAATGGACATTGCTATGCATGAACTATGTGTGCTCGATGTGGACTCTATGTAACGGATTGTATGCATGAACTAAGTGTGCTCGATGTATTTGTGGTGTTGTTGATGTGTTTGGTGATCATATGTTGATATATATGTTATATATGCTATATTTGTGAAATGCAATATTTGAAATGCAGGGATAATTGAAAAACAGCAAAAAAATGAAAAAATCAGGCCCCTTTGCCGTGCGTGTGCACACGGCAAAGGACATTTGGTCTCTTTGCCGTGTGCACACGCACGGCAAAGGCGCCACGTGCCGCTCACCTGCTCCTGGGAGGTCCTGGGGGGTGTGCTGCAAAGCACTTTGCCGTGCGAGGTGGCGCACGGCACAGAGCAGCGCACGGCAAAGCAGCCGCACGGCAACGTTTGCGCGCACGGCAAAGCCCTCAGCGCACGGCAACGCAATGCCGCACGGCACAGACGATGGCGCACGGCAAAGACGAGTGCGCACGGCAAAGGCCTTTGCCGTGCAATACGACCATGCGCACGGCAACGTTGGCTTTGCCGGCGCACTCTTTGCCGGGCAGACTTTGCCGTGCGTGCGCGCACGGCAAAGCCTTTGCCGTGCATATAGGGGTCTTTGCCGTGCAAAGTGGCGCACGGCAAAGCCCTGTTTTCCCGTAGTGGAAACCGCATCATGATGCAGTCTATATCGACACCGTTGTACAGATGAAACCTGACCGACTCCTGGTCAGTACGAGTCAAAACAAGGAAAAAACACAAAAGTAACCACCCATTGTTTTTTCCCAAATGCTAAAAAGTGCTTGGAGGCCACGTTGCTCGTCGCAGCCTCCACTTCCTGGCCGTTCGATCGGAAACCATCCGACGATTAAATCCCGCGTCCCGACCGTCTGGCACCTGGGGCCGACAGAGCACGTGGGCCCATCCCTTCGCTTTGGCCGTTCTCTCCCCTCACGCCTTCATTTCGTTTTCGCGCAGACGCAGGCACGCAGCAGAGCTTCTCCGGCTCTTCTCCCCCCAAATCCCGCTAGGGTTTCTCCGGCGGAGTGCTCGCCGGCGGCGTTGCATCTCGTGCGCGGACTGATCGAGCACCTTCCCGCCTTCTACTCCGCCGGCGGCCGGTCGACCTCGCGCTCCCTCGATTTTAGGGGCGGTGGTGCGGCGATTTCCGGGTGAAGGGCGGGCGAATCGGCAGCGGCGACGGAGAGCGAGACGCGCGACGGCGGTGTCGCAGCACGTGCGCGACCTGATCTAGCGTCCTGCACTCCTTCTACTCCACCGGCGGCCGCTCGTGCTCGCGCTCCTCGGTTTTGGGCGCGGTGGTGCGGCGATTTGCGGGTGAAGGGCGAGCGATTCGGGAGCGGCGACGGAGATCGAGTCGGTGGCGTTGCTCTGCGGTGAGTAGCGAAGAGGCGGCGTTGCTCTGCGGTGAGTACAGGGTGGGAAGGCTTGCTGCTAGAGGCGAGGTCAGGCAATTTCGCGGCGGATTTTGGGCTAGGAGGTAATCTATCACCGCATCTACCAATTTTGTGCACGATTCTTCTTCAATAGCGCACGATTTTGTAAGGTACCTTTGCAATTTCATGGGTTTTTGTCTTGGATTCGTGTTGTGTGAGATATATCTGTCGGTGACATAGGATGCTCTCCATGTATGAACATCTGGAGCACATGGATTTTGATCTATGTTGTGATTGATCTCGTCTCCATGCTTTTATTCGGTGCATGTGTGTCGAGGTAGTACTGCTTCTCATTTAGGATAGCATTAGCGACCAAGCTCGGATCAGAAGCGATTCACAGTCGATCTCAATGACCCACCACTTGAACTAATATGTATGGTTTTTGGACAGCCATTGGTGTTGCTTAACCGCTGGAAGACATTCTTTGTCACAAATTGCTTGTGCATATATTGGAATTCAATAACTCGCATGTCGTTTTAGTTACTGAATCTGAAATTTTAGTGTGAGAACTGCAGCCATCTTGTTAAGTTTGTCTACTGAATCTTATACTAAGTTGCTATCTGTCAGCATAGTCATCTCAAACAGAACCCATGAATTAGTTTTGCTTAAGTTGTATACTGCAATTGAATTAGTTTTGTTATTACACCTTTGCTTAAGTTTTGGATAGATGTTCCTGCTCATCCTTTTTTGTGTGTATAAGTAGCTCTAATATACATGCTTAATTTGATATCTTACAAGTTGGTCACTGATTTTAATCAAGTTGCCTTTGTCAGTAGGCCTAAGTTGGGTATTGAAATGGGATTAAGTTTTGTTCCTCCAGGATGCTTAAGTTGTGTTTCATACCCTAGTTGTTTTTTTTTCATTTTCTTTTTTGAGCAAGATGTGCAAGTAGGCTGTATTGGATTACTTAAGTTGTTTTATCAATACGCCTAACTTGGTTACTGGGAGGGATTACTTAAGTTTGGTTCCACTAGCAGCTTTTTGAGCTGAGATGTACTGCCATGTTTTTTGTGTATAAGTAGCTTTAATAACATGCTTAACTTGTTTTTTCTTTTAGAAAGCTTGTTACTATCAACATGGCGTTTTTGCTCTCGGGCTCATATGAGCTCGTTTTGTGAACCATTCGTTTGGTCTCGATGCGTGAGCCAATGCCATTTTTTAGTTGGGATACGGATAGCCGAAAATGTAGGTTCAGAATGGCAGCCGTACCTGCCAATGGAGTACAGTGGGGCAAGATTTAACGGGACATTTCAAGGTGACGAGTGCTGGACGCCTGAACCTATGGTACAGATTGGATAGCCCCAGCCCGATGACGACGCCGTCGCCGCCGCCTGCCACCGCGCGCCGGTGGCCGCCTCGCCAAGATGAATAAAATGTCTTAATGTTTCATTTCTGTTTAATGATTATAGAATCGCTTGTGATGGACGGGACGCCCATGCAGTTGCTCCGCTAGCTCATCCTATAACATAAGCTAACTATGCCAGCAGCACTGGTTGAATCGAGCTACTCAAGCATGCTCATCCTAGGTCTTCTAGCTACTCAAGCGAGGGCACTTTCAGTCTCACTTCATACTAGCCGGCCCGGACAGCAACCTTGGCTCGGCCGAGGCCAAAATCACTTGCGCCGGCGCTGACAGCGACGAGCTCCTTCGATGTCCGCATCAGCGGCCGCCTCCATGGCTTCGCCAGCTTCCTCGACCTCCCATTCCGCTTTCACCCGTCCATCCGCTGCTCCTCCTCTGCGTGCCCAGCTCTCATCAGACTCGGCCATGGGCCTTAAGCTATACGCCTGTACTACATCTGGACTAGACGCTGGCTGTCAACTGTGTGAGGCTTCTCCACAGGCTCTTACAGGATGGCGAGATCGACGCGTTCTTGAGGTGGGTCCGTTCGATGAACCTACTGTGGTTACGGTGTCCGAGAAAAGAGGGAGCGCTGGTGAAGGAGAAGACGAGCTGCCGGCTGCCGCGGCCTTGAAGTTCGACTTCTACTCGGCGGTGTTTGATGCACTGTAGGCCACGGTGCCGCCAAGCAGCACAGAGCTGTTGTTGATGGAGCAGGAGTTCCTCGCCACGGAGATCGATGCAGTGCGGGGCCTAGTGGCGGTGGCGGGAGGCCCTGATGCTTCAAGGCGTGGCCTGCCGACGCGCAGTCTCTGACCGGCGAGCACGTTCGCTACAACGTAGACGTGGGCTGCCAAGTGTTGACGCCCGCGGCGTGGGCTGCCGGCGTTCGCGACAACGTAGGCGCGGCTTCTGCTAAGGCTGCACTACCTGTCGTACCGTCGTAGGGGAACGCTGGAGAAAGACCGTGGCACCGTGTTTCCTACCGACGGGACAATAGCCGTCCGTTAAGTGTAACATAAATATATGAGTAGGTGTGATCCCCTGCTCTGCCAGCCCCATGTTTTAAAATAGATATACGGCAGTGAATACATCCCAAGTACCAGCCCCTGAGAGGAAACGAGTGGCCTAGAAAACGAGCTCATATGTGCTCGGGATCAGAATAGCATTTTCGGTTACGGTCTACATACATAAGTTGCCTAGTGGTTATTATAAACTTGTTTTTATAAATATAGCTACATTTTTTGCAGATATAATGAAGGATTTGACCAAGCGTTCTCGTTTGCGTTTACCACAAACTGCTGCATGTCCACAAACTGCTCAGCAGGTAGTTTGTAATTTTTATTTGTTTTATTCATTTTCATTCCAATTTTTTTCTGTTAATTTCATTGTTTTTTTATTGAACTGACTTTTATATTTTTTCTCCAATCATCAGACTGCAGTTGGTAACAATGGTCAGAAAGAGCCGCGCCAAACTGAACCTGAAGTTGATACGGTTGTTGCACCAAAGCGTGCACCTAAACGGCGTCAGGCGGTGTGTTTTTATACTCTTACTATCTATTTGTAGCAAAACCTCCAGCAAAAATAATTATTAACTGGTTTTTTGTCCCCTATTTTTGGTTTATGTTTTTCCAGTTGGGTAGGAATCGCGCATCTCCTGCCAGGTTGTTCAAATTGAACGCTCTGCTTAATGATGCCCAGAGAAATCTTATTGAGCAATGGGGTTGGGGAGGCATGCTTAAGGTGATGGCTAAAGAAATGCCTGCTTCTTTGAGCATGTGGGTTCTTGGCTGTTTCGATCCTATCAGAAGTGAGCTCGCTATTCCAGGGAGAGGTAGCATACCAGTGAATGCTGATAGTTACACCAGGGTTTTTGGTTTGCGGAATGAGGGAAGATCAGTGTGTTATGAGATGACTACTGAAGCTATTGCATTCTTCAATGTCGAATATGGTATAGAGAGTGGATCAGCACCAGATTTTACTGATTGGTGTAGAATGATAAAGGACATGAATGGAGCTTCAGATATGAAGTTTCTCCATGCTTACTTTGCTGGTGTAATCAGTTGCTTCATAAGTCCTTCAACCTCTGCCTCCATCAGTCCCAGGTGTTACCAGTGCCTACTCAATCTTGATGAGTTCAAGAGGACAAATTTTGCCCAATTTGCAATAGATCAAATAATCACAGAAGTCAAGAAGATGGGAGTCAAGAAGAAATCTGTTTGCTGTTGTTTGCATCATCTTGTGGTAATTTACTTCTTCATGTTTTTTCTTCCATTGGTCTGCTACAAACATACATTCTATTTTTTTCTGTTCACCATCAGTGATTAACTTCTTCATTTTTTGCAGATATTATACCTGGATTCACTTGAGGTTGATGAGGACGTGCCATCTGAAGATGATTGCCCCATCCGTGCAGCAGCTTGGACTGACAAACTTATACAAGCTGTTATGCGCAAGGATACCAAAGTCAGCGGGGAGTTCGGCAAGCTTAAAGTAAGTGTCTGATTTTTTTATTAAACTTTTTTCCTGGCATTTTTTCATGATGAACCTATATTTTTTCAGCCATTCCTCACATATACTGACTAACACCTGTGGTTTCTATTTTTTGTTCTGTACAATATAGCTCAAACAAGGTGTTGGTGCTACTATTAGAGACAGTCTCTTTGTTGGGATCACGGGTACTGAAGATTTTGTTTCCTCGAAGTTGCCACGGAGCTTCCCAATTCATGTATGAACTTTTTTTATACCTCAACATTTTGTACTGTAAAAAATGGATAAGTTGGCTGCTTATTTTAGTTAAGCTGGTTCAGTAAAAATGATTTAAGTTGGAAACTGCTATTTTCTGAATTTGTTAACCATTTTTTGTTGACTTGTGCACTCATTCCAACTAAGTTGACACTAATGCTTACACTAAGTTGGTTACTGTTTTCATTACACCTAATTTGGTGTCCACATGTCCCCAACTTCAAATTGTGCACTCATTCCAACTAAGTTGACACTAAGGCTTACACTAAGTTGGCTACTGTTTTGATTACACCTAATTTGGTGTCCACATGCCCCCAACTTCAAATTTGTGCACTCATTCCAACTAAGTTGACACCAAGGCTTACACTAAGTTGGCTACTGTTTTGATTACACCTAATTTGGTGTCCACATGCCCCCAACTTCAAATTTGTGCACTCATTCCAACTAAGTTGACACCAAGGCTTACACTAAGTTGGCTACTGGTTTGATTACACCTAATTTGGTGTCCACATGCATATTTTTCCATGATTCTTTATCCCTTTTCTCAGTAATGCTCTTTTTTTGTACTTTTTCAACTCACATTACTGAGTGCATATCTATCTATGTAAATGTGCAGAAAAAAAGGAAGATTGCGGTCATGATTGGGGAGCTATGCACCGATATTTCAAACAGGATAGGTTCATTTGTTGAACAGTGGGGGCAAATAGAGATTGATGAATCCAGTTCTTGGCATGGCCAGAACATATTACGCAAAAGGCAGAGGAGAATTGGAAGTGATGAGGGTAGATGCGACGACGAGGATGATGAAGATGACGATGATTATAAAGGTGAATCTGAAGATGAGGATGACAGTGACGATGACAACATTGATGATGATGAGGATGAAGATGAAGACAACCATGGGAATGGAAACAATGATGGTGACAGAGCTTCAGAACCTGGGTCTGGCCTTGGTGGTGAGGATGAGGCAGCTAACAACAATGGCAGCCATCAGCACACAACGCCAAGAAGATCTGCTAGGTTGACACCCACCAAGAGAAATGAAGGGCCTGCAGGCAACTTAAGGAAGAGGTGCATGGATAACAACGGTGATTCCAATGCAGATCTGTCATTCCAGGGTTTGAATCTGTTGTCAAGTACTGCGGAGAAAGAACAGTCTGCAGGGATACATGCAGAGAAAGATAATTGTACAAGAGGCGCATCCACAACACCAGGCCTGAGTCCATTCTCAGATTTGAGAGAGTATACTGCTGCAGGGGAGAAAAGTGGCATTGACATGAGAAACAGCGAGCCAACTGAGTTGTTTAATGTACAGGAAAAGAGGTGTGCCCGGAATACATTGATGGACAAGTTTAGCAGTGCATGTCAGTCTCCTACAAGCTCAGAACCGATAGATCAGTTTGCTAGGGATGATGCAATACAGAAGTTAACTCAAGAGTTCATAGGGTTGGGAAATTTGGAAAAAAAAGATGAAATAACAAGAAATATGACAGTGAAGAAAAAGGTTGTAGTGCACCGTGGTCGGCCAGTAGATTTTGAGTTCAGTTCACAGATTGCAGCCGAAACAGGCATAGCTCCATCATTCGCTCGAACTACAGCTGAAGAACCAGTATTTGCACCTGTTGATGGACCAGGAATTGCTCAAAGAACAGTTGCAACTCAATCCAGTGTGCCTCCGAGTTCAGCTAACAGCATCTTCCCATCTGCAATAGGTGCTTCCCCCCGTGTTCCAAGGCCGTGGGGAGTACCTGAAACCAAAACATCAAATGCAATTCATGCACTCCACTCCAGCCCTGTGCCTGCACCTTCACCGCATTCAACTCAGTCAAGCGTTATGCATGGAACTTCACCACGTCTATCACACTCTGCATCTGGACTTGCAACTTCAACTGAATCATTTCAGAAATATTCTGAACAAAACAGCTTTTTCGTTCATCCAAATCAGAGTACTCGCGACACATCTTACCAAGAAGCAGCCAAAAGTTGGTCACCAATTACACCTACAAGTGGGCATATGAAGCAAGCCAATTTGTCTCAACAGGTTTCACCAGCTCCAACACGGCAGACATGTCCTCCACCCAGACCAAAGGAATTCAAATCTGTTACAAGCAGCCAGAAGATGACAAGAAAAAAGGCTTTGCAAGCAGCTTGCGATCCTCCTTCATTTGATCTTGGTTTTGATAGCCCAAAAAAGGACAGACAAGAATCTTCAGCAGATATGTTAAATGATGATGACTATTGGACTGAAGATATGGAGAAAGAAGCTTACGCCCTTTGCGAACGTGTAGAGTTGGAGAAGCGTTTGAACAGTGCAAATGCTAATATCCAGGAGGAACCGATGCAAAATGATAGTGAATTGCAGACACCAGCAGGAGTGGGAATTGGTGATGCCGCTAACAAAGAAATTTCTGAAAGCAAATCAACATCTTCTTTTGCGCAAATGAAGCAACGAAGGCTCATCAAGCAAGCACTTTGCAAATTGTCGCCTTACTTGACTTATGTGGACAGAAGCCTCTACACCTGTTCAGCTGAAGTAAAGGATTTGTACGCCGCAGTTACTGCACATGGTCGTCGATCAAAAAGGTGTCAAGAGGTGGACAAAAGGTAAGCCAACTTACATAAAGTTGTACTGTATAAAATAGATAAGTTTCATGATGATAGTCACTAAGTTGGTTTTAACATAATTCCTTTTTGAGCAACATATATAAGTTGGTTACTGGTTTAATCAAACTTGCCATTGTCAATAGGCCCAAGTTTGTTTTCTGAAATGAATAAATTTGTTTCCTCCAACATGCTTAAGTTATTTTTTTTTCATAGACAATGTGCAAGTTGGCTGCATTGCGTTACGTAAGTCGTATTGTTAATATGCCTAATTTGGTTACTGTGATTAATTAAGTTTGGTTTTTTAAAATATGTTTGAAGTTCTGGTTTAAAGTCTAGTTGGTTTCCTTTTCCTATTTTTTTCCGACCAAACATGCACAGGTTGGCTCCCGGGGGTTAATTAACTTGTACTGTCTATATGCCCAAGTTTGGTTCTGAAAAAAATGCTTAAATTCTGTTTTTCCATATACAATGTACAAGTTGGCTGCATTGTGTTACGTAAGTCGTACCATTAATATGCCTAAGTTGGTTACTGAGTTTAATTAAGTTTGTTTTTAAAAACATGTTTGAAGTTCTGGTTTAAAGTCTAGTTGGTTTCCTTTCCCTATTTTTTCCAAGCAAACATGCAAAGGTTGGCTACTTGGGGTTAATTAAGTTGTGCTGTCCATATGCTTAAGTTTGATAAATGTTTTTGCATGCTTACAAAAAACTTCCTACTATCTACATACATAAGTTGGCTGCATTGTGTTACTTAAGTCCTGTTGTGAAAAATGGCCTAAGTTGGATACTCGAGGTTAATTCAGTTGATCCCTCTGCATGCCTATCTTGTTTTTTTATTATAGCATTTTTTGTCTTTGGTACTATGCCATTTTTTTATTAATTGCTCTGTTTTTCCTTTTCCATGTAATGCGATAGCCCAATACTCGTCAGCTACGACAATTTTTATGTTACACTTAAAGAGCTTGCAAACTCGATGATGCCTTCTGGATCATTGAAGAACACTGTCGTTGAACTAGGAATTGAGTCCATAATGTTAAGGAGAGACAGAAAAGATAAAAAATTGGTGATGCCTTTGAGGGTTGCGGTAAGAATATTATATTTTTATTTTTCTTAAATAAGTCGAATATTTTTTTTTCTAGTTTACTGATGTTCCTTCTCTTCTAATAACAGACTCTCTTAGAAGATCTGAAGAGGAACAGAAGACTTCTAGAGAAGCACTTCAGCAAGCCCACTGCACATCTTGACAGGAAACACAATGTAAGTGTTTCTGTACATTCGACATCAATTTCTTTCGGTTATAACATTTTTTGTATACTGTAATTCCAATTTGTTCTGTTTTTTGCAAACATTAGGTAATGTTCCCAGTACTCGAAGATTTGGCACCTAAGGAACAAGATCCTGTGAACCACTACTGGCTTCTTGTGATGAACTTCAGAGAAAGAAGGTTTGAGGTATGATACGTCTCCGACGTATCGATAATTTCTTATGTTCCATGCCACATTATTGATGTTATCTACATGTTTTATGCACACTTTATGTCATATTTGTGCATTTTCTGGAACTAACCTATTAACAAGATGCCGAAGTGCCAGTTCTTTTTCTGCTGTTTTTGGTTTCAGAAATCCTAGTAAGGAAATATTCTCGAATTGGACGAAATCAAAGCTCGGGGCCTATTTTTCCACGAAGCTTCCGGTCCGAAGGAGAGACGAAGAGGGGCCACGGAGGGGCCACACCCTAGGCGGCGGCCCCCTTGGCCTTGCGGCCCTGTGGTGTGGGGCCCCGTGCCGCCTCTTGACCTGCCCTTCCGCCTACAAATAGCCTCCGTGATGAAACCCCGTACGAACCACGATACGGAAAACCTTCCGAGACGCCGCCGCCGATCCCATCTCGGGGGATCCAGGAGATCGCCTCCGGCACCCCGGGAGAGGGGAATCATCTCCCGGAGGACTCTACGCCGCCATGGTCGCCTCCGGAGTGATGAGTGAGTAGTCTACCCTGGACTATGGGTCCATAGTAGTAGCTAGATGGTTGTCTTCTCCCCATTGTGCTATCATTGTCGGATCTTGTGAGCTACCTAACATGATCAAGATCATCTATCTGTAATTCTATATGTTGCGTTTGTTGGGATCCGATGAATAGAGAATACTTGTTATGTTGATTATCAAAGTTATGCTTATGTGTTGTTTATGATCTTGCATGCTCTCCGTTACTAGTAGATGCTCTGGCCAAGTAGATGCTTGTAACTCCAAGAGGGAGTACTTATGCTCGATAGTGGGTTCATGCCATTGACACCTGGGACAGTGACAGAAAGTTCTAAGGTTGTGTTGTCTTGTTGCCACTAGGGATAAAACATTGATTCTATGTCTAAGGATGTAGTTGTTGATTACATTACGCACCATACTTAATGCAATTGTCTGTTGCTTTGCAACTTAATACTGGAGGGGGTTCGGATGATAACCTGAAGGTGGACTTTTTAGGCATAGATGCAGTTGGATGACGGTCTATGTACTTTGTCGTAATGCCCAATTAAATCTCACTATACTCATCATGATATGTATGTGCATGGTCATGCTCTCTTTATTTGTCAATTGCCCAACTGTAATTTGTTCACCCAACATGCTGCTTGTCTTATGGGAGAGACACCTCTAGTGAACTGTGGACCCGGTCCAATTCTCTTTACTGAAATACAATCTACTGCAATACTTGTTCTACTGTTTTCTGCAAACAATCATCTTCCACACAATACGGTTAATCCTTTGTTACAGCAAGCCGGTGAGATTGACAACCTCACTGTTTCGTTGGGGCAAAGTACTTTGGTTGTGTTGTGCAGGTTCCACGTTGGCGCCGGAATCCCTGGTGTTGCGCCACACTACATCCCGCCGCCATCAACCTTCAACGTGCTTCTTGGCTCCTCCTGGTTCGATAAACCTTGGTTTCTTTCTGAGGGAAAACTTGCTGCTGTGCGCATCATACCTTCCTCTTGGGGTTGCCCAACGAACGTGTGAAATACACGCCATCAAGCACATTTTGGCGCCGTTGCCGGGGAGATCAAGACACGCTGCAAGGGGAGTCTCCACTTCTCAATCTCTTTACTTTGTTTTTGTCTTGCTTAGTTTTATTTACTACTTTGTTTGCTGCACTAAATCAAAATACAAAAAAAAATTAGTTGCTAGTTTTACTTTACTTGCTATCTTGTTTGCTATATCAAAAACACAAAAATTAGTTTACTTGCATTTACTTTATCTAGTTTGCTTTATTTACTACTACTAAAATGAGTAACCCTGAAGTTGAAGTTCGTACATTTAAACAACAAGGGGGAGAATGTTTGAGAGATGCTTGGTATAGAATTAGTGATGCCCATAATAGATGCACTAAGAAACACTCCACCATTATTTTACTCAGGAATTTTTATGTTGGTATCTCTAGCTGGAATAGATATGTTCTTGATAGTCTCGCAAAAGGTGACTTCTTAAGTACCCCTGCATTAGAAGCTAGTTGCATTATTGAGAGTTTATTTGGAATACCCCCTGTTGATAAAGTTAAAACTGAAATCTCTCTTGAAGATGTTATGAAAAAATTGGAAACCATAGAGAAAAATTTTCCAAGTATTGAAGCTAAATTGGAAATATTACTTGATAAAACTGATGAACTTGATAAATCCTTAGGAGGAATTGATGAAAGAATTAGTGTCCTAGGAACTAATGCTGTCCATGATGATCAAATCAATAGGATTGACGAACTTGAAAAAGCTATGGGAACCTTGGGTTCAACATTTTCTTCTCTTAAATATAAGGAGAAAGCTTACGTGGGTAAGGAGCAAAAGTTTATGTATGTCTCTAAAGTGCCTAGACCAAAGAAGTATTATTATAGGCCTAAAATTGACAAAGCCCTTAGTACCACTATGGATGGGGGAGCTCATGATAACGATGCACCATCTCTTGATAATACTTGATACACACTTTCGCGCCTAGCGAGGCGTTAAAGAAAAGCGCTTATGGGAGACAACCCATGTTTTTACCTACAGTACTTTGTTTTTATTTTGTGTCTTGGAAGTTGTTTACTACTGTAGCAACCTCTCCTTATCTTAGTTTTGTGTTTTGTTGTGCCAAGTTAAGCCGTTGATAGAAAAGTAAGTACTAGATTTGGATTACTGCACAGTTCCAGATTTCTTTGCTGTCACGAATCTGGGTCCACCTCCCTGTAGGTAGCTCAGAAAATTAAGCCAATTTACGTGCATGATCCTCAGATATGTACGCAACTTTCATTCAATTTGAGCATTTTCATTTGAGCAAGTCTGGTGCCATTTTAAAATTCGTCAATACGAACTGTTCTGTTTTGACAGATTCTGCCTTTTATTTCGCATTGCCTCTTTTGCTATGTTGGATGAATTTCTTTGATCCACTAATGTCCAGTAGCATTATGCAATGTCCAGAAGTGTTAAGAATGATTGTGTCACCTCTGAATATGTCAATTTATATTGTGCACTAACCCTCTAATGAGTTGTTTCGAGTTTGGTGTGGAGGAAGTTTTCAAGGATCAAGAGAGGAGTATGATGCAACATGATCAAGGAGAGTGAAAGCTCTAAGCTTGGGGATGCCCGGTGGTTCACCCCTGCATATTTTAAGAAGACTCAAGCGTCTAAGCTTGGGGATGCCCAAGGCATCCCCTTCTTCATCGACAACATTATCGGGTTCCTCCCCTGAAACTATATTTTTATTCCATCACATCTTATGTGCTTTTTCTTGGAGCGTCGGTTTGTTTTTTTTTTTGTTTTGTTTGAATAAAATGGATCCTAGCATTCACTTTATGGGAGAGAGACACGCTCCGCTGTAGCATATGGACAAGTATGTCCTTGGTTTCTACTCATAGTATTCATGGCGAAGTTTCTCCTTCGTTAAATTGTTATATGGTTGGAATTGGAAAATGATACATGTAGTAATTGCTATTAATGTCTTGGGTAATGTGATACTTGGCAATTGTTGTGCTCATGATTAAGACCTTGCATCATATGCTTTGCACCCATTAATGAAGAAATACATAGAGCATGCTAAAATTTGGTTTGCATATTTGGTTTCTCTAAGGTCTAGATAATTTCTAGTATTGAGTTTGAACAACAAGGAAGACGGTGTAGAGTCTTATAATGTTTTCAATATGTCTTTTATGTGAGTTTTGCTGCACCGGTTCATCCTTGTGTTTGTTTCAAATAAGCCTTGCTAGCCTAAACCTTGTATCGAGAGGGAATACTTCTCATGCATCCAAAATACTTGAGCCAACCACTATGCCATTTGTGTCCACCATACCTACCTATACTACATGGTATTTTCTGCCATTCCAAAGTAAATTGCTTGAGTGCTACCTTTAAAATTCCATTATTCACCTTTGCAATATATAGCTCATGGGACAAATAGCTTAAAAACTATTGTGGTATTGAATATGTACTTATGCACTTTATCTGTTATTAAGTTGCTTGTTGTGCGATAACCATGTTCACTGGGGACGCCATCAACTATTCATTGTTGAATTTCATGTGAGTTGCTATGCATGTCCGTCTTGTCTGAAGTAAGAGAGATCTACCACCTTATGGTTAAGCATGCATATGTTAGAGAAGAACATTGGGCCGCTAACTAAAGCCATGATCCATGGTGGAAGTTTCAGTTTTGGACAACAATCCTCAAATCTCAAATGAGAAATTTATTAATTGTTGTTACATGCTTATGCATAAAAGAGGAGTCCATTATCTGTTGTCTATGTTGTCCCGGTATGGATGTCTAAGTTGAAGAATAATCAATAGCGAGAAATCCAATGCGAGCTTTCTCCTTAGACCTTTGTACAGGCGGCATAGAGGTACCTTTGTGACACTTGGTAAAAACAGTGCATTGTGATGATCCGGTAGTCCAAGCTAATTAGAACAAGGTGCGGGCACTATTAGTACACTATGCATGAGGCTTGCAACTTATAAGATATAATTTACATGATGCATATGCTTTATTACTACCGTTGACAAAATTGTTTCATGTTTTCAAAATCAAAGCTCTAGCACAAATATAGCAATCGATGCTTTTCCTCTATGGAGGACCATTCTTTTACTTTCAATGTTGAGTCAGTTCACCTATTTCTCTCCACCTCAAGAAGCAAACACTTGTGTGAACTGTGCATTGATTCCTACATACTTGCTTATTGCATTTATTATATTACTCTATGTTGACAATATCCATGAGATATACATGTTACAAGTTGAAAGCAACCGCTGAAACTTAATCTTCCTTTGTGTTGCTTCAATGCCTTTACTTTGAATTATTGCTTTATGAGTTAACTCTTATGCAAGACTTAATTGATGCTTGTCTTGAAGTGCTATTCATGAAAAGTCTTTGCTTTATGATTCACTTGTTTACTCATGTCATATACATTGTTTTGATCGCTGCATTCACTACATATGCTTTACAAATAGTATGATCAAGATTATGATGGCATGTCACTCCAGAAATTATCGTGTTGCCTGCTCGGGACGAGCAGAACTAAGCTTGGGGATGCTGATACATCTCACGTATCGATAATTTCTTATGTTCCATGCCACATTATTGATGTTATCTACATGTTTTATGCACACTTTATGTCATATTTGTGCATTTTCTGGAACTAACCTATTAACAAGATGCCGAAGTGCCAGTTCCTGTTTTCTGCTGTTTTTGGTTTCAGAAATCCTAGTAAGGAAATATTCTCGGAATTGGACGAAATCAAAGCCCAGGGGCCTATTTTTCCACGAAGCTTCCATAAGTCCGAAGGAGAGACGAAGAGGGGCCACGAGGGGCCACACCCTAGGCGGCGCGGCCCCCTTGGCCGCGCGGCCTGTGGTGTGGGGCCCCGTGCCGCCTCTTGACCTGCCCTTCCGCCTACAAATAGCCTCCGTGACGAAACCCCCGTGAGAACCACGATACGGAAAACCTTCCCGAGACGCCGCCCGCCGATCCCATCTCGGGGGATCCGGAGATCGCCTCCGGCACCCCGAGAGGGGAATCATCTCCCGAGGACTCTACGCCGCCATGGTCGCCTCCGGAGTGATGAGTGAGTAGTCTACCCTGGACTATGGGTCCATAGCAGTAGCTAGATGGTTGTCTTCTCCCCATTGTGCTATCATTGTCGGATCTTGTGAGCTGCCTAACATGATCAAGATCATCTATCTGTAATTCTATATGTTGCGTTTGATGGGATCCGATGAATAGAGAATACTTGTTATGTTGATTATCAAAGTTATGCTTATGTGTTGTTTATGATCTTGCATGCTCTCCGTTACTAGTAGATGCTCTGGCCAAGTAGATGCTTGTAACTCCAAGAGGGAGTACTTATGCTCGATAGTGGGTTCATGCATTGACACCTGGACAGTGAGAAAGTTCTAAGGTTGTGTTGTGTTGTTGCCACTAGGGATAAAACATTGATTCTATGTCTAAGGATGTAGTTGTTGATTACATTACGCACCATACTTAATGCAATTGTCTGTTGCTTTGCAACTTAATGGGAGGGGTTCGGATGATAACGAAGGTGGACTTTTTAGGCATAGATGCGGTTGGATGACGGTCTATGTACTTTGTCGTAATGCCCAATTAAATCTCACTATACTCATCATGATATGTATGTGCATGGTCATGCTCTCTTTATTTGTCAATTGCCCAACTGTAATTTGTTCACCCAACATGCTGCTTGTCTTATGGGAGAGACACCTCTAGTGAACTGTGGACCGGTCCAATTCTCTTTACTGAAATACAATCTCTGCAATACTTGTTCTCTGTTTTGCAAACAATCATCTTCGACACAATCGGTTAATCCTTTGTTACAGCAAGCTGGTGAGATTGACAACCTCACTGTTTCGTTGGGGCAAAGTACTTTGGTTGTGTTGTGCAGGTTCCACGTTGGCGGGAATCCCTGGTGTTGCGCCGCACTACATCCCGCCGCCATCAACCTTCAACGTGCTTCTTGGCTCCTCCTGGTTCGATAAACCTTGGTTTCTTTCTGAGGGAAAACTTGCTGCTGTGCGCATCATACCTTCCTCTTGGGGTTGCCCAACGAACGTGTGAAATACACGCCATCAAGGTGCTGGATTCAGTAAGGTCAATATCAGACAAATCACTTGATTAGAAGGTGAATTTGTTAGTTGGTGCAATCAAGACATTATGGGAACAATACTATGCAAATTCTTCAGTCAAGCTTGCGACATGGGATATTCAAGACATTAAGCCGCCAAAGCAAGGGTCAAAGTAATAACCAATGCAGTTATCCTTCGTTATCTCAAGTATCTTTTCATTTTCGAACCTATCATGTATTAACGTGGTTCAAATTTACAACATTTTTACAGATAAAACAAGTTGTGCTCTCAAAGTATGGTTAAGTTTCACTTAATATATTTACTAAGTTGGTTTCTGACATATAAGTTAGTTCTACTCTACTGCTTTTTAAGTTGACTCCACAGTAGGTTAAGTATGATTATTATGAAAATGGCTGTAAAACTAAACCACTTAGGCATTTAAGATGGACTTTAAAATTAGCAAGTAAAAAATGCTTTAAGAGAAACCAGTTTTAATAACTATGCACAGTATGGGTTAAGGTGTCTGCACATTTATAATTAAGTTGGCTACTGTTAACTATTAAGTTTGACTTACTTTTTCACTAACTTGGTTTTTTAATCACATATAAGTTAGGTCTACTGCCCCGTATTAAGTTGGCTCCACATGTGTTTTTTAGTATGATCATTATCCTGTGCTAAGTTGCTCTCTGCTAAAGTTTAACTTGTGTAAACAATGATACTAAGTTGCTTTTTCTGAAGCATGATAACTTGCTTTTCCCTCAATTCCATGCATCCTTTTTTAGTTATTACTTTATGCCCATGTTACTTCATTTCTAATTTTGGTTCTCATTCACACTACAGCAATGAATGTGGAGTTTGCACGCTATTCAACGCCGAACATTGGAATGGTAGGCAACTACCCACATATGGGTCTGAAAACATGCCGAACATTAGGAAGTTGATGGTGCATACATGGGTGACTTCTCCGAAGAATACAGTCAAGTGGATGGACATCATTAAACTAAATTGAGGTATGAAAACATCACATTGACTGCGAAACCGATTGTCCTGTCCCCTCAGTTCTCCTTATTATGTCCTAGACCAGCTTTACATGTCGCTGCGTTGTGACCTGGCAAGCCACATGTACCACACAAGGTGGTCTTCTTAGCAACCAACTCAATGCCTGATGGGATTCTTCCTTTTTTCCGCCCTTTAGTATTAGACCTGGGAGGGTTTAGGACAACCATACCTTCTCTACTAGGTTCACTCAAATCACTAGCCTGTTGCACAGACAACGTTTGGTTTGTAGAAGACGATTTCTTCGCACGTAATGGACGTTGAGGCACAGCATGGTCAGACTTCATTGATGTTGATTGATTTTGGGTGCTTGATGCTGGTTGTTGTGCCGAAAAATGTGCAGAACCTGAAGATGTCCACCCATGGGTATCATCAATGTTTGCAGTGTGTGATGCCCAGGTGGATGGTGCAGGTTGTTGTCCTTTCTGGGAAGCTCCTGCATTTCCTGACTGACACACATTAGGAGCTGAAGTTGACGGGCAATGCACAGTACGCACCGCTCTTTGCTGTGGCAAATTAGGAACTAGTTTTCGCTGAGTCATGCTTGCACTTGCTGTTTGCTGCAGAGCACTAGGAGCTGCTTCTTGCTGATGCATGCTTGGAGTTGCAGTTTGCTGTGTGACATTGGGGTCTTCTGTTTGTTGCGGAGCATTAGGAGCTGTTCGTTGCCGGCGCATGCTCGGAGTTGCTGTTTGTTGCGGGGCATTTGGGGCTGCTGTTTGTTGCGGAGCGTTAGGAGCTGCTCTCTGCCTGCGCATGCTTGGAGTTGCTGTTTGCTGCGGGGCATTTGGGGCTGCTGTTTGTTGCGGAGCCTTAGGAGCTGCGTTTCGATGCGGTGCACTACTGCTTGGTTGCTGGGCATTCTTCTTCTTTTGAACCTTTTGTAGTTGGACAAACTCTGCTCTCATCTCCTTTATGTGCCTGCGAGCAATAGCTTCCGCTTGATCTGACTCACTACCTAATTTAGCCATTTGCACAAACGATGTCGACAAGTTTGCAAACCGCACTTTCTGACGTGACTGTTCGGGCATCACATCATCTTGTACTGGCCCAGTATGCATAGGCACATACTCTACTGCTTGCTGAGTCCATCTGCGCATGATGAACCTCTCCGGTATCGCATTAATTCCTACATGCGTGAACACTTTTAGCACGTGGCAGCAAAGAATACCATCGCGCTGATACTTGCAGCAATCACAGTTGTAGGCACCACCACTACCATTTACATAGTAGTTTCTGGACCCATAAGGGTAGCATCTGAGGTTGTTAGGAATTAACTCATACATGTTTGTTCCAATCACTTGCACATCGTATCGACCAATAAGTCCAAACTCCAGCATGAACCTGTGGAAGATGTCCCTTGTATAAACTGCCATCGCATGCTTTTCTATCGGGAAAGTTGTTCTTGGCTGAACCTCAAGCTCATCTGTCCTGTAATCATTGTTGCCCTCCTTACCCAATATCTTGGCCTGAATTTTCTCATACTGCCTCACAAAGTGCTTGATTGAATTTTTTGGATTAATGCACCGCTTTAAAACAGCGTTGAATCCCTCGCTTCTTTGAGTTGACTGCAAGAAGGGGAAGAAGCGATCCCTGAAGTAACATGGAACCCATGTATGAGCATTACTCTTCAACCAATTGAATGTTTCGTTCTGCGACAATTCCCATTTCTGAATCAGTTCTGCCCAGTTTGCTTCAAATTCTTCTACAGTCATACTCTCGTCAACACATTCATTGAAATCTTCAGCCAGGCCTGGATGTCGTCCTAGGAATGATCCAAGTTTCTCATTAGCTTTCTTCATTATGTGCCATCTGCAGTTTCGATGGCAACATAATGGAAAAATAGCAGATATTGCATTCCTCATAGCCCAATCTTGGTCTGTAATTATGTTGGTTGGTTGCTTCCCTTTCATTGCTTTCAAAAAGACGCGGAACAACCATTCAAAACTGTCTTCTTTTTCATCTCTTAGGAAACCACAACCCAACATAAATGACTGCCCATGTCTATTTATACCAATGAATGGTGCAAACGGCATGCTAAATATATTTGTACAGAAAGTAGTGTCGAACGAGATGCAATCATGGTATGCTTCTGCATATGCTCTTCTTGCCAAACTGTCAACCCAAAAAATGTGTTCAACTCTGTTTTCTGAATCAAAGGAGAATTCGTAGAAGAATTCTGGGTCTTTTTGCTGCAACTCTTTGAAATACTCAAGTGTGTCACTTATGTCAAGCTCTTTGTTCTCGCTTCTGAATGATGACCTCAAGTTTGATATTGTTCTCGGGCCATAGGGTACAATGCAATCTTCACCATAAAATTCAGACATCACCTCCATCATGCGTCCTGTAAAAAATGTTTTTGCACAGTACAAGTTAATTATGTTTACTTCAATTTATTGCGTACCTTTTAACCTACATTGTTCCTTATTTCATAAATTCAACTCTACCAAGTTAGAAACTAAATCACATACTACCCGACATATCTTTTTGGATAAGTGACGCACTGTACTTATCACATGTTCATAAAATCTGCCCAGTTGCATACACATGCACAAGTAAATTGCAGACTACTGTTGCCTAAGTTGCATTCCACAGTAAACTAATTTTGTTTTTCTTCCCTCATGTTGATGTAGTACTTAGTAGCACATATTACTACAAACTATAAGCTCATGAAGGCATAGAGGTTGGCATACAAACCTGTGTCCAAGTTGCAGTTGTGAAGGCATCTTAGAAATTCTTTCTCATCTCTTGGAATTCCTCTGTGAGATCTCAAGTATTTTATCAAAGATGGTTTCACAATCATTGGATGGTTATGCTCTGCAATAAAAAAAGTGACCTCCCACTTGTTGTTAATCAATTTCACAAACATCCTAGCTCGACACTTTGTCTGCTTGATGGTTTCTCTCTTTCGCTTAACCCCAAACTTGCTGGCAGTTTTCTTCCTTTTTGATGGTCCAGCTTCCTGTTCCTCATCATTATCATCGTCAAGCTGAACAGGGCTAACATCTTCAGTAAATGCCATCTTTTCTTGCTCTATTTGTTCCTCAGTTTTTGGTGCGCGATACTTGTTGCACACGAACTGCTGCTTCTCAAGCTCATTTGTATGTGCTTTCTTTTTTGATGTATTATTCTTGATAGAGAATCCCAATTTTGCAGCATAAGCATTGTAGTGAGCTCTTGCATCAGCTAGGGTATCAAATCGCATACCAAGAAAAGGTTCCTGAGGACTGGACAAAATTTCTTCAGTGATTCCAACTGCTTCTCCATCACTTCCACCTTCAGCAAAATCAGGGTTGGTGGTGGTATCTGTAGGAAAAGTTGTTGTAGGGAAGTTTTGGTTTCCAACAGATGCTGCTTGCTCTCCGTTGTGTTCATGTCCCCTGCCACTATATCTGTCAGAATTACCAACCACAGCTTCATGGACATCAAGATCTGGGTCCTGGGATTCGCCTACAACTGGTTCTGGGACAACTTGAGTGCAAAAAAGCGGTTCCACATCGTCCATTTCAACATCTTCTGTAGGTGTAGCATTAAGATCCAAGCCTGACATCTGCGGAATGATAATCTAAGTTAGCTTTTCAGTTTTTTTGACAAAATTGAATTCCATGCAAGATATAGAAGAAATTTGGATACATTTTCTCATTGTGACAGCATTCTGATTACTAGCAACTATTTTTTGATTTTTTTTCTTTGTCATGATGCAGATAACTATGGTGGCAGCATGAGTAAAGAAGCTAAGAGAAGGTTCCTACTTCGACACCCGCAACTTTATGCCCAAAGTCAGATAAGACAGATGCAGATAACTATCAGTGCTCACATTTTGCAAGTCAAGCTAGCTACTTTTTGGCAAGTCAAGTCTTTTTAGTTTGAGATTGAGTTGGAAAAAGATGCCTCCAGAAACATCTTTTACAAATGCTTGATCTTCAGCTAGTTTCTAGTAAATGCAAACTACTAGCTATTATAATCACCTGCATATATGTTGCAACTTGGGGGAGTTGAAACTTGCACCCCTTTTCTAGCTTTTCTACTTGCAACCTGTTACTATGATGCTTTTACAACTATGCACATCAACTTTTTTCTCTACATGCATGTGTAGATTTTCTCTACTTTTTTGTTTGCAATCTACTGAGTTCTTTTTTCAGCATACAAAGGAAATCCATTTATCTGCAAAAGGGTGGGGGTGTGGTGGGTGGGTTATTCTGTAGATGCACTTGTCATAATCTATAGAGAGATAGGGAAGGCACAGATCTGGAAATCCCCTATAGCTTTTGCTCCTGGGAATCCCCTTGAGTTTTGCTCCTGGGAATCCCCTTCAGTTTTTGCTCCTGGGAATCCACAGATCTGGAGGATGCTGAAGCTGTAGGGAGGAGGGGCTGGTGATTTCTGGTTAAGAAAAGTACCTTTTTGATCTGGAGGATGCACGAATTTGAAGCTCTCAGATGCCTGCTTTGCCTGATTCAGGGAGTTTTCATGGAGATTTTGCAGGGAGGAAGACAGATCTGGTGTGCCAACCGAAGGAGGAAGAAGGCTGTAGGGAGGAGGAAGAGAATGGGGGTGAGAAAGACTTGTTTTTGTCTTGGATCTGGGGCTGGTCGGTGCTTTTGTTTTTGGTCTGGGGCATCAAAAAATATCTAGGCCAAAATTCCCGCTCGGGAGACAAGTTCCCGCTCATTAATTGCACCTTTCCTTTTTTGGACGTGGGAGGATGGTCCCGGGGAAAACTTTCCTTAAATGGAACGGGGGGCTGGATCGGCGTACCAGGCCCCCGGGGGCTCGCTAGTCGCGTCCTTAAAGAATCACTACTACAAATTCTATTTAGATGCACTTTTAGACGAGCACCCATCACCCTCCGCGTCGATTAAATCTCCACCGATAAATTTCCTACTAATTGGCTAGCAAAACATGATGTATGTAACGCTGGCAATCATTCAAAATCAAGGCGACACTGCAGCTCTAGAACATGAAGGCTTTGTAAAAGGAAACTGAAACAATACAAAGGAAAATTTAGTCGTAAAAGTGAAAAGGCTTTCTACACCAACAAGTCTAAAAAAGATCACTTGAAAACTAAAGGGCAACCACATTGATACTTCAGCTTGATACTTTAGTGGGACTCTCTCGGTCCAAAACCTCATTGAGTTCACCACGTTATGGTCTCACACCTCGCAGTTTGACCTCTGTACGGATGCCCCGGACTCCATTGTTTGGAAGCTCACTACAAATGGGGCCTATTCGTGCTCTTCGGCTTACAAGGCGCAATTCGCTGGGACAATTCACTCATGTATGGATGCTATTGTTTGGAAGGCTCGGGCTCCCCCTAAATGCAAGCTTTTCTCTTGGCTTATCATCCAAAACCGAGTGTGGACGGCGGACCGGCTTGCCAAGCGTGGATGGCCCAATGGTCGGGTTTGTCCCCTCTGTCGATGCCATGATGAATATGCCAACCACCTCCTCTTCAAGTGCCGCTTCTCAATTCGCATTTGGAAGATGATCCAGGAATGGCTTCACATTCATTTTTTTCGATAAAGGATGTTTTATTACTTTGTGAGAAGCAATTTACATCCAGCCTCTGCATAACCAGGATGCACACAGCTGTTCAAGTGTCCAGAACGAACAATAAAAGTAAAAAGGCGAAATACATATCGAGACGATAAACTATATAATGCCTAAGGAGAGGGTGGAGCTTCAATCCGTAGACTATGCTGCCACCCATGTCGGGAAAAATTATCCCTCGCCGTAGCCTCCAACCGTGTACAGACCTCCGTAAATAGGTCTCGGTTCTCCACCCGCTGAAGAGGTAACCATGAACAGAGAATACATGTACATCTGTAGATGACCTGCAACAAAGAACAATTTTTATCATTAAAAATCTTGTCATTTCTACTTATCCACAGCGCCCAGATAACTGCTAGCGCCCCCACCCTAAGAAGCAATTTAAACCTTGAATCAACACCGTGAAGCCAATTGCCAAAGACATGTGCCACACTAGTCGGGGGATACAGGGTAGACGCTACTTGGATGACTGACCATATAGATTTCGCAAAACTGCACTGGAAGAATAGGTGTTTGATGGTTTCATCATGATGACAGAAAACACACCGTGAACTTCCGTGCCAATTCCGCTTAACAAGATTATCTTTAGTAAGAATAACTCCTCGACGAAGGTACCATCCAAAAATCTTAATTTTTAATGGTATCTTCATCTTCCAAATTTTCTTATTATTATCAACTGGTAAATCAGAATGAAGGATTGCATTGTATAAAGATTTAACTGAGAAAGAGCCATCTACATGAAGATTCCATCTAAATTCATCCGGTTCAGGGGATAATTGAATATCACCCAATCGTTGAACTAGAGTATTCCATGCTGTTAGCCTTTGTCCAAGTAAAACCCGTCTGAACGTCACATTCGGAGGTGAGGTAGCCATAACGGTAGCAATGGTATCACCTTTGCGACAAACAATACTATACAAAGCAGGATATTGTTCACTTAGGGAAGCATTGTCCAACCAAACATCTTCCCAGAAACGTATATGTGCTCCATTCTTAATAGAAAAAGTACCATGACGAAAGAAAATATTTTTTGTTGCCATGAGACCAGCCCAGAAGTGAGAGTCCCCGGGTTTCCAAACCACTTGGGAGAGCGTCTTCGAGCCAATATACTTTCTCCGAAGAATAGTTTGCCAAGTCCCATTCTCAGTAAGAAGCTTAAAAAGCCATTTACCTAGCAGAGCAGAATTCTTAACCTCCAGGTCATGAATTCCAAGTCCGCCTTGATCTTTGGGACTACACACTATACTCCATTTAACCAATCGATATTTCTTTTTCTCGCTGTCCCCTTGCCAAAAGAATCTGGATCGATAATAATCGAGTTTATGCAGAATTCCTTTCGGCAGAAGAAAGAATGATAACATATACAGTACCATATTTGTTAGTACCGAGTTAATGAGTACCAATCTTCCTCCTAGGGACAACAATTTGCCTTTCCAACTACTAAGGCGTTTCTGTAATCTTTCTTCCACAATCTTCCATTCAGCAAGTGTAAGTCTCCGATAGTGAATCGGAATACCCAAATACCGAATAGGAAAATGGCCTTGCCCGCAACCAAACAACTCTGTATACTGAGTCATATCGTTTTGGGCATCGCCGAAACAGAACAATTCACTTTTATGGAAGTTAATTTTCAATCCCGACAATTGCTCGAAAGCTGCTAAAATTAATTTGAGATTACGAGCTTTTTCGAGATCATGATCCATAAAAAGAATTGTGTCATCGGCATATTGAAGGATAGATAAACCCCCATCAACCAAATGTGGGATCACACCCTCAATTTGACCATCAGACTTGGCACGATCTATGAGTATTGCCAGCATATCTGCTACAATGTTGAATAACATTGGTGATAGCGGATCACCTTGGCGTAACCCTTTGCGTGTCTGGAAATAGTGGCCGGTGTCATCATTGACCCTAATTGCCACGCTACCTTGATGTCTACGTTCCCCCTCCTTTCCTGTAGACAGTGTTGGGCCTCCAAGAGCAGAGGTTTGTAGAACAGCAGCAAGTTTTCCCTTAAGTGGATCACCCAAGGTTTATCGAACTCAGGGAGGAAGAGGTCAAAGATATCCCTCTCATGCAACCTGCAACCACAAAGCAAGAAGTCTCTTGTGTCCCCAACACACCTAATAGGTGCACTAGTTCGACGAAGAGATAGTGAAATACGGGTGGAATGAATAAGTATGAGCAGTAGCAACGGTGCAGAAAATAGCTTCCTGTAGGAGTGATATGGTTGATGTAGTAATAGTAAAACATAAACAAGCAGTAGTAACACAGCAGTATTTAGGAACAAGGCCTAGGGATTACACTTTCACTAGTGGATACTCTCAACATTGATCACATAACAGAATAGATAAATGCATACTCTACACTTTTGTTGGATGACGAACACATTGCGTAGGATTACACGAACCCTCAATGCCGGAGTTAACAAGCTCCACAATTATGTTCATATTTTGGTAACCTTATAGTGTAAGATAGATCAACAGACTAAACCAAGTACTAACATAGCATGCACACTGTCACCTTCATGCATATGTAGGAGTAATAGATCACATCAATATTATCATAGCAATAGTTAACTTCGCAATCTACAAGAGATCATGATCATAGCATAAACCAAGTACTAACACGGTGCACACACTGTCACCTTTACACACGTGCAGGAGGAATCGAACTACTTTAATAACATTGCTAGAGTAGCACATAGATAAATTGTGATACAAACTCATATGAATCTCAATCATGTAAAGCAGCTCATGAGATTATTGTATTGAGGTACATGGGAGAGATGAACCACATAGCTACCGGTACAGCCCCGAGCCTCGATGGAGAACTACTCCCTCCTCATGGGAGCAGGCGGTGATGAAGATGGCGGTGGAGATGGCAGCGGTGTCGATGGAGAAGCCTTCCGGGGGCACTTCCCCGCTCCGGCAGGGTGCCGGAACAGAGACTCTGTCCCCCAGATCTTGGCCTCGCGATGGCGGCGGCTGGAAGGTTTCGTGGGTTTCGTCGAACGCCTCGAGGTTTCGATCCGGGGGCTTTAAATAGGCGAAGAGCGGCGCGGGAGGGTCGAAGGGCGACGACACCATAGGGCGGCGCGGCCGGGGCTGGCGCGCCGGCCTATGGTCTGGGGCCTGCCCCCCTCGGTCCTTCCCGGTGTTCGGATGCTTCCGAAGAAATAGGAACTTGGGCGTTGATTTCGTCCGATTCGAGAATATTTCGTTACTAGGATTTCGAAACCAAAAACAGCAGCAACTGGCACTTCGGCATCTTGTTAATAGGTTAGTTCCAGAAAATGCACAAATATGACATAAAGTGTGCATAAAACATGTAGATAACATCAATAATGTGGCATGGAACATAAGAAATTATCGATACGTCGGAGACGTATCAGCATCCCCAAGCTTGGTTCTGCTCGTCCCGAGCAGGTAAAACGATAACACAGATAATTTCTGGAGTGACATGCCATCATAACCTTGATCATACTATTTGTAAAGCATATGTAGTGAATGCAGCGATCAAAACAATGTATATGACATGAGTAAACAAGTGAATCATAAAGCAAAGACTTTTCATGAATAGTATTTTCAAGACAAGCATCAATAAGTCTTGCATAAGAGTTAACTCATAAAGCAATAAATTCATAGTAGAGGTATTGAAGCAACATAAGGAAGATTAAGTTTCAGCGGTTGCTTTCAACTTGTAACATGTATATCTCATGGATAATTGTCAACATAGAGTAATATAACAAGTGCAATATGCAAGTATGTAGGAATCAATGCATAGTTCACACAAGTGTTTGCTTCTTTGAGGTGGAGAGAAATAGGTGAACTGACTCAACATTGAAAGTAAAAGAATGGTCCTCCATAGAGGAAAAGCATCGATTGCTATATTTGTGCTAGAGCTTTGATTTTGAAAACATAAAGAGAGCATAAAAATAAAGTTTTGAGAGGTGTATGTTGTTGTCAACGAATGGTAGCGGGTACTCTAACCCCCTTGCCAGACAAACCTTCAAAGAGCGGCTCCCATTTTATTTTATTTTTGGGTGGCACTCCTTCCAACCTTTCTTTCACAAACCATGGCTAACCGAATCCTTCGGGTGCCGTCCAACAATCACATACCATGGAGGAGTGTCTATTTAAGTTAATTAATTTGGGACTGGGAATCCCATTGCCAGCTCTTTTTGCAAATTATTGGATAAGCGGATGAAGCCACTAGTCCATTGGTGAAAGTTGCCCAACAAGATTGAAAGATAAACACCACATACTTCCTCATGAGCTATAAAACATTGACACAAATAAGAGGTAATAACTTTTGAATTGTTTAAAGGTAGCACTCAAGCAATTTACTTTGGAATGGCAGGAAATACCATGTAGTAGGTAGGTATGGTGGACACAAATGGCATAGTGTTGTTTGGCTCAAGGATTTGGATGCATGAGAAGTATTCCCTCTCGATACAAGTTTTAGGCTAGCAAGGTTATTTGAAACAAACACAAGGATGAACCGGTGCAGCAAAACTCACATAAAAGACATATTGTAAACATTATAAGACTCTACACGTCTTCCTTGTTGTTCAAACTCAATACTAGAAATTATCTAGACCTTAGAGAAACCAAATATGCAAACAAAATTTTAGCATGCTCTATGTATTTCTTCATTAATGGGTGCAAAGCATATGATGCAAGAGCTTAAACAAGAGCACAACAATTGCCAAATATCAAGTTATTCAAGACATCATACCAATTACTACATGTAGCATTTTCCGTTTCCAACCATATAATAATTAACGAAGCAGTTTCAACCTTCGCCATGAAAATTAAAAGCTAAGAACACATGTGTTCATACGAACCAGCGGAGCGTGTCTCTCTCCCACACAAGCATTTATTCAAAAAAAACAAAAAACATACAGACGCTCCAAGTAAAGTGCATAAGATGTGACGGAATAAAAATATAGTTTCAAGAGAAGGAACCTGATAATTTGTCGATGAAGAAGGGGATGCCCAAGGCATCCCCAAGCTTAGACGCTTGAGTCTTCTTGATATATGCAGGGGTGAACCACCGGGGCATCCCCAAGCTTAGAGCTTTCACTCTTCTTGATCATAGTATATCATCCTCCTCTCTTGACCCTTGAAAACTTCCTTCACACCAAATTTCTCATAAACTTCATTAGAGGGGTTAGTACATAATCAAAAACTCACATGTTCAGAGGTGACACAATCATTCTTAACACTTCTGGACATTGCTCAAAGCTACTGGAAGGTAATGGAACAAAGAAATCCACCCAACACAGCGAAAGAAGCAATGCGAAATAAAAGGCAGAATCTGTCAAAACAGAACAGTCCGTAAAGACGAATTTCTAATAAATACTTCCGTTGCTCAGATCAGAAAACTCAAAACTAATGAAAGTTGCGTACATATCTGAGGAACATGCACGTAAATTGGCATATTTTTCTGATTTTTCTACAGAGAAAACAGCCCAGATTCGTGACAGATAGAAATCTGTTTCTGCGCAGAAATCCAAATCTAGTATCAACCTTCGATTAGAGGCTTTACTTGGCACAACAAAACACAAAACTAAGATAAGGAGAGGTTGCTACAGTAGTAAACAACTTCCAAGACACAAATATAAAACAAAGTACTGTAGCAAAATAACACATGGGTTATCTCCCAAGAAGTTCTTTCTTTATAGCCATTAAGATGGGCTCAGCAGTTTTAATGATGCACTCGCAAGAAATAGTATTTGAAGCAAAAGAGAGCATCAAGAAGCAAATTCAAAACACATTTAAGTCTAACATGCTTCCTATGCACAGGAATCTTGTAAATAAACAAGTTCATGAAGAGCAAAGTAACAAGCATAGGAAGATAAAACAAGTGTAGCTTCAAAAATTTCAGCACATAGAGAGGTGTTTTAGTAACATGAAAATTTCTACAACCATATTTTCCTCTCTCATAATAACTTTCAGTAGTGTCATGAGAAAACTCAACAATATAACTATCACATAAAGCATTCTTATCATGAGTCTCATGCATAAAATTATTACTACTCCCAACATAAGCATAGTTATTCTTATTAATTGTAGTAGGAGCAAATTCAACAAAGTAGCTATCATTATTATTCTCATCAAGTGTAGGAGGCATAGTATTATCATCATAAAAATTACTCTCCATAGTAGGCGGCACTAAAAGACCAATATCATTATAATCATCATAAATAGGAGGCAAAGTATCATCAAAGAAAATTTTCTCCTCAATGCTTGGGGGACTAAAAAGATCATGCTCATCAAAACCAGCTTCCCCAAGCTTAGAATTTTCCATATCATTAGCAACAATGGTGTTCAAAGCGTTCATACTAATATCATTGCTACTAGCATGCAAATAAGATTCCATGGGTTTTTAAATTTTCGCATTAAACCATTCATGTCTTGACTCAGGAAATAGAATAAAAAGCTCACAGATGTTTTCCATTATGCCTTACTAGTGTAAACAAGAAACAAAAAGATGCAATTGCAGGATCTAAAGGAAATAGCTTAGTACTTACAACGGCAGAAAATAGCTTGGTAGCCGAGATCCGGAGTGTGAGTACCTTTTACCTTTCCTCCCCGGCAACGGCGCCAGAAAATTAGCTTGATATCTACGTTCCCCCTCCTTTCCTGTAGACAGTGTTGGGCCTCCAAGAGCAGAGGGTTTGTAGAACAGCAGCAAGTTTTCCCTTAAGTGGATCACCCAAGGTTTATCGAACTCAGGGAGGAAGAGGTCAAAGATATCCCTCTCATGCAACCCTGCAACCACAAAGCAAGAAGTCTCTTGTGCCCCCAACACACCTAATAGGTGCACTAGTTCGGCGAAGAGATAGTGAAATACAGGTGGAATGAATAAGTATGAGCAGCAACGGTGCCAGAAAATAGCTTCTGGCGTGTAGTTGATGGTGGTAGTATTGCAGCAGTTAACGTAGTAAAACAGTAAACAAGCAGTAGTAACGGTATTTAGGAACAAGGCCTAGGGATTACACTTTCACTAGTGGATACTCTCAACATTGATCACATAACAGAATAGATAAATGCATACTCTACACTTTTGTTGGATGACGAACACATTGCGTAGGATTACACGAACCCTCAATGCCGGAGTTAACAAGCTCCACAATTATGTTCATATTTTGGTAACCTTATAGTGTAAGATAGATCAAAAGACTAAACCAAGTACTAACATAGCATGCACACTGTCACCTTCATGCATATGTAGGAGGAATAGATCACATCAATATTATCATAGCAATAGTTAACTTCGCAATCTACAAGAGATCATGATCATAGCATAAACCAAGTACTAACACGGTGCACACACTGTCACCTTTACACACGTGCAGGAGGAATCGAACTACTTTAATAACATTGCTAGAGTAGCACATAGATAAATTGTGATACAAACTCATATGAATCTCAATCATGTAAAGCGGCTCATGAGATTATTGTATTGAGGTACATGGGAGAGATGAACCACATAGCTACCGGTACAGCCCCGAGCCTCGATGGAGAACTACTCCCTCCTCATGGGAGCAGCAGCGGTGATGAAGATGGCGGTGGAGATGGCAGCGGTGTCGATGGAGAAGCCTTCCGGGGGCACTTCCCCGCTCCGGTAGGGTGCCGGAATAGAGACTCCTGTCCCCCAGATCTTGGCCTCGCGATGGCGGCGGCTCTGGAAGGTTTCTGTGGGTTTCGTCGAACGCCTCAGGGTTTTCGATCCAGGGGCTTTAAATAGGCGAAGAGGCGGCGCGGGGGTCAACGGGGCGACGACACCATAGGGCGGCGCGGCCAGGGCCTGGGCCGCGCCGGCCTATGGTCTGGGGATACCCCTGGTCCTTCCGGTGTTCGGATGCTTCCGATGAAATAGGAACTTGGGCGTTGATTTCGTCCGATTCGAGAATATTTCGTTACTAGGATTTCTGAAACCAAAAACAGCAAAACAGAACGGCAACATCTTGTTAATAGGTTAGTTCCAGAAAATGCACGAATATGACATAAAGTGTGCATAAAACATGTAGATAACATCAATAATGTGGCATGGAACATAAGAAATTATCGATACGTCGGAGACGTATCATACCTCCATACACAAAATCGTAAATTAGAGCACGCCATTCAGGAGAAAAACCTTTCATCCTGAGTGTCTGTTGTAGGAAAGACCATTTGACCTTATCATATGCCTTTTCGAAATCTAATTTTAAAATGACCCCATTAAGTTTCTTGGAATGCATCTCATGTACCGTCTCATGCAGAACTGCCACTCCATCAAGGATGTTCCTTCCTTGCATGAAAGCAGTCTGAGAAGGTTGGACAACATGATCCGCAACCGTATTAAGTCTAATGGTGGCCACTTTCGTGAAAATCTTGAAACTGACGTTTAAGAGGCAAATAGGTCTATATTGTTGAATCCTTTCTTCCTCATTAACCTTCGGTAACAAAATTACCTCACCAAAATTTAGACGAAATAGTTCTAGTTGTCCTGTGTGAAGATCACTGAACAAATCTAGAAGATCCAATTTAATAGTATCCCAGAAAGTTTGATAAAACTCCGCTGGGAAACCATCTGGACCCGGTGCTTTATTGCATTCCATTTGGAAAATTGCCTTCTTAACCTCATCCTCAGAATAAGGTGCGGTTAAGAGGCCATTTTCTTCTGGAGAAACTTGGGGTATATCATCCGTTCGGTCCTCATTAAGGGAGAAAGAACTTTCCTCCGGAGGCCCAAACAGATCCTTATAATAATTAGTAATGTATGATTTGAGTTGCTCATGCCCTTCAATAACCCCTTCATCTTGGATGAGAGAATGAATACGTTTTTTCCGATGCCTTCCATTGGCTAAGCCATGAAAATATCGTGTATTCGAATCCCCTTCCAAAATGAATTGGGCCTTGGATCGTTGATACCATTTGAGTTCCTCTTCGCGAAGAAGACTCGCCATCTGCGCATTGGATTGATTCTTAAGGTCAATCTCTTGCGTGGATAACGGTCTCACTTCCGCTAGGGCCTCTAGATCATCGATCACTTTTGAAAGACGAATCTTTTCTTTTTTAAGAATACCAGCCGTATGGGCAGCCCAACCCGCGAGATGTTTACGCATAGCGCGCATTTTGTTATTCCATCTCGAAATCGGATTGTTGCCCCCGACTGGTCTTTCCCAAACCTTCTTAACCATCTCATGAAATCCATCTCGTTGTAACCAACCTAGTTCAAATTTGAACGGCCGTTTACAAACATGTCGCGGATTCCCAGTGGTTAGGAGGATAGGAGCATGGTCAGACAGTTTTTCAATACGCTCTAGAGCGCGGACGGACACCATGGGATATTGATTCTCCCATTCGGTATCCATCAACACACGATCTAGTTTCTCGTATGTGGGTTCAGGCAAGCTGTTGGCCCAAGTAAACTGTCGACCGGACATAAATACCTCTCTTAAGTCTAAGCTATCAATGACAGCATTAAACAAGAAAGGCTAATGTCCATCAAAAGGGCCTTTGCTCTTCTCATGAGGAAATCTCATCAAATTGAAATCCCCCCGATTAAAATCGGATACGGATTATCCTTTGCGAGATTTACCAACTCACGTAGAAAGTCGGCCTTAAAAGCGTCTTGGGCAGCACCATACACAGCAACCAGACTCCAAATGAAACCGTCTACTTTGTTCTGGATATCGAGTTTGATGTGATACTCTCCATCTGAACTAGCAAGAACAGTCATTGTGTCTATGCGGACGCCAAGTAAAATGCCCCCAGACCTACCACGAGGCGGACGAGAAAACCACTGAAAGTTAATCCCGCCTGACAATCGGTCGAGGAAACTTTGTGAGAATTTTCGCCTACCCGTCTCCGATATTGCAATAAAATCTAAATCATAATCTCTACAACCATCGGCTATGTGAGAATGCTTAGCCAAGTCTCCAAGACCTCTGCTATTCCAAAACATGCCAATCATCGAGAAACTTTTGTAGATTTAGTATTTTTGCCATATCTACGAGACTTCTTACCAGCGGACGATCGGGAACCACGTGCAGAAGCTTTTAGATCATAGATTGAACTAAGCTCCGAGTGTTCCAAATCGACCTCTGTAAGATTACCAATAATAGACGAGAGGAGCTGACCATCTAAGATGTCATCCGCTCCATCATCGTCATCAATTGGAGTCTCAAGCCCAGTGGAGTCATTCGGAACAACCGTTAAACGGTCAAGCTCCGTCTGTCTCAACACATTGGCAGAAACCGAAACCTCATCAGGCCTAGTACCCAACGAAACTCCTAAACTGATCAAATTAGAAGAAATGCGAGAAATTGAAAAGGAAGTGAAAGACTTGGATGATTGTCTCGTACCTGCCGTGTCCAAGTTCTTCTCCGCCTTACGTCGCATGGCTCTCTGCATGGCGTCCTCATCAGTAGGTCCCGCCCCATCCTCCGTAAGCGCGTACCTCCCACTCCTCCTCAAAGTCGGCTGAACGGCCGAAGGAGGGACGGTAGGGGGAGGATGCTGCGAAGCGGGGATCGGTTCTAGTAGAGTGTTGGGCCTCCAAGAGCAGAGGTAGAAGCAGCAAGTTTTCCTTAAGTGGATCACCCAAGGTTTATCGATCTCAGGGAGGAAGAGGTCAAAGATATCCCTCTCAAGCAACCCCAGCACAAAGCAAGAAGTCTCTTGTGTCCCCAACACACCTAATAATAGGTGCACTAGTTCGGCGAAGAGATAGTGAGATACAAGTAATATGGATGAGTATGAGTGATAATAGCAATCTGAGTAAAATATCGCAGCGAGTAAACATTCAACAAAACAGTAAACAAACGGAGATTCGATGCTTGGAAGCAAGGCCCAGGGATCCCGCTTTCACTAGTGGACACTCTCAACAATGATCACATAATAGGACTACTCTACACCCTCTTGTTGGATGATGAACATCATTGTGTAGGATTACGCGAACCCTCAATGCCGGAGTTAACAAGCTCCACAATATGCAATGTTCATATTTAAATAACCTTAGAGTGCAAGATAGATCAACACAACCAAACCAAGTACTAACATAGCATGCACACTTCTACCATCACACTATGAAAGGAGGAATCGCATCAATACCATCATAGTAATAGTTAACTTCATAATCTACAAGAGATCACAATCATAGCATAAACCAAGTACTTCATGATGCACACACTGGCAACATTACATCATGGAGGAGGAATAAACTACTTTAATAACATCACTAGAGTAGCACATAGATGATATTCAACTTGATCACAAAGAGAGAGATGAACCACATAGCTACAGCGGAGCCCTCAGCCCCGGGGTGAATTACTCCCTCCTCATCATGGGGGCAGCGATGGCGGTGAAGATGGCGGTGGAGACGGCGGTGGAGATGGTTCCGGGCAATTCCCGTCCGGCGGTGCGGAACAGAGACTTGTCCCCGAATTGGAGTTTCGCGATGTGGCGGCGCCCTGAGTCTTTCGGAGTTTCGTCAAGCGGTCTCGAAGTTTTAGGTCACGACGGCTTAAATAGGCGAAGAGTCGGAGTCGGAAGAGTCCCGAGGCGACGACACCATAGGGTGGGGTGACCACCCTCCAGGCGCCGCCTATGGTGAGGAGGCCCTGGCCTCCCGCTGCCCTTCGGCTCGTGAGTCTTCCACGAAATAGAATTTCTGTAATTTTGGATTTTTCCGAGCACTTTGGTTTTTGGGCCTTTTCTGCAATAAACAGACATAATAAACAGTTGTGGCATCTTGTTAATAGGTTAGTCCAATAAATGCCATAATATGATATAAAGTGCAAGCAAAACATGTAGGTATTGTCATAAAACAAGCATGGAACATCAGAAATTATAGATACGTTGGAGACGTATCAGCATCCCCAATCTTAGTTCCTACTCATCCTCGAGTAGGTAAACGATAAAAAGATAATTTCTGAAGTGACATGCTACCAACATAATCTTGATCATACTATTGTAAATCATATGAGATGAATGCAGCGATTCGAAGCAATGTTAATGCAATGAGTAAACAATTAATCATATAGCAAAGACTTTTCATGAATAGTACTTTCAAGACAAGCATCAATGAGTCTTGCATAAGAGTTACTCATAAAGCAATAAATTCTTAGTAAAGACATTGAAGCAACACAATGGAAGATCAAGTTTCAGCGGTTGCTTTCAACTTGTAACATGTATATCTTATGGATAGTTATCAATGCAAAGCGATATAACAAGTGCAATAAGCAACTATGTAAGAATCAATGCACAGTTAATACAAGTGTTTGCTTCTAAGATAGAGAGAAATGGGTAAACTGACTCAACATAAAAGTAGAAGAAAGGCCCTTCAGGGGAAGCATTGATTGCTATATTTGTGCTAGAGCTTTTATTTTGAAAACAAGAAACACTTTTGTCAACGGTAGTAATAAAGCATATGTATCATGTAAATTATATCTTACAAGTTGCAAGCCTCATGCATAGTATACTAATAGTGCCCGCACCTTGTCCTAATTAGCTTGGACTACCGGATTATCGCAATGCACATGTTTTAACCAAGTGTCACAAAGGGGTACCTCTATGCCTGTACAAAGGTCTAAGGAGAAAGCTCGCATTGGATTTCTCGCTATTGATTATTCTCAACTTAGACATCCATACCGGGACAACATAGACAACAGATAATGGACTCCTCTTTTATGCATAAGCATGTAGCAACAATTAATTTTCTCATATGAGATTGAGGATATATGTCCAAAACTGAAACTTCCACCATGGATCATGGCTTTAGTTAGCGGCCCAATGTTCTTCTCTAACAATATGCATGATCTAACCATAAGGTGGTAGATCGCCCTTACTTCAGACAAGACGAACATGCATAGCAACTCACATGATATTCAACAAAGAGTAGTTGATGGCGTCCCCAGGAACATGGTTATCGCACAACAAGCAACTTAATAAGAGATAAAGTGCATAAGTACATATTCAATACCACAATAGTTTTTAAACTATTTGTCCCATGAGCTATATATTGCAAAGGTAGAGGATAGAAATTTAAAGATAGCACTTCAAGCAATTTACTTTGGAATGGCGGAGAAATACCATGTAGTAGGTAGGTATGGTGGACACAAATGGCATAGTGGTTGGCTCAAGTATTTTGGATGCATGAGAAGTATTCCCTCTCGATACAAGGCTTAGGCTAGCAAGGTTGTTTGAAGCAAACACAAGCATAAACTAGTACATCAAAACTTACATAAAAGACATATTACAAGCATTATAAGACTATACATCGTCTTCCTTGTTGTTCAAACACCTCACTAGAAAATATCTAGACTCTAGAGAAACCACTCATGCAAACCAAATTTTAACAAGCTCTATGTATTTCTTCACTAATAGGTGCAAAGTATATGATGCAAGAGCTTAAACAAGAGCACAACAATTGCCAAGTATCAAGTTATTCAAGACATCATACCAATTACTACATGTAGCATTTTCGTTTCCAACCATATAACAATTAACGCAGTTTCAACCTTCGCCATGAACATTAAAAGCTAAGAACACATGTGTTCATACGAACCAGCGGAGCGTGTCTCTCTCCACACAAGCATTTATTCAAACAAGAACAAAAACAAGAAACATACAGATGCTCCAAGTAAAGTACATAAGATGCGACCGAATAAAAATATAGTTTCAAGAGAAGGAACCTGATAATTTGTCGATGAAGAAGGGGATGCCTTGGGCATCCCCAAGCTTAGATGCTTGAGTCTTCTTGAAATATTCAGGGATGAACCACCGGGGTATCCCCAAACTTAGAATTTTCACTCTTCTTGATCACATTGTATCATCCTCCTCTCTTGACCCTTGAAAACTTCCTTCACACCAAACTCAAAACAACTCATTAGAGGGTTAGTGCATAATCAAAAATTCACATGTTCAGAGGTGACACAATCATTCTTAACGCTTCTGGACATTGCCCAAAGCTACTGGAAGTCAATGGAACAAAGAAATCCATCCAACATAGCAAAAGAGGCAATGCGAAATAAAAGGCAGAATCTGTCAAAACAGAACAGTCCGTAAAGACGAATTTTATTGAGGCACCAGACTTGCTCAAATGAAAATGCTCAAATTGAATAAAAGTTGCGTACATATCTGAGGATCACTCACGTAAATTGGCATAATTTTCTGAGTTACCTACAGAGAATTTTGCTCAGATTCGTGACAACAAAGAAATCTGTTTCTGCGCAGTAATCCAAATCTAGTATCAACTTTGCTATCAAAGACTTTACTTGGCACAACAAAACACAAAACTAAGATAAGGAGAGGTTGCTACAGTAGTAAACAACTTCCAAGACACAAATATAAAACAAAGTACTGTAGCAAAATAACACATGGGTTATCTCCCAAGAAGTTCTTTCTTTATAGCCATTAAGATGGGCTCAGCAGTTTTAATGATCCACTCGCAGGAAATAGTATTTGAAGCAAAAAGAGAGTATCAAGAGGCAATTCAAAACACATTTAAGTCTAACCCACTTCCTATGCAAAGGAATCTTGTACACAAATGAATTCATGAAGAACAAAGTGACAAGCATAAGAGGATAGAACACGAGTAAATTCAAGATTCTCAACATAAAGAGGGGAAACTTAATATTATTAAGATGCATATAACCATGTTTCCCTCTCTCATAATAACTTTCAGTAGCATCATTGATGAAATCCACAATATATCCATCACTTAAAACATTCTTATCATGGTTCATATGCATAGAAGTATCATTAATTTTGGCATAAGAAGAGTTCTTCTCACTAATAGTAATTGGAGCAAGATTATTATCAAGAATTTGAACATGGTAAACAAGTTGCATATTAAGGGAATTGTTTTTGGTAATCCAATCATGACTATGACAAGTTTCATAAGGATAGTTATTACCTATATCATAGCATTCTTTATAATAATCATCAAAGATCGGAGGCACGTGTCATCATAAGAAATAGAATAGTTATCTTTCACAGTCGGTTTATCTGTGTCCACACCATCATTGTTATTAGAAGGAGATGTATCAAGAACATAATGACCAGTAGCAAAAGGATTTTCAAACACCTCTTCCCCAAGCTTAGAGCTTTCTATATCATTATGGGAGGAAGCATGGATAGCACTGACACTATGGCAATTATTATCATCTTCAGAATTAGTTTCCCAGAGATTTGTAATATCAAAAGTAGTGTGCTCATTCAAATCATGATCGCTAATGTATGTAAAGGGCATAGGAAGATCATCGTATTCAGATTCATTATCACAATAATCATTAGGAGCAACATACTTACGGTTACCTAGCGTTATCTCATTCACGCGGGGATACGCCGTTACCTCTTTCTTTTTATTCTCCTTCTTCTTCTTCTTCTTCTTCTTCGTTCCCTTCTTCTTCTTCTTCTCTTCCTTCTCCTCGTTCCTTTCTTTAGGAGGAAGAGGCTTGAAGGGTGGCTTGTCCGCATAACCTGATTTACTTTCAGAAACAATAGAAGAAACTTGGGAGGATCCCTCCTTTTCATTAATTAGTTGAAAACACACAGCGGTCCTATCATATTTTGGTAAGGTGTCATCTTCTAAAATATTTTGTATGTAAGTATTTGTATGGCTATTATCAATGCAATAAGAAAAACACCCATGCAGGACATCATCAATATCAAGATCACTCATATGTAACAAAGAGATTTTTCTCGACAATTCTTCACACCCCAAAAATAAAGTAAGTTCATCATGCTGATTAGGAGTAATTTCATCATCACAATACAAATTTGCAGCACTCATTGGGTTCAAATTATCATTGGAGGAGCATTGAAAATTAAAATGACCCACTTCATGGCAAACTTCACAAATAAAAGGATAGAGGGCACAAACTTTTTTACCAAGATCATCTAGAGCCCTAAGCCACTTTCTAGTTTTTTCATTAATATGATGGATGCAATATTCATCTTTGACTTGATTAATTCCACAAGGTCTATGCATTCCACAAAAATTAACATGCTTATAGGAAATAGCATTCTTAGGAGTTTGAGCATGCTTATTGCAATAATTAACAACAATTTCATTCTTCATGCAAGCCTCTTTAAAAGGTTCATGATACTTATCAAAATTCTTTTTAGGCAGTTCAAAATGAGAAGCAAATGCTTTATAAAAATTTGCAGCAACTTGAGAGTCAAGACCATAAGTAGCACTCATATTTCGAAATTTATCGGTATCCATAAAAGCTTCAATGCATTCATAATCATAATTTATACCTGACTCTTTACCTTCATTGTTCTCCCATCCTTCAGCGTTCTCCAATCCGATCAAGAAGATCCCACCTAGCTTCAACCTCCTTGCTTGTGAAAGATCCCTCCGAACAGGCATCCAGATAATCCTTGTGTTGTCCTGAAAGTCTCGCATAGAAATTGTTAACAATAACAATACGGGGAGCTCATGAATGGGACATTTGAGCATTAGTGATTTCAATCTCCCCCACGCTTGAGAAATACTCTCTCCATCACGAGGATAAAAGTTATAAATATAATTCCTATCAATATGCACTTTATGAGGAGGATAAAATTTAGAATAAAAGAGAGATGCAATTTCCTCCCAACCAAGAGAATGACTATTCTCCAACAATTTATACCAATGCGCCGCTTTACCAGACAGCGAAACAGAATAGCTTCTTCCTCACTTCATCCATAGAGATACCTGCACACTTGAATAACCCGCATAATTCATGCAAAAATAGTAAATGATCTTTAGGATGGACAGTTCCATCCCCTTCATAGCGGTTATCCATAACACGTTCAATAATTTTCATGGGTATCTTGAAAGGAGTACTTGCAGTAGGTGGATTTAAAATATCAGAAGCATCATTAGAGTTATCGCATATGGGAGATAAAGCATTATCGGAGCAAAATATTTCTCCAAAGCTGAAGAACAAAAGGGATTATTTTTATATAAACTAGCTTCCCCAAGCTTAGACTTATTCATAGTATTAGCAGTGATTGCGTTCATACCAATAATATTGCTACTAGCATGCAATTGAGGCTCCATAGGTTCTTTAATTTTCGCATCACACAATTCATGTCCTAACTTAGGAAATAAATCAAAAAGCTCATAGTTGTATTCCATTATGCCTAACTAGTGTAAAACAAGAAACAAAAAGATGCAATTGCAGGATCTAAAGGAAATAGCTTCGAGCACAAACACAATGGCGCCAGAAAAGTACTTTACCGGAGTATGAGTGCCTTTTACCTTTCCTCCCCGCAACGGCGCGCGAGAAAAGTGCTTGATGTCTACGGGAGCTTCTATTCTTGTAGACAGTGTTGGGCCTCAAGAGCAGAGGTTTGTAGAACAGCAGCAAGTTTCCCTTAAGTGGATCACCCAAGGTTTATCGATCTCAGGGAGGAAGAGGTCAAAGATATCCCTCTCAAGCAACCCTGCAGCCACAAAGCAAGAAGTCTCTTGTGTCCCCAACACACCTAATAATAGGTGCACTAGTTCGGCAAAGAGATAGTGAGATACAAGTAATATGGATGAGTATGAGTGATAATAGCAATCTGAGTAAAATATCGCAGCGAGTAAACATTCAACAAAACAATAAACAAACAAAGATTCGATGCTTGGAAGCAAGGCCCAGGGATCCTGCTTTCACTCTCAACAATGATCACATAATAGGACTACTCTACACCCTCTTGTTGGATGATGAACATCATTGTGTAGGATTACGCGAACCCTCAATGCCGGAGTTAACAAGCTCCACAATATGCAATGTTCATATTTAAATAACCTTAGAGTGCAAGATAGATCAACACAACCAAACCAAGTACTAACATAGCATGCACACTTCTACCATCACACTATGAAAGGAGGAATAGATCGCATCAATACCATCATAGTAATAGTTAACTTCATAATCTACAAGAGATCACAATCATAGCATAAACCAAGTACTTCATGATGCACACACTGCCAACATTACATCATGGAGGAGGAATAAACTACTTTAATAACATCACTAGAGTAGCACATAGATGATATTCAACTTGATCACAAAGAGAGAGAGATGAACCACATAGCTACAGCGGAGCCCTCAGCCCCGGGGGTGAATTACTCCCTCCTCATCATGGGGGCAGCGATGGCGGTGAAGATGGCGGTGGAGACGGTGGAGATGGTTCGGGGGCAATTCCCGTCCGTGCGGAACAGACTCTGTCCCCGAATTGGAGTTTCGCGATGTGGCGGCGCCCCTGGAGTCTTTCTGGAGTTTCGTCAAGCGGTCTCGAAGTTTTAGGTCACGACGGCTTAAATAGGCGAAGAGTCGGAGTCGGAAGAGTCCCGAGGCGACGACACCATAGGGTGGGGTGACCACCCTCCAGGCGCCGGCCTATGGTGAGGAGGCCCTGGGCCTCCCCGGCTTGCCCTTCGGCTCGTGAGTCTTCCGGCGAAATAGAATTTCTGTAATTTTTCTGGATTTTTCCGAGCACTTTGGTTTTGGGCCTTTTCTGCAATAAACAGACATAATAAATGGCCTTGTGGCATCTTGTTAATAGGTTAGTCCAATAAATGCCATAATATGATATAAAGTGCAAGCAAAACATGTAGGTATTGTCATAAAACAAGCATGGAACATCAGAAATTATAGATACGTTGGAGACATATCAAGCGGGGACCGGTGTAGAAGAGCTCGAGCGCGGTGAAGAAGTGGGCGAAGCAGGAGCGATCGACGAAGCGGGTGAAGAGGTAGGTGATGCAGGGGTAAGTGGCGATGAAGCCCCCCGCACCGACCCCGGCCTCAACAACCCACCAGCTGCCGGTGTAGAAGGCGTAGACGACGGGGCATCAGCCGACCCTAAAGGGTCGAGGCCACGCCCCAGCCCCACCGTCCCCACCGCCTGTGGAGACGGAGCTGTCTCCCGAGGTGCGTCCGAGGCCCGCTGGCCGTCGACGGTAGCCATGCCACGGCGCGGTTGTGCGTCCACAGAAGGCGAGGCAGCTGCAGCGACAAAGACAGGCGCACCCGTCCCTTCGTCAGGGCCGCTCGTCGGGCGAGGCGACGTGACGACGATGGGCGCGTAAGGCTCGGCCTCGGCGGAGGCCACGTCCCCCCGCGTCTCATCCTGGCGGCACTGCAGCGCGGTGTCGCCCGCCGCCTCCTCCTCCAGAACCGCACCACGCGGCTGTAGACCGCTAGGTGCACCACGCGGCTGTAGCCCGCTAGGTGGTGGTGTTGACAACGGAGCCTCCGAGGCCAGCTCCACCTCCACCACCCTCGAGGCTGAAGATGGTTGCGTTGCCCCCGGTGGTGCGATACTTGACGACGGAGAGGAAGCCGGCCTAGTTCGACCCTGCATAAAAGTCCGAACACGTGAAGGTGAAGGAGTCCGTGACGCCACTGGTGAAGAAGCAACTAGATGCGGTGTCTAGGACCGCGCCCTTGCCACTATCTCTCGTCCTCTAGCGGTCACCGGTGAGTGATTAAAAGGAGTCAGTGCCAGCTGTGCACTCGTCGCCGAAGTTGCACCAGCAGGATGCGTAGGAGGGCGGGTATCCACATCCATGTTTGCCGCCCCTGGTGCAACCTTCGCTGAACCATCCTCTAGCCGCTCCTCCTCAACACCATGGGAACCATCAGTATCCTCCCCATCTTTCCAGAAAAAGGCCGAAAACATGAGTCAGGCTTGAACCCATCCGCCTCCTTCCGAAACCAAAATCTGTAGCCATTGAGGTGTAGCAAAGCAACCACCTCCAAATAGCCACGTTTATCTCTCGAGAGCGCCGATACGTCCCGCATAGCCACCAAAATACGAACAATCCCCTGGCTGCGAAGAGTATATAAATCCACATCAAGAGTAGAACCAATGAGAGTCCCAACAGCCCACAGCCCAAGAAAGTGCTTCACAGAATCCGGCACACCATCGACATGCACCCAGACTGGCTTCATAACAAAGGCCGGAGCAATATCCTGATGTTCCCAAGAAGAAACAAGCACCTGTGCCTGAACCTTGGGTACACTCATCTGCATACCGTCAATCCTCGCCAAATCGTCATGTGTAGGAACCCCTACAAGAAAGGCCTTATCCCCATGTGGAGACGCCTCCCATCTCCAGGTGGGATTCCCTGGACACATACGTGCAAGGAGGCTCTGGATATCCGCCGCTGTGACTGTCCCCTCACCAGACACCTGTACCAAAGCAGTGGGTGCTCCAGAGGCAATCAACTGAGGCTTGTAAACCGAGTCAGGGAGCTGCAGGTCAAGAGTGGCATCATTACCGCAACCAACAAAAAAATTCATGGGCTTCGGAACCTTCAGAATTGGGCATCTAATAGTCGGATGATCCCCAGAATCACAAACCAAACAATAATGCAAGACCTTGCAGTTCTTAGTAGCATGAGTATTCACATCACATTTCCAACAACGTCCCATCTTCTTCTGTTTCACGGGTGCAACAGGAGCTGGAGCATATGTAAGAATTTGCTGAGGTGCGGCAGTCATATCCTGCGTCGCTATCACAGATGGCTGTCCCATAACCTCCGGGATGGGCTGCCCAAGAGGAGGAGCAACTGGTCGGACCCCCGCCTCCGAACCCACAATGGCCACCGTCTTCTTCTTCCGCTTTTTCTTCCCTTGACCAGGCTGAGCAAGCGGTTGCTGTTGAATTGATGGCCGCTGAGTCTGCGGCTGCTGAGGGGCGACTTGTGGTAAAGGTACCTGCGGCATGTACTGCTGCCCCGCATGCGGATACTGATAAAACTGACCAGGATACTGCTGATATGGTTGCTGCGGAGGTATGTATTGTACCGGAGGAACGGATGCACGGGCGGGCGGCCGAAACCCCGATCTAGGCCGCGGCGCAGGAGCAGGTTGCGACGGCATAGGGGCGCCGGCAGGCCAACCTTGGAACCCTGGCGGGCCGAGATACGGCACAACGTTGGCGACTGGAGGCGCCCCTGGCCACACCGCAGCAGGCGCGGGCACCGTTGCCCCTGGAGCAGGCGCCGTCGCCCCGGGCGGCACCGTCGGCCGCGAAGGACCCGACATGGCGGCGCGGACGCGGACCCCCGCTACCACCTGCGCGAAGGAGGGACGAGCTGGGCGCGAAGATGGTTGCAGCGAGGACCGATCGCACGGTGACGGAGGGCGATGAAGAGGGCTGGCGGCGGCGGCGACGTATTGGTGAGTAGCGGCGACGATGAAGGAAGATTGGCAAGATGACGAGTGCACGCGATCGTCAGCTCCTCCAGAAAATCTCACCGCGCGCTGTAGGCCCATTATCGCATGTCCAAATCCAGCCCACCTCTGCTGGGGCCCACCTACATGTACCGAAAATCCCGCCTCAGGAGGTTTGAAACGCGGCGCGATTTCCGCCGTGGCCATGAGCTGCACCGACGAGGTCGCCACCTCCGCCGGCGTCCCCATCACCTGCCGCCCAACCTCGATCCACTCGTCGGCTGCTGGAGAAGCACCCTTCTCGGCCGACGAAGACGCGACGAAGAAATCCCCCAAAACCGCCGGCGGCGTGACCCGTCTCGACGGCAGAGGGCCCTTCCATGCCTTCAGCCGCACCGAGGGTTTGGGCATCCGCAGCCCCGTCGGTGATGAAGACGCCGGTCGACGACCCTCCTCCCGAACGGAAGACCTTGGCGGCGAGGAAGATCTTGCCCTCGATGCGGACGGCCTTGACTCGGAAGCCTGCTTCTCCCAAACTCTGGACTCCGCCGATGGATAGCCAATCCGAGACCAAAAATCGGCGAGCAGCCCATCGCCGTTGCGGCCAACAGCAGGATCCGGCGGTGGAACCCGTGGTTCATCAGCCAGACCTCGCCATGCCACCTCCTCCGCCACGGATATCTCCTCCTCGCCTCCCGAGATCTCGCCGAGGAGACCAAAACGCGAGCCTGGACTCGACGAGCCAGCCGACGGCAGACCTGCCGGTGTCTTCCCTAGGCCAAATGGCTGTAGGAGCAGCCTGCGGCGGGGCTTCCTCGGCGGCGTCCGCCAGTCCGCTTGAACCATGTGTGGATTAGGTTTCTGGGACAGTGTTTCCCATGTCGGCTTCACATTCATGACTTCGACCCTTCCTCTTGGAGCGGCTTTGATAGCGTCGAACATTGGTGGACCTCCATCGCCTATGCTCAAGGTGGAAGAAGGAAAGCCATGGCTACCCTTCTCATGTTGGTCTCGTGGGAGATTTGGAATGAGCGCAATGCAAGAACTTTTAAGAATGTGGCGACCATGCCCACTATCATCTTCGAGAGAATCAAGTCGGAAGCTAGGAATTGGGTCGTTGCCGGTGCAAAGCACTTGGGTCTTTTCATAGCGGGAGAGTAATCCTTTTTGCCCACGGTGGGGTTGTAACACTAAACTTGACTGTCAAACTATTTCTTCTCTATTAATGAATTAAGGCAAACCTTTCTTTCTTTCAAAAAAATGTCAAATATGAAATGATTTTGGGCTAAAAAAAATTGGGCTTGGCCCCCCCGACTTACACATAGCTCCCTTTTTGCCCACGGTGGGGTTGTAACACTAAACTTGACAGTCAAACTATTTCATCTCTATTAATGAATTAAGGCAAATTTCAAAAAAAAAAAACTAAAGGGCAACTCATTCTCAGGTGGTATCGTGTAACCATGGGAAAGCTAATACTCCGTACAACAATCCGATATGTGCGTACTAAATTTGAAATACTTAGTTGATGATTGCTCATCCAAAAGATCTCTAGAAAGTTGCATGTGAAGGACCATACTATGTAATCTCAGATGGTGATGGCTACATGGTAGTTAAGCCAACTATTGTGAAGTTAACCCGGGATGAGTACACCTAATTTTGAGAGATTTTGTTACCCACTCGAATATATCTACTAAGACAGCAGGGCATGACTTTTTCAAGTGCACATACCCCTGGCTCGCCAACACATCATCCATCCTATTTGATGACATGATAAACTCAACACAAGCTTCTTTGAGCTTGCTGCAGTGATGCTGGTCAGCTAGAGCCAACATGGTTGCCACGGTCTCGACATCAAGACTTGTGCAAAGTATGCTTTCACATTCAGTCTTCATCCTTTCCATGGCATACCGATCCGCGGCCACAAGTAAGTGCTTGACCATTTCCTTGCTCTCATCACCATCAAGATCGTCCATGGAGGGCAGTGAATCCGTGTAGATGAAGCGAAGCAATGCTCTGAAAACAGCAGGCTGCATGTCTTGGACTATTACGTTCTGTGTCCGCTGGTCCCTCATCGGTCCATAGAGCTCCGCTTTGAACACTGGCGATCTCGTCGCAAGCACAATCCTATGCGCGGGGAAAAGCTTCCCTTGAACGTCGAATGTCACGTCTGCTTCCTCGGCTGTCTCTAGGAGTTTTCCAAAATTGTCTGACAGGTCTGAGGATGGCATCGGAAGCTCCACGGCTATGGGAGTCTCGGCAACGATTGGTTCCTCCTTGATCACGGTGAGGTCGCACTCGATTACGAGACGGTCACCCTGGAGGTAAGCCGACTGCTCTAGCTCGCTCATCCTCTTGAAATTGGAATGTCCCCAAAGACAACGTTTAGTAAGTGTGTCAAACTCCACCGGTGATTCCAAGCAGGACTTCACCGTTGACGACAGCCCGTTTTCCTGGTTGACCAACCTCAAGTCGAAGAACGCGCGTACCTTGGGGCCGTTTCCCAGGAGCTCGAGGAAGACTGAGATGTGGTCCTCCACGTTTTTTTGTCCGTCAGGGTAGTAGCGGATGCACCACTCGTGCCCGCCAACAGAGACAGGGGTTGACTGGATGAATTTTTCCTTGCCCATGCCCTTATGCAGACTGTACCTAGTGATCTCGAATGCGAGTGTCGCCCGCGCCGTCGCCGGGGTGCATCTCGACTCCATCCTTTTTGTTGGCCGCTGGGATGCTTCCATTGCCGGAGTTCTGGATTGGGGTGGCGATCAAGTGCAGCGGCGATGCGAGGGGAAAGCGTGTCAAGGCGCCGAGACGGTGGGAGGTGCACGGGCGGCGCGATCGGACCGGAGGAGGAGGGTTTTGTTTTGGGCGAGCAAAGGCGACGAGGGTTTGAGAATTGCCAGCCAAAATCTATGCTTCCCTACCGCTGCGTGTTTCCTTGTTCTTAAAGGGCGAGGACAAGCCGACTAGGCTAGGCATCGGAAGTCCGATCCTACTATGTTACGATACATCAAACTGCTGTACTAGATTTAAAAAAAAAAACCTTCCGATAATTATTAGGGTTGAGCGTGGTCCTTTCGATTATATATATTGTTTTCTATAGCAATTTTTGGAAACCACCACCTATTCACGTCTGATCTGCTTCCAGAACTAATACCGTCCTTTTCGGGAACTATTTTTTGGTAAAAACAAAACAATTCTAAAAAATAAATCTAGCAATGGAATATATTTTTTCCAATATGCAAATTTTCACAAAGGCACCAACGGCATTTTTTGTGCCGCAAGAACATTATTTTTCTTGAGTAGCAATAAGCATCATTTTTCTAGCATTTTAAGAGTGCATTGAAAATATATTGTTGGAGTGATTGAAACTTTTTCGTGGCCGATAAAAAATATTTGTTTTTCATGGTAACATCATAATGCATCTTTTGATGCGATGATCGACTACATGTCACAATCGAAGTAGTTGTCGTCATATATAAATAATAAAATGGTATTGGTATCTCTTCACATACATCAACAATGAAATATGAGTAGGGTTCGTCTACGACTGTGTCATAGCGAAGGTCGCCGTACACTAACTAGTATTGTCACAACAATGTTTTTAACCGTATGTGTGTAGAGGCTTGGGGATACTTCTCGAATTCGACACTATGCTCCCTAACAAGTCTTGGAGCTCTAGTGTCCTCCCCATGATTTCACTCGGGAGTGAATGGAGTGCATGCCCTAGGGGCTATTTATATGTTAGGGTTCTTGACAAATGATCAAGGGTTAACTTTGTGGTGCTAGATGAAAAGCGTAGTGGAGGTAAGTTTTGGTTTATTGGTCCATGATGGACTAGCGAGGGTGTATTGTATATGGTACTAGAACATAGATGCGTCCATCTATGTAATCTAGAATAGAAAAGTAACTATCTCAATGATCAACTAAATCATCCCACCATTGCATAACAATGGAAGTAGCGTAGCAAATTTATTGATAATTCTAGATTAACTGGTGATATAGTGAGAAATATAACTTTTGGGATGCAACGCTACAAATATGCATTTTTTTTGCTTCAGCAGCTTTTGAGTATTACAACAACTTGCAACATTTCATTATTAAGATCTTCTTACATTCCATAAACTGACCCCAAATGGCAAATCAATATCTTTTGCGAAAAGGTGAATCTGTAACATTGTCAAAATGCCAAAGTCCCCACGAGCCAAATGTTCTCAAGTCTGGGCTTTAGATTGAACTGAAAAAGAGCTCGACTCATGACTGTGAAACCATGTATAGATCATGTAGAGGTATTGAACTCAATCTGGTACTTGAAATAATAGCGAACCTTCTGCTCAAACTGTTATCTCCCACCTTTTTTTAAGAAGTAGACAATGAAGAGGACCAGGGCATCGATGGATCCATGCACGTTACTAACTGATCCTCTCACGGTCTCTTGCTAGATCCACATGTGAGAAAAACTTGGGATATGCCTTCTTTTGCATCTGGACAAATTGTGCCATATCATGTATAAATGTTTATTAGCACAATATGTCATAAATCATTTTATGTTGGTGCATATTATTCTAGATACTCCCTCAGTCCAGATTTAGATTTCGTTAGTTTACTAATATAATATAAAATGTATAACACAAAAGTTATACCATTAGAAAATACAACATCTCAAGTTTCTAATGGTACATCTTTTCTAGTATGTGTATTGTATTATGTTGTTTAAAATGGTAATTTAGGGATACACGCAAGTCCTATAAACCCAGACAGAGGAAGTAGTTATTTTAGTATTATTTTTATTGCACTTTCTTATGATTATAAAAAGTAAGTGGGGATTACAAAGAATTTGGTCGAACTATAAACTCAAGACGACCCGACTTCAAGTCCAGAAAAACTAACAGTTGTTAATTCTTGGTCCTAAAGGTACTCATTTTATGTTACAGGATCCTTACCCTGGCAGGCAAAACCACTTTCCGTTCCTCGCCATGATTGGTACGGGTGTTCTAAGTACACACATAATTGCAGCTAATGGTTGGTATCTTAAACCCCGATTTGGTTCACTGTGACCAAAGTCATAGCCTGTTCTTTATTTACTAAATGTTCTTTCATAAGCTGAAGTAAATTTATGTAAACTCCAAAGAGACTTTAATAATAAGCAATAATGTGCCCAACCTGTATAATAATTCCATCGAGGTAAGATCAGATCTCTATTGATTTTTTCAGTACCAGCTCAATGGTTGTCACTAAGCTGTTTTGGTGAGAACAAAGATTTGGTATTGAACAGGCTCCTTTATACTCAACAATTCCAGTAAAAAAATGAGCTCAGTTGCAGTATCAATAGTAATTATGATAGAAATTGGAGGGAAAATAGGACCTGTGAAAGAGCTCCATCAGGCTAGAAGCCGATGTCAATGTAGTCAGCTCTCAGCAAGAATCCTCCGCCTAGATGATATATAGTCTAAACATGTAGCTCTGATGTCAATCACCGGATGCTGACTCAGAGGTCCCAAACGGCAAGCTATGCACCCTAGTCGAAACATGTAACATATATGTCAAAGTTGAAAGAACATAGCAGGTTAAAATTTAACGAACAGTGTAGGTTAGATGTTACACATTATTCACTATATCTGATGTTACTAACTTTAACTGAATGAACAATACTTTACTTCAAAAGAACATGACCAGCACAATTTCATGCACGCTTAAAACTTTATGGTTTCCAGGTCCAGTGTTGTTTAAATAAGAAATATCAAAAAGTAAAACTCTAAGACTCGTTTTGAGGCACTACTACTTGGGGCAAGGACAACGAAACGTGTTCTATTAATGGTGGCACTATTAGTGCTTCAAACTATTATGTACTCCAAAAAATAGTAATTGGAATGATAAAACATCAGTACTAAAGATATAATAAGATAATACGTAACAAATCATACCATGCTGAGACTGTAGCGCAACAGTATAAGGTATCTGAATGGTTAGTCATATGTACTCATACATAAGTTATAATTTTTTCCTTAGATGCTCAAATGTCATTTGTATTCGAAAGAGCATCTGCTAGAGATTCATCTAAAATGTTTGATATCCCAAAGCAAGTAAGAGAAGTTAAGTAATTAATATCACGAGCATTCGGATAATCAAAATGACTGTTACTTGAGAGATGCAGAGTGCCCTTCAATTCAGACCAATCTTCTATATTTGTCGACAGAGGGTACCTCCCAGACACCTTCTCACAGAACCTGATAGTGCAAGCTGAAGTTTTTCAGAACAATAAACCATTGTTTCTTGGTGTTCGCCGATTATTGCTGACATCAAGATTACACCAATATTATAAATTCAGTCAAAATACTTTAAATATAATTTGCAGTTTGATGTTCCATCCTATAATAGCTTTTAGCACCTAATAAAGAATTGTGAGCACTCAATTATCTTTAAAAGGGCAAGCTAGTTGGCCAGCCTAGTAGTAAGATGTTTTCTAATGACTTCTCTACACAAATCAACAAGGAAAACTCCCGAATAAGATGTGCCGTAAGAGCATGGTGCACATTAAAGATTAAACACTAAAAAATGTGGTTCAATCATAAGAGACCGAACTGCATGCAATGTTCTTTATCTAGTCAGATATTATTAAGTGACTAATATGTTGTTCAGTGGCTCCTGTACAAGATGCAAGTTACTTCTCATTTGGGATGTACAATAATACAACAAGTATAGTTGAGTAAAGAGGTAGGACTTGAATATCAAGAGATGGAAAATTAACCTGTCATTGTCAAACCAAAACATATGAAGAAATAGTTCTACAATATGAAGAGTTCCTAAATAGTTGGCATAATTTATAAATATCATGGGACCATCAATTAAACATTGAAAATAAAACGAGAAGACATCAATGAAAAAGTAAATTCCCCGGTTCACCCCTAAGAAAGAAATGATCAAGCATTTACAACAGGGATACCATATTTGTGCTTTAACATAGAACCTAATTTTTATGGTGATGAAGGAAAATAGAAATATAGAATATCAAGGTGCCTCATATAAGATTGCACGTAAGGCAACCACATAGAAGCGTGAATCAAACCGGGGCCCTTCTAAATATATGCTAAACGGAAGCACCAAAATGTGTCTAAATGTGTGTCCAAAGTGTATGGAGATCAAAATGGTTCTGCTATCTTCCTCTAAAAGGGAATATATGAGAAAACACAGCTATGAGCAGTATGAGATCTCAATTCATAAATTAACTTGTTGCTTTGCCTTAATTTGTGAGATGGTCCTACCTGCGGAGAATTGTCCTCATTGCAGTAGATGACGTTTCACAGAGACGCGTGATGAGGGCAGAAGTAGACGCACCCCAGGCAGCTGGTCCGGCTGGAGGAGCTTTGAGCCGGAGCAGGGCGCAGAAATCCCTGGCGTCCTCAACCACCACCATCCGCACTCTGCAGTTTGCTTTTCCATTCGACTCAGTTTCGAACCGATGGAGCCCCGCACATCTAGCTCGCCGAGCCATGCTCCGGGGCGCATCGAGCGGCCCTCCGAGCTAGCCGTGCTCGTCTCATTCTTGACTGCCCTATCGCTTCTCCGCCGCCACATGGAGAAGGACAAGACAGAGGGCGGAGGTAAGGAACAAACCAGAGGAAATAATTAAAGAGGGAGGAAGAACACACGAATCGTGGAGGAAGATGCTGAATCGGGCAGCACGACGCCACCGCCGCCGCGGCGGGGAGGCGGTGGACGCAGAGCAAACGACGACGCTCTGTTCTTTGTCCAGACGGGAGGACGGAAAGAGAGAGAAAGAGGGGAGAAAATGAACCGCTTTAGCCAGGCCTTCAGTACAGAGTTTATCGGCCCAATTTGGCCCGATCGATGTCGTGACGCCTAGGTCTATCTCGAGAGTAGCGGCCCGGAGATAGTGGGCCAACCGTGGAAAGCGGGGTTGCGGGGCTGCCAGGCGCTGGTGGACAACCAGGGACGTTCGTTTTGGTGATCGGACGGCTGAAAACCTTAAACTACTGTGGTGGCTCATAGCTGGATCCATTTTACTGTTACTCAATATATGATGGACTAAGAGCATCTCCACTCGTCCCGAGAGGCCCCAGCGTTTTTCATCCGGACGGCGGGACGCGCCCCGGTTCCTCGTTTCGTCCGGATTTGGGCCTTCATCCGATCCGGCGATCCCGGCTCTCGGGGACTCGGACGAGTGAAAAGCGGGAAGGGCCCGATCTGTCGGTGACTCGACGCACGAACCCCACCGCCACGTCGCTCAAATTCTCCCCACCCTCGTATCTCTCTCGCCGCCCGCCGCTTGTTGCCCAGTTGCGCGCTCCCCACTGCCTATATTCCGCCGTGTTTGGACGACGGCCTATCTGTTGCTCTTCCGCCGGCTGTTTTCCGGCTGCTTGCTCGTCGTCGCTCGCGGCTCGGGTTGCCTCGACCACGCCGTCAGGTGTTCGTCCATTTGCCTCGCCGCCATGGACTCGGACGAAGAGGAGGAGCAGATGTTCGTCGAGCTTATGCAAGAAGAGATGGCAGCAGCCGCCCAAGACGAGGAGCACATGATGATCCTTGGTTGCTTGGCAAGCATGTACGCCGGACTGGCAACTCGTCGGCGTGGTGGGTCGGCACGAGGTCGCCGGAAGTGCAAGCCGAGACAGCGAATGGAGGGCTACTGCATGTTGTACGCCGACTACTTCGCCGACAATCCATTGCACGGTGTTTTTCGGCGTCGTTTCGGGATGAGCGAAAGCTATTTCAAATTGTGTATGCCATCCGCCACTTTGATCCCTACTTCGATGCAAGGCGGATTGCACGGTTTGGTTGGATTTTCGTCACTAGAAGTGCACGGTGGCTATGAGGATGCTGGCGTATGGAGCTCCCGGTGATACTGCAGATGACTATCTTCGGATGGCGGAGTCCACCGCCCTTGATTGTTTCTACCGGTTCGGGGCCGTCATAGCAGTGTTCGGGGACTATTTCTTGAGATCACCCACTGTCGAAGACACTCGGAGGATCCTTGCAACAAATGAAGCTAGAGGTTTTCCAGGATGCTTGGAAGCATTGAGCATGCATTGGCAATGGAAGAACTGTCCGTTTGCGTGGCGGGAATGTACAAGGGTCACAAAAAGGCTGCACTGTGATACTTGAAGCAGTGGCTACCCATGATCTTTGGATTTGGCACTCTTTCTTTGGTATGCCTGGATCCAACAATGACATCAACGTCCTAAACTGCTCCCGGTCTTTTCCAAGCTTGTTGAGGGTCATGCTCCCCCGGTGGACTATGTGATCAATGGTCGGCACTACAACAAAGGATACTACCTTGCAGACGGTATCTATCCAAAGTGGGCAACATTTGTGAAGACGATCTCCAACCCTAGCACCCCAAACTTTGCGAGTTTGTCAAGAAACAAGAAGCTTGCCGAAAAGACGTCGAGCGAGCATTTGGTGTCCTCCAGCAGAGATTTGCTGTCGTCCGGTTCCCCGCTATGACTTGGTCCAAAGATCAGATGTGGGAGGTGATGAACTGCTGTGTGTGCCTACACAACATGATTATTGAAGATGAGCGAAAGCATCCGGTTCCTCTGGCTGAGCAAGAAGCACCATATGAGAGAGAGGGTCCTCTTGCACAGCCTAATCACCAAGTGCCTCCATCATGGGCCGCCTTCATTGCTATGCGCAGGAGATTCGAGACTCTACAATGCACCAGCTGCAAGATGATCGTGGAGCACATATGGAGGCTCCGAGGCAACGCCAACGCCGACGCCAACTAGTCTGTCTTAATTTGTTTGAAAAATTGTGAAATTTGTGTGCTTCATTTGTTTCAGCACTTGTTAAACATTGTACTGTTATCGCCGAATTTGTTTCAGCAATTTTCGTCCTCTTGTTTGCCGAACTTGTTAAATTTTATGTTGAATTTGTTTGAAATATGTCAAATGGTCGAGGTTGGGGGTTTCCTGCCGGGGGGGCGGCTGGAACTTCGGCGCTCCCCACGCCAAAACTTCATCCAATCCGGACGAAAATTTCGCCGGATTTGGGCGTGGGGAGCGCCAACGAGTGGGGATGCTCTAACCCCTCATGTTCACCGGGACTTCTTGCCTAGTTTCTTTAACTTTTGTTGATTAGTCATAAATTTGTGAAAAATTTACCATAGTAGGATTAAATAGTACCCGGGGTAAAATTAGCTATTCCCCAGTCCCTTGAACAATAGTTGCAAAAGGTCATATTTGTGGTTGCGATCACAACAAATGATTCTTGATGACCTTGCTTCAACAAATCAACAATACATCCTTGATGATGTATGTGCTACTAGGAGACAAATTGTTCTTCCTGAAATCTTACGGGCGGGTGCGTGTCGGATGGACGTCTCGGGCACACACACCAGGCACACTACAAGAAATGTGTTGACTTGTGACATTTTCTTAGCGACCCTCGGTAAAATCGTCAAAAATTTATGACAATTTCGGAGTGATTGGTCGTAAGTTGTTTAGGGAGGCAAAATCTAAAAAAATCATGATGATTTGAGGCGAGAACGTCATTATTTCTTGATCTGAAATCGTCATATTTCGAACAACGGTGGGCTAGGACCTTATTTCTATAAAATTATGACCAATTTAGATCGTCGTAGGTATAGTAGTAGTTAACTGATCATCTTTTGCTTACATGGCATGTCTATGTGTCACATCCAACTCATCATTTTTTTGCCTATGTGGCATGTCCACGTGTCAATTATACTTACATGTTACAATAAAATGATATATTCAAAAGATCATTGTAATATGAGAACTCAAAACTTTATAACGGTGGCAGCTTTTTTTTTGAAACTCGGTAACAGCTTGTTGGATAAACCGAGTATGAAAATACGGTCGAAAATTAAACCGCGCCGGCCGCTTTCTTTCGCCGCTGACGAAACGAAAATTTTCGCCAAGTCCCGCCAAGGCCCCATCCGCGAGCCAACAATTTTTTTGTTTAAGTCCACCCACCCTCGGCGAACGAAACCCTACCTCTTTCTCCCTCTCCCATATACACCGCCGCCGCCCCCCGCCGCCCGCGAGGAGAGAACCTCGATTGCAGCCGTCCCCGTTAGATTCCCCTCGTGATCCAGACCCCCTTCTCTCCTCCGGCTCCATATCGCTGCGCGCTCACCGTCACTCCCATCGTTACCCGCGGTGGCTGCTCCGTCGTGCCCATGCCGAGATGGACGGCCTCGGCAGTGGCGGCGCGCGTCCTGGGGTGGACAAATTCTTGGCGGTGCCGCCAGATCTTGTGGCAGAAGATGACCTCGGGGCTCGGGCGTCCCCTGGCTAGGCCAAACCGCCCGTAGAGGAGGACCTGCGGATTGCCTTTCGGGTCTTCGGCTCGATCTTCCTCACCGAAGCCGGCGTAGGCACCGGCCGGACTTCACCGGCAAGTATTACTGTACACGGACAAGGTACCTTCCTTAGTTTTCTACCTCTTTCCCTCTCGATCCAGCGATCCCCTGCCAACTTTCGCCTGTGGGTTCTCGAATCTAACGGTTGCGCTAGTGCTGAGTGAATTGGGATTTGATTGGGTTTGCAGAAGAACCCCAAGGAGAATCTCTGGGATGTGATGTAGCAAACGGTGAGGTTGTCATGGCGGAGCAGATGCTAGCCAGGATCAGCGTGCTTGACAAGGAGGGTTGGTGCATCAGGGTCGTCTCCAAGGGCAGAGGCAAGGCCTCCAACCGGGTCAGTCACTGCTCCACCTCTTCCTCGTTAACTTACTACAATTGCTACTCCTTTGTGACGCGAAATTGAATTATGTTGACTATGTTCTGTATATTGGAATATGCATCTGATAATGATAGTTCTGCTGAAATTAGCATGCTTTTTGTTGCAAAGAAAATGTAAATTAAGACCAATTATTTTATGCATAGTGTTTTAGCTTACCTCTTTTTGAGTACCGTGCAAACTGTTTTATGTGCACTACTGAGAATATTTCCACTGATATTTATTAGAACATCTCTAGTTTAGCCGTTTTATTATGTTCGTCATAGTAAGAAGTACCAGAATTTGGTTGCAGTAAGTGATGTTTTTAATTTGGTTATTATACTAGAAAATGCACTGACATGAGATGTTTGAAAACCTTGAAACTTGATGTTGCAGGATCTATGCATGCTGTTTGTAGTACATTATTCTCCTGAAAACTTGTAGGGCTGTAGCACTGCTTCACTAATACTAGTTTCATGCACAAGCAATTCTACCTAGACTTGTGCTGTGACAATGGATTGTGCAAATGATGTTCAGTCTTAGCTTCCTCTCTGGTCTTGCTTTTTCAGAATTGATGGTTGCATGTATGCATCAGATATCTCTGTTACTGCCATGGTGAACTGCATGTGACATATATTATATAATTCTCTTGCTTTAGCATAATTCAGGTACTCTTTTATGGCATGCTTCTGCTTGCAATATTGCAGCTCATGTCAATGCAGGAGGCTGTGATGACCTGCTTCTGCCCATAATCAGTTTGGCACTATAAAACTAGCTTGATGATCTTAAATTTGGTTGGCTTCAGGAGTTGTCCTGTTTGCACTTTCAGACAACTACTTTACTTTCTGCACGTGATGCCTAGACTAGAGGAGTTATGCAGCTTCTGTTTCAACTCTATACCATTTTTTATCTTAGTGGTGGCCACTAGCTTTTCTTGAATATATACTGACCCTTGGCCTTTTGTCTGATTGGCAGAATAGAGGCAGCGTCATCAGAACGAGATGAAAAGTTGACCTTCCAAGAAAGGACAAGAGGCTGAACAATCCATCAAAAACAGGGTATGGTTTGTGCAAACTGTTATACACTTGTGCTTGTGCAAACTGAAGGTGGTCCCATGAAGCAAATCAAGCCAGAAGGTTCCGCGGTGTGTTCTAGTTTATACACAGTTGACTTTCCCTTGTGACTACCTGCAAAGTTTTTAGGGCTACTTTTTTCTATTTCTTCTCAGTTTGATAGTAAGAGTGTCATTATGCAATTCTAGTTTTGGGTGAGTTTTCTAAAATTATAATCCTGATTTGCTTATCAGGCGATTGTGCTTTGCTAAGTTGAGAAAGCAACGGAAGATATGCTGAACCAGCTATACAGATCAATAAGGTGAATATCCTGTCCAGAAACTGTCCAATCTTCTTTTGTATATTCATTCATAGTATTTCAGTTAAACTATTAGTGCCATCGAAGAGGAAAATGTAAATACAAACTTTGAGATGCATGAAGCATATGCTACCTTTCCCTACTTATAGACTGATCAAATGGATTGGAAGCATAAAGGAATCCTCAACATTTATCCACACCATCTAATAAGTTAAACATAGTTCTTTGGTCTTATGAAAAAGCTATATTTATGATTGACGAATGTTTTACCACACACCCAACTCGTGATATTTGAATATATTTGTCGATTCAATATTTGATTGATTCCTAAAAATATAATTCCATGTGGGACATGTGATGTGATCTATTTGTATGTCAAAATCCTTTTTTAGGGTTTGAATATGCATTATTTCCAATCTGTGTATTCTCTTCATATGTATCATAATTCATACATCTGCTTGCATGGTAAACCGAAGATGGAGATTCAATGTTTTAATTTGAATTTCACAGGTTTGCATCTTTTAAGTTCTACTATATGTAACTGTAAGCTGTTCAATGAATATTATATTTTGCCTAGAAGTATCAGAATCACAATGGTATTGTTTGGCTCAAAATTTAATGGTTCCAATATTAGAAGTTCTGTAGATCGTCCACATTCTGACTTGATTTTCACGTGTTTGCAGGATAGCTTCGTTGTATTCCTCAAAGCTGTGTACAGAACCAAGCCGAGTACTCCTGACTTTCCAGGTGCAGAGGCGTTTCTAGAACTGTTCAGTTAACCTTGCAATGACGGTGGACAATAAACGGCTCAGAAGAATCCCTGTTATTTATGCAAGCAATGCATTTTTTTATTTCTGCAAGCAATGCATTTTGTTGTTGCTGGTTCTTACGAATATTGTTTTTTGGAGAGTGTACATGCTGTTTTGACTACAAAATTGTAAAGTAATCAACTCTATTAATGGGTTGAATGTCAGTACGTTTAGATTTGCTTTATTGTATTTGTTTCGAGGGCTGAATATGCCAAGGCCAAAAATTGAAGTGAAGCAAAAAGATGCCTAGGCCCAAAAAAGAAATGGATCATAAAAGGTGCAGGCCCAAGATGGAAATGGAACAGAAAATGCCAAGCCTAGAAAATAAAAAGGCTTTGAACACGCAATGAGCCAAAACGTAAATGGATCAAGCACTAGAAAAAAGCCTGGATTTTTTGGGCTTGGCCCATGTAGGACACTGAAGTGGATTGGGCTGATTTTGGATTACGACGATTTGATTTCTTCACGATTTTGCCACGTCAGACTGCCACGTAGAATCTGATGTGGCATGGTTACGCCGCTCGTGTCAATATTGGATCGTCATAGATGTTATGACGATGCAATATCGTCATAGACGATCATGACGATTCTAAATGAAAGGTCATGTTGGTTGATTCCTGACGCTCCGTTTTTGACGATCTATTTTTTGTCATAAAAACGTCGTAGATTAAATGTAATGACGATTCGGTGACGAAAATAGAGGGTCGCAAGTCAACATATTTCTTGTAGTGGCAGTCAAGTTGTCAATGAAATGGTAGGCTAGCTGATATCATGTGTTATTTTAAAAAAAAACTATAACTTTTAAACCGTGCGACGAAATTACAATTCGTTTTCACTACTAAAATCCCCAGAGCTTCGAAACTAGACCATATTTTCATATGTTTTGACGAATTTTTTTAACAAGGAACTTTGATGCGCGGCAGAGCAACTTTATTGTGCAGCAAACCAACTTTGGTGTGCGACAAAGCAACTTTGGTGTGCAACGAATATGTACATTTTTTGGTACATGAGGCACAACTTTGGTGCCCGACAATAATTTTGGTGTCCATGGGAGCAATTTCAATGTGTGACGAAGCAACTTAAGTGCCCTGCAGAGCAACTTTGGTGCCCGGCGACGCAGTTTTTGAACCCTGTGTCCTGCGAGCAACTTTGGTACTCGGCCGAGCAATTTTAGTGTGAGTAACATTAGGAGTTGTTGTTGCAGCTGTTGTGAAGCCTACCATCGTTTTGAATCAAGTGTTTTTGTTGCACACCAAAGTTGTTTTGCCGCATACCAAAAATGTTTTCGCGCGCAACAAAGTTGCTCTGTCGCGCATTAAAGTTGCTTGTTAAAAAATTGCGTCGAAACATATGAAAATGTCGTCTAGTTTCGAAGCTCTCGTCGTTCGGATTCTAAAAGTGAAAACGGATTGTAATTTCGCCGCACGAGTTACAGCTTTTTTAAAACAACAAAGTGATATCAGCTAGCCTACCTTTTTTGACAGCTGTACACATCTTTCCGTTTGTCGTTTGTGTTAGCACTTTCCATTTTGATATGACTGCTCAGAATAACCAACAGGCATGCAGCCGCTCGCTAGACGTGTCCATTGTTCTTCCTATGAGCCCTTGAATACATTCCTTTATCCTTGGAAGTAAAAATAAACTGCCATTGTCTGGTGATAAGGGGATGACATCTCTTGTGAAGAAATTGGAAGAACAAAGGCCAGCAGAGCTAGCTATAACTCCAGGAGGGATGGGCTTATAAATTCCTATGACTTTATTTTCTTCCTAGATGCCTAATAAATCCAGCAAGAAATGTCCTAGATGTCAGCATGAGTCCCCTAGATTTCTCATATATATTGATCCCGCAGTTTTCCTTTATTTCCCTGAATTTTCCATGAAGTCTTTTCTGGGTATTTAATTTTAATGGCTTTTCTCACATATTTTAGCAGTCTCATGATTTATTGAGATATCTTAGGCATTTAATTTATAAAGTTTGAGGTTATACAGTCCCCTAGATGAATTATAAAGACATGTAGAGGGTTTTCATATATTTATCTAGAAAACAAAGTACTTCCCTGAAAAAGTTTCAGGTCGCATGAGGGTTCATTTGGATTTTTTTTTGATCTTGTGTCCTTTCTGCGAAAAAATGACAAGGCCGCTTTGTGGTATATTTAGATATTTTCTAAAATACTGGTCTTATCGCAAGAATTGCGAATGCCTTCAAAGTTTATTTAGAATTTTCTAGAAATTTGGGTCCCATAGAAAAACACATAGCTCGAGGGTCTATTAGGATTTTTCCAGAAGTACATACTTATCATTGTAGAATTTCAAACTATGGTCTATCAGGTTTTTCTAGAATTTTGTTTCTTCTTTGTAGAATTTACATACCGGTTAGGGTCTAATTAGAATTTTCCATAAATTTAGGATCTTCTGTTATGAAAAATGTGGAACCAGAAAAGAATGGATTTTTTTTCATCTGGTGACGTGTTTTTGGCCATGGCCGGCCCATGTCTTTCGTGCAGTTCAACCAGGAGGGCCTAAACAGCCTGATGCCGGTTCATGGTTGATCTTCGGCGAAGATCATGCCGGGGGAGAGAACGTGGGATGTGGCAGAAAAAGTGTCCCACTCCCCGTCTAGTGGGTGACAACTGCTAATTCTTTTGGATGTGTGTACTTGAAGTTTGATGCCAGGTTTGGGATGGGAAATTACAGACTCAATTCTTGCTATTTTTTTAGTAGGACTCCCATTTACCTAATTATTAGAAGGCTCGCTGTACAATGTTTTGTTACTTTGTACTTTATTTATACCATTACTAATATACATTTCCAATATGGTTCTCCCTACTATTTAATGAAAATAAGATTATGAACATTTTAGCTTCTAATCAAAGGACCACATGGCCATCCATGCCTTTTTTTTGTATGAACAAAATTATGGGTGCCATAAGAAGAGGTATTAGCTAACAGTGCTACTGCTACATAAAACTAATCACAAAACAAAACTTTTCGTGGATCAGTGGATGTGTGTTCCTTATAGAACCAGTATAATGCAATTTTAATTTTATATGGAAACAATTTTGTGTAAACAACAAAACCATTTTATGTACCCTAAGTGTGAGTTCCTCGAATGGAATATACAAATAAGAATGATAGAAGCATGAGGATACAGACATATTGTTGGAGATATGCCCAAGAGGCAATAATAAAATGGTTATTATAATATATCTTTGTGTTTATGATAATGTTTACATACCATGCTATAATTGTATTAACCGAAACATTGATACATGTGTGTTATGTGAACAACAAGGAGTCCCTAGTAAGCCTCTTGTATAACTAGCTTGTTGATTAATAGATGATCATAGTTTCAAGATCATGAACATTGGATGTTGTTAATAACAACGTTATGTCATTATGTGAATGATGTAATGGACACACCCAATTAAGCGTAGCATAAGATCACGTCATTAAGTTATTTGCTATAAGCTTTTCGATACATAGTTACCTAAATCCTTCGCTCATGAGATCATGTAAATCACTTATACCGGAAGGGTACTTTGATTACATCAAACGCCACTGCGTAAATGGGTGGTTATAAAGGTGGGATTAAGTATCTGGAAAGTATGAGTTGAGGCATATGGATCAACAGTGAGATTTGTCCATCCCGATGACGGATAGATATACTCTGGGCCCTCTCGGTGGAATGTCGTCTACTTAGCTTGCAAGCATATGAATGGTTCATAAGAGACCACATACCACGATACGAGTAAAGAGTACTTGTCAGGAGACGAGGTTGAACAAGGTATAGAGATACCGATGATCAAACCTCGGACAAGTAAAATATCGCTTGACAAAAGGAATCGGTATCGTATGTAAATGGTTCAATCGATCACTAAAGTCATCGTTGAATAAGTGGGAGCCATTATGGATCTCCAGGTCCCGCTATTGGTTATTGGTCGGAGAGAAGTCTCAACCATGTCTGCATAGTTCACGAACCGTAGGGTGACACACTTAAGGTTTGATGTCGTTTAAGTAGATATGAAATATGGAATGGAGTTCGAAGTTTTGTTCGGAGTCTCGGATGGGATCCAGGACATCACGAGGAGGTCCGGAATGGTCCGAAGAATAAGATTCATATATAGGAAGTCATATTCCACGTTTGGAAATGATCCGGTGCATTTATGGCAGGTTCTAGAAGGTTCTAGAAAAGTCCGGAAGAAATCACCATGGAAAGTGGAGTCCCGGAGGGACTCCACCTTGCATGGCCAGCCAACCCTAAAGGGGAGGAGTCCAAGGTGGACTCCCAAGGGTGGCCGGCCAACCCCCAAGGAAGGGGTGGGAGTCCCACCTTGAGTGGGATTCCCCCCTTGGGTAGGTTTTGTCCCTATGGAAGGTTTTTGTTTCGGGTCTTATTCGAAGACTTGGATACTGATGTCTACGTTCCCCCTCCTTTCCTGTAGACAGTGTTGGGCCTCCAAGAGCAGAGGTTTGTAGAACAACAGCAAGTTTTCCCTTAAGTGGATCACCCAAGGTTTATCGAACTCAGGGAGGAAGAGGTCAAAGATATCCCTCTCATGCAACCCTGCAACCACAAAGCAAGAAGTCTCTTGTGTCCCCAACACACCTAATAGGTGCACTAGTTCGGCGAAGAGATAGTGAAATACAGGTGGTATGAATATATATGAGCAGTAGCAACGGTGCCAGAAAATACCTTGCTGGTGTGTAGTTGATGGTGGTAGTATTGCAGCAGTAGTAACACAGTGAAACAATAAACAAGCAGTAGTAACGCAGCAGTATTTAGGAACAAGGCGTAGGGATTACACTTTCACTAGTGGACACTCTCAACATTGATCACATAACAATAGATAAATGCATACTCTACACTCTTGTTGGATGATGAACGCATTGCGTAGGATTACACGAACCCTCAATGCCGGAGTTAACAAGCTCCACAATTTGTTCATATTTAAGTAACCTTATAGTGTAAGATAGATCAAAAGACTAAACCAAGTACTAACATAGCATGCACACTGTCACCTTCATGCATATGTAGGAGGCATAGATCACATCAATATTATCATAGCAATAGTTAACTTCGCAATCTACAAGAGATCATGATCATAGCATAAACCAAGTACTAACACGGTGCACACACTGTCACCTTTACACACGTGCAGGAGGAATAGAACTACTTTAATAACTTTGCTAGAGTAGCACATAGATAAATTGTGATACAAACTCATATGAATCTCAATCATGTAAAGCAGCTCATGAGATTATTGTATTGAGGTACATAGGAGAGAGATGAACCACATAGCTACCGGTACAGCCCCGAGCCTCGATGGAGAACTACTCCCTCCTCATGGGAGCAGCAGCGGTGATGAAGATGGCGGTGGAGATGGCAGCGGTGTCGATGGAGAAGCCTTCCGGGGGCACTTCCCCGCTCCGGCGGGGTGCGGAACGAGACTCTGTCCCCAGATCTTGGCCTCGCGATGGCGGCGGCTCGGAAGGTTTCGTGGTTTCGTCGAACGCCTCGGGGTTTTCGCGACGGAGGCTTTATATAGGCGAAGAGGCGGGGAGGGCACGGGGGCCCACACCATAGGGCGGCGCGGCCCTCCGGCCGCGCCAGGTGTGGTGTGGGGCCCCAGGGGCTCCCCTCGCGGCTCTCGGGTGTTCGGATGGTTCCGGAAAAATAGGAACCTGGCGTTGATTTCGTCCGATTCCGAGAATATTTCGTTACTAGGATTTCGAAACCAAAAACAGCAGAAAAGAACTGCACTTCGGCATCTTGTTAATAGGTTAGTTCCGGAAAATGCACGAATATGACATAAAGTGTGCATAAAACATGTAGATAACATCAATAATGTGGCATGGAACATAAGAAATTATCGATACGTCGGAGACGTATCAGCATCCCCAAGCTTAGTTCTGCTCGTCCCGAGCAGGTAAAACGATAACAGATAATTTCTGGTGACATGCCATCATAATCTTGATCATACTATTTGTAAAGCATATGTAGTGAATGCAGCGATCAAAACAATGTATATGACATGAGTAAACAAGTGAATCATAAAGCAAAGACTTTTCATGAATAGCACTTCAAGACAAGCATCAATTAAGTCTTGCATAAGAGTTAACTCATAAAGCAATAATTCAAAGTAAAGGCATTGAAGCAACACAAAAGAAGATTAAGTTTCAGCGGTTGCTTTCAACTCATAACATGTATATCTCATGGATATTGTCAACATAGAGTAATATAATAAGTGCAATAAGCAAGTATGTAGGAATCAATGCACAGTTCACACAAGTGTTTGCTTCTTGAGGTGGAGAGAAATAGGTGAACTGACTCAACATTGAAAGTAAAAGAATGGTCCTCCATAGAGGAAAAGCATCGATTGCTATATTTGTGCTAGAGCTTTGATTTTGAAAACATGAAACAATTTTGTCAACGGTAGTAATAAAGCATATGCATCATGTAAATTATATCTTATAAGTTGCAAGCCTCATGCATAGTGTACTAATAGTGCCCGCACCTTGTCCTAATTAGCTTGGACTACCGGATCATCACAATGCACTGTTTTTACCAAGTGTCACAAAGGGGTACCTCTATGCCGCCTGTACAAAGGTCTAAGGAGAAAGCTCGCATTGGATTTCTCGCTATTGATTATTCTTCAACTTAGACATCCATACCGGGACAACATAGACAACAGATAATGGACTCCTCTTTTATGCATAAGCATGTAACAACAATTAATAAATTTCTCATTTGAGATTTGAGGATATATGTCCAAAACTGAAACTTCCACCATGGATCATGGCTTTAGTTAGCGGCCCAATGTTCTTCTCTAACATATGCATGCTTAACCATAAGGTGGTAGATCTCTCTTACTTCAGACAAGACGGACATGCATAGCAACTCACATGAAATTCAACAATGAATAGTTGATGGCGTCCCCAGTGAACATGGTTATCGCACAACAAGCAACTTAATAAGAGATAAAGTGCATAAGTACATATTCAATACCACAATAGTTTTTAAGCTATTTGTCCCATGAGCTATATATTGCAAAGGTGAATGATGGAATTTTAAAGGTAGCACTCAAGCAATTTACTTTGGAATGGCGGAAAATACCATGTAGTAGGTAGGTATGGTGGACACAAATGGCATAGTGTTGTTTGGCTCAAGGATTTGGATGCATGAGAAGTATTCCCTCTCGATACAAGGTTTAGGCTAGCAAGGTTGTTTGAAGCAAACACAAGGATGAACCGGTGCAGCAAAACTCACATAAAAGACATATTGAAAACATTATAAGACTCTACACCGTCTTCCTTGTTGTTCAAACTCAATACTAGAAATTATCTAGACCTTAGAGAAACCAAATATGCAAACCAAATTTTAGCATGCTCTATGTATTTCTTCATTAATAGGTGCAAAGCATATGATGCAAGTGCTTAAACATGAGCACAACAATTGCCAAGTATCACATTACCCAAGACATTTATAGCAATTACTACATGTATCATTTTCCAATTCCAACCATATAACAATTTAACGAAGAGAAAACTTCGCCATGAATATTATGAGCTAAGAACACATGTGTTCATACGAACCAGCGGAGCGTGTCTCTCTCCCACACAAGCATGATGTAATCCAATTTATTCAAACACAAACAAAAACAAAAACAAACAGACGCTCCAAGTAAAGTACATAAGATGTGACCGAATAAAAATATAGTTTCAAGAGAAGGAACCTGATAATTTGTCGATGAAGAAGGGGATGCCTTGGGCATCCCCAAGCTTAGACGCTTGAGTCTTCTTGATATATGCAGGGGTGAACCACGGGGGCATCCCCAAGCTTAGAGCTTTCACTCTTCTTGATCATAGTATATCATCCTCCTCTCTTGACCCTTGAAAACTTCCTCCACACCAAACTCGAAACAAACTCATTAGAGGGTTAGTGCATAATCAAAAACTCACATGTTCAGAGGTGACACAATCATTCTTAACACTTCTGGACATTGCTCAAAGCTACTGGAAGTCAATGGAACAAAGAAATCCATCCCACATAGCAAAAGAAACAATACGAAATAAAAGGCAGAATCTGTCAAAACAGAACAGTCCGTAAAGACGAATTTTAAAAGGGCACCAGACTTGCTCAAATGAAAATGCTCAAATTGAATGAAAGTTGCGTACATATCTTAGGATCACTCACGTAAATTGGCATAATTTTCTGAGTTACCTACAGAGAATTAGGCCCAGATTCGTGACAGCAAGAAAACAGTTTCTGCGCAGTAATCCAAATCTAGTATTGACTTTACTATTAAAGACTTTACTTGGCACAACAAAACACAAAACTAAGATAAGGAGAGGTTGCTACAGTAGTAAACAACTTCCAAGACACAAATATAAAACAAAATACTGTAGCAAAATAACACATGGGTTATCTCCCAAGAAGTTCTTTCTTTCTAGCCATTAAGATGGGCTCAGCAGTTTTAATGATGCACTCATAAGAAATAGTAGTTGAAGCGAAAGAGAACATCAGAGGCAAATTCAAAACACATTTAAGTCTAACATGCTTCCTATGCATAGGAATCTTGTAAATAAACAAGTTCATGAAGAGCAAAGTAACAAGCATAGGAAGATAAAACAAGTGTAGTTTCAAAAATTTCAGCACATAGAGAGGTGTTTTAGTAACATGAAAATTTCTACAACCATATTTTCCTCTCTCATAATAACTTTCAGTAGCATCATGAGCAAACTCAACAATATAACTATCACATAAAGCATTCTTATCATGAGTCTCATGCATAAAATTATTACTCTCCACATAAGCATAATCAATTTTATTAGATGTAGTGGGAGCAAATTCAACAAAGTAGCTATCATTATTATTCTCATCAAGTGTTGGAGGCATAGTATAATCACAACAAAATTTACTCTCCATAGTAGGTGGCACTAAAAGACCAATATCATTATAATCATCATAAATAGGAGGCAAAGTATCATCAAAGAAAATTTTCTCCTCAATGCTTGGGGGACTAAAAAGATCATGCTCATCAAAACCAGCTTCCCCAAGCTTAGAATTTTCCATATCATTAGCAACAATGGTGTTCAAAGCGTTCATACTAATATCATTGCTACTAGCATGCAAATAAGATTCCGTAGGTTTTTTAATTTTCGCATTAAACCATTCATGTCTTGATTCAGGAAATAGAATAAAAAGCTCACAGATGTTTTCCATTATGCCTTACTAGTGTAAACAAGAAACAAAAAGTTGCAATTGCAGGATCTAAAGGAAATAGCTAGTACTTACAACGCGGAAAATAGCTTAGTAGCCGAGATACGGAGTGTGAGTACCTTTTACCTTTCCTCCCGGCAACGGCGCGAAAATTAGCTTGATGTCTACGTTCCCCCTCCTTTCCTGTAGACAGTGTTGGGCCTCCAAGAGCAGAGGTTTGTAGAACAACAGCAAGTTTTCCCTTAAGTGGATCACCCAAGGTTTATCGAACTCAGGAGGAAGAGGTCAAAGATATCCCTCTCATGCAACCCCGCAACCACAAAGCAAGAAGTCTCTTGTGTCCCCAACACACCTAATAGGTGCACTAGTTCGGCGAAGAGATAGTGAAATACAGGTGGTATGAATATATATGAGCAGTAGCAACGGTGCCAGAAAAAGCTTGCTGGTGTGTAGTTGATGGTGGTAGTATTGCAGCAGTAGTAACACAGTGAAACAATAAACAAGCGGTAGTAACGCAGCAGTATTTAGAACAAGGCCTAGGATTACACTTTCACTAGTGGACACTCTCAACATTGATCACATAACGAACAGATAAATGCATACTCTACACTCTTGTTGGATGATGAACGCATTGCGTAGGATTACACGAACCCTCAATGCCGGAGTTAACAAGCTCCACAATTTGTTCATATTTAAGTAACCTTATAGTGTAAGATAGATCAAAAGACTAAACCAAGTACTAACATAGCATGCACACTATCACCTTCATGCATATGTAGGAGGCATATATCACATCAATATTATCATAGCAATAGTTAACTTCGCAATCTACAAGAGATCATGATCATAGCATAAACCAAGTACTAACACGGTGCACACACTGTCACCTTTACACACGTGCAGGAGGAATAGAACTACTTTAATAACTTTGCTAGAGTAGCACATAGATAAATTGTGATACAAACTCATATGAATCTCAATCATGTAAAGCAGCTCATGAGATTATTGTATTGAGGTACATAGGAGAGAGATGAACCACATAGCTACCGGTACAGCCCCGAGCCTCGATGGAGAACTACTCCCTCCTCATGGGAGCAGGCGGTGATGAAGATGGCGGTGGAGATGGCAGCGGTGTCGATGGAGAAGCCTTCGGGGGCACTTCCCCGCTCCGGGGGTGCCGGAACAGACTCCTGTCCCCAGATCTTGGCCTCGCGATGGCGGCGGCTCTGGAAGGTTTGTGGTTTCGTCGAACGCATCAGGGTTTTCACGACGGAGGCTTTATATAGGCGAAGAGGCGGCGCAGGAGGGCTTCCGGGGGGCCCACACCATAGGGCGGCGCGGCCCCCCCTCTGGCCACGCCAGGGTGTGGTGTGGGGCCCCCAGGGCTCCCCTCTGGCGGCTCTCGGGTGTTCTGGATGGTTCCGGGAAAATAGGAACCTGGGCGTTGATTTCGTCCGATTCCGAGAATATTTCGTTACTAGGATTTCTGAAACCAAAAACAGCAGAAACAGGAACTGGGCATCTTGTTAATAGGTTAGTTCCAGAAAATGCACGAATATGACATAAAGTGTGCATAAAACATGTAGATAACATCAATAATGTGGCATGGAACATAAGAAATTATCGATACGTCGGAGACGTATCAGATACCAACACTTGGGGATTTCCACCTATATAATGAGGAGGAGAGGGAGGGGGCTGCCCACTCTTGGCCGCACCACCTAGGGCTGCCCATGGCCGGCGCCCTAGCCACCCCCTCTCCCCAAACCCTAGCCTCTCCTCCTCCACCACTTCTCCCGCATACGCTTAGGCGAAGCCCTGCCGGAGTTCTCCACCACCACCACCACCACGCCGTCGTGCCGTCGGGATTCCGAGGAGGATCTACTACTTCCGCTGCCCGCTGGAACGGGGAGAAGGACGTCGTCTTCATCAACACCGAACGTGTGACCGAGTACGGAGGTGCTGCCGATTGTGGCACCGTCAAGATCTTCTACGCGCTTTTGAAAGCGGCAAGTGATCGTCTACCGCAGCAACAAGAGCCTCCTCTTGTAGGCTTTGGAAATCTTCAAGGGTTAGTCTCGTTCATCCCCTCGTTGCTACCGTCTTCTAGATTTCATCTTGGCTTGGATTGCGTTCTCGCGGTAGGAAATTTTTGTTTTCTATGCTACGAATCCCATCAGTGGTATCAGAGCCGTGTCTATGCATAGATGGTTGCACGAGTAGAACACAATTGTTTTGTGGGCGTTGATGCTTTGTTGTCTTTAGTTCGAGTACTTTGCATCTTTGTGGCATGGTGGGATGAAGCGGCTCGGGCTAACTTTACATGACCGCGTTCATGAGACTTGCTCCACGTTCGACATGCAACTTGTATTGCATAAGTGGCTTTGCGGGTGTCTGTCTCTCCCACCATAGTGAAGATTCAATTTAATATTTCTATTGACAACACTAGTATCACCGTTGTGGTTCATGTTCGTAGGTAGATTGGATCTTAATCGAAAACCCTAAACCACGTAAAATATGCAAACCAAATTAGAGACGTCTAACTTGTTTTTGCAGGGTTTGGTGATGTGATATGGCCATAATGTGATAATGAATATGTATGAGATGATCATTATTGTATTGTGGCAACCGGCAGGAGCCTTATGGTTGTCTTTAAATTTCATGTTGAGTAGTATTTCAAAGTAGTTGTAATAGTTGCTACATGAGGTGAACAACCATGAAGACGGCGCCATGGACCTTGACGCTACGCCGACGATGATGGAGATCATGCCCGTTGATGATGGAGATCATGTCCGTGCTTTGGAGATGAAGATCGAAGGCGCAAAGACTAAAGGGCCATATCATATCACATATGAATTGCATGTGATGTTAATCTTTTATGCATCTTATTTTGCTTAGAACGCGACGGTAGCATTATAAGATGATCCCTCACATTAATATCAAGATAATAAAGTGTTCTCCCCTCGTATGCACCGTTGATATAGTTCGTCGTTTCGAAGCATCTCGTGATGATCGGATGTGATAGACTCAACGTTCACATACAACGGGTGTAAGCCATGTTGCACACGCGGAATACTTGGGTTTGCTTGACGAGCCTAGCATGTACAGACATGGCCTCGGGACAACGGAAACCGAAAGGTTGAACACGAGTCATATGGATGATATGATCAACATGTTGATGTTCACCATTGAAGCTACATCATCTCACGTGATGATCGGTTTTGATGTAGTGGATTTGGATCGTGTACCACTTAACAACTATGAGGGATGTTGTATTAAGTGGGAGTTCATTAGTAATTAGATTAAAACATGAACTAATTATCATAAACATAGTCTGAGTAGTATTTTGAATTAATTTTGTAGTATTGGCATCCGTTTTCTACCATGCGCTAGTCTTGTAATTGAGATAGAAATACTGTTAAGTCTGACAAGAAACTTTACGGACTGGTACCGTATTGTTAAAGAATCAAGAAATGATTAAGTCCTATTGCAAACTTTTAGTAAACCTCACATTGTTGATTCAAAGAGATATGGTTTCAATTAGTACATAAAGTCATCTTGTCTCCGTGAAACTTGAAGTTCAAATCTGTTTGAAAAAGAAGGAGCTGAAAATTTTGTTTTCAGAAGTAAGCAAGGTATGAGATATATGTGATATCTAAGACCTTATTGCAAGATTATAGAATATAATTTGGTGAGACTACATAAACTCATAAGTTTTATGGGAATGTACGAAGGTTGAAGACGCCAGGTGTCCCAATCCTCCAAATATTGGGGCACTAACGATATTCGCATATCCATGAAGTAATCGTCCTTAGTATGCACCGTTGCTAAGACTCGTCGTTTCGAAGCATCTCGTGATGATCGGGTGTGATAGATTCTACGTGTGCATACAACGGGTACAAGCCAGATTTGCACATGCGAATACTGAGGTTAAACTTTACGAGCCTAGCATGTACAGACATGGTCTCGGAAAGTCGTCATGATATGATGGATAAAATTATGAGTGAAATTGTTCATCATATTAGAAAGTTACTAATAGTGAAATCTGGAACACTTGTCATATGATGATCAACTTCAAAGAAAGAACCTCAAGGTTATTGGTATTTGACCAACAAACCTAGAAGTTATTGATGTTGAAGTGTTTTTCTGAGAATGAGGAAAGCTAAAAGAGAAACTACAAAAGATATTTTGGCAGAAAGAAAGAAAAGACTAGAAAGTCTAGCTCAGGTGTATATAAATGATATACATGTTATGGATGTATTCCTTGTTTGGTCACATAATGAAATTCTTGGGTATTTGTACCAGATTGGTTGGTATGAGATGTCATACAATATAACACAATACAAGAATATGATGGCCTAAGTGACTAATAAGGAATATGGTAATAATGCACATCTGGAACATAATAAAGTGTTATTATGCTTGTCGTTGGCATTCTACCTAGCCCTTATAATTTATAATAAAGAACTTAATAATTGTTATTTTGCTCTGGTCAAATGAAAACAATGAGTTGTTCAAATTATGACATTACTCCATGTACGATGGATAAGTTATTATAAATCTTAATGGTGAAACACACATACATAACACTGACGCTAAAATGCCATAAGGCAAATGATTTGAATTCCACTTATTTGTGGAACCGTCATTTAGGTCATGTTAGAAAAGAACGCATGAAGGAACTCCATGCAAATGGATTTTTTGAGTCATCTGATTTTTTGAATCGTTTGGCGCTTGCAAATCTTCTAAAAGAGAATGACTAAAATACCATTCATAGGCCAAGAGTTGAATGGGCAACTAACTTAGTGGAAATATACATGATGATGTATGTGGTTCACTGGGCATAGTTGTGTGCGGGAATTAAGTATATAAATGTGGATATATTCGATAAGGAAGAAGTTTGAAACATTTGAATGGATTCAAATAAATTTCAGCATGAAGTGGAAATCATCGTAATAGAAAAGTCAAATATCTATGATTGGATCATAGGGAAATATTTGAATTACGAGTTTTAGCGAACATCTAAGAGAGTTATGAAATTGTTCTACAACTCACGTTTCTTGGAGTATCATAATGATGATGGAGTATCCGAGAGATGTATCCAAACCTTGTTGGATCAATGATGAGATAAAATATTGATGCCATTATATTTTTGTGGATTATGCTTTAGTGACTACCGCTTTTACACTGAATAGAGCATCATCATGATCCGTTGAAATGACACCATACGAGTTATGGCATGGGTATGAACCCTAATAGTCCTTTCTTAACTTTTGGAATGCATATCATAAAGTAAATAAGTTTACAACCAAAATCGGATGAATGTCTTTGTTGGTTATCCCACGGAATTGATTGGGAATTCTTTCCACTATGGAGACAAAGACAAAAGTGTTTGTCGATGTTTCTTACTTATTTCCAAGAAATTGTTTTTAGCGAAGTATTTGAGTGGGAGGACAATAGAACTTGATAAGGTTTATGAACCTGAGCATAATGATCAGAGTAGCGCAGCATCGGAATTGGTTCCGGAAGCGGCCACGACGATCATGGCTCCCATGTCTACAAAATGTTATAGTCATGGAGATCGAAGTACTTATTGAACCTTGTAGGTATGGTTTACTTTGTGATCAAATAAATGATTTGTGAACAAAGGATTGTTTTTGAATAATGATAAACCAACTACATATAAAGAAGTTATGATGGGCCCTGACTCCATTAAAATGGCTATACGCCATGAAATCCAAGATAGATGAATACTTTTTGAAAGTAAATGGATCTATAAATTGATGGACTTGGATGGAATATCCTTGAATAAGCTCGACTTGTCGAAAAGTTGTTTACGACAAAGTTCAAAGAGTTGACTACGATAAGATTAGATCTTCCGTAGCAATGCTTATAGTCTATGTGGATTATTCTAGTAATCTCTACATATTTCTTTCATGAGATATGATAGTAGGATGGCAAAATACATTACTTAACAGAAGTGTGTATTAAAGGTGTATACAAGATACAACCAATTGTTTTGCTAGTCCGTGGAATACTAGATAGGTATACGAACTTCAATTGGATGAAGTGAGTATCGCGGAGTTGGAATCTTCACCGAATGAAATAGTCAAAGAGTTTTGGATTTCATCAGAAACGATGAAGATGCTTGCATTTGCAAGAAATTAAGTGGGAGCGCTGAGACATATTTATAATACTTTATGTAGATGACATATAGTTGGTTATAAATGATGTAATTATATACTTGATTATAAAAGGTTTCATTGAGAATTAACTTCAATGAAAGAATATGGACAAAAACATATTTAGTGTCAAGATCTATGAAGATAGATTGAAACACATAATAAGTTTAAGTCAAAGTACATAGAATGGATATTGAAGTAGTTCAATATAGAAATATTAAGAAGGTGTTCTTTTCATGTGAAGTTTTAACAAGACTTGAGTGTATCTGACACTCAATGAGTAAAAACACATGAGTAATTATGGATCACGAATAATATGTACACAATCAGATGTCCTGTGCTCTAAAATGTTATGAGCATATACCAGAATGATTCATGTGATGATCATTGGACGACAGTAAGAATATCCTTGAGTACTTTAGAAGAACCAAGGATATATATATAATTTTATATGGGGTAATGTCAAACAAATCGCTGTAAGGTGTTGCACCGATATTTGTTTGGTCACATATAAAAATAAAATTCAAATTTCAATTAGGCTAAGTATTGTTTAAAAGGTAACACAATGCTAGATTTAGAAGAGTTCTAAATGTTGTGACGGATTCTACAAACGAAGGCAGAATATGTCATTGTTTTGACAATGACTGAGGATGTTAAGTCAAGAGGTTCTTTGAGAACTTGGTGTAGTTCCGATAGTGTCAGAACTTTGAAGCTATATTGTGTATGACAATATTAGTGACATATTTCAGACCGCGGAATTAAGGTTCCACCAGAAGACCAAACATATTTAATGCCGACTCATTTAGAAAATGAATGATGCGTTGAGACGCAAATGAATTGCAAAATACATACGTTTCTGAGCATGTCAGATCCGTTGACTAAAACTTATCCCGTGAGCAAAACATGATAAAGCACCAGAAGGCCAAGGTGTTATATCTTTACATATGTAAACTAGATTATTGACTCTAGTGCAAGTGGGAGACTGTTGGAGATATGCCCAAGAGGCAATAATAAAATGGTTATTATAATATATCTTTGTGTTTATGATAATGTTTACATACCATGCTATAATTGTATTAACCGAAACATTGATACATGTGTGTTATGTGAACAACAAGGAGTCCCTAGTAAGGCTCTTGTATAACTAGCTTGTTGATTAATAGATGATCATAGTTTCAAGATCATGAACATTGGATGTTGTTAATAACAACGTTATGTCATTATGTGAATGATGTAATGGACACACCCAATTAAGCGTAGCATAAGATCACGTCATTAAGTTATTTGCTATAAGCTTTTCGATACATAGTTACCTAAATCCTTCGATCATGAGATCATGTAAATCACTTATACCGGAAGGGTACTTTGATTACATCAAACGCCACTGCGTAAATGGGTGGTTATAAAGGTGGGATTAAGTATCCGGAAAGTATGAGTTGAGGCATATGGATCAACAGTGAGATTTGTCCATCCCGATGACGGATAGATATACTCTGGGCCCTCTCGGTGGAATGTCGTCTAATTAGCTTGCAAGCATATGAATGGTTCATAAGAGACCACATACCACGATACGAGTAAAGAGTACTTGTGAGGAGACGAGGTTGAACAAGGTATAGAGATACCGATGATCAAACCTCGGACAAGTAAAATATCGCGTGACAAAAGGAATCGGTATCGTATGTAAATGGTTCAATCGATCACTAAAGTCATCGTTGAATATGTGGGAGCCATTATGGATCTCCAGGTCCCGCTATTGGTTATTGGTCGGAGAGAAGTCTCAACCATGTCTGCATAGTTCACGAACCGTAGGGTGACACACTTAAGGTTTGATATCGTTTAAGTAGATATGAAATATGGAATGGAGTTCGAAGTTTTGTTCGGAGTCTCGGATGGGATCCAGGACATCACGAGGAGGTCCGGAATGGTCCGGAGAATAAGATTCATATATAGGAAGTCATATTCCAAGTTTGGAAATGATCCGGTGCATTTATGGCAGTTCTAGAAGGTTCTAGAAAAGTCCGGAAGAAATCACCATGGAAAGTGGAGTCCCGAGGGACTCCACCTTGCATGGACAGCCAACCCTAAAGGGGAGGAGTCCAAGGTGGACTCCCCAAGGGTGGCCAACCCCCCAAGGAAGGGGTGGGAGTCCCACCTTGAGTGGGACCTTGGGTAGGTTTTGTCCCTATGGAAGGTTTTTGTTTCGGGTCTTATTCGAAGACTTGGATACCAACACTTGGGGATTTCCACCTATATAATGAGGAGGAGAGGGAGGGGGCTGCCCACTCTTGGCCGCACCACCTAGGGCTGCCCATGGCCGGCGCCCTAGCCACCCCCTCTCCCCAAACCCTAGCCTCTCCTCCTCCACCACTTCTCCCGCATACGCTTAGGCGAAGCCCTGCCGGAGTTCTCCACCACCACCACCACCACCACCACGCCGTCGTGCTGTCGGGATTCCGAGGAGGATCTACTACTTCCGCTGCCCGCTGGAACGGGGAGAAGGACGTCGTCTTCATCAACACCGAACGTGTGACCGAGTACGGAGGTGCTGCCCAATTGTGGCACCGTCAAGATCTTCTACGCGCTTTTGAAAGCGGCAAGTGATCGTCTACCGCAGCAACGAGAGCCTCCTTTGTAGGCTTTGGAAATCTTCAAGGGTTAGTCTCGTTCATCCCCTCGTTGCTACCGTCTTCTAGATTTCATCTTGGCTTGGATTGCGTTCTCGCGGTAGGAAATTTTTTGTTTTCTATGCTACGAATCTCATCACATATAAACATCATTGACACTGCTACCCCAAAACAATTAACTTACAATCTAGTAGTCAAGAAATTAGTGAGCAAGAAATATATCACCTGAGAGGCAATTAGGTGAAGATGTAGCATGCCAGAGATAACATGAATATATGAACCTGGAAGACATTTCTGTACACAAAGAGAGACTCAGGTACGAACCTGAAATTTCTCATCTGCCTCAAATTACTTAAAGATATCAACGCACACATCTTCTCGTCAGAAAATATTTTTTTGGGAAATATACAAACTAGCCGTGGACATACCATTAAGACCAGCAATTATATTTTTTTCTTACAAGCTGCATTGACACCCTTCAGCATCTTCTAATGTCTGTTCAACCTGATCTCACACTTACCTTCCCATAAGGCCCATAACACCCCTACGACTGCGATGCATGAACAGAAAGACAAATTGCATTTATTAAATCCACTTCTACATATATTGTCATTGTGAATAAGCGCCTTCATATGGCATCTTTGTGGGTCCAACCAATCATGTATGAAAACTATTTTGAACTTACCAATTTCTCTAACTGTAATATCACAGTTATTCTTCACCTGCAAATGTCTCACTATGTGGTAAATATATAAACTCAGAAGTAATGGATAGGAATTCAAAGGTTTCACGCCTTTCAAAAGAAAGAAATCAAAGAGAGCATGTATAAATTAGAGAACAGTAGAAGTTCACAAAAAAGTTCAAAAAAAACTTGGTGAACTAATGAAGATTTATAGTCACATATAAGATGACATCCAATCAGTAGTTCACTACATGCAAGTATCCTGTAACCATGGGGAAGCTAGCAAAACAATCCGATATAAGCATACTGAAATTTGCAATACTTAGTTGCTGATTGCTCTTCCAAAAGATCTCTAGAAACTGACAAGTGAAGGATCAGACTACTTCATCTCAGGTGCTGATGGCTATATGTCAACTAAGTTAACTATTCCATATTTAACTTGGCATGAGCACACTAAATTTTGCGAGACTTTGTTGCCCTCTCCAAGATATCTACTAAGACAGCAGGGCATGATCTTTTCAAGTGCGCATACCCCTGGCTTGCCAAAACATCATCCATTCTATTTGAAGACACGATAAATTCAGCGCAAGCATCTCTGAGCCCGCTGCAGTGATGCTGATCAGCTAGAGCTAACGTGGTTGCCACGGTCTCGACATCAAGACTTTTGCAAAGAATGGCTTCACATTCGATCTTCATCCTCTCCATAGCATACCGATATGCAGCCACAAGTAAGTGCTTGACCATGTTTTTGTTATCGTCGCCATCAAGATGTTCCATGGGAGGCAATGAATCCGTGTAGATGAAGTGAAGTAATGCCTTGAAAACAGCAGGCTGCATGTCTTGGACAGTTATGTTCAGTCTCTGTTTGTCTCTCATCGGTCCATAGAGCTCTGCCTTGAAGACTGGTGATCTCGTTGCAAGAACAATCTTATGCGCAGGGAAAAACTCTCCTTTAACGTCAAATGTCACATCTGCTTCCTCTGCTGTCTCTAGAAGTTTTCCAAAATTGTCTGACAAGTCTGAGGGTGGCGTCTAAAGCTTCGTAGTTATGGCTGTCTCAGCAACAATTGGTTCCTTGATTACGGTGAGATCACACTCAATTACAAGACGATCATGCTGCAGGTAAGCTGACTGCTCCAGCTCACTCCACTTCTTGAAATTGCAACTACCCCAAGCAAATGTTGCATCCAGAGGATTGAATACCTTCGGTGATTCCAAGCAGGAAACCACAGACGAAGACAGCCCGCTGGCCAGGTTGACCAACCTAAAGTCGTAGAGGGCTCTTACCTTGGTGCCCTTGCTCAGGAGCTGCAGGAAGACTGAGACGCAGTCCTTTTTCTCCGCGCTTTTTTCTCCGTCGGGGTAGTAGCGGATGCACCATTCGTAGCCGCCAACAGAGACGGGCGTGGACTGGATGAATTTGCCGACGCCCATGCCCTTATGCAGACTGTACCCAACGATCTCGAATGCGAGCGTGGCTCTCTCCGTCGCTGCGGTGCATCTCGATTCTAACCTTTTTGTTGGCCGCTGCGATGCTGCCATTGCTGGAGTTCTGGGGTGGGGTGGGGACCAAGTGCAGCGGCGATGGGAGAGGGGAAATCGACGAGGCGGTCTGGGCGTGGGGAACGGCGGCGAGATTGGGGGTGGTGGGCCGGCGGCGGGATCCAACCGGGAGACGAGGGTTTGGGCGAGCGGCGGCGGCGAGGGTTTGAGAATTGCGAGCCAAAATGTCTGTTTCCCCGCTGCTTTTATTCACAGGGCCTTCCCCATGTCTCTTTGTATATACGCAGCCCTGATCACGCCTTTGCAGCCCAAAACTGAAGAGGGCCCAGTAAGCCGTGTTGACTGTTGAGTTACCCAGGAACTCTGCTTCCCCTATAAGGCCTTGTTTGGTACCAGTGTTTCAATGGGGGATTGGTGGGGATAATACTCTAGAATATTGGGTGAATCACTGGTGTCACCCAATCCCGCACAAAACCCATCCCCAATCCACTAGGTAGGGGTAGAGTATTGGGGATTGAAAAAATTACACTAAAATTTGGGGGAAAAGTGGGGATAAGTGGGGATTAAACTCTCTCATACTCTAGCACCAAACATGCATTGGGGATAAGTGGGGATTTAAAGTTTGGAGCGGATTATCCTCTCTAATTCCAACTAAAACTCTAGTACCAAATAAGGCCTAAAATGTGGATGAGGAACTCTGATACTCCAATGTATCGAGTGCACCTGATATTTATTTACACACTTACAATCTGGCAAACAAAATCTGGAAATTTCGTTTATATAACAATATGTATGTAACATCTTATAAAATTACTGGATCAAAATTGAAAACGATGCTCGAGAACAGAACTGACTAAGAATAGTGCTAATACGCCTAATTCGTATCCCAATTTGGAATTTCATGTTATATTGTACTATAGACATGCTAGTTCATTTTCAGAAAATTTTAAAACTTCTCCTTCAGTGTGTGCTAAGGTTTGGTGCACCACTAACCCAGATACACCAGATATGTTCTTGACACGTAGCTCTAAGACGCCGACCTGGGAAGTTTATAGATGTGTGTTTTCGTGCAACCTATTTAGGTTGTAGCTCCAGTGATATGTAGCTTCACATTTGACACTTAAGTCCTTATAGCTTTGTTTTCTTGTCTAGTTTTTTTGCGAATAAAACCCCTGCATTAAGAGAAACATCGAATAGTACAAAGCATATCAACAAAAACAAAAATTATAACAAAATCTTTAAGATGTCCTTCGTCTTTAAACTCGAGACCGTGTAAACGGCGCGCTGCAAAACCGCTCCTCCCTGAGCCGGCCTAATGTTATTGGTCATGAACAGGAAGTCGCCGACGTGCTAAAAAGACCACAGCCACTCCGGAGATAAAGAAGATACTCAGTGAACTTTTCTCTGTGATATGTGGCTATATATGTAGTATAGCCACGAGACAACGATTCATCAACCTTTCATGCAATGGATGTGTCCCTCCATAGCCACCAAACATGCTCAGTGGTTGTAGGCCCTCATGTACTAGCAAGGGCGGAGCTCACACTTATATAACTAGATGATAACCCCGCGCTTTGCTGCGGACACCAATGCGAAAAAGTATAAAACTGAAACACCTTTATTTATAAGAAGCACGGGTTGAAAAAATCTAAATATTGTGTAAACAATATATGTACATATTCCTTGACATATTTATGGTTATGTTTATCCACTACAACTTATTTCCCACTTGCATATGAAAAAACAAAATAAGTGTGGCAAAGCTTTTCATCTGTCTGTAAATGCCTTCATGTGCATGAACTCGTAGAAGAAAAACTTCCATATTGTTCTTCAGAATCTGAAACAATAGATGAACACATATTGGTCCCGTATAAACCTGAGGCACGATGACATCAGTATCGTTAAATGACCTTTTCATATGGACAGCACATTACTGCCGTGTAGGATATAAATTTAACACACAAATTAGGCATGCCAAAACAACATTATTCAAAGGTAGATATCAGCATGGTTTACCTATATATCCACAAGTGAGTATTTCAGTCTGCCATAATATATAATCTGCATATTCAAGGCAACCGTAAACAACACATACTTTTATGGTGTAAGATCCTTAAAATTGAGATACTATTTACACAGATGTTCTGCAAAGATGGTCATGTAATTCATACATGCATGAAGCGTATGTGCAGTGTAACCCGGTTAATTGGGTGTACATGGAAGAATTGAGCAAAGACGTACCAAAAAATTGTACCGCAACAATTTAATTTTTATTACCATCCACACCCCTGGGTAGTTCAACCTGAATCTCCAAAGGCCCCCACTTGAAAGAATTGTCTTGTTAACCAATTCTTTCATCTAGCCTGCATCTTGAACCATAGACATGCCTTCAGAATTTGAGATTACATTACATGATATATAGCCATAAGGAGTAATAAAAATACATGTTGATATCTGAACTGCATACTTTTCCTTCGTTTATGGATATATAGCAATCGAATAAGCACCCTGAAGAATTTGTCTTCATTTGCTGCAAAGATTCAACATGTGAAAACCTCATAAATAACACGCTGCAGAACTTTTCTTCATTTGCTACAAAGATTCACTGCCCGGTATTTGTCATGGAGGGGCAAAAAAGATCAGTACACCATAAGCTGGAGAATTAGCTATACCTAAAATCTAAATACCCAGCGACTCCACCACGAGTGTCAGATAGCAAGAAGGCAAAGTGATATCCAAACCTGCGAATAAGAAAACCATCGGTGAGAGCAAAGTATGTAGATCCAGTGTAGTGCCCATGTGAGGTGAGGGGAGAGGAAGACAGGAGGCAGGTAGAGTCGTACACTCGTACAGAGAAGATACGTGAGGGGAGGGCCTCCGGTATTGCTCGTCCGCCGCCTCCATGGGTACTTAATTACTTATGTACGATCCTAGCTCACATGAAACCAATAGCAGGATGGTGGTGTGGAGATGACGACCTTTACTTGACAAACGCTGCTCCGCTGCCACCTGATGATCCGAAGTATATATGAATTGACGAACGACTTGATGTGGGGAGGTGAGGCAAATACTTCGGCGGTATAATGAAGCATTGATGTGGGGAGGTGAGGCGACTACTTCGGCGGTGTAATGAAGCGATTGGGATCCTATTCGCGGGGACGGCTTAGGTCGCGGCAGCGGAGTGGAGGAGACATTGCCGGTGATTACAAAGCCATAATTAACAGTTAATGTTTTCTCTTCCAGACGAACGGCAGGCAGTGCATCATTTGTTGCGCGAGCCCGCGAAGGGACCTGGAGTCATAGAAGAAGCCCTTGCAGATGTAACGCTCTCAGGGGAAAATAGAAAATAATTGATGACGTGGTCTCACAAAATTAATTTGTGGGCAAGACTGCTGAGGTGGCAATCTAGGATTGCTTGGAGATACATGATGAGGTGGATACCTTGCATGTGCAGAAAAATGGGATCATCTATTAAGAATAGAAAGATTATGTTGACCTCACCACAGCTAGACAATTATTAGTGCTCAACTTGAACCAATGTATGTACTATTTCGAGATGACCCCAAGAAAAAAAATTGCTAGCTTCGCACATGCTTATTCGGTGGATGAATAAAGTGGCTGATCAAAACTTTGAGGCTAATCCAGCTTGTGTAGTATTGAGAGGGCTTGGATAGTTTTTTCACTGATGTATTTTGAAAAAAAAAAGGAGCAAAAACTTTGTCCCAATCTATCGATTAAGTATAAGTTTTAGAAGAAAGTAAAAGTGTGTGTCATATTACAAGGCTACTCTCCCGACATCAAATATCCTAAACTTTTCGCACCCGCTAACACCCATAACTTAGCTTATTTTCTAATCTTGTCAAAGATAACTTGCGAGGACACATGCTTATTGTTGAACACCATAGCGTTGCGTTCGTTCCAAATCTCCCATGAGATGAGATGCCATGGCTTTGCGGTTTTGCCCCGAGGACATCATGCTCCACCAATCCGGAAAAATGAGGTCCGTCCATTGGGTCGTGATAATTAAGCTCGGGGATGCCCAACCAATCGTTGGCCTTATTCCAAAGCTGAATAGTGAAGCGACAATGTACGGAGATGTGGTTAACAGACTACATGCATTGCTTGCATAACGGGCATAGGCCACAATTAGGCCACCTACGCTTAGCCAACCAGTCCACGTCCAAATCCTATTTTGGTTAGCAAGCCAGGGGAAAAAAAGCCCTTAGGTGGCGGCCAAGCCTTCCAAACCAACTTGCTTGAACTTGAAAGAGTTGACCCTAGAAATTGCACCTCATAAGCCGACTTAGCTGTATGTTAACCATTTGAAGTGAGCCTCTAAATGATGTCATCCTCCACGTTCTCATGAAGTTGGAAGCTGTGGATGAGGGTCCAAAGCTCCACAAATTGGGATAAGTGAGCCATTGAAAAATCTTGCTCCAAATCCACCTTACCCACCTATGTGTTGACATACAAAGATTGAATCACCTTCCAATTCTTCCTCTTGGAGGAGGAGAAAACGAGTGGCGCCACCTCAATTGGTTTTCTCCACTCAAGCCAAGGCGCATGCCAAAATGGCATCTTATTGCCATTGCTAATCATGATTGTTGTGCTGACATAGAAGATCTCCATATCTTCCACCGTACATGGGTTCTTGGATCCCACCCAAATCTTGCTTGAGTCCTTCCATTCTAACCGTGGCCACCTAAGTCGAAGTACGTGCCATAGCAAACTTTCCCATGTAAAGCACCCAAAGGCCGTCAAGCTTCTTGGGGCTACAAACCATACCCAATTCACCTTGCACTTTGCACTCATTGTGTGGTCATTGGCCAACCAAAAGAAAGTGAGCTCGATCTTATTAATGAACTTGAATGTGCTCGCCGATATGGATGGAGGTGTCAAAATGGCTTAAAGAGGCAAGGATCGACTTGACCAAGGCGGTGTGCGGTTGGCTGGCGTGCGGCCGGCTATGATGACATACTTCCCATTCCAAGCGGGGAGCTTGCCATCACACTTATCCTCCAAGTGCTAGATGTCCACCCTCTTCAAACATTTAACCGCAAGGGGAAGCCCGAGGTATCGAAGTGGAAAGAGGCCATCATGGCCAGGATCCCATGGAGAATGTTTGTGTAGGTCCAAATGGCCGCGTCTTATAAGAACAACGGAACTATTGAGACAATTCATGCAAAGGCTGGTCACCCCTCCACAAAAAACATGGAGGGTGGATGCAAGGTTTTGGATATCTTCCTTTATAGCTTTTTTCAAGGATGTCTTAGACTAGTGCAATTAGAGATGATGATTTACCAACGGAAGTGAGAACATTTGCAAAAAATGACCTGACATACATAGCTGAAAGCCCCACGTACATACGACTCAAAACAAAACAAAAAAGGCCTGTACAATTTTCGTACTACAAACAAACGCCCCAATGCCCAATTTGGGTAGCAAACATACATACCGCTGGCGATCCTACGAACCAAAGCTCCACTGCATCTCTAGCTAGCTAGAGCCTACGCGGAAAGTTCAAAAAAGTTGCCCGAGTTGTTGACGACTCCGGCCAGAAGCGAGAATTGCCGGAACGACCCGAAATCTCTCTTCCGGCGTTTCGCCCCTAGCACTCCTGGCCGTCGACCGGCGCGCCGGTGCTGCTGCTGCCGCCGCCGCAGTCCTCTTTCCGAGATCGCCGGCAAAGCCTTTGCGTCCATCTGCGCGCGCCGTGTCGAGTTTCGTTGTCGAACAGGACACGCCGTTCCCTGCCCCCAACGACTGGGGCGGTGCCTTCTTCCGTTGCCGCCTCCCCCCGCGTTTCCTCGATGAGCTGGACCGGCTCCGGGTTCCAACTCTCGTCACGGGAGCGCAGCAATCATCTGACGGCGAGACCACGGACGGAACTACTACCGCCGCCGTCCTAAAACAGAACGTCGTCCCCGGCGTTTCCTCCCTCGTGGCCCCGTCAGCGTCGGCGGAGTCGGCTGGGTTTTCGTCGGCAGCCGCGGCGTCATCTGGCTTCGGCAACTCCGGGAGTACGCCACCTTCGTCGGCGCTGTGTCCGTGGTCTTGGTCCGCGGACTCCTCCACGACGGATTCGTCGCCGCCGCCGCCGTGGCTGTCTTCTTCCTTGAGAAGGTCGTCGATTATGTCGATGAGATGGCTCCAGTCGACGCCGCCGTCATCGTCGTCGGCCTCTGTTTCGTGTTCAACGACGTCATCGACGAAACTATATGGGTGTGACCCGCCCATGTTGAACAACGTGTTGTACAGGTAGCTGGGACGCTCCGGCGCCCACACGTCGCCGGCGAGCAGGCCGAACGCCTCCACCTTCCCCACGGACGGATTCATCACGGCGTGATTGGCTTCCACTACCGCTGCTTGGTAATCCATATTTATTGTACTTGAGGTAGGTTACATTGGGAGTTCTAGTCTGATACGGACAGATGAGTTTGTGTAACAAACAACTCGGAAGATACACGTACGATAGAAGAGAGGAAATAGCAGATCACACCACTTGTTGGTGCTTCTTTTGCAAAGAACCACAACAGTGGTTTGTTGTTGCAAGGAACACCACATTTTGCTTTAATTCTTTGCACAGAACACATAAAAGTAATTAAGCACCTTGATGTTCAATCTGTTAGTCAGGCTTACTGTTACGCGGGCAATTCCTCTCGGTCTACCACATCGTTTGGATCGGCTCAACTGCCATTTTTTTTTGTTTCGTTCTAGTTTCCTTTTTATGTTTATTTTTTCTAATTTTCAAAATCAGAATATTTTAAAATTACATATTTTTAAAATCCAACCATTTTTAAACACAAATTTTGTGATAGTCAACTATTTTATAAAACACTATGAACTACATATGCATTTTATCAACACATACTACCTCCATCTCAAGGCTTATGCCACCCTTTCTCATTAGATGCATAGTGATAAAGTACCTCGGGCAGTCTTCGGGGTCGTCGCTGCCGACGATGAGGCACTGCCATCCAAGGTACTCCAATACCTTCGCGGCCTCCTCATCGTCCTCCTCCTCCTTCACCTCTGGCTTCGGGACCATGAGGGTCATGTCACCGGAACCCGCGCGTCTCTGCTGCTGCCCCGCCGGTTCGCGGATTGTGATTCCGCTGTCGCTGTCGCGTCTCCGATTTGGGGGCGGTGTCGTGTACTCCTTCACCTCGCGCTTCGACACAGTTTGAACTTACGTGTAAATGCAAGTTTCCACACCAAAATAGCCATTGTTCGAGTGTCAACTTAGGCAAGCCCAGATAGGTGGAAGGGTAAAACCTTCCGCAACCGAAAACCTAGCACGCCTGGACCGCACATCCGCAACAGAGGAGACGTGGTAGCCATCCAGCGGCCGAGGCCACGGGGCATCCGTGGCAAGGGGCGCCCGCGTCACTTGGGCCAACCCGCTCTGCCCAAGCGACACACGGGGAGCCGGGCATAGACGCCAGCGGCGCCCCCCTTCCAGATCCGTCTAGAACCACCAAGGTTCGTCGGGGAAGGGGGCGGCAGCAGAGCTGCACCGTCGTCCGTCTCCGAGATCTCTTCTTCCGAGCCCTCGACTTCGGAGTCCTGGGTGGCATAAGCGATGGAGGTAGTATGTGTTGATAATGTGCATGGGTAGTTCATAGCATTTTATAAAATAGTTGACTATTACAAAAAAAAATTGTTTAAAAATTGGCTGGCTTTTAAAAATATGAAATTTTTAAAAATATTCTAATTTTGAAAATTAGAATAAATAAAAAAAAGGTAAATTGGAAACGAAACAAAAAAAATGGCAGTTGGGCCAATCCAAACTGACGATGCGGCTGACCGAGGCGAGTTACCGGCGTAACAGTAAGCCTGACTAATGGATTGGCCATCAAGTTGCTTAATTACTTTTATGTGTTCTTTGCAAACAATTAAGGCAAAATATGGTGTTCCTTGCAACCACAAACTATTGTTGTGGTTCTTTGCAAAAAAAGCACCAAAAACTGGTGTGATATGCTATTTCCTCGATAGAAGAACGCCCACCAGGATCTTTTTTACTCGGAGCTTTCGGAGTGGTAAAAGGGTTTTCCCATGCTAAGAGCATCTTCAGCCGTCTCCCGATGAGGTCTTCAGAGCGCTTTTTTTCATCCGGATGGATGAAAACTGCCCTGTCGAGGACAGTCCTCGGTTCCTTATTTTCGTTCGGATTTGGGTTTTCGTCCATCCGGAGAGCTCAGGTCATCCCGCCCCCGGGAAGCGCTAGGGGACTCCGGATGAAACGAAAGTGCGGGAAACACCGAGAAAACTTCTCGCGCGGCTGGTGGCCCCGAATTATCGGCGAGCGAGATCGATCGTCGTCCTCATCGTATCATCTTCCGCGCGCTGTAAAAGCCTACCGCCGGTCAGTCATCACCGGACGCGTAACTTCCACGCGGCGAGTTAATGTCGTCGCCTCGGTTTCACGCGCATCGCCGTCTATTTATCGCCGAACTACCGCGCCTGCCCGCATTCACCACGTCGTCCCCCCTGTTCTCAATCTTCCCCAATCTCGAGCGAGAGCTAGCGGCGATGGCGAACGACGGCGCGGCCAACAATGGCTTCGGCCGCCGCTCTCTCCACCAATGGGAGGGGCGGCTCCTCCACATGGCGGGCTACCCGGCGCCTCCAGATTTCCGCGCGCCAGGAGGATGGCGACTCAGCGCGGGCGGCATCCTGATCTCGCCGCTGCCGATGGGTCGTGCCGCCATGGAGGCGGAGATCGACGCGGAGGAGTGACGAGCTGCGCGCGGAGGAGCGGTTCTGGCCGGGCAACTACAAAGCGTGGACGGCGTTCTTCCGGCGAAGGTACGAGCGCGAACTCGCCGCGTACGACAGCCCTCCTCCCCCTCGCGCTAGGAATAACGCCGCCAGCCGCCGCCGCTGGTGGCGCGCGCCTGGCCGCACCCTCGAAAATGTGCTCGCGCACATCGAGGGTGGGAACTCCCCCATCCTGGAGATGTTGCCGCCAGTGTCGTTCACCATGTCGCGCCGGCACGGCAGCTCCTGGACGCCGAGGAGGATGGTGTCATCCTCCTCCTCGTCTGGGTCGAGGCCCGCGTCCAGGTCCGGGGGATCGGCGCCTCCGCCGTTGACGCCGGTCTTCGTCAAGAAGGAGCCGACGTCTCCACCGCCGACCAGAGGGCGCAGCAGCGGCGCCCTCGTTATCCGTGAGCTTTCCTCTCCCTCGCGCGGGCGCAAGAGGAAGTCATTGAAGAAGGAGGACGCCGCGAACCAGCTGTCCGAGGAGGAGGCCCAGCGCGCCGAGGACGCCGCGGTGGCGGAGGCGATCGCCAGGTCGCTCACCGACCTGGTCCCCGCTGACAACACGCTCCCCATCGACCCTTGGAATGGTCCAGGCGGGACTGTGAGCGGCAGGAGGTGGAGCAGCAGCGTCGGCACGCCCGCGCCGTGTGTCGACACGGTCGCAGGACCGGGAGCATCGCCGATGAGTGATCAAGCTCATGGAGAGCAACGATGATTGTCAACACCCGAATTTTTAAGTCCAGATGCCTATTATGTCATTCATCGCAATCCCAGGAATATTGTTGTTGCGAGGCATAATAGTCGAATATCGTAGTCATCATTCATTACAAACCATATTGTCTTACAAATTCAGATCACATGATCCATATTACACCAATAGTAGATCTATTGATCAACGAACAAACACAAGTTCATAGCGGAAGCGTAAATAGAAAGGGGCTCTCTAGTCCATAGGCCAACGCTTGACGTCGGAAGACTCCTAGTTGTCATAGGCGTCCTGCTGGTCATCTCCTTGGTAGTTCTGTTCATCTTCATACTCTGGCCATTTGAATAGCCAGGGACACAGTCGTGAGTACTTTAAGTACTCGCAAACTAAAACTAGTGTAAGTGCTACAATTCTAGTAAGGGGGTGCTAAGCTCTAGTTTATTTTGCATAAAGCCAATTTTAGTTCACAAGTATTTGGTAAAGACTCTTTCATGTGCTAACTAACTCAAGTGGGAACATTAGTGTCATTCCCGCAACTCAGTTGTGATTCAAAAACAAGTCACCATTCACCATTCACTTCACCAACATTTTCAAGAATCTGACACCGGAACTGTATGGCCTTTCCGACCGTCCGTAACCGTGGACACGGCTATTCGAATAGGTTTACACTCTGCAGAGGTTGCACACTTGTGCCACAACATTTGATTTCCTCCGTCGGGATAACCCCGAATCATCGTAACACAGTACGCGGATCATCAACCATAACCTTTCACTTACAAACCCTAGTATAGGTACCTCTCCCCATGAGCTTTGCCTCCCAGTGAAGACCAACTGTCAACCCGGGAACTGCACAGGGCTTGGCCGTACAATTCACCTCAATTCACATCATTTCTCATAGAACGGAGGCAGCCTCGGCATAACCCCTATGATGCTTGTTTAGAGGGAACCCATACTAAGATGTATAAACTTCCAGTTAAGCCTTACCCATAATCAGGTATTGTGGGGGTACTCAAAATTGGAAAGGTATCGCATCCAAACCAATATCAGTTTTAATCAAAAATCACCATCTTCTCCAAGTCATATTCACCTTCAAAAATCATTCAATGGAATGACTCATCATTCCAAGGTTTCAAATTCATTTTAAGTCACATGTTCCCATCTAGAGTAGTCACTTTTAGTTATTAGCACTAGCACTAATCATGAAGGGTGCTATCTTGCTTGGCTAGCTTTGAGACTAAATTTGCTACTCTTAGACCAAAGTTAACTATAAAAGTAACTCTTTAATAAATCAAGTAAAAACTTGTACGGTAAAAACTTGGGATATGATTGTTGGAAGTAAGGTAATACTAATGGTGCCTTGCCCCAAATGTCTTTGTACTTTGCAAGAATATTAGCTTGCCTTGGTAGTGATCAAAGTTCTCTGCTTCCTCCTCTTGGTAGAATCCTTCCTCTTCCTGGTATTCTCCGGTGCTAGCGTCTAAATTCGAATACGAGGTATAATCACTCAACAAGGTTCAAGAGCTACACTAAGCACAACATGACTTCACACAAACTATTCTAATCACACACATAACACAATTAGGTGCATTGGTTTTCTTTCTTGAGGAAAAATAAGTTCCTCTCATTACATATGTAAATAATAGTTTCCATTTAGTTCTTGAGGAAATAATTTCCTCTCATTGAATCTTCTTAAGATTTAACTTCCTTAAATAATTATGCATGAAATCATGTTGACCTAAGTCAACCATTCATCATCATCATTTGGGAAAATGATTTAAATGAGGTAGAATACCTCATGCTATTTAACAATGCTAATTATGATTTAATATCACCAAGTATTTCATGTGAGAGTAATTTGACCAGGGTCCAAACTTCATATGAAGTACTTGGGACAAGATTTAAATGAAGTAAAACACTTCATATGATTTACATAATAGTTTTGGACAATATCACTTAACTAAACTAGCTATATAGTCCTCTATTTAAATTAAGCCATGATCACTCAAAGTAACCATGCCATGTTTTTGCAGAAACAATTAGTGTAAGTGAAATGTGAGCTATGAGAGTTGAAATCAACTTAATATCATTTTTGGTTGATTTTTAAGAATTGTTTGAATGTGCAAAAGTCCTAAATTGTTCTTTTTGTCACATTATTTCTACAAAGAATCTCACAGTGAGACCAGTGTAGTTGTGTAGATATTTTCAATAGCTTTCCAACAATATAAAGTTTGCCAAATTTGGCCAAGCCAATTTGAATCTATGGAATTTCAAACACAGGGCCAGTATTGAATTTAACTAACTCTGGAAAAATCAAATTTGAAATAAATGGGCTGTGCGGGAAAAGCTAACGGACCGAATTTCAAATTAAAACGGCCTGCCCAGCCCACCACGGTCCACAGACGCGTGGGCTGCCTGACAGGGTGGGGTCCGCATGTCAGCGGCTCGTCTCACCCGAATCGGTACGGGCGACGTGGAGCGTTGGATTAGGGGCAGATCTAACGGTCCAAGGTCATCGTCGTCGCCGGCGAGAAGCTCGCACTGGTGCGGCGGCAGTAGGGGTCGGAGGGCTCACCGTGGCTCCAGCGACGGTGGGCAGTATGCTCGGTGAAGCGGTGGTCGACGGCGAGGTGACTGGTAGCAGCGGCACGTCCTGGGGAGGCTCCAATCGGCGGCGAGCTTCCGCGGCGGCGTGCGGCAGTGAGGTGGCGATTGGGCGGTGGCAGTGGCTAATGTCGACGGTGGAGTGGCTCAGGCGGTCGAGGGTGAAGAGGGGAAGGTGCTGGTGTGCTCAGATCGACGAATGGGCGTCTCCTTTTATAGGCGAGCAAGTGCCCGTGGTGCTGCGGCGAACTCGACCGTGGCGCGGCTTCTCCGGCGAGCTACTGGGCTAGGCGAGGGCGGCGCACTGTTCCACACGTCATGGCGGTTTCATAGGTGGCGCTAGCTAGCCGAGGCGGTGCCAAACCTGGTCGGATTGCTTCCGTGTCTGACGGTGTCTGCGGCGGGGTTTCTCCTCCGTCTCCGGCGGCGGTGGTCACGGGTCGTGGTCGCGCGCGTGTCTGGGGGCTTCGTGGTGGCGCGGCGATGCTCAACTCATTGAGAGGGGGTCCAGGCGAGGCACAGGGTGGTGGCGCGGCGCGTGTCCAGTGGGGTCTGCGAGCGTGCAGGTGCGACGTCATCGGCATGGCATCGCCGTCCCTGGGCGCGCGCGTTCCGGCGATGGTCGGCGTTCTCCTTGACAATGGCGAGCATAGGCAGTTGTAGGGAGGTGAGGTGGAGCGATGGGGCACGGTGGCCGTGGCTGGGGAAGAAGGAAGAGGGGTGGGGCTCGACATGTGGCACATGGCCAGCATGGCCATGTCCATGCATGCTAGGGCTTCTCCTTAGGGTTGCTATGCAGGTAAGAGAGAGAGGGGACAAGGGGACCAAGTAGGGTCAAGTGGGGTATTAGGGTTAGGCCAAAAGACTATTTGAAATAGTGTTGAAGATTTGATCTATTTGGAAAATTCAAATTCTTGCCAAATTTGGTTGAGGTCAAGTGGTTCCAAAATTTGAAAATGGTTGGTTTGGATGAGTTGCAAATGACCAGAGACAAACATGTGTGGTGGTGGAATTTTTAAAATAAAAGAATTGCAAATTTGCAAAATGTGAGATTGTTAACAATGTTAAAAAGTCTCAACTTTGCATGAGCATAGATTTTGATCCAAGATGATTTTGGTATGGTGGTCTTTACAAAAGTTGTTCACCTTGATGTGTACTTGGATGTGGTGCAAAGAATTGGGAAAGTTTGGTTTGAAAATCTTGAAAACCAGGGGCTCAAAGTAGTGACCATAATATAAATGGCAGATTTGACCATTATTCTATGTGAGCACAATTTGAGTTTTGATTTGATTTTATTTGTGTTTCTTTGATTCCAAAAGTTGTAATAAGTGTTTAGTAACATAATACAACTAATGGTTAAAGTCAAAATGGTCTAGGGTAAAGATTTTCAAAAATGGCATAAGCCATATGTGAGAGTTTTTAGGGTTTTTCTTATTTGATTTGTTTCTCTTTTTATTTGATTTGAATTGTGATCATCACTTGATCACTTTAGGGTTTTAGGGTTTATATCATAAGCACAATAACAATCATCATGGCATATCACTCAAAAATGTACAAGTCCTATGCATGGTATTATATGCAAATAAAAGTTTTTGTTGGTTCTAAATTTTGGATCTCTCGAATTCTTCTTCTTCCTTTTATTGAAATTTGGGATGTTACAAACCCTTCCCCCTTACAAAAGATCTCGTCCCGAGATCTAAAAGAAAATTAGGTACTAAAGAGATCTGGGTACTCCTTCTTCATAAAGTCTTCGTGTTCCCAAGTGGCTTCATCTTCTGTATGGTTGCTCCACTGAATCTTCAGAAACTTGATGCTTCGGTTGCGGGTGGTTCTGTAAGCTTCTTCCAGTATGCGAATTGGCACTTCGTGGTACGTCAAGTCCTTGTTGATGTCCACTGATCGGTGATCGATATTCTTGAACACTTCGGTCTTCTCGGGGACTTCTAGGCACTTCCGGAGGAGTGAGATGTGAAACACGTCGTGCACAGCCGACATTTCTTGGTAGCTCCAGCTGATAAGATACTTCGCCTCGGCGACTCAGAACTTTGAAGGGTCCGACATATCAGGGTGCAAGCTTTCCTTTCAGCTGAAATCTCTGCATTCCTTTCTGGGGGATACTTTGAGATAGACGAAATCTCCGATCTCGAAGGTCATCTCTCGGCGTCTCTTGTCGACGTAGCTCTTCTGTCTTTATTGCGCCGTCTTGAGGTACTCGCGGATCTTGTGTACTTTCTCTTCGGCTTCATGAAGAACATCTGGTCCAAAGACTTGGCTTTCTCCGACTTCCGACCAATTCAGAGGGGTACGGCATTTCCTTCTGTACATGGCTTCAAAGGGGGCCATCTGTAAGCTGGCTTGGTAGCTGTTGTTGTAAGAGAATTCTGCGTAGGCCAGTCAGTCTTCCCATTTGGATTCGTACTCTAGTACACATGCTCTCAGCATGTCCTCCAGTATCTGGTTGACTCTCTCAGTCTGTCCATCGGTCTGCGGGTGATATGCGGTGCTGAAATTCAGCCGGGTTCCTAGTCCTTCGTGCACTTTCTGCCAGAATCTTGAGGTGAATTGTGATCCTCTATCTGACACAATCGACTTCGGGGTTCCGTGTAGGGCGACTATTCTGGAGATGTATAATTCAGCTAACTTTGGGCCTTGGTATGTGGTCTTGACGGGGATGAAATGGGCTACCTTGGTTAATCTATCGACAATTATCCAGATTGAATCATTTCCTTTGCTGGATTTGGGCAAACCTGTGATAAAGTCCATTCCTACCGAGTCCCACTTCCATTCTGGAATCTGCAGTGGCTGCAGCAATCCTGCGGGTCGTTGATGTTCTGCCTTGACTCGTTGACATATGTCACACTTGGCGATGTAGCTTCCGATTTTCTCTTCATTCCATGCCACCAGAATTGCTCCTTCAGATCTTGATACATCTTGGTACCTCCGGGATGAATTGAGTAAAGGGTGTCATGGGCTTCTTTCAGGATGACTTGCTTCAGTTTAGAATCTGCTGGCACACATAGGCGTCCTTTGTACCAAAGAACTTCGGCTTCATCTATGGTGAATCCTGGTGCTTTCCCTGCAGCTATCTGGTTCTTGATTCTGTCGATGCTAGCATTTCCTTTCTGGGCTTCCTTGATCTGACTAATCAAGGTGGGTTGAAGCTCTATGCTGGCTAGGAATCCTTCACTAAGAAGTTCAAGTCTAAACTGTTCAAACTCATGTAACAGGCTGGGCTGCTCGATTGCGATCATGGAGTTCAACTGACACGGCAGTCGACTCCAAGCATCTGCTACCACATTGGCCTTGCCGGGGTGGTAGTGAATCTCCATGTCGTAATCCTTGATCAATTCTATCCATCTGCGCTGCCTCATATTCAGCTCCTTCTGTGTGAAGATATATTTCAGGCTCTTGTGGTCGGAGTAGATCTCGCATCGATTACCCATGAGGTAATGACGCCAAACTTTCAAGGCTAGGACTACGGCTGCAAGCTCTAAGTCATGGGTTGGGTAATTCTGCTCATGTTGCTTCAGCTGTCTTGATAGGTATGATATCACTTTGCCTTCTTGCATCAGTACACATCCAAGACCAATCTTGGAGGCGTCGCAATAGACGTCAAAGGGCTTGGTGATGTCCGGCATGATCAGAATTGGGGCTGAGGTCAGTCTACTCTTGAGTTGTTGGAAACTCTCTTCACATTTGTCAGTCCACTCAAACTTCTTGTCCTTCTTCAACAGTTGGGTCATCGGTCTAGCGATGCTTGAAAAGCCTTCTACAAATCTACGGTAATATCCGGCTAATCCAAGAAAAGCGCGGACCTTTGTTTGGGTGGTTGGGGCTTGCCATTCTGTAACAGTTTTGATCTTGGCGGGATCTACGGCATTTCCTCCTGCAGACAAGATATGTCCCAGGAATCCTACTTCCTTCAACCAAAACTCACACTTGCTAAACTTGGCATACAACTGGTGGTGTCTAAGGGTTTCTAGGACAGTCTCCAAATGTTGTTCATGTTCTTCTTCGGATTTGGAGTAGATAAGAATGTCGTCGATAAAGACAACGACAAACTTGTCCAAAAAGTTCATGAAGATCTTATTCATGAGGTTCATGAAATAAGCTGGGGCATTAGTTAATCCAAATGACATGACGTTGTACTCATACAACCCATATCTGGTGGTCAAGGCGGTCTTTGGGTTATCTGTGGCACGGATCTTCAGCTGATGATAACAAGTCCTAAGATCAATCTTAGAGAACACTTTGGCACCCGTCAACTGGTCGAATAGGTCTTCTATCTTGGGTAGGGGGTACTTTTTCTTGACGGTGACATCGTTAAGCTTACGGTAATCCGTACATAAACGAGTGGCATCATCCTTCTTGTCCACAAACAAAACTGGTGATCTCCAAGGTGATGCACTAGGTCGAATCAAACCTTTGGCTAACATATCATCAATTTGCTTCTTCAGCTCAACAAGCTTTGTTGGGTTCATACTATAGGCTCTCTGGGCTATAGGTCCAGTTCCGGGGATTAACTCGATGATAAACTCGATATCCCGATCAGGGGGGATACCGGGTAGATCATCCGGAAATACATCAGGGTATCGACACATGACACTGATCTGATCCAGAGTTGTCTTGGCTACACTTTGGTTGCAGGTAAATTTTCTGGGTAGTCTTTCAGATACATGTTCTACTAGGATACCGGTGCTGCTAGTCATGGTGATGGCTTTCTTGGCACAGTCAATCAATCCATGGTGTTTTGACATCCAGTCCATTCCTAGTACGACTTCCAAACCTTTGGTTCCCAGAATTATCAGATTGGCATAAAAATATACTTCATGGATTCTGATGGGTACATTTTTGCAAAATTTTCTGGCTTTGGTGGTTGATCTGGGAATTTGAACTATCATAACATGCTTCAAACTGATAGGTTGGATTTTACTTGTGCATGCAAAGTCTTCCGTGACAAATGAATGCGATGCTCCGGAATCAAACAACACTCTGGCAGGTACGGAGTTGACAGAAAGCATACCCAGTACAACATCTGGTGCTTCCTGGGCTTCTTCGGCGTTCATGTGGAAGAGACGGCCGTTGCGGTTATTGGGGTTGTTGGGGCGAACTACTTGCTGGTGGAGACGCGGCGTTGCTGCTGAGCAGGTGCAGCGGTGTTGGCGGCATTATTGGCTAACCTCTTGGGGCACTCGTTGGAGTAGTGTCCCAAGACACCACACTCATAACAAGTAATGGTGGCCTTGTCCTTGGTTGCGACGAGGATGGCGTTGCTCCCAGTCCTTGGAGCGGTGTTGGTGTTGTTGTTGTTGTTGTTGGGGGCTCTGGGCGGAGCGCGGTTGAAGTTGTTGTTGTTGTAGTAGTTGCTGTTGTTGTGGTGGCCTCCTGGCCTGGAGTTTCCTCCACTCCGGTTCTGATAACCCGGGCGTGAAGTCTGCATCTGGGGCTTGTTGTTGTTCCTTGGGGTAAAACCTCCGCTTGAGCTGGGGCGATACTTCGGAGCATTGCTGGGCCCACTCTGGTGCATCATGCGGCGTTTGCGGTTCTCATTGGCTTGGTTCAGCTTGCCTTCCATCTGGATGGCGGAATCCACTAAGGCTTCAAGGTCGGCAAAGGGGATGTTGACTAGGACAGTCTGCATCTCATCATGCGCTCGGGAATCCCTCTCTTCTCGGTGGTGTCGGTCTCGTCGGGGCGTACCTTGACAGTAAGGAACCTGTCGCGGTATTCTACCACCGTCATTCGTCCTTGCTTGAGTTCACGGAACTCATCCCTCATCTTCTTGATAAGACCCGGGGGCACGTGGTACTTGCTGAACTTGAGCTTGAAGTCTGCCCAAGTCTTGAATTGGCCTGCGTTCATGGCACGGGTGCTAGTCCACCAGGCTCGGGCTGGTCCGGCAAGGTAATGGGTTGCAAACAGGACCTTCTCAGCGGCTTCCACTCTGGCTACTTCCAAGTTGTTCTCCATAGTCTGGAGCCAGTCATCGGTGTCGAGGGGTTCTTCGGTCTTGCCAAACACCGGAGGGTTGGTGTTCTGGAAGTTCTTGAGCTTTGATCTGGGGTGGTCATGATTTCCATGGCCTTGGTTGGCAAGGTTTTGCAGTGCTGCGATGTTGGCTTGGCGTTCAGCTCTGTCAGTCTCCTTGTCGGCCATCAGGGTTTGCAGCAGTTGCATCATGGCATCGTTGTTGTTGCGATTCGGAGGGGCCATCTGAACATAGAGAAGATCATGAGATAAGAGGGAAATTTCTATGGTTTATTTTGAGTAAGTTCATAAATTTAAAACTTGAATTCTTTTGATGACAAACACACACATTCATTCATTCAACATCACACATTACAAACTAACACTTCCCATGGTTTTAAGAACCATACTCTCATGCTACGATACAACGGGCGGGATACAACTCACACCTACATAAGCGATCAAGTGCAACTACTCCTCATCATCAACATCGATCGGGACGAAGTCGTCTGGTCCTGCCTCCAGGAACTCATAGTCCTCCTCCTCGGTGAACTCGTCCTCCTCAAAGTCGTCGTCGTCGCTCAGGAAGGCTCCTCCTCCCTGAAGGTCTTCTCCTCCATCATCTTCCTCCATCTCTCTCAGCTGGTCCTCTTGGGCCTTGACAGTGGCCTCCAAAGATGCTATCTTGGTGCGAAGGCGCACAATAGTAGCATCCTTCTTGGCACGCTGCTAGCGGAGTGTCTTGCGGTCGCGGGCAAGTAGCTTGATCGCCTCACTCTGCTCGGTGATGTGAGCGTGGGTCTGGTTGGCGTACGCGCGGGAGGCATCCAGATCCTTCTGAGTCTGGTACAGCATGAAGTCGAGGTACTCTGCATGGTGCCTCAACTCAGGGTGCGGCTACAGCTCCATGGGCACTCCCATGGCATCACGCCTCACGAGATGTGCGAAGCGAGACGCGAGTATGCGCACCATGTTCTATCCACATAGACGCGCAAGTGCCTCCTGAAGGGCACGTGCGAGTCCGTCGAGCCAGTTGCTCTCTCGGAAGGAGAAGAGGATCCTCTCCAAGGTGGGAGGCTCCATCTTGCCCCTCAAGTCAGTGGTGATGATCCACTGCAACTCTCCTCCGGCCTGGTCATTCACCTCGATTCCGTGGAACTCGGGGTGAGGGCGTCCAAGAAAGTCCGAGAGGGCGTTGAGGTCGTGCTCGAAGATCAAGTTTCCTCCATTCCCAAGCTGGTAGAACTTGGTGTTGATGGGTTCATTCGGCTCCATCTGAAAGCGAAATGGATAAGTAAGTTAGAGAGTGAACAAGTGTGTCAAAGTTTTAAGTAGATTCAATAAGAAAGAACATGATTCATCAATTTTTGAAAAGATCTCAAAGACAAGAGTGTGAATAAATTTTCATAAATATTCTCTTCATTTGATTTCAAAGTTAAGTTTTTCTGAACGTCCCTTCTAACTAGGGTCTTCTAAGATCAAACAATGGCTCTGATACCAACTTGTCAACACCCGGATTTTTAAGTCCAGATGCCTATTATGTCATTCATCGCAATCCCAGGAATATTGTTGTTGCGAGGCATAATAGTCGAATATCGTAGTCATCATTCATTACAAACCATATTGTCTTACAAATTCAGATCACATGATCCATATTACACCAATAGTTGACCTATTGATCAACGAACAAACACAAGTTCATAGCGGAAGCGTAAATAGAAAGGGGCTCTCTAGTCTACAGGCCAACGCTTGACGTCGGAAGACTCCTAGTTGTTGTAGGCGTCCTGCTGGTCATCTCCTTGGTAGTTCTGTTCATCTTCATACTCTGGCCATTTGAATAGCCAGGGACACAGCCGTGAGTACTTTAAGTACTCGCAAACTAATACTAGTGTAAGTGCTAACAATTCTAGTAAGGGGGTGCTAAGCTCTAGTTTATTTTGCATAAAGCCAATTTTAGTTCACAAGTATTTGGTAAAGACTCTTTCATGTGCTAACTAACTCAAGTGGGAACATTAGTGTCATTCCCACAACTCAGTTGTGATTCAAAAACAAGTCACCATTCACCATTCACTTCACCAACATTTTCAAGAATCTGACACCGGAAACTGTATGGCCTTTCCAACCGTCCGTAACCGTGGACACGGCTATTCGAATAGGTTTACACTCTGCAGAGGTTGCACACTTGTGCCACAACATTTGATTTCAACCGTCGGGATAACCCTGAATCATCGTAACACAGTACGCGGATCATCAACCATAACCTTTCACTTACAAACCCTAGTATATGTACCTCTCCCCATGAGCTTGGCCTCCCAGTGAAGACCAACTATCAACCTGGGAACTGCACAGGGCTTGGCCGTACAATTCACCTCAATTCACATCATTTCTCATAGAACGGAGGCAGCCTCGGCATAACCCCTATGATGCTTGTTTAGAGGGAACCCATACTAAGATGTATAAACTTCCAGTTAAGCCTTACCCATAATCAGGTATTGTGGGGGTACTCAAAAATTGGAAAGGTATCGCATCCAAACCAATATCAGTTTTAATCAAAAATCACCATCTTCTCCAAGTCATATTCACCTTCAAAATCATTCAATGGAATGACTCATCATTCCAAGGTTTCAAATTCATTTCAAGTCACATGTTCCCATCTAGAGTAGTCACTTTTAGTTATTAGCACTAGCACTAATCATGATGGGTGCTATCTTGCTTGGCTAGCTTTGAGACTAAATTTGCTACTCTTAGAGCAAAATTAACTATAAAAGTAACTCTTTAATAAATCAAGTAAAAACTTGGGATAGGATTGTTGGAAGTAAGGTAAGACTAATGGTGCCTTGCCCCAAAGGGCTTTGCACTTTGCAAGAATATTAGCTTGCCTTGGTAGTGATCAAAGTTCTCTGCTTCCTCCTCTTGGTAGAATCCTTCCTCTTCCTGGTATTCTCCGGTGCTAGCGTCTAAATTCAAATACGAGGTATAATCACTCAATAAGGTTCAAGAGCTACACTAAGCACAACATGACTTCACACAAACTATTCTAATCACACACATGACACAATTAGGTGCATTGGTTTTCTTTCTTGAGGAAAAATAATTTCCTCTCATTACATATGTAAATGATAGTTTCCATTTAGTTCTTGAGGAAATAATTTCCTCTCATTGAATCTTCTTAAGATTTAACTTCCTTGAACAATTATACATGAAATCATGTTGACCTAAGTCAACCATTCATCATCATCATTTGGGAAAATGATTTAAATGAGGTAGAATACCTCATGCTATTTAACAATGCTAATTATGATTTAATATCACCAAGTATTTCATGTGAGAGTAATTTGACCAGGGTCCAAACTTCATATGAAGTACTTGGGACAAGATTTAAATGAAGTAAAACACTTCATATGATTTACATAATAGTTTTGGACAATATCACTTAACTAAACTAGCCATATAGTCCTCTATTTAAACTAGGCCATGATCACTCATAGTAACCATGCCATGTTTTTGCAGAAACAATTAGTGTAAGTGAAATGTGAGCTATGAGAGTTGAAATCAACTTAATATCATTTTTGGTTGATTTTTAAGAATTGTTTGAATGTGCAAAAGTCTCTGACTTGTTCTTTTTGTCACATTATTTCTACAAAGAATCTCACAGTGAGACCAGTGTAGTTGTGTAGATCTTTTCAGTAGCTTTCCAACAATATAAAGTTAGCTAAATTTGGCCAAGACAATTTGAATCTATTGAATTTCAAATACAGGGCCAGTATTGAATTTAACTAACTCTCGAAAAATCAAATTTGAAATAAATGGGCTGCGCGGGAAAAGCTAACGGGCCGAATTTCAAATTCAAACGGCCTGCCCAGCCCACCACGGTCCAAAGACGCGTGGGCTGCCTGACAGGGTGGGGTCCGCCTGTCAGCGGCTCGTCTCACCCGAATCGGTACGGGCGACGTGGAGCGTTGGATTAGGGGCAGATCTAACGGTCCAGGGTCATCATCGTCGCCGGCGAGAAGCTCGCACTGGCGCGGCGGCAGTAGGGGGTCGGAGGACTCACCGTGGCTCTAGCGACGGTGGGCAGTATGCTCGCTGAAGCGGTGGTCGACGGCGAAGCGACTGGTAGCAGTGGCACGTCCTGGGGAGGCTCCAATCGGCGGTGAGCTTCCGCGGCGGCGTGCGGCAGTGAGGTGGCGATTGGGCGGCGGCAGTGGCTAATGTCGACGGTGGAGTGGCTCAGGCGGTCGAGGGTGAAGAGGGGAAGGTGCTGGTTGATGCTGTCCAGGACTGGCGCAAGGTTGGCGAGGGAGGAAATTCCTGTTGTGTAGCTTTCTGGTCCCCGGCAACGGCGCCAGAAAATTAGCTTGATGTCTACGTTCCCCTCCTTTCCTGTAGACAGTGTTGGGCCTCCAAGAGCAAGAGGTTTGTAGAACAGCAGCAAGTTTTCCCTTAAGTGGATACCCAAGGTTTATCGAACTCAGGGAGGAAGAGGTCAAAGATATCCCTCTCATGCAACCCCGCAACCACAAAGCAAGAAGTCTCTTGTGTCCCCAACACACCAAATAGGTGCACTAGTTCAGCGAAGAGATAGTGAAATACGGGTGGTATGAATATATATGAGCAGTAGCAACGGTGCCAGAGCTAGCTGCGGGCGTGTAGTTGATGGTGGTAGTATTGCAGCAGTAGTAACACAGTAAAACAAACAAGCAGCGATAGCAGTATTTAGGAACAAGGCCTAGGGATCCTACTTTCACTAGTGGACACTCTCAACATTGATCACATAACAGAATAGATAAATGCATACTCTACACTTTTGTTGGATGATGAACGCATTGCGTAGGATTACACGAACCCTCAATGCCGGAGTTAACAAGCTCCACAATTACTGTTCATATTTTAGTAACTTTGTAGTGTAAGATAGATCAACAAACTAAACCAAGTACTAACATAGCATGCACACTGTCACCTTCATGCATATGTAGGAGGAATAGATCACATCAATATTATCATAGCAATAGTTAACTTCGCAATCTACAAGAGATCATGATCATAGCATAAACCAAGTACTAACACGGTGCACACACTGTCACCTTTACACACGTGTAGGAGGAATAGAACTACTTTAATAACTTTGCTAGAGTAGTACATAGATAAATTGTGATACAAACTCATATAAATCTCAATCATGTAAAGCAGCTCATGAGATCATTGTATTGAGGTACATGGAAGAGAGATGAACCACATAGCTACCGGTACAGCCCCGAGCCTCGATGGAGAACTACTCCTCCTCATGGGCAGCAGCGGTGATGATGATGGCGGTGGAGATGGCAGCGGTGTCGATGGAGAAGCCTTTCGGGGCACTTCCCCGCTCCGGCAGCGTGCCGGAACAGAGACTCCTGTCCCCAGATCTTGGCGTCGCGATGGCGGCGGCTGTGGAAGGTTTCTGTGGTTTTTGCCAATCGTCGTAGGGTTTTCGCGACGGAGGCTTTATATAGGCGAAGAGGCGGCGCAGGAGGGTCTCTGGGGGGCCCACACTATAGGGGGGCGCGGCCCCCCCCCTGGCCGCGCCGGGGTGTGGTGTGGGGCCCCCAGGGCTCCCCTCGATCCTTCCCGGTGTTCTGGATGCTTCCGATGAAAATAGGAACTTGGGCGTTGATTTCGTCCGATTCGAGAATATTTCGTTACTAGGATTTCTGAAACCAAAAAGCAGAAAACAGAACTGGCACTTCGGCATCTTGTTAATAGGTTAGTTCCAAAATGCACGAATATGACATAAAGTGTGCATAAAACATGTAGATAACATCAATAATGTGGCATGGAACATAAGAAATTATCGATACGTCGGAGACGTATCAGCATCCCCAAGCTTAGTTCTGCTCGTCCCGAGCAGGTAAAACGATAACACGATAATTTCTGGAGTGACATGCCATCATAAACTTGATCATACTATTTGTAAAGCATATGTAGTGAATGCAGCGATCAAAACAATGTATATGACATGAGTAAACAAGTGAACCATAAAGCAAAGACTTTTCATGAATAGCACTTCAAGACAAGCATCAATTAAGTCTTGCATAAGAGTTAACTCATAAAGCAATAATTCAAAGTAAAGGCATTGAAGCAACACAAAGAAGATTAAGTTTCAGCGGTTGCTTTCAACTTGTAACATGTATATCTCATGGATATTGTCAACATAGAGTAATATAATAAGTGCAATAAGCAAGTATGTAGGAATCAATGCACAGTTCACACAAGTATTTGCTTCTTGAGGTGGAGAGAAATAGGTGAACTGACTCAACATTGAAAGTAAAAGAATGGTCCTCCATAGAGGAAAAGCATCGATTGCTATATTTGTGCTAGAGCTTTGATTTTGAAAACATAAAGAGAGCATAAAAATAAAGTTTTGAGAGGTGTATGTTGTTGTCAACGAATGGTAGCGGGTACTCTAACCCCCTTGCCAGACAAACCTTCAAAGAGCGGCTCCCATTTTATTTTATTTTTGGATGGCACTCCTTCCAACCTTTCTTTCACAAACCATGGCTAACCGAATCCTCGGGTGCCTACCAACAATCTCATACCATGAAGGAGTGCCTTTTTATTTTAGTTTTATTATGGTGACACTCCTCCCAACCCTTGCTTACACAAGCCATGGCTAACCGAATCCTTCGGGTGCCGTCCAACAATCACATACCATGGAGGAGTGTCTATTTTTGTTAATTAATTTGGGACTGGGAATCATTGCCAGCTCTTTTTGCAAAATTATTGGATAAGCGGATGAAGCCACTAGTCCATTGGTGAAAGTTGCCCAACAAGATTGAAAGATAAACACCACATACTTCCTCATGAGCTATAAAACATTGACACAAATCAGAGGTGATAAATTTTGAATTGTTTAAAGGTAGCACTCAAGCAATTTACTTTGGAATGGCAGGAAATACCATGTAGTAGGTAGGTATGGTGGACACAAATGGCATAGTGTTGTTTGGCTCAGGATTTGGATGCATGAGAAGTATTCCCTCTCGATACAAGGTTTAGGCTAGCAAGGTTGTTTGAAGCAAACACAAGCACGAACTAGTACAGCAAAACTCACATAAAAGACATATTGAACACATTATAAGACTCTACACCGTCTTCCTTGTTGTTCAAACTCAATACTAGAAATTATCTAGACCTTAGAGAAACCAAATATGCAAACCAAATTTTAGCATGCTCTATGTATTTCTTCATTAATGGGTGCAAAGCATATGATGCAAGAGCTTAATCATGAGCACAACAATTGCCAAGTATCACATTACCCAAGACATTTATAGCAATTACTACATGTATCATTTTCCAATTCCAACCATATAACAATTTAACGAAGGAGGAACTTCGCCATGAATATTATGAGCTAAGAACACATGTGTTCATACGAACCAGCGGAGCGTGTCTCTCTCCACACAAGCATGATGTAATCCAATTTATTAAACACAAACAAAAACAAAAACAAACAGACGCTCCAAGTAAAGTACATAAGATGTGATGGAATAAAAATATAGTTTCAGGGGAGGAACCTGATAATGTTGTCGATGAAGAAGGGGATGCCTTGGGCATCCCCAAGCTTAGACGCTTGAGTCTTCTTGATATATGCAGGGGTGAACCACCGGGGCATCCCCAAGCTTAGAGCTTTCACTCTCCTTGATCATGTTGCATCATACTCCTCTCTTGATCCTTGAAAACTTCCTCCACACCAAACTCGAAACAACTCATTAGAGGGTTAGTGCACAATATAAATTGACATATTCAGAGGTGACACAATCATTCTTAACACTTCTGGACATTGCATAATGCTACTGGACATTAGTGGATCAAAGAAATTCATCCAACATAGCAAAAGAGGCAATGCGAAATAAAAGGCAGAATCTGTCAAAACAGAACAGTTCGTATTGACGAATTTTAAAATGGCACCAGACTTGCTCAAATGAAAATGCTCAAATTGAATGAAAGTTGCGTACATATCTGAGGATCATGCACGTAAATTGGCTTAATTTTCTGAGCTACCTACAGGGAGGTGGACCCAGATTCGTGACAGCAAAGAAATCTGGAACTGCGCAGTAATCCAAATCTAGTACTTACTTTTCTATCAACGGCTTTACTTGGCACAACAAAACACAAAACTAAGATAAGGAGAGGTTGCTACAGTAGTAAACAACTTCCAAGACACAAATATAAAACAAAGTACTGTAGCAAAATAACACATGGGTTATCTCCCAAGAAGTTCTTTTCTTTATAGCCATTAAGATGGGCTCAGCAGTTTTAATGATGCACTCGCAAGAAATAGTATTTGAAGCAAAAGAGAGCATCAAGAGGCAAATTAAAAACACATTTAAGTCTAACATGCTTCCTATGCAAAGGAATCTTGTAAATAAACAAGTTCATGAAGAGCAAAGTAACAAGCATAGGAAGATAAAACAAGTGTAGCTTCAAAAATTTCAGCACATAGAGAGGCATTTTAGTAACATGAAAATTTCTACAACCATATTTTCCTCTCTCATAATAACTTTCAGTAGCACATGAGAAAACTCAACAATATAACTATCACATAAAGCATTCTTATCATGAGTCTCATGCATAAAATTATTACTCTCCACATAAGCATAATCAATTTTATTAGTTGTAGTGGGAGCAAATTCAACAAAGTAGCTATCATTATTATTCTCATCAAGTGTAGGAGGCATAGTGTTATCATCATAAAAATTACTCTCCATAGTAGGCGGCACTAAAAGACCAATATCATTATAATCATCATAAATAGGAGGCAAAGTATCATCAAAGAAAATTTTCTCCTCAATGCTTGGGGGACTAAAAAGATCATGAAAGCCAGCTTCCCCAAGCTTAGAACTTTCTATATTATTAGCAACAATGGTGTTCAAAGTATTCATGCTAACATGTTCCATGGGTTTTTTAATTTTCGGATCAAACCATCCATGTCTTAACTCAGGAAATAGAATAAAAAGCTCATTGTTGTCCATTATGCCAAACTAGTGTAAACAAGAAACAAAAAGTTGCAATTGCAGGATCTAAAGGAAATAGCTTTGAGTACTTACGGCGCCGGAAAATAGCTTGGTAGCCGAGATCCGGAGTGTGAGTACCTTTTACCTTTCCTCCCCGGCAACGGCGCCAGAAAAGTGCTTGATGCTGTCCAGGACTGGCGCAAGGTTGGCGAGGGAGGAAATTCCTGTTGTGTAGCTTTCTGGTCCCCGGCAACGGCGCCAGAAAATTAGCTTGATGTCTATGTTCCCCCTCCTTTCCTGTAGACAGTGTTGGGCCTCCAAGAGCAGAGGTTTGTAGAACAGCAGCAAGTTTTCCCTTAAGTGGATACCCAAGGTTTATCGAACTCGGGAGGAAGAGGTCAAAGATATCCCTCTCATGCAACCCTGCAACCACAAAGCAAGAAGTCTCTTGTGTCCCCAACACACCAAATAGGTGCACTAGTTCGGCGAAGAGATAGTGAAATACAGGTGGTATGAATATATATGAGCAGTAGCAACGGTGCCAGAAAATAGCTTGCGGGCGTGTAGTTGATGGTGGTAGTATTGCAGCAGTAGTATCACAGTAAAACAGTAAACAAGCAGCGATAGCAGTATTTAGGAACAAGGCCTAGGGATCCTACTTTCACTAGTGGACACTCTCAACATTGATCACATAATAATAGATAAATGCATACTCTACACTTTTGTTGGATGATGAACGCATTGCGTAGGATTACACGAACCCTCAATGCCGGAGTTAACAAGCTCCACAATTTGTTCATATTTTAGTAACCTTGTAGTGTAAGATAGATCAACAGACTAAACCAAGTACTAACATAGCATGCACACTGTCACCTTCATGCATATGTAGGAGGAATAGATCACATCAATATTATCATAGCAATAGTTAACTTCGCAATCTACAAGAGATCATGATCATAGCATAAACCAAGTACTAACACGGTGCACACACTGTCACCTTTACACACGTGTAGGAGGAATAGAACTACTTTAATAACTTTGCTAGAGTAGTACATAGATAAATTGTGATACAAACTCATATAAATCTCAATCATGTAAAGCAGCTCATGAGATCATTGTATTGAGGTACATGGAAGAGAGATGAACCACATAGCTACCGGTACAGCCCCGAGCCTCGATGGAGAACTACTCCCTCCTCATGGGAGCAGCAGGTGATGATGATGGCGGTGGAGATGGCAGCGGTGTCGATGGAGAAGCCTTCCGGGGCACTTCCCCGCTCCAGCGTGCCGGAACAGAGACTCCTGTCCCCCAGATCTTGGCCTCGCGATGGCGGCGGCTCTGGAAGGTTTCTGTGGTTTTCGCCAATCATCGTAGGGTTTTCGCGACGGAGGCTTTATATAGGCGAAGAGGCAGCGCAGGAGGGTCTCTGGGGGGCCCACACTATAGGGGGGCGCGGCCCCCCCCTGGCCGCGCCGGGTGTGGTGGGGCCCCCGGGCTCCCCCGATCCTTCCCGGTGTTCTGGATGCTTCCGATGAAAATAAGAACTTGGGCGTTGATTTCGTCCGATTCCGAGAATATTTCGTTACTAGGATTTCTGAAACCAAAAACAGCAGAAACAGAACTGCACTTCGGCATCTTGTTAATAGGTTAGTTCCAGAAAATGCACGAATATGACATAAAGTGTGCATAAAACATGTAGATAACATCAATAATGTGGCATGGAACATAAGAAATTATCGATACGTCGGAGACGTATCACTGGTGTGCTCAGATCGACGAATGGGCGTCTCCTTTTAGAGGCGAGCAAGTGCTCGTGGTGCTGCGGTGAACTCGACTGTGGCGCGGCTTCTCCGGCGAGCTACTGGGCTAGGCGATGGCGGCGCACTGTTCTACACGTCATGGCGGTTCGATATGTGGCGCTAGCTAGCCCAGGCGGTGCCCAACCTGGTCGGATTGCTTCCGTGTCTAGCGGTGTCTGCGGCGGGGTTTCTCCTCCGTCTCCGGCGGCGGTGGTCACGGGTCGTGGTCGCGCGCGTGTCTGGGGGCTTCGTGGTGGCGCGGCGATGCTCAACTCGTTGAGAGGGGGTCCAGGCGAGGCGCAGGGTGGTGGCTCGGCGCGTGTCCAGTGGCGTCTGCGAGCGTGCAGGTGTGATGTCATCGGCATGGCGTCGCCGTCCCTGGGCGCGCGTGTTCCGGCGATGGTCGGCGTTCTCCTTGACAATGGCGAGCATAGGCAGTTGTAGGGAGGTGAGGTGGAGCGATGGGGCACGGTGGCCGTGGCTGGGGAAGAAGGAAGAGGAGTGGGGCTCGACATGTGGCACATGGCCGGCATGGCCATGTCCATGCATGCTAGGGCTTCTCCTTAGGGTTGCTATGCAGGTAAGAGAGAGAGAGGGGACATGGGGACCAAGTAGGGTCAAGTGGGGTATTAGGGTTAGGCCAAAACACTATTTGAAATAGTGTTGAAGATTTGATCTATTTGGAAAATTCAAATTCTTGCCAAATTTGGTTGAGGTCAAGTGGTTCCAAAATTTGAAAATGGTTGGTTTGGATGAGTTGCAAATGACCAGAGACAAACATGTGTGGTGGTGGAATTTTTAAAATAAAAGAATTGCAAATTTGCAAAATGTGAGATTGTTAACAATGTTAAAAAGTCTCAACTTTGCATGAGCATAGATTTTGATCCAAGATGATTTTGGTATGGTGGTCTTTACAAAAGTTGTTCACCTTGATGTGTACTTGGATGTGGTGCAAAGAATTGGGAAAGTTTGGTTTGAAAATCTTGAAAACCAGGGGCTCAAAGTAGTGACCAGAATATAAATGGCAGATTTGACCATTATTCTATGTGAGCACAATTTGAGTTTGGATTTGATTTGATTTGTGTTTCTTTGATTCCAAAAGTTGTAATAAGTGTTTAGTAACATAATACAACTAATGGTGAAAGTCAAAATGGTCTAGGGTAAAGATTTTCAAAAATGGCATAAGCCATATGTGAGGGTTTTTAGGGTTTTTCTTATTTGATTTCTTTCTCTTTTTATTTGATTTGAATTGTGATCATCACTTGATCACTTTAGGGTTTTAGGGTTTATCTCATAAGCACAATAACAATCATCATGGCATATCACTCAAAAATGCACAAGTCCTATGCATGGTACTATATGCAAATAAAAGTTTTTGTTGGTTCTAAATTTTGGATCTCTGGAATTCTTCTTCTTTTATTGAAATTTGGGATGTTACAATGACGACCTCTACCGGCCGATGCCGCCACGCGCCAGCGATCCTGGCCAGGGTTCGAGCCGCTGGTACGAGGCGCCGCCGCCCGAGGACGCCGGCAACTCGAGCGACCAGGACGGCGGCAGCGACTACACGGTCTTCTACCACCATTTCGGCATGTAGAAGGCCGCTATTAGTTGTAGTTTATGTTTCCATCTGGCTGAATTCAAATATATGTACGAATTCGGTCTATATATGCACGAACTCACCTATATAACGCCTATATAAGTTAAATATCTTTAAATTTCGCTTATGTTTGAACGAGTTTCGCCTAGTTTTGTCTGAATTTACCGTATTTTGTCAAAAGTTTTCATCCACCCTAAGCTCGCCGCTGGGAAAATGGACCTCCCAAGTCAAAAAATACATCCATCCGACGCTAAATAGTGCCGGATTTCGGTCTGAGGAGCCCGAACGGCTGGAGATGCTCTAACCACATCCCTATCGTTTTACTACTCCTACTCAGTTTTGTTCCTACTCGGGGTTTGTATTACAGAATCATCGCGCTAACGTACTAGCGAAATCACAATTGTTAGGACTTAAGAGGTCTTCAATTTGGAAATAACTAACATAACCTCAATTGCATTAAGGTTTTAAAAAATGTTTTTTGCAATAATATGTGTTAGCTTTATGTATAGTAAATAGATTTTTTTTTTTGAAAAGGAGGTTGAGATCCTACATCGAAGAGATGCATACCGTTTATGTCAATTTTATTCAACAAAGAACTGGTAAGAGCATACATCCAAAAAAATGAAGCCACCACATAACACATGCAAACCCGACAATGGGGGAAGAAAATGTCACTGGGGTTGTATGTCCTAAAAACACAAACAACACCAAACCAGCTAGGTACTAGGGGCACCATTAAGTCACCCAATGGAGAAGTGAGGAGCACTCATCTAGACAATCACACGCTTAGCCAGCACCTCATGTCCTCACTTCAAAAGTTGTCACCTTCTTCGGCCGTTGAGCAAATTCCAAGATAGAGATCCGCATAGCCCTTCCCAGATCTACCATTGCAGCCGCACAACACCAAACAACGCATCCACCCCACGTGAGTCCATCTTGGTGCGTCCTTCACCGAGACCCCAATGCACCATCCCGTCGGGACTTGCCATCATAGACTTGATAGATGCAACACCACACCACTCCACGACCAAACCGCTCCAGGCAGAGCTTGTTCCAAAACAATCCCCGCAAGAGGGAGAACGGCACTGAAAGTATCGCTATCATCTGATCCGAAAGACCCCAAATCTACCGCCACCCCCCCCCCTCCACACACACACGATATTCGTTGCGGCAATGCCTTAAAAAATGCAATGACACACCGCCAGCCTGAGGAGTCGCTATGGTTGTCCTCCCCGTACCACCTTCCACATTAATTCCACCTATGCCACCCCGGCGATGGCCCTCCTCCATGCGAACGATTTGGGTACGCCTACCATCACCCTTCGCCCTTTTCGATCGGGCGTGGCCACCACCGCTAGCATTGTTGATGACTGCAAGTGCACAGGTATATTGTAGCTATCGAAAGGAAGAGTATTGAACCATAAAGTGCTATTTGGTTAAGGTCTTTATGCCCCTCGTCACTATCTATCAAAAGATACTTGTAAGCTGCCCTTAATTCCAAGTAAGAGTGTTTTAAAGTGAGTTGATTGGTGTGTAAAGTAATACTGAAAAGTAAAAGGATAGGTCTATGTATTTCTTCATAACATGTGTGGGGAGAGCTCCATAATAATATCATCACACACAAGCCATTTGATGTTTCATAGTGAATAACCACAACAATGATCGTAAACAAGCCACTCAGATCCCTCAAAATTAAGGTTTTTCCCATGGATATTGATATGAGCTTAGTGAGTCACTCCGCATCTCCCTTGTCCATATGCATACCATCCATCATGTTATGTCACTTAGAACCGTACATACTACCACATGTCCAACGAATCCCCCTCTAGTCCAGAATAAAAATATTACATGAACAACTCCATATAATATCTAGAGAGAAAACCAACACATAATTATGAACCAAACTTATAAATCATCTTTGTTTCATATCATAATATTGCTAGGATATCTCCATCTCCCCAATAACAAGGTAAACTAGTCAATCATGGAAGAGAATCCACAACATAATCATATTGCATATGGAATGAATACAAGTGAAATTAATTCTGAATAGCAATTGGAATTGCAATAAGATTGGAGTAAACGAGATGGTAATGGTGATGGTGTTGAAGATGTGACGGTTGATGATGAAGGGCATGATGCATTGTCCTCCAATGATCCAGAAAGTAGAGAGGGTAATGCCCATCCGCAAGTTCCCCCTCCAGGCCCTTTCCGGAGGTGAGGTTTCTGCGAGTTGTGGTGTCTCTGAATATCGGATCTCAGATCCTTCTTCGCGTGGTGAAACTATTTGACGAGGCGGAGTCGGTGCCACATGGTATGGGCGCGCGGTACGGCGGGCCCTACGCGTAACGACGTGCTCTAAACCTTATGGAGCTTCCTCTCGCGTTGCCCTTTCACCGAGGTGTGTGGAAAATCTTTTAAATGGCTTTTATCACTTCAAAATATAGTATTTATGTCCAATATGATCAAGGTAGTCAAAGTCGGGATTCGGAGTTAGATCGATTTTCGTCAGGCAGAATCGAGTCGTAGTATCGAATCGTAGAATCTGGGATCCTACCATACTTACTCAGAGAAGATCTTTTTATCACACAGAAAGTTTGTGTAATAGTATAATGGAGATAAAAATTATAATACATAAAGTTTCTAACAATAATGTTTTAGCAATAGATCATTTGAGATTTGGTAGGTAAATAAAGGGTAGTAAAGAAAGTGAAAAGGGCTTGGGATGTTTAAATAGTATCCTTGTATGGTTTTGCGGATGGGAAAAATAATGAGTTAGTAGAATCAGAAAAATCCATAAAAGGGATCGAGAGTCTACATTATTCTAAAGGATTCTATGATTTGGATCGAAACTCAACATGGATTCTACGCGATTGGGATTCATACTGGGATTTTGATCGATACAGTGATGTAAGATCGTCAAATCGAAAGATTCTGGTAGTAGGATCGGGATTCTGACTACCTTGAATATGATAGCTCTAACTGAATATGTTCATCAATACCTTTATTATTTGGGATCACGTGGAAACAAGCATAAAATATGCACACGAGCGCCGTAAAATACTAAAATACTAAAATCATATCGCTACTAATGAAAAAAATATAAGGTAAATATGCTTAAAAAATTTACTCATCAGGCGTCGGCATGCAGTAGCCTTGAGGAAGTGATTGGCCACCTCTCGCTAGGAGATTGGTGGGGAGCCTCCGGAGTCGCCCCGCGCGAGAAGACACAAGAGGTGGTGGAGGAGGGGAACGGTGGGGGGGCATCAACGCCAACATCTTGTGGTCATGCTTAACGGACGATCTTCCCATGTACTAATCAATATAGTACAACCGATGACAAGCCCACTGAGGTCAAATGACACATCACGATCACGACGCCGCATGGTTTTGTCACCCTTGTGGTTGTGACATGGGCTCCGAACCACCCCCTTCTAATCTTGTGTCTAACCTACCAACATCGTTTGATATTTTAATTTGGCCACCCATGACACATTTATACATTAGGCCTAGGTTATTCTAACACCTAACATATCACATAATCATGGAATAGTGCGTACTATTATATACCTCATCTAGTATGTGACTATTTTTGCATAATAAAAATCTACTAGTTAATATTTAATTAAGGTTGGCAAAATTGTTTACAAAGAAGTAAAAAAAGTTAATTATAAATATGTGATAACTTGATAATCACTTATTATAATTTGTCCCAAACTCAATACCTATTGGTATGCTACATACTACTCCCTCCGTTTAGAAATAAATGAAGTTAAAGGTTTTGTCCTATTGTTTTGCTCTCGATTGACTGAGAATTAGCTTAATTCTCACTCAAATACCTAAATAATTGATTTGTGTCATGATTCATGCTAGCCATGATATGCAACATGGGTTGCAACTGAGATATTTCCTATTGCATGTGGTGTTGCAACTGAAAAAAATGCCACATGGCCATTAATTGCTTTGTGACTTGTCTTAGGCATGAGTTACAACATGGGTTGCAAGTGAGAAATTGTCTTGCACCATTAGATTACTTCATGATTTGTGCTAGTAATGAGTTTCAAAAAAGTGCTAATGGTGTAGCCTGATTGAGAATTAAATTAATTCTCAACCGATTGAGAATAGTTAATTTTCAGCCGGCTGAGAATTAGTCACTCCCTTTTTACCAAGTCAAATTATTTCAACTTTGACAAACCAACATTTGCACCAATTTAATTTTATTATATTCATCATACAATATATTTCCGAACTATATATTTTGTGCAATATAAATTTGGCATTGCCGATCTTAATAGATTTATATGTATATATATTTAGTAAAACTTTATAAAGTTTAACTTAGAACAAAACCTAGAACTTTATTTATTTTGGAACGGAGAGAGTAATTGTTGACCACCAAAACCCACCGACGAGTAGCGACGGGCAACACGAAGAGCCGGGAGGCTCCCATGACTGCTGGTGGGCCCTGGTCCCTCGGGCGACGGCCCGCAAAGCTCCGGCACGCACGTCCAATGCTGGTGCAAGGGCGTGCCACCTGACCTATACCTGGTCAGGAAGGTGATGGATTGCTTCGACTAGTTTCCTGCATGGCATACACGTAAACATTAAATACGAGTCTCGATCGGCTCTCAGGTTGTCCAGTGAATCGGCTCAAGGAGCCAATCCACCCATGATTCGCATGAGATCTACGATAACATGGTGGTCCTGCTTGATCAATATTAGGCTAAAACGATCTACGATAATCTAGGGTTCTCACCACATAACCGGAACATCCTACACGTAATTGAGCCTGGCAGACACGAAAGATGATAATAAACCAGCCCTAGACAAGGCCTAAAAACCAACGTGGAGTTGATTCCCGGAACATCTTCTCTAGGACTAGCAAACTACACCTCACGTGCTACTGGATCCTTCAACTCGTTTGCAAGGCCTAACTATGTAGATATCAAACTAATCCTTGAAGAACAAGGAGCAATCATAACGGATCGAATCTACTAAACAATGACTAAGCAGGGTGCCACCCTTGCACCTCAGATCGGTACAAGGGTGGCTAGATATCCAGGGGTAGCAAGACTAATCAAGTACATCAAAAAAGTACTGATGCTAACCCTAACATATCCATGATAACGGTGTTCCTCGCCATCAAAAAGGCTTCAGTACGAGCAACAAATGAACAACGAATAAACAAGATTCTGCCTAGATCGCAAGATGCGATCTAGGCAGCATAGCGCTTACCCGGAAGAAACCCTCGAAACAAGGGGTGGCGATGCGCCTAGATTGGTTTGTTGTGAACGTGTTTGTCCTCTTTCTCAATAACCCTAGATACATATTTATAGTCCGTAGACTTTCTAACGTGGGAATAATCCCAACCGTGTACGAGCTAAACTCTATCTTTTAATCCTAACCGACATGTATCCTACTATATTTACAGATACACGGGCAATTTAGCCCAAACTCTTTATACAAGGCTGATTCATGAATAATTTCTACGTATATTTGCTAAGCCCATCTCAATCACGGCCCACTTCTGATTTGGTTAAAATCTGGTGATAACACATGCCCCCCTGGTTTTGGTAATGATAATTCCAAAATCACTCTGCTTTTTCTTCATCGGGTCATGTCGTGGCAGAGCAGAACCGTCGCAGTATCCTTCATCATGATGCCTTGCCTTCTCAACTTCTCCGTGTGATCTGACAATTTTTTTTTTCTTTTGGCACCACTTCCTCGGAAACTGCTGTGGCATTAAATCTCCACTATATCCCCTTTTATTTAACCGCGCCGAACAGTTCGTCTCTTCATCCCCTTGCTCTGTTCTAGCCATAGGCACCAAAAAACCCCCATCTCCTGTAGCAATGTCTTCCTCTTCCTCCTCCTCCGCCTCGTCGGGTCTTTCTTCCCAATCCTCTTCTTCCTCATCTTCCTCTTCCCGCGAACCCACGCCGGAGTGGGATTTGACGGCGGCGCACAACGAGCGCGCCCCAGAGGAATGGGACGAGGAAGACCACGACTCCTCCGTCTGGTCTGAGGACGACAAGTCCTTGACCAGCGGAGACGATGACCTCCAGTTCCTTGCCGATGGGGAACTAGAGGCGAAGAGCGAGGATGACTCGTTCTCCTGGGACGACTACACTTCCTCCGAGGAGGAGGAAGAAGAGGAGGACGACGACTCCCTCGAAGACTACCCGCCGGCGAAGCGCTTCCGCGCCGGATCAGATGACGACGACGACGACGATGACGACGATGACGACGACGAGGAGGCTCCCAATGAGGGCTACGGGAGCAGCGACGAGGAGCCCGCCGGCAGTAGTGCCGACGGCAGCTTCGACGGCGACGACGAGGGCAGCGACGGCCCGTAGAGCAGCACCTACTAGTATAGGTCTAGTAGTAGTAGCAGATTGGTCAATAGACCTTTATTTTTTTCTTCTTCCCTCGAGCAATCGGCTCTTTCTTTGTAAGAAATCCCTTCTATTAATGAAGAAAATGTTCCCATGTTGATTTTGTTTCACCTTAATTTTGCCGATTGCCAGAGTAAGTCAACGCGCAAAGAGCCGATGGCAGCGCATCGGCCTTTTCCATAAATCGCGATTAAGGCCAAATCAGTTGCCTATTTGCACGGTAACCTGCAACCTTTGTTTGAGAGAATAAGATCAGATCTCCCAAATTACCGTCTAAACAGGCTCAATCCGTGTCCATGCCAACCTTAGATCTCAAACGCACAAATTCAACTCCTCAACGAATCCAACGGGAGAATCATCCCAATGCCACGGTCTTTGGCCTGAAAATAATCTGTTGACCGCTCAATCGAGCTTGTTCCTCTAGAGTCGATGGCTATGTGATACGTCTCCGACGTATCGATAATTTCTTATGTTCCATGCCACATTATTGATGTTATCTACATGTTTTATGCACACTTTATGTCATATTCGTGCATTTTCTGGAACTAACCTATTAACAAGATGCCGAAGTGCCGCTGCTGTTTTTGGTTTCAGAAATCCTAGTAAGGAAATATTCTCGGAATTGGACGAAATCAAAGGCCAGGGGCCTATTTTCTCACGAAGCTTCCAAGTCCGAGAGACGAAGAGGGGCCACGGAGGGGCCACACCCTAGGGCGGCGAGGCCCCCTGGCCGCGTGGCCCTGTGGTGTGGGGCCCCCGTGCCGCCTCTTGACCTGCCCTTCCGCCTACAAATAGCCTCCGTGACGAAACCCCCGCACCGAGAGCCACGATACGGAAAACCTTCCAGAGACGCCGCCGCCGCCGATCCCATCTCGGGGGATCCAGGAGATCGCCTCCGGCACCCCCGGAGAGGGGAATCATCTCCCGAGGACTCTACGCCACCATGGTCGCCTCCGGTGTGATGTGTGAGTAGTCTACCCCTGGACTATGGGTCCATAGCAGTAGCTAGATGGTTGTCTTCTCCCATTGTGCTTCATTGTTGGATCTTGTGAGCTGCCTAACATGATCAAGATCATCTATCTGTAATTCTATATGTTGCGTTTGTTGGGATCCGATGAATAGAGAATACTTGTTATGTTGATTATCAAAGTTACGCTTATGTGTTGTTTATGATCTTGCATGCTCTCCGTTACTAGTAGATGCTCTGGCCAAGTAGATGCTTGTAACTCCAAGAGGGAGTACTTATGCTCGATAGTGGGTTCATGCCTGCATTGACACCTGGGACAGTGACAGCAAGTTCTAAGGTTGTGTTGTGCTGTTGCCACTAGGGATAAAACATTAGTGCTATGTTCAAGGATGTAGTCACTAGTTACATTACGCACCATACTTAATGCAATTGTCTGTTGTTAGCAACTTAATACCGGAGGGGGTTCGGATGATAACCTGAAGGTGGACTTTTTAGGCATAGATGCATTGGATGACGGTCTATGTACTTTGTCGTAATGCCCAATTAAATCTCACTATACTCATCATGATATGTATGTGCATGGTCATGCTCTCTTTATTTGTCAATTGCCCAACTGTAATTTGTTCACCCAACATGCTTTTCGTCTTATGGGAGAGACACCTCTAGTGAACTGTGGACCCCGGTCCAATTCTTTTACTGAAATACAATCTACTGCAATACTTGTTCTACTGTTTTCTGCAAACAATCATCTTCCACACAATACGGTTAACTCTTTGTTACAGCAAGCCGGTGAGATTGACAACCTCACTGTTTCGTTGGGGCAAAGTACTTTGGTTGTGTTGTGCAGGTTGGCGCCGGAATCACTGGTGTTGCGCCGCACTACATCTCGCCGCCATCAACCTTCAACGTGCTTCTTGACTCCTACTAGTTCGATTAAACCTTGGTTTCTTACTGAGGGAAACTTGCCGCTGTGCGCATCACACCTTCCTCTTGGGGTTCCCAACGGACGTGCCAACCACACGCATCAAGCAAATTTCTGCGCCGTTGCCGGGGAGATCAAGACACGCTGCAAGGGGAGTCTCCACTTCTCAATCTCTTTACTTTGTTTTTGTCTTGCTTAGTTTTATTTACTACTTTGTTTGCTGCACTAAATCAAAATACAAAAAAATTAGTTGCTAGTTTTACTTTATTTGCTATCTTGTTTGCTATATCAAAAACACAAAAAATTAGTTTACTTGCATTTACTTTATCTAGTTTGCTTTATTTACTGTTGCTAAAATGGCCAACGCTGAAAATACTAAGTTGTGTGACTTCACAACCACAAATAATAATGATTTCTTATGCACACCTATTGCTCCACCTGCTACTACAGCAGAATTCTTTGAAATTAAACCTGCTTTACTGAATCTTGTTATGCGAGAGCAATTTTCTGGTGTTAGTTCTGATGATGCTGCTGCCCATCTTAATAATTTTGTTGAACTATGTGAAATGCAAAAATATAAAGATGTAGATGGTGATATTATTAAACTAAAATTGTTCCCTTTCTCATTAAGAGGAAGAGCTAAAGATTGGTTGCTATCTCTGCCTAAGAATAGTATTGATTCATGGACTAAATGCAAGGATGCTTTTATTGGTAGATATTATCCCCCTGCTAAAATTATATCTTTGAGGAGTAGCATAATGAATTTTAAACAATTAGATACTGAACATGTTGCTCAAGCTTGGGAAAGAATGAAATCTCTGGTTAAAAATTGCCCAACCCATGGACTGACTACTTGGATGATCATCCAAACCTTCTATGCAGGACTAAATTTTTCTTCACGGAATTTATTGGATTCAGCTGCTGGAGGTACCTTTATGTCCATCACTCTTGGTGAAGCAACAAAGCTTCTTGATAATATGATGATCAACTACTCTGAATGGCACACGGAAAGAGCTCCACAAGGTAAGAAGGTAAATTCTGTCGAAGAAACCTCTTCCTTGAGTGATAAGATTGACTATTATGTCTATGCTTGTGAATGATAGGACTAATATTGATCCTAATAATGTTCCGTTAGCTTCATTGGTTGCACAAGAAGAACATGTTGATGTAAACTTCATTAAAAATAATAATTTCAACAACAATGCTTACCGGAACAATTCTAGTAACAACTATAGGCCATATCCTTATAATAATGGCAACGGCTATGGTAATTCTTATGGGAATTCTTACAACAATAATAGGAGTTCACCCCCTGGACTTGAAGCCATGCTTAAAGAATTTATTAGTACACAAACTGCTTTTAACAAATCTGTTGAAGAAAAGCTTGGGAAAATTGATATACTTGCTTCTAAAGTCGATAGTCTTGCTGCTGATGTTGATCTTTTGAAATCGAAAGTTTTGCCTAATGAGAATCATCATGATAAAATTACTACTACAGCAAATGCCATTCAAGTTAGAATTAATGAGAATATAAGATTAATGGCTGAACTGCGTGCTAGGTGGGATAGAGAAGAAAATGAAAAACTAGCTAAAGAGAAGAATGTAGCTAAAGTTTGGACTATTACCACCACTAGTAATGCTAATGCTACACATGTTGCTGCACCCCCTACTAATACTAATAAAAGAATTGGTGTTAGCAATGTTTCCACTTCTAATGCAAAGCGCGAAAAACTGCCTGAAACTGCTAAAACTGCTGAAACTGCTTGTGATAAAGCTGCTGAAATTTTTTCCAACATTGGGGATGATGATCCCATTGCTTTAGATTATAATGGTTTGAATTTTGATGATTGCCACATCTCTGAAGTTATAAAGTTCTTGCAAAAACTTGCTAAAAGTCCTAATGCTAGTGCTATAAATTTGGCTTTCACGCATCATATTACAAATGCTCTCATAAAAGCTAGAGAAGAGAAACTAGAGCGTGAAGCCTCTATTCCTAAAAAGCTAGAGGATGGTTGGGAGCCCATCATTAAGATGAAGGTTAAAGATTTTGATTGTAATACTTTATGTGATCTTGGTGCAAGTATTTCTGTTATGCCTAAGAAAATTTATAATATGCTTGACTTGCCACCATTGAAAAATTGTTATTTGGATGTTAATCTTGCTGATCATTCTACAAAGAAACCTTTGGGTAAAGTTGATAATGTTTGCATTACCGTTAACAATAATCTTGTTCCCGTTGATTTTGTTGTCTTGGATATTGAATGCAATGCATCTTGTCCCATTATATTGGGAAGACCTTTTCTTCGAACGTTGGTGCTATTATTGATATGAAGGAAGGTAATATAAAATATCAATTTCCTCTCAAGAAAGGTATGGAACACTTCCCTAGAAAGAGAATGAAGGTACCTTTTGATTCTATTATGAGAACAAATTATGATGTTGACACTTCATCTCTCGATAATACTTGATACACACTTTCTGCGCCTAGCTGAAAGGCGTTAAAGAAAAGCGCTTATGGGAGACAACCCATGTTTTTACCTACAGTACTTTGTTTTTATTTTGTGTCTTGGAAGTTGTTTACTACTGTAGCAACCTCTCCTTATCTTAGTTTTGTGTTTTGTTGTGCCAAGTTAAGCCGTTGATAGAAAAGTAAGTACTAGATTTGGATTACTGCACAGTTCCAGATTTCTTTGCTGTCACGAATCTGGGTCCACCTCCCTGTAGGTAGCTCAGAAAATTAAGACAATTTACGTGCATGATCCTCAGATATGTACGCAACTTTCATTCAATTTGAGCATTTTCATTTGAGCAAGTCTGGTGCCATTTTAAAATTCGTCAATACGAACTGTTCTGTTTTGACAGATTCTGCCTTTTATTTCGCATTGCCTCTTTTGCTATGTTGGATGAATTTCTTTGATCCATTAATGTCCAGTAGCTTTATGCAATGTCCAGAAGTGTTAAGAATGATTGTGTCACCTCTGAACATGTTAATTTTTATTGTCCACTAACCCTCTAATGAGTTGTTTCGAGTTTGGTGTGGAGGAAGTTTTCAAGGATCAAGAGAGGAGTATGATGCAACATGATCAAGGAGAGTGAAAGCTCTAAGCTTGGGGATGCCCCGGTGGTTCACCCCTGCATATATCAAGAAGACTCAAGCTTGGGGATGCCCAAGGCATCCCCTTCTTCATCGACAACATTATCAGGTTCCTCCCGAAACTATATTTTTATTCCATCACATCTTATGTGCTTTTTCTTGGAGCGTCGGTTTGTTTTTGTTTTTGTTTTGTTTGAATAAAATGGATCCTAGCATTCACTTTATGGGAGAGAGACACGCTCCGCTGTAGCATATGGACAAGTATGTCCTTGGTTTCTATTCATAGTATTCATGGCGAAGTTTCTCCTTCGTTAAATTGTTATATGGTTGGAATTGGAAAATGATACATGTAGTAATTGCTATAAATGTCTTGGGTAATGTGATACTTGGCAATTGTTGTGCTCATGTTTAAGCTCTTGCATCATATGCTTTGCACCCATTAATGAAGAAATACATAGAGCATGCTAAAATTTGGTTTGCATATTTGGTTTCTCTAAGGTCTAGATAATTTCTAGTATTGAGTTTGAACAACAAGGAAGACGGTGTAGAGTCTTATAATGTTTTCAATATGTCTTTTATGTGAGTTTTGCTGCACCGGTTCATCCTTGTGTTTGTTTCAAATAAGCCTTGCTAGCCTAAACCTTGTATCGAGAGGGAATACTTCTCATGCATCCAAAATACTTGAGCCAACCACTATGCCATTTGTGTCCACCATACCTACCTATACTACATGGTATTTTTCCGCCATTCCAAAGTAAATTGCTTGAGTGCTACCTTTAAAATTCCATCATTCACCTTTGCAATATATAGCTCATGGGACAAATAGCTTAAAAACTATTGTGGTATTGAATATGTAATTATGCACTTTATCTCTTATTAAGTTGCTTGTTGTGCGATAACCATGTTTACTGGGGACGCCATCAACTATTCATTGTTGAATTTCATGTGAGTTGCTATGCATGTCCGTCTTGTCTGAAGTAAGAGAGATCTACCACCATAGGGTTAAGCATGCATATGTTAGAGAAGAACATTGGGCCGCTAACTAAAGCCATGCTCCATGGTGGAAGTTTCAGTTTTGGACAACAATCCTCAAATCTCAAATGAGAAAATTATTAATTGTTGTTATATGCTTATGCATAAAAGAGGAGTCCATTATCTGTTGTCTATGTTGTCCCGGTATGGATGTCTAAGTTGAAGAATAATCAATAGCGAGAAATCCAATGCGAGCTTTCTCCTTAGACCTTTGTACAGCGGCATAGAGGTACCCCTTTGTGACACTTGGTAAAAACAATGCATTGTGATGATCCGGTAGTCCAAGCTAATTAGGACAAGGTGCGGGCACTATTAGTACACTATGCATGAGGCTTGCAACTTATAAGATATAATTTACATGATGCATATGCTTTATTACTACCGTTGACAAAATTGTTTCATGTTTTCAAAATCAAAGCTCTAGCACAAATATAGCAATCGATGCTTTTCCTCTATGGAGGACCATTCTTTTACTTTCAATGTTGAGTCAGTTCACCTATTTCTCTCCACCTCAAGAAGCAAACACTTGTGTGAACTGTGCATTGATTCCTACATACTTGCTTATTGCACTTATTATATTACTCTATGTTGACAATATCCATGAGATATACATGTTACAAGTTGAAAGCAACCGCTGAAACTTAATCTTCTTTTGTGTTGCTTCAATACCTTTACTTTGAATTATTGCTTTATGAGTTAACTCTTATGCAAGACTTATTGATGCTTGTCTTGAAGTGCTATTCATGAAAAGTCTTTGCTATATGATTCACTTGTTTACTCATGTCATATACATTGTTTTGATCGCTGCATTCACTACATATGCTTTACAAATAGTATGATCAAGATTATGATGGCATGTCACTCCGAAATTATCTGTTTATCGTTTTACCTGCTCGGGACGAGCAGAACTAAGCTTGGGGATGCTGATACGTCTCCGACGTATCGATAATTTCATATGTTCCATGCCACATTATTGATGTTATCTACATGTTTTATGCACACTTTATGTCATATTCGTGCATTTTCTGGAACTAACCTATTAACAAGATGCCGAAGTGCCGTTGCTGTTTTCTGTTGTTTTTGGTTTCAGAAATCCTAGTAAGGAAATATTCTCGGAATTGGACGAAATCAAAGCCCAGGGGCCTATTTTCTCACGAAGCTTCCAGAAGTCCGAAGGAGAGACGAAGAGGGGCCACGGAGGGGCCACACCCTAGGCGGCGCGGCCCCCTTGGCCGCGTGGCCCTGTGGTGTGGGGCCCCCGTGCCGCCTCTTGACCTGCCCTTCCGCCTACAAATAGCCTCCGTGGCGAAACCCCCAGTACCGAGAGCCATGATACGGAAAACCTTCCAGAGACGCCCGCCGATCCCATCTCGGGGGATCCAGGAGATCGCCTCCGGCACCCCGGAGAGGGGAATCATCTCCTGGAGGACTCTACGCCGCCATGGTCGCCTCCGGTGTGATGTGTGAGTAGTCTACCCCTGGACTATGGGTCCATAGCAGTAGCTAGATGGTTGTCTTCTCCCCATTGTGCTTCATTGTTGGATCTTGTGAGCTGCCTAACATGATCAAGATCATCTATCTGTAATTCTATATGTTGCGTTTGTTGGGATCCGATGAATAGAGAATACTTGTTATGTTGATTATCAAAGTTATGCTTATGTGTTGTTTATGATCTTGCATGCTCTCCGTTACTAGTAGATGCTCTGGCCAAGTAGATGCTTGTAACTCCAAGAGGGAGTACTTATGCTCGATAGTGGGTTCATGCCTGCATTGACACCTGGGACAGTGACAGAAAGTTCTAAGGTTGTGTTGTGCTGTTGCCACTAGGGATAAAACATTAGTGCTATGTTCAAGGATGTAGTCACTAGTTACATTACGCACCATACTTAATGCAATTGTCTGTTGTTAGCAACTTAATACCGGAGGGGGTTCGGATGATAACCTGAAGGTGGACTTTTTAGGCATAGATGCAGTTGGATGACGGTCTATGTACTTTGTCGTAATGCCCAATTAAATCTCACTATACTCATCATGATATGTATGTGCATGGTCATGCTCTCTTTATTTGTCAATTGCCCAACTGTAATTTGTTCACCCAACATGCTGTTGTCTTATGGGAGAGACACCTCTAGTGAACTGTGGACCCCGGTCCAATTCTCTTTACTGAAATACAATCTACTGCAATACTTGTTCTACTGTTTTAAACAATCATCTTCCACACAATACGGTTAACTCTTTGTTACAGCAAGCCGGTGAGATTGACAACCTCACTGTTTCGTTGGGGCAAAGTACTTTGGTTGTGTTGTGCAGGTTCCACGTTGGCGCCGGAATCACTGGTGTTGCGCCGCACTACATCTCGCCGCCATCAACCTTCAACGTGCTTCTTGACTCCTACTGGTTCGATTAAACCTTGGTTTCTTACTGAGGGAAACTTGCCGCTGTGCGCATCACACCTTCCTCTTGGGGTTCCCAACGGACGTGCCAACCACACGCATCACTATGCATCGGCTTTTTTTGTTTTTATATTCTGAAGTCGATGTCCGTGCATCGGCTGTACTGGTATCATATCTCTAAAGTCGATGTCTGTGCATCGGCTGTGATTTGTATATAAAAAAAAATTTACTGGCCGATTTTATCCATCGGCCCCCATACTTCACTGTCCGTCATCCCACATGCTCGGGAAATATTTCTTGAGGTGTTGACCATTGACGGCTACTGGGAATTTAACACCGTCCAGCTGCTCGAGCATGTATGCATTGCCCTTCAAAACCTGGTCGACCTTGTACGGACCGTGCCAATTAGGAGACCATTTACCATATTCTTTATCCTTAGTCCCTAATGGCAACACAGCTTCCCATACTAGATCACTGTGGTGACCCGGCATACCACTGCATGGTGTAGTATGCAAGTCTGATATAACACCAATGAAACACCGTTCCACTAGTATTACATCGCTCAGAGTGGTACAACAGAAACATATGCGGGTCCAAGGTATGTCTATAGAATTACAACACCGACTCTGTTACATAAGATCATCATAGCCTCCTACTTTACAATGAGGTAAAACTGCAAATAACTCCAGAGGAACGACTCGTAGTCTAATCTTATCACGAACTCTATTTGTAGAGTATTTAACTAGCTACAGAGGCTAAGAATAGATTCTAGCTAATTAGGAGCTAGGTTTAGGAAGCTAGTTCCCTTCTATGGCTAAACTAGGTTTTCTCCTTGATGGATGTGGTATCTGACTCCTCTGACAGGGTCCTGTCTCTTGAAGTAGTTGTTGACTCCTCGATTCGAGTTGTACCGTAGATCCTCCTTTGATGCCTCCATATCTAAGCAGGGGATTTAAGAGTGGGATGAGTACGAGCGTACTCAACAAGTTCATTATAGGAAAGAGGTGTTTAATGCACTAGCTACAGCATTAGACCAGAAAGTCTAATACCAATGCAGGTTTTCATAATCATTTCTTCAAAGGTTGCTTTTATTCAGAAGAACTATGTCCGTCAGCCTTCACCGGTTTACTAGAACTTCATGGAGCTCCTTTCCGGCCGCGTTCGCAGTTCCATATCCCGAAACAGGGAGTGACAGGTCACGGTTCTTTACACTCTGCAGAGGTGTGTTGCTTTACCCATAAGAGATCTTATCCTTGGTGCCAACCGAGCTTAAGTTCTCGTCCACACTTCCTTTGGTGTGAGGCCCGGTATAAGGTCTAGCCAATCATGTTCCTCCGCTACCTCGAACACCCACCCGTTGTTGCATGCGCCGACCCTGGGTCCACGTCGGTCCCATTATTCCCGTAATTTCAGGGTGGACCCCGACCACGACAACAGTGCTGGGCTCTACCATACACTCCTACGCCGGTGGCTGCAACCCATCATAGACCGCAATACCGTGGGGAATTAGAATGGGATCCCCACCTACCGCTTGTTCTTCGAACGACAAGTGTCTACGGACTGTGCCGTGGGGACTTAAGGCTTCCCCAGCCTACCGCTTGCCGCCGACAGATACAAGTGTCTACGGTAAAGCGCATCCGTTGATGAACGAGAGGTGGAAACACTTTTGACTACTCCGTCCCACTCCGGATCTTATGGTTAACACGGGTATTACGGCACAAGAATCACTGGCGACATTTGTTGTTTAATCCTAGATGGATATAAACCCTTGCAATGGAACCTCCACCATATCAACACAATCCATGGTTCCATTGCCCACCACATAGTCATATTCATAGTTATGAAAATAGTGGTTTTGTTTTTCATGCAAGAGTTCATTATAGGAAAGATTGGCAAGGATGCAATAATGCATAAGTATGAGATGCAATCGTTCTAAGCGTGACCTAACCCCGATGATTTAGGATCAGTGAGTTGTAGTAATTGGTTCATGGTGTGTTGCACTTTTAGGGTGATTCACAAACAAGGTTCTTATTCCGGTTTGTGTTGTTTTAGAATCATAAGCAGATGGTACAATGCATAGTAATAATCATGCACACCCAGGAATAGTAGTTGTATAATAAGTAAAGAGCAGTTGTCAATTTTAAGTCTAATATTGCATGGTTGATGATTACTTATTATATATTTAAAAAGAATAACTTTTGAAGAACATGTTCTTGAATAAAGAACAAGTATGATAATTAGATTGGTGGGGTTCTATGGTTGACTATGGTTTCATCTAGTTTCTGGAGTAAGTATTAGATGGATCACAACCTAGTTGGATTCATCAGCAACTAGGCTTGATTGTTGAATTAAGCCTAAACATTTTATTTACCAATAGTTGCTATCAAGGTGGTATACCTTGTTGGTGATAGCTGGTTAGGGTTTATAGGTCCTTATAAGCAGGGTTGATGATGGTTCCTTATTTTCTTCAAAAGAATAACTTTTGAAGAACATACTTCTTAAATATTAAGAAGTATTGTAATTAGGGTTGAGGTGGTTTGGGTTGTACTATTGGTTCAATTAAGTAAGGAATAATTGGCTCCTAAGTAGGATGGTTCAAAAGTATCCCACACTAGTAGGATTCAGTGGAACAAGGATATGTAGTGCAAAATAATAGGTATGGTTACTATTAGGGTTCATCACCATGGTGTGATGCTAGATAGGGATATGTAATGATGATTGCTTTGGGTAATAGGATCTAGGGTTTACACTTGGTTGACTCTACTTGATTAGTTAGGTCTGATGAGGATGAATATATGGGATACCCATATATTGGTGATGGTCTTCTACATTTTATGTGACCAAGACTAGTGTTTAGTTGCTACTATGGTTCTATGATTTGAAAGAAGGTACCATGATCACATGTGCTAACCTAGGGTTTAGGTTAGAAGCAAACTAGGGTTTACATGTAATAATGGAGCTAGGGTTCCTAATGATATTAGGGTTTTAGGGATCATATGAAAGGATGAGGTTATCACTTTATTTATAATGGAACTAGGGTTTCCTAATTACCCTATAATTATTGGATTGATAACTTCATTAAAAATTGAAGTTATTAATGAGTTTGGAATAAAAATAATACTGGATTTGACATTTTATTATTTTTATTGAATTTAATAATTAAGGTAATTATTAATTAGGGTTTAAATCTCTCTAATAAAGATTTAACAAATAATAAATAAAGAAAATTAGCCTTAATGTTTTCTTTATTTCCTTACTGGTTTTTATTTATTTTATAAAGTTTTCTTAATTATTGAATTTTAATTCAATTTAGAATTAATAAATAAGGCTTAATTAACAAGTATTAAATAATTGAATTTTAATTAAAAATATAAATTTCATTTTATATTTTTATTAGATAGATTATTCTTTTATAAGAATTTTGATATCTCATTTGTATTTTTCTGAGCTTTTATGAATTTTCCACATTTATTTGAAGTTGCAGGTATTTTCTAGAATTTGAATTTAAACGAAATAACTAAATCTACCCGGGCTTCTTACCCACGAGGACACTGACCAGTGGGCCAGTCGCCACGTTGGCTGCCCCCGTGGCGGTGAGGTGGCAACCAAGGCCCTCACCGGCGGCCAGTGGCGATGGTCGCCGGAGCTAGAGCGTTCCCGCGGGGCTGCGAGGGTACTCGCTGGAATCAGCACACCGAGACGATGCTAGTGGTGGCGGCGCCACCCCCTAATGGTCACCGGAGCATCCGCGACGGCGAGGCCGAGCGGCGGCGCTCGCAGACTACCGGCACTATCACGATTAAGGGCGTAATCGAGAGGGCTAGGAAGCTCTGGAGGTTCAGTGACTCACCAGGATCACGATGAGCTTGGTGGTGAGGCGGGAGGAGGTCGGCATCGCCGGAATTGCTAGCTCCGGCCGTCGGATAGGATGAGGTCGTTGACGGCGCTCCGGGAGGCTACGGCTCGATTCCCCTTGTCTGGTGAGCAAGTCGAGCACGGTGAGGACGACGGTGACCACGGCGATGCTTGGGAAGGCTCCAGTCGTCGGCGGTAATGGTGGCCGGCGAGCTAGGTTTTCCGTCTGGGATGAATTTGAGCGGAGGAAGAAGAAATCGAGGCCAGGGCTCATCGTGGGGCTTAAATACGGCGGTGTGATGCGCCTCGTCACGAATTCGGACGATGGGAGACCGCCAGCGCGAGAGGGCAGGACGGGCACGCCGTCGTGCTGTCGACCATGCGGAGAGAAGGGATGAGGACGAGCTCCTCCAGCTATTTTTGGACGAAGGGGTACCACGGGCCAGGTTGGGCTGTACTGGGCCCGTGCTTGTTGGGCTGCTGGTGGGCTCCTGCGGCCAGGTAAGCTAGGTAAGTCCTTTTCTCTCTTTTTTCTTTTCTGTTTTTATTTTCCTGTTTTATATTTATCCATTGAAATTCATATTTGGGTTTGGTTTTCTTTTGCAGATCTTTCAATTATGCAAATTTCAATCAAGATTTAGTTTCCTGTCTTTCATACCAATATTCTATTGGAACAATTATTTTAGATGAGATTATATTGCATATTAGTGACTTATTCAAAATAACAATTTAATCATAAATTTTAGATGTTCCCTTTAATTCTCCTTTTACTATGCAATCAATTCTGTTTAGAATTATGGGGGTGGATACTTTCATCTCAAAGTTTTTCAGAGATTGTTATTATGTCTTAGTTTCCATTCGAGGAATTAATCACTTGCATATTATTTTATGTGAGCAACATTTTATTAGGGCTTTATGATTTCTATTACAACCCCCTTGTAAAGTTAATGTTATTATTATCTTTGAAAGGATCTAGGGTAGGTATTGTTCCATCATGGTTGTGCTTGGTTACCAAAATAAATAGTTGATCACTACATATATGGTTTGAACCATATAATGTAACACAGGGTTTTTCTTATGTTCAAGAGTTGAAGCATAAGATTTTAATGAGTGAGCAATTCTAGGGTTATAAGCATATTCACCTAATGGCACATGGTTTGGAATTTAACTGTGGCTTAGTTTATATTATGATCACCATAGTGATACATAAACTAGGGTTGAGATTTAATTCTAGGTTATAGAGATGGGGTGTCTCCATATTGCATGTGCTAGGGTTTAATCTTCCCTAACCATGGTAAGGTGTTTACTTGCTTAATATTTCATGGGCTTCCCTAATTACTAAAGATTTGAGAATTGGTTTTATCTTCTACCAATTAACTTCTTTTATTACTCCCAACTTATCATTTAATTAACTCCAGTGGTAAAGTTCCTTTTTATAGTTAACTTTGGTCATATGGTTTGATGGTTTCTCACCATATGAATTATAGAGTTTAACTCTAAGGTTTTCTTAGGTTTCTTAAATGAAGAATCTGTGGAATGTAGATATGGTAGAATTCTACTTATGATCACCAATTGAATCACAAGTTAGGGTTGTAATATAAGCCTAGGGTTGACTACTAGTTACCTCCCTATGATTTCATGTGGTGAATGAGATCTAATTATCCTATTAGGGTTTATTCTCCATACCTCAAGTTCTTAGGGTTTATGATCATCACTTAATTAATAATGATCAAGGTTTGGCTTCCTAAGGTATCTCTCATGAATTAGGTTTCTCAGTTCCATGATCAAGCATTGTCTTGATCAACTAGGGTATAGTACTTCTAATTTACCTTCTTGAATAGGACTACTAGGATTGCCTCTAAAGTTTATATCCCAGGAGAATGCCTGAGATATTATGTTAGAGTTCTACTTAATCAATGATGATATACTCATCTGGTATATGGATAGTTATCTCCCTCATATTCAATTGTTTCCTTAACTACTTAAGTGTAACACCATAGCTTGGGGCTTTCTTACAAAGGAATGGTTTATCCTAGAGTTTATGGTGTACTCACCATATCTCAATAGGTATCTATTCTAAACTCCACTTGGCTATCTTGGTTGAATTAATCTCCTCCTTACTTTATCAATTCATGGATATGTTATTATTCCATGTGATACTAGGTTGTCTCACCACTCCAAGATGTAATGGTTAATCTCCTAATACTTTTAGTTCACAGGTTGTCCTTTATTCTTAATTAGGTAAAGCTAGGATTGATATGAATGGACTCTCTCATTTGGAAAGGACTTTAATGCTAACCTAAGGTTATTCTCCAAAGATAATGATGTGGTCACCAATATCTATGGTTAACATAAATGGGTTCTCTCTCTAGGAAATGTCTTCAATAATATCCTAGGGTTTCTCCTAAAGATGATGATTTGAATACTTGTTTGTATATCCAAGGTTTAGCTCAAGGTTTGTTATTGCTTCTCTAATAAATACTATAGAACTCTCACCTCTCTAAGTTTGATGTGTAATAACTTAGAATGGAGAAGAATATCTATTTCTGGAGTGGATCTTCTTGTTATAACTCCAATGTTGAAGTGGAATGAATACCATGAGATTATCATGGTAGGATCATGGATTAGTTTTAAGACATGGAGAAGATAAGTAAAGAATGGTTTCTCCATTTATTGTTACTTGATTTCCAATTAAATGGATGTTCATATGTTATGGCAAGGATTACCATGTTGTAATCTTTTGTATGATCAAGCAATTGATCATTGAGTAAAGTGTTGTTGTGTTGAATATCAATTCCATTTGATCTAACCCCTTAGATCAAATCACCTCTACCCAAAACAAGATTTTAACAAAGTCACATTGAGGTTTATAGCGCTTGACTTGATGAGCTACTTCAATTCCACCAAGGTCAAGTGAAACTTCAGTTACTGTGACTGTTTTACTTTAAAGCGCGAAAATTCCCCAAATTTTCTATGCATGAATGCAATGCACACATCTGTTTCCTCTATTTTTGTAACCCCATGACCTGGGATATTACAGTCTCTACCCCTTAAACTAAACTTCGTCCTCGAAGTTTGATATCCCTCACGTTTCGGAGTGTGGATCTGTCTTGTGCAGACTACATCTTTTCTCAAACTCCTTGGTGATCTCACTGGATATAATTGTATATATCCCTTGTCCAGATTCTTCCTGGAATCCATTAGGGTTTGTCTCCGAACCATGGTTCTTACTTTTATTCTTTGATTTCTTCCAACTCTATAAGCTTGTTTCCTTTCTCATTGAATATTCAATGATTAGGACTTCTTCTGGTCCTGACAGTCTTAATTGAGGACTAATTGGATAACAATCTCCTATTTGATAAAATAGGTCTTTGTTTTCCCTTACTACCAAAAGTGCAGTAATGGTACTTGGTAGGTACTTAACATGGAAATGGTAATGATGGTTTATTTCCTTAAGAATGGATTAGACTCATTTAGTCCATCCAATCATGGTTTATAGTTGATACCTATAACTATTTTGGGTTATTTAGGTTCCATGAAAGGAATCATTCAAATGGACTTAAGTTTTGGTATAGTCAATCTCTTTTGGTCTTTGGCCTTCTTGAGCTGTATTTGGTCTCTGACATTTCCTTCGTCCAACTTCTTTATCTTTGACTTACTTGAGCTTAAGTACTTCTGAGTAGATATTACTTACTCGCTCAAGTTTTAATCCACTTCTTACGTCCTCGAGGTATGAACCTCGGCTTCTGGTCTGACATCCTTCTGAAAGTAATGTCCAACAATCTTATGAAAATAAGATAGAACTTCCTCTCAGTTCAGACCTTCTTCTTCTATTTTGTTCCAAGTATTGAGTCATTGTACATCCAACTTGATTTTTACTCTACCCCTTAGAGTTTTCTATGGTTTTCAACTCCTTTTCTTCCAACTATAGGACTTATGGTTGGAATATTGGTCTGGGTCAAACTTATGGTTTGTGCTCCTTCTAAGGTTTTGCAAAGAATATATGTGGTGCATCCACTCAATTGTGGACATCCAATATGAATCCTTCGACTAAATGATTATAGATCATTTTTATTTGGCTAACAAAATTTTATTTGTTCACAAACTTTTGTTACAACTAATTAAATCGTGGACTATTTGTAATACCAACTGATACCAGCTGTGGTTGTTATACCAACTTTGGCTATTTGATATCTAAAAATGGATTCTATTTAGGTTCTGATCAACTGGACGAGATATCTTCTGCTTTATCTCGCAGTATTGATCCTATATCAATTGTGGTCTTCTGATATCAACTATGGTCTTCTTATATCTGCTATGGGTTCATAGGTCATCTTCCTTTCTTCAGGGTTTATTGTTGCTACAAAACCACTAGCTGACACTATGATTATAGTATCCTAAGTGATTTTCCATGCATTCCCTCTTCTATGTGGATTATGGATCTGTTTCAGCTTCACCATAATCACCAGATTTCTCTCCTTCATGCTTCTTATGTACTAAAGTACCCTTTGTTGAGGTAAAGCATGAGTTTTGATTGGTACTTCCTTCTGAATATTGTGGTTGCTTCCCACAACTTTACTCTTTTCTTCTGATGGACCTTCCTCATGTCTTTAAGATCTTTTAAAATTCGTCGCTTCCTCACACGCATACTATTACCCTCTAGATCTTTAGCATCAAGTAAGAACTTGATATAGCAACATGCATTTGCATATCGAAGTCAAACTTCATGTATGGATCTAGTCAAACAATGAAAATCCAATAAAATCCAAGAAGATTCAGCTTTGTGCATATAATACACACCATCATAAGTCTGAATATAATAGTTGAGTAAGACATCTCTAAACATCAGGCTCTGATGTGTAGTATATAACACCACATAAGATAGGTTTATATCGTGATACTTAGCACGAATATATGGGTTTCTACTATTTGTCTCAACATTTACCTTAATTGCACAATTGCAATGAGATAAACTTGACACAAAGTGGTTTGGGATGGTTAAGGTTAACCTAATTTTCTTTGTAAGTACTACTTAACCTTCATTTTATTGAGGACTATCTCACATGATATGTCTAGGTTCTAATATTACTAAACACATAACTATGGAAATATAGCTCATATACTTCCATAGGTTCTTACCCTATAACTAGGGTTCTGATGTACTTGACACAGTTCCCATGGTTTTGGAACACAACTCTTGCACTATTGTTTTGCACTTGGCTTCTTATTGTACTCCTCTTAATTAATTATAAGGTTCTAGTCCATCACATAATGATTCTCAGGTGAATCATATATGATTTCTATCTCTACCATGTAAGTAGGCATATTTTATTCCTATCTCTCTTCCTTACCTCCCATGATTGACTCATCATGGTCTATACTACCTCACATAACTCAGAGTTATCACTTACTATCAATTGTTTCACACGTCTAGATAATTTTACTTACTCATTACTTATCTGGGTCTACATCTTCTATTAGGATATCTTAATTATCTTCATCACTTGATATTACTCCTATTACAAGTCTGAATAATTCTTACTTAACCATAACTTGTGTTGGTACACATCTTCCAATAGGATATCTTCCTTATGGTTGTATCCTCTCTTTGGACTACCATGTATTGTATACCAACTGTGATCTACTCATCTATTGTTTTAAGGACTTATTGATGTTCTACATACTTGGGATTGGCTAATTAACTTTACTTAGGAAAGATAGGTAAGAAAGGTTGACTCAAGTGTGTCAGGATTATTCTCAAGGGAATATCCATCTCAAGTCATAAGAACTATTTGGTTTAACTAAGACAACTTCCTATAGACACTACCAATCCTATAGGTCTCCTTTAAAGGGTTTTAATCCTAGGGTCAAAGCATTTGCTCTGATACCAACTGTGGTGACCCGGCATACCACTGCATGGTGTAGTATGCAAGTCTGATATAACACCAATGAAACACCGTTCCACTAGTATTATATCGCTCAGAGTGGTACAACAGAAACATATGCGGGTCCAAGGTATGTCTATAGAATTACAACACCGACTCTGTTACATAAGATCATCATAGCCTCCTACTTTACAATGAGGTAAAACTGCAAATAAACTCCAGAAGAACGACTCGTAGTCTAATCTTATCACGAACTCTATTTGTAGAGTATTTAACTAGCTACAGAGGCTAAGAATAGATTCTAGCTAATTAGGAGCTAGGTTTAGGAAGCTAGTTCCCTTCTATGGCTAAACTAGGTTTTCTCCTTGATGGATGTGGTATCTGACTCCACTGACAGGGTCCTGTCTCTTGAAGTAGTTGTTGACTCCTCGACCTTCGAGTTGTACTGTAGATCCTCCTTTGATGCCTCCATATCTAAGCAGGGGATTTAAGAGTGGGATGAGTACGAGCGTACTCAACAAGTTCATTATAGGAAAGAGGTGTTTAATGCACTAGCTACGCATTAGACCAGAAAGTCTAATACCAATGCAGGTTTTCATAATCATTTCTTCAAAGGTTGCTTTTATTCAGAAGAACTATGTCCGTCAGCCTTCACCGGTTTACTAGAACTTCATGGAGCTCCTTTCCGGCCGCGTTCGCAGTTCCATATCCCGGAACAGGGAGTGACAGTCACGGTTCTTTACACTCTGCAGGTGTGTTGCTTTACCCATAAGAGATCTTATCCTTGGTGCCAACCGAGCTTAAGTTCTCGTCCACACTTCCTTTGGTGTGAGGCTCGGTATAAGGTCTAGCCAATCATGTTCCTCCGCTACCTCGAACACCCACCCGTTGTTGCATGCGCCGACCCTGGGTCCACGTCGGTCCCATTATTCCCGTAATTTCAGGGTGGACCCCGACCACGACAACAGTGCTGGGCTCTACCATACACTCCTACGCCGGTGGCTGCAACCCATCATAGACCGCAATACCGTGGGGAATTAGAATGGGATCCCCACCCTACCGCTTGTTCTTCGAACGACAAGTGTCTACGGACTGTGCCGTGGGGACTTAAGGCTTCCCCAGCCTACCGCTTGCCGCCGACAGATACAAGTGTCTACGGTAAAGCGCATCCGTTGATGAACGAGAGGTGGAAACACTTTTGACTACTCCGTCCCACTCCGGATCTTATGGTTAACACGGGTATTACGGCACAAGAATCACTGGCGACATTTGTTGTTTAATCCTAGATGGATATAAACCCTTGCAATGGAACCTCCACCATATCAACACAATCCATGGTTCCATTGCCCACCACATAGTCATATTCATAGTTATGAAAATAGTGGTTTTGTTTTTCATGCAATAGTGATAAATATAGTACTTTGCAAGTAATTTGGTAAAAATACTCAAATGACATGAGCAAGCGATGAACTTGCCTTTCTTGACTGCAAGATTATGCAGACAAGGTCTTCGATACGCAATAACTCCAAATTCTGAAATAGCATCATCGTCCGGTAAGGACGATGTTTAAAAGATTGGCAAGGATGCAATAATGCATAAGTATGAGATGCAATCGTTCTAAGCGTGACCTAACCCCGATGATTTAGGATCAGTGAGTTGTAGTAATTGGTTCATGGTGTGTTGCACTTTTAGGGTGATTCACAAACAAGGTTCTTATTCCGGTTTGTGTTGTTTTAGAATCATAAGCAGATGGTACAATGCATAGTAATAATCATGCACACCCAGGAATAGTAGTTGTATAATAAGTAAAGAGCAGTTGTCAATTTTAAGTCTAATATTGCATGGTTGATGATTACTTATTATATATTTAAAAAGAATAACTTTTGAAGAACATGTTCTTGAATAAAGAACAAGTATGATAATTAGATTGGTGGGGTTCTATGGTTGCCTATGGTTTCATCTAGTTTCTGGAGTAAGTATTAGATGGATCACAACCTAGTTGGATTCATCAGCAACTAGGCTTGATTGTTGAATTAAGCCTAAACATTTTATTTACCAATAGTTGCTATCAAGGTGGTATACCTTGTTGGTGATAGCTGGTTAGGGTTTATAGGTCCTTATAAGCAGGGTTGATGATGGTTCCTTATTTTCTTCAAAAGAATAACTTTTGAAGAACATACTTCTTAAATATTAAGAAGTATTGTAATTAGGGTTGAGGTGGTTTGGGTTGTACTATTGGTTCAATTAAGTAAGGAATAATTGGCTCCTAAGTAGGATGGTTCAAAAGTATCCCACACTAGTAGGATTCAGTGGAACAAGGATATGTAGTGCAAAATAATAGGTATGGTTACTATTAGGGTTCATCACCATGGTGTGATGCTAGATAGGGATATGTAATGATGATTGCTTTGGGTAATAGGATCTAGGGTTTACACTTGGTTGACTCTACTTGATTAGTTAGGTCTGATGAGGATGAATATATGGGATACCCATATATTGGTGATGGTCTTCTACATTTTATGTGACCAAGACTAGTGTTTAGTTGCTACTATGGTTCTATGATTTGAAAGAAGGTACCATGATCGCATGTGCTAACCTAAGGTTTAGGTTAGAAGCAAACTAGGGTTTACATGTAATAATGGAGCTAGGGTTCCTAATGATATTAGGGTTTTAGGGATCATATGAAAGGATGAGGTTATCACTTTATTTATAATGGAACTAGGGTTTCCTAATTACCCTATAATTATTGGATTGATAACTTCATTAAAAATTGAAGTTATTAATGAGTTTGGAATAAAAATAATACTGGATTTGACATTTTATTATTTTTATTGAATTTAATAATTAAGGTAATTATTAATTAGGGTTTAAATCTCTCTAATAAAGATTTAACAAATAATAAATAAAGAAAATTAGCCTTAATGTTTTCTTTATTTCCTTACTGGTTTTTATTTATTTTATAAAGTTTTCTTAATTATTGAATTTTAATTCAATTTAGAATTAATAAATAAGGCTTAATTAACAAGTATTAAATAATTGAATTTTAATTAAAAATATAAATTTCATTTTATATTTTTATTAGATAGATTATTCTTTTATAAGAATTTTGATATCTCATTTGTATTTTTCTGAGCTTTTATGAATTTTCCACATTTATTTGAAGTTGCAGGTATTTTCTGGAATTTGAATTTAAACGAAATAACTAAATCTACCCGGGCTTCTTACCCACGAAGACACTGACCAGTGGGCCAGTCGCCACGTTGGCTGCCCCCGTGGCGGTGAGGTGGCAACCAAGGCCCTCACCGGCGGCCAGTGGCGATGGTCGCCGGAGCTAGAGCGTTCCCGCGGGGCTGCGCGGGTACTCGCTGGAATCAGCACACCGAGACGATGCTAGTGGTGGCGGCGCCACCCCCTAATGGTCACCGGAGCATCCGCGACGGCGAGGCCGAGCGGCGGCGCTCGCAGACTACCGGCGCTAGCACGATTAAGGGCGTAATCGAGAGGGCTAGGAAGCTCTGGAGGTTCAGTGACTCACCAGGATCACGATGAGCTTGGTGGTGAGGCGAGAGGAGGTCGGCATCGCCGGAATTGCTAGCTCCGGCCGTCGGATAGGATGAGGTCGTTGACGGCGCTCCGGGAGGCTACGGCTCGATTCCCCTTGTCTGGTGAGCAAGTCGAGCACGGTGAGGACGACGGTGACCACGGCGAGGCTTGGGAAGGCTCCAGTCGTCGGCGGTAATGGTGGCCGGCGAGCTAGGTTTTCCGTCTGGGATGAATTTGAGCGGAGGAAGAAGAAATCGAGGCCAGGGCTCATCGTGGGGCTTAAATACGGCGGTGTGATGCGCCTCGTCACGAATTCGGACGATGGGAGACCGCCAGCGCGAGAGGGCAGGACGGGCACGCCGTCGTGCTGTCGACCATGCGGAGAGAAGGGATGAGGACGAGCTCCTCCAGCTATTTTTGGACGAAGGGGTACCACGGGCCAGGTTGGGCTGTACTGGGCCCGTGCTTGTTGGGCTGCTGGTGGGCTCCTGCGGCCAGGTAAGCTAGGTAAGTCCTTTTCTCTCTTTTTTCTTTTCTGTTTTTATTTTCCTGTTTTATATTTATCCAATGAAATTCATATTTGGGTTTGGTTTTCTTTTGCAGATCTTTCAATTATGCAAATTTCAATCAAGATTTAGTTTCCTGTCTTTCATACCAATATTCTATTGGAACAATTATTTTAGATGAGATTATATTGCATATTAGTGACTTATTCAAAATAACAATTTAATCATAAATTTTAGATGTTCCCTTTAATTCTCCTTTTACTATGCAATCAATTCTGTTTAGAATTATGGTTTGAACCATATAATGTAACACAGGGTTTTTCTTATGTTCAAGAGTTGAAGCATAAGATTTTAATGAGTGAGCAATTCTAGGGTTATAAGCATATTCACCTAATGGCACATGGTTTGGAATTTAACTGTGGCTTAGTTTATATTATGATCACTATAGTGATACATAAACTAGGGTTGAGATTTAATTCTAGGTTATAGAGATGGGGTGTCTCCATATTGCATGTGCTAGGGTTTAATCTTCCCTAACCATGGTAAGGTGTTTACTTGCTTAATATTTCATGGGCTTCCCTAATTACTAAAGATTTGAGAATTGGTTTTATCTTCTACCAATTAACTTCTTTTATTACTCCCAACTTATCATTTAATTAACTCCAGTGGTAAAGTTCCTTTTTATAGTTAACTTTGGTCATATGGTTTGATGGTTTCTCACCATATGAATTATAGTGTTTAACTCTAAGGTTTTCTTAGGTTTCTTAAATGAAGAATCTGTGGAATGTAGATATGGTAGAATTCTACTTATGATCACCAATTGAATCACAAGTTAGGGTTGTAATATAAGCCTAGGGTTGACTACTAGTTACCTCCCTATGATTTCATGTGGTGAATGAGATCTAATTATCCTATTAGGGTTTATTCTCCATACCTCAAGTTCTTAGGGTTTATGATCATCACTTAATTAATAATGATCAAGGTTTGGCTTCCTAAGGTATCTCTCATGAATTAGGTTTCTCAGTTCCATGATCAAGCATTGTCTTGATCAACTAGGGTATAGTACTTCTAATTTACCTTCTTGAATAGGACTACTAGGATTGCCTCTAAAGTTTATATCCCAGGAGAATGCCTGAGATATTATGTTAGAGTTCTACTTAATCAATGATGATATACTCATCTGGTATATGGATAGTTATCTCCCTCATATTCAATTGTTTCCTTAACTACTTAAGTGTAACACCATAGCTTGGGGCTTTCTTACAAAGGAATGGTTTATCCTAGAGTTTATGGTGTACTCACCATATCTCAATAGGTATCTATTCTAAACTCCACTTGGCTATCTTGGTTGAATTAATCTCCTCCTTACTTTATCAATTCATGGATCTGTTATTATTCCATGTGATACTAGGTTGTCTCACCACTCCAAGATGTAATGGTTAATCTCCTAATACTTTTAGTTCACAGGTTGTCCTTTATTCTTAATTAGGTAAAGCTAGGATTGATATGAATGGACTCTCTCATTTGGAAAGGACTTTAATGCTAACCTAAGGTTATTCTCCAAAGATAATGATGTGGTCACCAATATCTATGGTTAACATAAATGGGTTCTCTCTCTAGGAAATGTCTTCAATAATATCCTAGGGTTTCTCCTAAAGATGATGATTTGAATACTTGTTTGTATATCCAAGGTTTAGCTCAAGGTTTGTTATTGCTTCTCTAATAAATACTATAGAACTCTCACCTCTCTAAGTTTGATGTGTAATAACTTAGAATGGAGAAGAATATCTATTTCTGGAGTGGATCTTCTTGTTATAACTCCAATGTTGAAGTGGAATGAATACCATGAGATTATCATGGTAGGATCATGGATTAGTTTTAAGACATGGAGAAGATAAGTAAAGAATGGTTTCTCCATTTATTGTTACTTGATTTCCAATTAAATGGATGTTCATATGTTATGGCAAGGATTACCATGTTGTAATCTTTTGTATGATCAAGCAATTGATCATTGAGTAAAGTGTTGTTGTGTTGAATATCAATTCCATTTGATCTAACCCCTTAGATCAAATCACCTCTACCCAAAACAAGATTTTAACAAAGTCACATTGAGGTTTATAGCGCTTGACTTGATGAGCTACTTCAATTCCACCAAGTTAAAGTGAAACTTCAGTGTGTGTTTTACTTTAACGCGCGAAAATTCCCCAGATTTTCTATGCATGAATGCAATGCACACATCTGTTTCCTCTATTTTCGTAACCCCATGACCTGGGATATTACAATCACCAACCTGAAACTCCTTTGGTTTCACCTTCTTATTGTATGCGCGGGCTACCTTGGCTTTGTTCTCTTTAATCTTCTCCAACGACCAAAGTCTGAGTTCCGTTGAATCCTCAATAGTATCACTCATCAGGGCTGCATATTCTTCAGCTGTTAGATCATTCTGAAACGTAACACGTCTCGATCCAGCCGTAATTTCCCAAGGCAATACGGCTTCCTGCCCATAGACCAATTGGTATGGCGAAGTTTTTATAGCTCCATGGCACGACATGCGATAGGCCCACAAAGCTTCTGACAATACCTCATGCCAACGCCTAGGGTTCTCATCAACTTTCCTCTTAATCAGCTTGATAAGGCTCTGGTTGGACGCTTCAGCTTGCCCGTTGGCTTGAGCATAGTATGGAGACGATCGGATCAGCTTAATCCCCATGTCATCGCAAAACTTTCTGAATTCCTTAGAAACAAAGACCGATCCTCCATCGGTCGTGATAGTCTGGGGAATCCCGAATCTATGAATGACATGTTCTTTCACAAAATGGATAACATCTTCCGATTTTACCTTCTTCATAGGGACAGCCTCCACCCATTTAGTGAAGTAATCTGTAATGGCCAAAATCCACTCGTGGCCTTTGCTCGATGCAGGATGGATTTTACCGATCATATCCATGCCCCAACCTCGAAATGGCCAAGGCTTGATGATGGGGTTCATTGCTGATGCGGGCGCCATTTGAATTTTCCCAAACATCTGACACGTTTGACACCCTTTATAGTACCTAAAGCAGTCCTCAAGCATGGTGGGCCAGTAAAACCCTGATCGCCTAATCAGCCACTTCATGTTATGAGCCGATTGGTGAGTTCCACAGGCGCCTTCATGCACCTCATGTAAGAGCCGATTAGACTCGGTTGGTCCCAGGCATTTGAGCAGTAACCCTTCTAACGTCATGTAGAACATGTCATCTCCTATAAGGACATATTTCATGGCCTTATACCTTATCCGTTTAGGTGCCCCCCGAGCCGGATCCTTCAAGTAATTGAAGATATCCGCTCTCCAGTCATCCTGTTCTAGGAACTGCACCTGAACTTCTGACCCGTCTGGTATGTCCTTGTAACCTGACGCCATTTGTGCGAGATCGTTGGCCTCGGTATTTTGAAATCTTGGAACCCAATTAAAATTGATGTACCGAAATTGTGCCATCAGCTCACGGTATTCCATCCATAATGGGAAAAGTGACTCACTCTCGCACTTGTATTCGTCCGTGAGCTGGGAAATCACCAACTTAGAGTCTCCAAAAAGTTCCACCGCTTCTGCCCCGACTTCCAAAAGCAACTCCATTCCCTCGCGTACTGCCTCATACTCAGCGACATTGTTGGTACAAGGGGTAGATAACCTGATGGAGAAGGAATATGTTGCCCCCCGAGGCGACACGAGCAGAATGCCGATGCCACAACCATCGTCACAAGCCGATCCATCGAAGAACATAGCCCATGCACATACAGATAGTGCTGCTATATTAGTATTGATTCGTTCAGCAATGAGATCGGCCAACGCTTGTCCCTTGACTGCTTTCGCAGGCTGATACCGGAGATCAAACTCCGATAATGCAAACATCCATTTACCAAGTCGGCCTTTTAAAACAGGGGCCGACAACATATGTTTGATGACGTCTGATTTGCATATGATGATGATTTCTGCCGTCAGAAAGATGTGACGAAGCTTGGTGCAGGTGAAAAACAAGCAGAGGCACAACTTCTCGATCTCAGGATACCTCATCTCTGCATCCAACATCCTCCTGCTGAGGTAGAAAGCCACCTTTTCCAGACCCTCATACAGTTGCACCACCACTAACGCGATGGAAGTGTCATCTACCGATAAGTAAATGTAGAACGGTCTGTCTTGCTGAGGCGGAACCAGCACAGGCGGTGTCGATAGATACTCCTTAATCTCGTCGAACGCTTGCTGCTGCTCTGCCCCCAGTGAAACTCGTCATCAGACTTAATTTTCACCAATCCCATAAACGGCTCAATTTGTCCTGACAGATTGGAGATGAATCTTCGGACGAAGTTGATTTTGCCGATGAGGCATTGGAGTTCCTTCTTCGTGGTAGGTGGTTGCATGGTGCGTACTGCCTCCTGGCTTTTCAAGCCGATCTCGATTCCACGTTCATGAACCAAGAAACCCAAGAACTGACCGGCCGTCACCCCAAAGGCACACTTCTTTGGATTCATTCTTAGCCCGAATTTTCTGGTCCGGTCCAGGATGCGTCGCAAATCCTCCAAGTGTCCTTCTACGGAGACAGACTTGACCACCACGTCATCAATGTAGATTTCCACCAATTTCCCGATCAGATCATGAAAGATGTAATTCATGGCTCTTTGGTATGTTGCACCAGCATTCTTCAGTCCAAAAGTCATGACTACATATTCAAACAAGCCCACTGAACCTGGTACTCTGAATGCAGTCTTGTGTATATCTTCTGGAGCCATAAAGATCTGATTGTAGCCGGCGTTGCCATCCATGAAACTTAAGACCTTATGACCAGCAGTTGCATTGACCAATGTCTCTGCTACCGGCATGGGATATTCATCCTTTGGAGTGGCTCTATTGAGATCTCGAAAATCTATGGCAACACGCCATCGGCCATCCTTTTTCTGTACAGGCACTATATTGGAAATCCATTCAGCGTACCTGCATGGCCTGATGAACCCGGCGGTCAACATTTTCTCGACCTCCTTCTTGACTTCTTCTAGGATATCGGCCTTCATCTGACGTGCACGTTGCTGGAACGGCCGAAATCCTTTCTTGAGAGGGAGCCGATGCTCAATGATGCTCCTGTCTAACCCAGGCATCTCTGTGTAATCCCATGCAAAGCAATCCGGGTATTCTTTTAACAGAGCTATCATCTGGCTCCTGAGATGTGGATCTAGCTTTTTGCTGATAAAAGTTGGTCGTGGCTTATCCCCAGGACCAATGTCAACCTCTTCTAGCTCATCAGCTGATGTAAACCCATACCCTAGCTTTCCGTCGCCTGCTAAATCGATGTTAAACACAGGCAAAACGTATGGCGAGGATAGTATGGGCCGATTGCTGGAATCGGCCCCCATTCTTATTGCATTGCTCAATGAAGGTTTACATCTTGTTCGTGCTTTACTAAGACTACGTGGCATGCTTGAGACGAGATCATCACTTCTTATTTTTTGGGGCCGATCGCAGGGATCGGCCTTGCCACGTATGTCCATTGCCTTTGCTCTTGCTATACTGTCAGGCCGGTGGATAAGACCAGCCTCACCCCATTTTTTGTCACGTCGATGAACTCGCAGCCGTCCAAACTGATCCCGGAGAGTGGCTCTTGGCCTCCCGCTTCCCAAATGTTCATGCCAGCCGTTGAGATTTCGGCTGAATCATCTGCATGGACGACCTCCACTTCATCTCCATCCCACTGTATCAAGCATTGGTGCATCGTGGATGGAATGCAGCAGTTAGCATGGATCCAATCTCTCCCTAGCAGGACAGCGTAGGTGCTTTTGCTGTCGACGATGAAGAATGACGTAGGGATGGTCTTTCGGCCTACAGTTAAATCCACGTTCAGAACGCATTGTGTTTCTGATGCTTGGCCGTTGAAGTTGTTCAATGTGACGTTGGTTTTGATCAGATCTGTGACAGGCTGCCCGTTGATATAACCTCTCAAGTACAGGGCCTTCATATGCCTGTAGCTCCTTTCTCGTGGCTTCTCAAAGATAACTGGCCGTGGGCCGCAGTCGAGCTGTGCTATAGGTGCTTCCTCTGTTCCTGGAGCACAAAACTCCGATGGAAGAATGAACACCATGTTCGTGCCAGCCGATGTCGTATCATCGGCTTTCTTTTGTTTGGGGCGCCACTCTTTCTTCTGTGGGCGACCCTCCTCATCCAGAGTTTGCTGAATTTTCGCGGCCAGATCAGGCCGCGCTTTCCTTAACGCGTGTAGGTATCGTCTCTCGGCTTCCTCTACGCTACGTAGTCGCTGAACCCTACGCTTTTGAGAATGACTGAGTCCATCAGGGCACCACCTTGGCCGGTGATATCCATCTTCTTCTTCATCGTCATCTTCTAACTCCTCGAGGTCTTCCACCCGAGAGGACTCAGCTTGCTTGTTCCGAGATGGGAGAGGCCCTAGACGCTTGAACACTGACACGTCTCCTGTGTCCCTCTTTTTCTGTCTGCACTCTGGGCAGTTGCCGATTATAGGCAATCGGCTCATCCCTGAATCCCAGCAATGCTTGAAGAAAGGACAATCCCAGTGTCTGTCCACGTCGTCCTGTTCTCTTGATTTTTCCTTGGCACGGCGCTCATATCTTTCGTCGTCTCGATCGTACCGACGATATTTCCTGTTCTCCATACTAGACCGACGATCTTTTTCGTCGTCGCTGTCGTATCGCCGGCGCTGGTCGTACTGACGCTCATATTTGTTGAGGAGGTGCTCGGAGAGAGGTCGCTGGTATCGCACATTCCTCACTTGCTCCTCTGTTACGTAGCGCTTGTCATTACGTTGGGGCCGGTCGCGTGGAACGGCCTCCTCCTTATCCTTGTCACGAGAGCGGCTGCTCTCGTTCTTGTCCTTACCCGAGTGGTGCCCAGGTCCTACCATGTTAATGCTGAACGAGGAACCTGGCTGGCACCTCCCGGGGTAAGTGCACTCCACCATGGTAACGGCGGGGAAGGGGTGTGTGTCAACTTTCATGGCGTACTGGTTGAAAATTAGACGGCCTTATTCTATTGCCATTTGGATCTGCTGACGCCACACCCTGCAGTCGCTGGTAGTATGGGTGAACGAGTTATGCCACTTGCAGTATGGCCTTCCGTTCATCTCTTGCACCGTAGGGATTTTATGGCCTTCGGGTAACTTCAGCTGCTTCTCCTTGAGTAAGAGGTCAAAAATCTTCTCAGCTTTGCTTAAGTCGAAGTCAAACCCTTTTGCAGGACCTTGTGGTTTAACCCATTTGCAGGACACGGGGTTTGCCCTCGAGTCCATTCAGCCACGGCTACCTCTGATCTCCCGCAGAGTCTTCATCTCCTCTGTCTCAACCAGGACTACCGCGCGCTTGAACTTGTCCTGATACAACTCTGGGTGGCGCTGTTCATATAATGATAGTTTCTGAACCATATGCGCTAGTGAAGTATACTCTGCTTGGGAAGCCATATCCTTGATCGGCGAAGCGAGACCTACCACTGCCAGATCGACTGCTTCTTTTTCATTCATGCGAGCCGAATAGCATCGGTTCCTGACGGCCCTGACGCTGAATGTATTCGATACCGTTTCTCCGCGCTTCTGTCGTACTTGTGCTAGATCGGCAATGCCAGCCTCGGAATCTTCTGAGTGATATTGCAGGTGGAACTGCTCTTCCATTTGCTTCCAAGTCCGGATTGAATCTGGTGGCAGCGAGGTGTACCACCCGAAAGCCGATCCTGTGAGAGATTGCGCGAAAAACCTCACACGTAATGGGTCTGATGCTGAGATCATGCCCAACTGCGCCAAATATCGGCTCACATGCTCAACTGAACTAGAGCCTTCCGACCCACTAAACTTGGAGAATTCAGGGAGCCGATATTTGAGTGGTAGTGGGATCAAATCGTACTCGTTGGGGTAGGGCTTGGAGTAGCTGATTGCCCTCCTCTTCGGCACCATGCCGAACTGGTCCCTCAAGATTGCACTGATCTGATCCACGGTGCTAGCTGCAGGAGTTGAGCTTTGATCATTCGTTGGAGTGGCATACTTAGCTAGCCACGCCTGCTTCTCGAGATCCGATCCAGCAACCCCTCCTGGTGTTCCAGAAATCCCTACTGCTGCAACCTAGTTCTTGCGCGCCCCGTTATTGCAGTCTGGCACATATGTGCACATGTATCCGTGCGGGACCTCCTTAGGCGGTTCATACAAGAACTGGTAATCACTAGGATCGCCACCGATCTTGTAGACGACGTATGCCGGTGAACTCGGCACTTCTGGTGCTGCTAGCGCGAACGGCAGCGGTGGTCTGGTCTGGAATGGTATCTCTCCTTGGTGAGTTCCTAGGGTAGGTCCTGACGGAGAGTACTGATGCTTCATGATTTCCTGGACCACGCGAAGCGCGACACGCTCCAAAGTGTTCACCAGGCTCTCAGAATGGCGGTGTAGCGAATGAGCTACCATGTGATTAACCTCCTGACGTAGAGACCTGGTGCGTTCTTCGAAGGAGTAGACAGATCCACTCCATCGAGAGCGCCTTCAGCTGAGAACCCTTTCCACCTGATGCCGTGTGAGCGGGTCCTCTGGAAAGAGCCGATGAGGTCGGCTTCGAAGAGAGCTTTGATCTTATCATACTTCTTCTTGTACTCCTTAGACAGCTCTTCATACGTGACTGGATCTTCCGCCATCTCTGATGCGGATGTTGATGCAGTTGTTGTAGAAGAAGGTCCCACCGGGCGTGCCAGAATGTGTTGACCACCAAAACCCACCGACGAGTAGCGACGGGCAACACGAAGAGCCGGAGGCTCCCAGGACGCTGGTGGGCCCTGGTCCCTGCGACGGCCCGCAAAGCTCCGGCACGCACGTCCGATGCCGGTGCAAGGCGTGCCACCTGACCTATACCTGGTCGGAAGGTGATGGATTGCTTCGACTAGTTTCCTGCATGGCATACACGTAAACATTAAATACGAGCCTCGATCGGCTCTCAGGTTGTCCTGTGAATCGGCTCAAGGAGCCGATCCACCCATGATTCGCATGAGATCTACGATAACATGGTGGTCCTGCTTGATCAATATTAGGCTAAAACGATCTACGATGATCTAGGGTTCTCACCACATAACCGGAACATCCTACACGTAATTGAGCCTGGTAGACACGAAAGATGATAATAAACCAGCCCTAGACAAGGCCTAAAAACCAACGTGGAGTTGATTCCCGGAACATCTTCTCTAGGACTAGCAAACTACACCTCACGTGCTACTGGATCCTTCAACTCGTTTGCAAGGCCTAACTATGTAGATATCAAACTAATCCTTGAAGAACAAGGAGCAATCATAACGGATCGAATGTACTAAACAATGACTAAGCAGGGTGCCACCCTTGCACCTCAGATCGGTACAATGGTGGCTAGATATCCAGGGGTAGCAAGACTAATCAAGTACATCAAGAAAGTACTGATGCTAACCCTAACATATCCATGATAACGGTGTTGCTCGCCATCAAAAAGGCTTCAGTACGAGCAACACATGAACAACGAATAAACAAGATTCTGCCTAGATCGCAAGATGCGATCTAGGCAGCATAGCGCTTACCCGGAAGAAACCCTCGAAACAAGGGGTGGCGATGCGCCTAGATTGGTTTGTTGTGAACGTGATTGTCCTCTTTCTCAATAACCCTAGATACATATTTATAGTCTGTAGACTTTCTAATGTGGGAATAATCTCAACCGTGTACGAGCTAAACTCTATCTTTTAATCCTAACCGACACGTATCCTACTATATTTACAGATACACGGACAATTTAGCCCAAACTCTTTATACAAGGCCGATTCATGAATAATTTCTACGTATATTTGCTAAGCCCATCTCAACCACGACCCACTTCTGATTTGGTTAAAATCTGGTGATAACAGTAATATATAATTCTAGATAAAATCCATGTCCATGTACAAGGTCTGTGTTCATGTATTGTGCGTGGAAAATAAAGACTAGAGTATACTTGATTTGTTAAGATCTACAGGTTGGGTGAAGCCGCGACTAGGAAATTAAACTCATCAATCGTTGAGTTATTTTCCTTCATGCCTATTGTTCTGTTTAGTTTGACCCGCATCCCTCTCACTGTTGATTTATTCACTCATCAGACATATTATCTCTGAAATCAAACTATTAGTTAATGGCACTAGAAATGTATCCTTTGTAAAAGTGGATCGCTCTCAGAATAGGGTTAGGCACTGTCTTGCAAATTTTGCAAGAACAGAATCTAGAACTATGGTTTGGATCGGCCCTCGACCAGACTGTTTGGCTTAGGCTCTAGTTTACGACAAAGATGTAATCCCTGCTGCTTAATATATTCTCTTTTATCCGCAAAAGAAAACTATTACCAATTGTAACTAGTAGTATTAGTTTTCTATAGTATTTACCTTTTCTAAGTGTTCTATAAATGCTTTAAAGTTCTAGATTAATGATGATTCACTAAAGCCGATGTTTCTTTTGTTTAGTTGACTGTTTGTTATATGTAAGAAACTGTTTGACAATGTGCAATCATTGTTTCTAGAATGCGTATTTTCATTCTAGTTGTTGCTTAACATTTTGGTTCTGTTGAATGTTTCATATAAATAGGCTTATTGTTTGGTCTAAAGAAATGTTTGTTCTAGATAAACAGTTTTACTGTTTCACTGTAAACTAACCAATTTGTTGTTCCAATATTTTTGTATTTTGAGTAATAGTGAATGGTTGCACATTTGGTTTGTTAACTAGCTGTGGTGAACTGATGTTTCAACTACACAAATATTTGTATTTTCCTCACACACACTGACCCACACACACTTGAGTCGTGGAGCTCCAATTTTGGTGAAGTTATCACACGCATCTCAATATTGACTAAAACCTTGTCTTTCGATGTAAGAATAATCTAACTCGGTGAGACATACACGTTACTCAGGTTTTAGTTTTGTAGCACTAAGTTTAATAAATGTTTTAGGAGGTCTCTTCTTTGTTTTGATGCTAGTCGTGCGCATGCGTATGTAAGACTGGAGCCATGTAGCTCTAAAATTGGTAAAGTCATCACACATATCTCGGTATTAACTGAAACATTGTGTTCCGATCAAAGAATAATCTGTCTTGGTGGTGAGACACGAAAGTTTCATGTGCACTATCTTGTTTTTATCATTTTGTTGTACTACGGGTTATAAATGATATCATAGGTCTTCCCGACTTCCCTTTTGTTTCACTGCTATTCATGGATTGTTCTTTGGTCGAGGTTGGGCCATTTATCTGGTCTTTTGCAACAATTGTTTGTATTTCTATTTATGTCTAAACATGTGTCTTCGTCATAATTGAAAAATAAAAATGAAACATTGGCACGCAGCACACTCGACAGCATTTGGTAGCCCTTTTTATGTGTGTAAATACAAAATCCACTCTCACGACATACGACACTGAAGTTAAACACTATTTAGTACATAGGTCTTACCTAACCCCTCTCACCCGACCTAACCCCTCCCACCCCCGTGCGGCGGCGCACCGCGCCGCACCGGGGTGCCCAGCCCGGCGGCCGTCCTCCCTCCCTCCCCCGTGCTCATCCCCGCCCGCCGCCGCTGCCGGAGGCGCCGCCGGGCAAAGCCCGTTTGGCGTGGTGGCGGCGGCGGATCTCCTCGGTCGCCGGCATGGCGTGGTGGCGGCGGCGCCCGCTCCGGCCATCTACGGCACTGCTGCAGGCGGCGGTGGCGGCCAGGGCTCCTCGGTCATCTCCAGCGGCGGACGGCCATGGCTGCGGGTAGGCGGGCCAGGTCTGAGCCCATCTGGGCTTGGTCGGGCTGTGTACACCTGCATCTCTGGCGTCCATGTTGGTTGTCGGCGGTGCTCCTGGGTCTGATCTGCAGCATGAGGAAGCTTGGGCGGTGGCGGTCTCCTCTTTCATCGGAGGGGATCGGCCAGTTTCGTGGCTATTTTGGCGGGTCTCGCGATCCGTCATCTAGTCCCCAACGGCGAGACGTGGCTGCCGGTGAAAACCGGCCTTGACTGCAGTCATGGCGGACGATGGCGGCGCCTGTTCGTCGCATCCTTGTTGAAGGCATTGTTCCTGCAACTGCATTCATCTGGGCTGCTCCGGGGGAAATCCCAGACTCGGGTCTCCCGGATCGAACGATGGCGGCGCGCAACGCCGTTCTCCCTGTTGGGGGTATCGTTTTTGGAGCAGACAACGGATAGCGGTGGTGCTGAGGTGGAGTGGTGTGCTTTTGCTGTGTCGGAGTCATCGAGTCGCCATAGCATGGTGCAGTGGTGTCTCGGGATGGATGCAGTGTGATGGACACGCGCAGGATGGTGGAGTCGTCTGGCGCTGTGGCGGCATCGATGGCAGGTCTGGCATGGTCAATGTGATGATCTCTCTTAATGATGGAGTCGAGGAAGACGGCGGTAGCAACTTCTACGGCGTGTGCGTTGGCGTATGCTAAGAGTCTGCTTGACTGGATGTGCTTCTAATCTGCTATTGGGCGGCCTGGGAAGGCATTTGGTTTTTTGATGATATGAGTTGGTGAATTGTCACCCCCTTCATCCCTCTGTAGGTTTAGCGAGGTGGCTTCGAGTTTTGATCTTTTATATTGCTCTTGTAAGGTGTTGTGAATAATCTAATAAAAAAAACCGTGTACATCCTTTGGATGCAGAAGCTGGGGCGATATTCCCCCATTTCGAAAAAAAAGGTCGTGTCTAAGACAACTTCCTTCTATGTATGTATACTTCGTACTTCACAATTAGGTTGTGTTTTGGATTTAGTCAAAGTTAAGATAGTTAAAGTTTGATTAAATATTTAGAAAAAATATTAACATCTACAATGTATAATCTATATTATACGAACGAATCATTTTTTTTTCGAGAATACACCATGGAGAGGTGTATCAATCATATAGAAGGGGTGCCAAGAGGCAAAAAGGGGCTGCCAACAAGAGGTGGCAGGTCCTCACCGTAAGCCTACTCTCCTAATTGCCACGGTGTAGCTACAGGTTCGGGAAAAACAAAGACAGAGCTACGGAAAAGCTTCGCCAGCTTCCACCTATCGCACTCCTCCCTAATCTTCTCCTTGATGCAAAGCTGGGATGGAGCCGCCCCATTGAAGACCACGTCATTCCGGTGCCTCCAAATGCACCAGAACACCAGGATAATGGCCGTCCACAGGTCCCGCTGGTGAGACCGCGGGCAAGACCTGGAAGTCCACCAATCAACAATGCCGGAATCAGCCACCGGGAGCCAATCCGTCTTGTCCCACTGCCGGAGGACCCATGTCCAAACCTCCCGCGCGACGACACATCCAAGGAGAAGGTGCTGCAGCGTCTCCGGCTCCTGATCGCAAAGGGGGCAAGCCACGGGGGCCGGCAGACCACGGCGTAGCAGTCTGTCCGCAGTCCAGCAGCGGTTCTTCGACACTAGCCACGCGAAGAACTTGCAACTGTAAGGCGCTCTGGAACGCCAGATCTCGTCCACCACACGGGCTCTGATAGTTCCGCCAAAGAAAGCCTCGTAGGCTGACTTGGAAGAGTAGCAGCTGTCGCTAGTCCACCTCCAGACTAGCTTATCCTCTCGAACAGGATCGAGGACGACAGAGGCTAGCCTGTGCCACAGCAAAAAGAACTCGGGTAGAGCTCGCTCACCCAAATCCGGACCGCAGTCCAGAAGCCACCCACCTGCCAGTCCATCTTTGACCGAACGGGTATTGGCCCTCCGCTTGGAGACCAACAGGGCCACATGTGGAGCTATATCCTCCACCTTCTCTCCTCCCAGCCACCTGTCTTTCCAAAACAGCGCCCGCTCTCCATTGCCCAACTCGTAATAAGTAGCGGCGTCAACAATCGCAGAGCACAAGCTGGGTGTTTGGATGTTAAAATCTGCCCAAGCCTTGGAGGGATCTACCTTCTGGAGCCACGACCACCGGCATCTAAGAGCCAGGTTGAGGAGTTTGAGGTTCAGAACCCCCAGACCACCCAGCAGCTTAGGCGAGGCCACCTTGTCCCACGCAACCAAACAGTGTCCTCCCTTGACCTCTCTCCGGCCTTTCCACATGAAAGCCCTACTGATCTTGAGAAGCGACTCAAGAACCTTGGGAGGAATGTCCAACGACATCATGGCGTGAATGGGAATCGCACATAACGTCGTCTGAACAAGAATAGTCCTCCCCCCTCTGGTGAGAAGGTTCGCACACCACGGTTGCAGCCTTCCGGCCGCATTGTCCACGAGCGGCTGAAGCTGCGCCGCCGTCACCTTTCGAAGCCCCAGGGGCAGGCCCAGGTACTTGAAGGGGAAGGAGGCAACCTCACAGCCCAAGATCGAACGCGCAAGATCCACTTGCTCCACCGAGCAACGAATGGGGTGTATGGAGCACTTGGCGAGGTTGGTGCGGATCCCCGATGCCACCCCAAAGTCATCCACAATGGAGGCACAAGCTAGGAGGTCACCTCTCGTAGGCCTGATGAAGGTGACTACGTCGTCGGCGTACATGGAGGTGCGATGTCGGAATCCACTTGAGGCCAACTCCGAGAGGAGACCATCTGCCGCCGCCCGCTCAAACAGCAGATGCAGGACATCCATGACCGTGTCAAACAACAGGGGGGAAAGGGGGTCGCCCTGCCGAAGGCCACGCCGGTTGTAGATAAGGCCACCAGCCGCCCCATTCACCACCACACGGGTCGACGCAGAGCCAAGCAGCCCACAGACCATGGTGATCCACTTGTGTCCAAAGCCAAGCTTCTTCAGGACTTCGAGAAGGAAGGCCCAATCCACTGTGTCGAAGGCCTTGGTGATGTCCAACTTCAACAGGATGGCGTCCGTCTTCCGCGCATGCAATTTGCGGGCCGTGCATTGCACCAACTGGAAGTTGTCATGAAGGCAGCGGCCCCGGATAAAGGCGCTCTGCTGCGGTCCCACGAGCTCAGACATACGAGGAGCCAACCGTGCCGACAACACCTTAGCCACCAGCTTAGCCACACTGTGAATCAAGCTGATGGGGTGATACGTCTCCAACGTATCGATAATTTCTTATGTTCCATGCCACATTATTGATGTTATCTACATGTTTTATGCACACTTTATGTCATATTCGTGCATTTTCTGGAACTAACCTATTAACAAGATGCCGAAGTGCCAGCTGTTTTCTGCTGTTTTTGGTTTCAGAAATCCTAGTAACGAAATATTCTAATTGGACGAAATCAACGCCCGGGTCCTATTTTGCCACGAAGCTTCCGAAGTCCGAAGACGAACGGTGGGGCCACGGGGTGCCCAAACCCTAGGCGGCGCGGCCCCCTTGGCCGCGCCGCCGTGGTTTGGGGCCCTCGTGCCCCTCCCGACTTGCCCTTCCGCCTACTTAAAGCCTCCGTGACGAAACCCCCAGTACCAAGAGCCACGATACGGAAAACCTTCCAGAGACGCCGCCAACGCCGATCCCATCTCGGGGATCCAGGAGATCGCCGGCACCCTGCCGGAGAGGGGAATCATCTCCCGGAGGACTCTACGCCGCCATGGTCGCCTCCGGTGTGATGTGTGAGTAGTCTACCCTGGACTATGGGTCCATAGCAGTAGCTAGATGGTTGTCTTCTCCCCATTGTGCTATCATTGTCGGATCTTGTGAGCTGCCTAACATGATCAAGATCATCTATCTGTATATATGTTGCGTTTGTTGGGATCCGATGAATAGAGAATACTTGTTATGTTGATTATCAAAGTTATGTCTATGTGTTGTTTATGATCTTGCATGCTCTCCGTTATTAGTAGATGCTCTGGCCAAGTTGATGCTAGTAACTCCAAGAGGGAGTATTTATGCTCGATAGTGGGTTCATGTCTCCGTGAATCTGGAGGGGTGACAAGAACCTCTAAGGTTATGGATGTGCTGTTGCCACTAGGGATAAAACATTGGTGCTATGTTCAAGGATGTAGTCACTAATTACATTACGCGCAATACTTAATGCAATTGTCTGTTGTTAGCAACTTAATACTGGAGGGGGTTCGGATGATAACCTGAAGGTGGACTTTTTAGGCATAGATGCATGCTGGATGGCGGTCTATGTACTTTGTCGTAATGCCCAATTAAATCTCACTATACTCATCATAATATGTATGTGCATGGTCATGCCCTCTTTATTTGTCAATTGCCCAACTGTAATTTGTTCACCCAACATGCTGTTTGTCTTATGGGAGAGACACCTCTAGTGAACTGGACCCCGGTCCAATTCTCTTTACGAAATACAATCTACTGCAATATTGTTCTACTGTTTTCTGCAAACAATCATCTTCCACACAATACGGTTAATCCTTTGTTACAGCAAGCCGGTGAGATTGACAACCTCACTGTTTCGTTGGGGCAAAGTACTTTGGTTGTGTTGTGCAGGTTCCACGTTGGCGCCGAATCCCTGGTGTTGCGCCGCACTACATCCCGCCGCCATCAACCTTCAACGTGCTTCTTGGCTCCTCCTGGTTCGATAAACCTTGGTTTCTTTCTGAGGGAAAACTTGCTGCTGTGCGCATCATACCTTCCTCTTGGGGTTCCCAACGAACGTGTGAGTTACACGCCATCAAGCTCTTTTCTGGCGCCGTTGCCGGGGAGATCAAGACACGCTGCAAGGGGAGTCTCCACTTCTCAATCTCTTTACTTTGTTTTTGTCTTGCTTAGTTTTATTTACTACTTTGTTTGCTGCACTAAATCAAAATACAAAAAAATTAGTTGCTAGTTTTACTTTATTTGCTATCTTGTTTGCTATATCAAAAACACAAAAAAATTAGTTACTTGCATTTACTTTATCTAGTTTGCTACTACTAAAATGAGTAATCCTGAAGTTGATGTTCATACGTTTAAGCAACGAGGGGGAGAATGTTTAAGAGATGCTTGGTATAGAATTAGTGATGCCCATAATAGGTGCACTAAGAAACACTCCACCATTATTTTACTCAGGAATTTTTATGTTGGTATCTCTAGCTGGAATAGATATGTTCTTGATAGTCTTGCAAAAGGTGACTTCCTAAGTACTCCGGCATTAGAAGCTAGTTGCATTATTGAGAGTCTATTTGGAATACCCCCTGTTGATAAAGTTAAAACTGAAATCTCTCTTGAAGATGTTATGAAAAAATTGGAAACCATAGAGAAAAATTTCCAAGTATTGAAGCTAAATTGGAAATGTTACTTGATAAAACTGATGAACTTGATAAATCCTTAGGAGGAATTGATGAAAGAATTAGTGTCCTAGGAACTTTTGTTGACCATAATGATCAAATCAATAGGATTGATGAACTTGAAAAAGCTATGGGAACCTTGGGTTCAACATTTTCTTCTTTTAAATATAAGGAGAAAGCTTATGTGGGTAAGGAGCAAAAGTTTATGTATGTCTCTAAAGTGCCTAAACCAAAGAAGTATTACTATAGGCCTAAAATTGACAAAGCCCTTAGTACCACTGCGGATGGGGGAGCTCATAATAACGATACACCACCCTTTGATAATACTTGATATACACTTTCTGCGCCTAGCTGAAAGGCGTTAAAGAAAAGCGCTTATGGGAGACAACCCATGTTTTTACCTACAGTACTTTGTTTTTAGTTTGTGTCTTGGAAGTTGTTTACTACTGTAGCAACCTCTCCTTATCTTAGTTTAGTGTTTTATTGTGCCGAGTTAAGCCGTTGATAGAAAAGTTCATACTAGATTTGGATTACTGCGCAGTTCCAGATTTCTTTGCTGTCACGAATCTGGGTCTACCTCCCTGTAGGTAACTCATAAAATTAAGCCAATTTACATGCATGATCCTCAGATATGTACGCAACTTTCATTCAATTTGAGCATTTTCATTTGAGCAAGTCTGGTGCCATTTTAAAATTCGTCAATACGAACTGTTCTGTTTTGACAGATTCTGCCTTTTATTTCGCATTGCCTCTTTTGCTATGTTGGATGAATTTCTTTGATCCATTAATGTCCAGTAGCATTATGCAATGTCCAGAAGTGTTAAGAATGATTGTGTCACCTCTGAATATGTTAATTTTTATTGTGCACTAACCCTCTAATGAGTTGTTCTAAGTTTGGTGTGGAGGAAGTTTTCAAGGATCAAGAGAGGAGTATGATGCAACATGATCAAGGAGAGTGAAAGCTCTAAGCTTGGGGATGCCCCGGTGGTTCACCCCTGCATATTCTAAGAAGACTCAAGCGTCTAAGCTTGGGATGCCCAAGGCATCCCCTTCTTCATCGACAACATTATCAGGTTCCTCCCCTGAAACTATATTTTTATTCCATCACATCTTATGTGCTTTGCTTGGAGCGTCGGTTTGTTTTTGTTTTTGTTTTGTTTGAATAAAATGGATCCTAGCATTCACTTTATGGGAGAGAGACACGCTCCGCTGTAGCATATGGACAAGTATGTCCTTGGTTTCTACTCATAGTATTCATGGCGAAGTTCCTTCTTCGTTAAATTGTTATATGGTTGGAATTGGAAAATGATACATGTAGTAATTGCTATAAATGTCTTGGGTAATGTGATACTTGGCAATTGTTGTGCTCATGATTAAGCTCTTGCATCATATGCTTTGCACCCATTAATGAAGAAATACATAGAGCATGCTATAATTTGGTTTGCATATTTGGTTTCTCTAAGGTCTAGATAATTTCTAGTATTGAGTTTGAACAACAAAAGACGGTGTAGAGTCTTATAATGTTTTCAATATGTCTTTTATGTGAGTTTCGCTGCACCGGTTCATCCTTGTGTTTGTTTCAAATAAGCCTTGCTAGCCTAAACCTTGTATCGAGAGGGAATACTTCTCATGCATCCAAAATACTTGAGCCAACCACTATGCCATTTGTGTCCACCATACCTACCTACTACATGGTATTTTCGCCATTCCAAAGTAAATTGCTTGAGTGCTACCTTTAAAATTCCATCATTCACCTTTACAATATATAGCTCATGGGACAAATAGCTTAAAAACTATTGTGGTATTGAATATGTAATTATGCACTTTATCTCTTATTAAGTTGCTTGTTGTGCGATAACCATGTTCACCGGGGACGCCATCAACTACTCTTTGTTGAATTTCATGTGAGTTGCTATGCATGTCCGTCTTGTGAAGTAAGAGAGATCTACCACCTTATGGTTAAGCATGCATATTGTTAGAGAAGAACATTGGGCCGCTAACTAAAGCCATGATCCATGGTGGAAGTTTCAGTTTTGGACATATATCCTCAATCTCAAATGAGAAAATTATTAATTGTTGTTACATGCTTATGCATAAAAGAGGAGTCCATTATCTGTTGTCTATGTTGTCCCGGTATGGATGTCTAAGTTGAAGAATAATCAATAGCGAGAAATCCAATGCGAGCTTTCTCCTTAGACCTTTGTACAGGCGGCATAGAGGTACCCCTTTGTGACACTTGGTAAAAACATGTGCATTGTGATGATCCGGTAGTCCAAGCTAATTAGGACAAGGTGCGGGCACTATTAGTATACTATGCATGAGGCTTGCAACTTGTAAGATATAATTTACATGATACATATGCTTTATTACTACCGTTGACAAAATTGTTTCATGTTTTCAAAATCAAAGCTCTAGCACAAATATAGCAATCGATGCTTTTCCTCTATGGAGGACCATTCTTTTACTTTCAATGTTGAGTCAGTTCACCTATTTCTCTCCACCTCAAGAAGCAAACACTTGTGTGAACTGTGCATTGATTCCTACATATTTGCTTATTGCACTTATTATATTACTCTATGTTGACAATATCCATGAGATATACATGTTACAAGTTGAAAGCAACCGCTGAAACTTAATCTTCCTTTGTGTTGCTTCAATGCTTTTACTATGAATTATTGCTTTATGAGTTAACTCTTATGCAAGACTTAATTGATGCTTGTCTTGAAGTGCTATTCATGAAAAGTCTTTGCTTTATGATTCACTTGTTTACTCATGTCATATACATTGTTTTGATCACTGCATTCACTACATATGCTTTACAAATAGTATGATCAAGGTTATGATGGCATGTCACTCCAGAAATTATCTGTGTTATCGTTTTACTCGGGACGAGCAGAACTAAGCTTGGGGATGCTGATACGTCTCCAACGTATCGATAATTTCTTATGTTCCATGCCACATTATTGATGTTATCTACATGTTTTATGCACACTTTATGTCATATTCGTGCATTTTATGGAACTAACCTATTAACAAGATGCCGAAGTGCCAGTTGTTTTCTGCTATTTTTGGTTTCAGAAATCCTAGTAACGAAATATTCTCGGAATTGGACGAAATCAACGCCCAGGGTCCTATTTTGCCACGAAGCTTCCAGAAGTCCGAAGACGAAACGAAGTGGGGCCACGGGTGCCCAAACCCTAGGGCGCGCCCCCCTGGCCGCGCCGGCCGTGGTGTGGGGCCCTCGTGCCCCCTCCGACTTGCCCTTCCGCCTACTTAAAGCCTCCGTGACGAAACCCCCAGCACCGAGAGCCACGATACGGAAAACCTTCCAGAGAGCCGCCAACACCGATCCCATCTCGGGGATCCAGAGCCTCCGGCACCCGCCGAGAGGGGAATCATCTCCTGGAGGACTCTACGCCGCCATGGTCGCCTCCGGAGTGATGTGTGAGTAGTCTACCCGGACTATGGGTCCATAGCAGTAGCTAGATGGTTGTCTTCTCCCCATTGTGCTATCATTGTCGGATCTTGTGAGCTGCCTAACATGATCAAGATCATCTATCTGTAATTCTATATGTTGCGTTTGTTGGGATCCGATGAATAGAGAATACTTGTTATGTTGATTATCAAAGTTATGTATATGTGTTGTTTATGATCTTGCATGCTCTCCGTTATTAGTAGATGCTCTGGCCAAGTTGATGCTAGTAACTCCAAGAGGGAGTATTTATGCTCGATAGTGGGTTCATGTCTCCGTGAATCTGGAGGGGTGACAAGAACCTCTAAGGTTATGGATGTGTTGTTGCCACTAGGGATAAAACATTGGTGCTATGTTCAAGGATGTAGTCACTAATTACATTACGCGCAATACTTAATGCAATTGTCTGTTGTTAGCAACTTAATACTGGAGGGGTTTCGGATGATAACCTGAAGGTGGACTTTTTAGGCATAGATGCATGCTGGATGGCGGTCTATGTACTTTGTCGTAATGCCCAATTAAATCTCACTATACTCATCATAATATGTATGTGCATGGTCATGCCCTCTTTATTTGTCAATTGCCCAACTGTAATTTGTTCACCCAACATGCTGTTTGTCTTATGGGAGAGACACCTCTAGTGAACTGTGGACCCTCGATGGCGTGTAACTCACACGTTCGTTGGGAACCCCAAGAGGAAGGTATGATGCGCACAGCAGCAAGTTTTCCCTCAGAAAGAAACCAAGGTTTATCGAACCAGGAGGAGCCAAGAAGCACGTTGAAGGTTGATGGCGGCGGGATGGAGTGCGGCGCAACACCAGGGATTCCGGCGCCAACGTGGAACCTGCACAACACAACCAAAGTACTTTGCCCCAACGAAAGTGAGGTTGTCAATCTCACCGGCTTGCTGTAACAAAGGATTAACCGTATTGTGTGGAAGATGATTGTTTGCAGAAAACAGTAGAACAAGTATTGCAGTAGATTGTATTTCAGTATAGAGAATTGGACCGGGGTCCACAGTTCACTAGAGGTGTCTCTCCCATAAGACAAGCAGCATGTTGGGTGAACAAATTACAGTTGGGCAATTGACAAATAAAGAGAGCATGACAATGCACATACATATCATGATGAGTATAGTGAGATTTAATTGGGCATTACGACAAAGTACATAGACCGCCATCCAACTGCATCTATGCCTAAAAAGTCCACCTTCAGGTTATCATCCGAACCCCTCCAGTTAAGTTGCAAAGCAACAGACAATTGCATTAAGTATGGTGCGTAATGTAATCAACAACTACATCCTTAGACATAGCATCAATGTTTTATCCCTAGTGGCAACAGCACAACACAACCTTAGAACTTTCTGTCACTGTCCCAGGTGTCAATGCAGGCATGAACCCACTATCGAGCATAAGTACTCCCTCTTGGAGTCACAAGCATCTACTTGGCCAGAGCATCTACTAGTAACGGAAAGCATGCAAGATCATAAATAACACGTAGATATAACTTTGATAATCAACATAACAAGTATTCTCTATTCATCGGATCCCAACAAACGCAACATATAGAATTACAGATAGATGATCTTGATCATGTTAGGCAGCTCACAAGATCCGACAATGATAGCACAATGGGGAGAAGACAACCATCTAGCTACGCTATGGACCCATAGTCCAGGGGTAGACTACTCACACATCACACCGGAGGCGACCATGGCGGCGTAGAGTCCTCCGGGAGATGATTCCCCTCTCCGGCAGGGTGCCGGAGGCGATCTCTGGATCCCCGAGATGGGATCGGCGTTGGCGGCGTCTCTGGAAGGTTTTCCGTATCGTGGCTCTCGGTACTGGGGGTTTCGTCACTGAGGCTATTTGTAGGCGGAAGGGCAGGTCAAGAGGCGGCACGGGGCCCCACACCATAGGGCCGCGCGGCCAAGGGGCCGCGCCGCCTAGGGTGTGGCCCCCTCGTGGCCCCTCGTCTCTCCTTCGGACTGGGAAGCTTCGTGGAAAAAATAGGCCCCCGGGCTTTGATTTCGTCCAATTCCGAGAATATTTCCTTACTAGGATTTTTGAAACCAAAACAGCAGAAAAGCACTGGCATCTTGTTAATAGGTTAGTTCCAAAATGCACGAATATGACATAAAGTGTGCATAAAACATGTAGATAACATCAATAATGTGGCATGGAACATAAGAAATTATCGATACGTCGGAGACGTATCAGCATCCCCAAGCTTAGTTCTGCTCGTCCCGAGGTAAAACGATAACACAGATAATTTCTCGGAGTGACATGCCATCATAATCTTGATCATACTATTTGTAAAGCATATGTAGTGAATGCAGCGATCAAAACAATGTATATGACATGGGTAAACAAGTGAATCATAAAGCAAAGACTTTTCATGAATAGCACTTCAAGACAAGCATCAATAAGTCTTGCATAAGAGTTAACTCATAAAGCAATAATTCAAAGTAAAGGCATTGAAGCAACACAAAGAAGATTAAGTTTCAGCGGTTGCTTTCAACTTGTAACATGTATATCTCATGGATATTGTCAACATAGAGTAATATAATAAGTGCAATAAGCAAGTATGTAGGAATCAATGCATAGTTCACACAAGTGTTTGCTTCTTGAGGTGGAGAGAAATAGGTGAACTGACTCAACATTGAAAGTAAAAGAATGGTCCTCCATAGAGGAAAAGCATCGATTGCTATATTTGTGCTAGAGCTTTGATTTTGAAAACATGAAACAATTTTGTCAACGGTAGTAATAAAGCATATGCATCATGTAAATTATATCTTATAAGTTGCAAGCCTCATGCATAGTGTACTAATAGTGCCCGCACCTTGTCCTAATTAGCTTGGACTACCGGATCATCACAATGCATTGTTTTTACCAAGTGTCACAAAGGGGTACCTCTATGCCGCCTGTACAAAGGTCTAAGGAGAAAGCTCGCATTGGATTTCTCGCTATTGATTATTCTTCAACTTAGACATCCATACCGGGACAACATAGACAACAGATAATGGACTCCTCTTTATGCATAAGCATGTAACAACAATTAATAATTTTCTCATTTGAGATTTGAGGATTGTTGTCCAAAACTGAAACTTCCACCATGGATCATGGCTTTAGTTAGCGGCCCAATGTTCTTCTCTAACATATGCATGCTTAACCATATGGTGGTAGATCTCTCTTACTTCAGACAAGACGGACATGCATAGCAACTCACATGAAATTCAACAATGAATAGTTGATGGCGTCCCCAGTGAACATGGTTATCGCACAACAAGAAACTTAATAAGAGATAAAGTGCATAATTACATATTCAATACCACAATAGTTTTTAAGCTATTTGTCCCATGAGCTATATATTGCAAAGGTGAATGATGGAATTTTAAAGGTAGCACTCAAGCAATTTACTTTGGAATGGCGGAAAATACCATGTAGTGGGTAGGTATGGTGGACACAAATGGCATAGTGGTTGGCTCAAGTATTTTGGATGCATGAGAAGTATTCCCTCTCGATACAAGGTTTAGGCTAGCAAGGCTTATTTGAAACAAACACAAGGATGAACCGGTGCAGCAAAACTCACATAAAAGACATATTGAAAACATTATAAGACTCTACACCGTCTTCCTTGTTGTTCAAACTCAATACTAGAAATTATTTAGACCTTAGAGAAACCAAATATGCAAACCAAATTTTAGCATGCTCTATGTATTTCTTCATTAATTAGTGCAAAGCATATGATGCAAGAGCTTAATCATGAGCACAACAATTGCCAAGTATCACATTACCCAAGACATTAATAGCAATTACTACATGTATCATTTTTCAATTCCAACCATATAACAATTTAACGAAGGAGAAACTTCGCCATGAATACTATGAGTAGAAACCAAGGACATACTTGTCCATATGCTACAGCGGAGCGTGTCTCTCTCCCATAAAGTGAATGCTAGGATCCATTTTATTCAAACAAAACAAAAAAAAAAAACAAACCGACGCTCCAAGAAAAGCACATAAGATGTGATGGAATAAAAATATAGTTTCAGGGGAGGAACCTGATAATGTTGTCGATGAAGAAGGGGATGCCTTGGGCATCCCCAAGCTTAGACGCTTGAGTCTTCTTAATATATGCAGGGGTGAACCACCGGGCATCCCCAAGCTTAGAGCTTTCACTCTCGTTGATCATGTTGCATCATACTCCTCTCTTGATCCTTGAAAACTTCCTCCACACCAAACTCGAAACAACTCATTAGAGGGTTAGTGCGCAATATAAATTGACATATTCAGAGGTGACACAATCATTCTTAACACTTCTGGACATTGCATAATGCTACTGGACATTAGTGGATCAAAGAAATTCATCCAACATAGCAAAAGAGGCAATGCGAAATAAAAGGCAGAATCTGTCAAAACAGAACAGTTCGTATTGACGAATTTTAAAATGGCACCAGACTTGCTCAGATGAAAATGTCAAATTGAATGAAAGTTGCGTACATATCTGAGGATCATGCACGTAAATTGGCTTAATTTTCTGAGCTACCTACAGGGAGGTGGACCCAGATTCGTGACAGCAAAGAAATCTGGAACTGTGCAGTAATCCAAATCTAGTACTTTCTTTTCTATCAACGGCTTAACTTGGCACAACAAAACACAAAACTAAGATAAGGAGAGGTTGCTACAGTAGTAAACAACTTCCAAGACACAAAATAAAAACAAAGTACTGTAGGTAAAAACATGGGTTGTCTCCCATAAGCGCTTTTCTTTAACGCCTTTCAGCTAGGCGCAGAAAGTGTGTATCAAGTATTATCAAAGGATGGTGCATCCTCAGCGGGGTGTGGAGTTTTCTCAACCAGGCATAGTATATTAGATACATAAGTTTTAGCATCTCCCTTTTCATTAGTCTTAGGCGTGCTACTCTCATCAAACAAATTTTCAGGAACAAGCCAAGCATAGTTATTTTCTAGTGCATCATTCATAGCTAAGAGTTTACATGGTATTGGTGCTTTGATCTCCCCACCATCATCAATATTATTAGTGTATCTCATTCTATCCATGTCCATCTTTTCAAGGAGACTAACAAAATTAGTATGTGAACCAAGCATATTAAATTTAGCAAAGACCTTTCTAGCTTCTCTTGCTAGACCACCAAATTCTCTAAGAAGGGTTTCTAAAACAAAATCTTTCTTTTCCCCTTCTTCCATATCACCAAGTGTGAGAAACATGTGTTGGATTATAGGATTAAGATTAACAAATTTAGTTTCCAACAGGCGAACTAAATGCGCAGCAGCAATTTCATAAGTAGGCGCAAGGTCTACCAAGTGTCTATCTTCAAAATTTTCAATGGTACTAACATGGTTGAAAAATTCTTCTATATTATTTCTCCCAACTATAGACCCGTGTCCTACCGGTATGTCTTTTGTGGTAAAATTAAAAGGAAACATGATGAATCAAGTAAGGTAAATGCAAGTAACTAATTTTTTTGTGTTTTTGATATAGTGAACAAGATAGCAAGTAAAGTAAAACTAGCAACTAATTTTTTTGTATTTTGATTTAGTGCAGCAAACAAAGTAGTAAATAAAACTAAGCAAGACAAAAACAAAGTAAAGAGATTGAGAAGTGGAGACTCCCCTTGCAGCGTGTCTTGATCTCCCCGGCAACGGCGCCAGAAAAAGAGCTTGATGGCGTGTAACTCACACGTTCGTTGGGAACCCCAAGAGGAAGGTATGATGCGCAGCAAGTTTTCCCTCAGAAAGAAACCAAGGTTTATCGAACCAGGAGGAGCCAAGAAGCACGTTGAAGGTTGATGGCGGCGGGATGTAGTGCGGCGCAACACGGGATTCCGGCGCCAACGGGAACCTGCACAACACAACAAAGTACTTTGCCCTAACGAAACGTGAGGTTGTCAATCTCACCGGCTTGCTGTAACAAAGGATTAACCGTATTGTGTGGAAGATGATTGTTTGAAACAGTAGAACAAGTATTGCAGTAGATTGTATTTCAGTATAGAGAATTGGACCGGGGTCCACAGCACTAGAGGTGTCTCTCCCATAAGACAAGCAGCATGTTGGGTGAACAAATTTGGGCAATTGACAAATAAAGAGAGCATGACAATGCACATACATATCATGATGAGTATAGTGAGATTTAATTGGGCATTACGACAAAGTACATAGACCGCCATCCAACGCATCTATGCCTAAAAATCCACCTTCAGGTTATCATCCGAACCCTCCGTATTAAGTTGCAAAGCAACAGACAATTGCATTAAGTATGGTGCGTAATGTAATCAACAACTACATCCTTAGACATAGCATCAATGTTTTATCCCTAGTGGCAACAGCACAACACAACCTTAGAACTTTCTCACTGTCCCAGTGTCAATGCATGAACCCACTATCGAGCATAAGTACTCCCTCTTGGAGTCACAAGCATCTACTTGGCCAGAGCATCTACTAGTAATGGAAAGCATGCAAGATCATAAATAACACGTAGATATAACTTTGATAATCAACATAACAAGTATTCTCTATTCATCGGATCCCAACAAACGCAACATATAGAATTACAGATAGATGATCTTGATCATGTTAGGCAGCTCACAAGATCCGACAATGATAGCACAATGGGAGAAGACAACCATCTAGCTACTGCTATGGACCCATAGTCCAGGGGTAGACTACTCACACATCACACGGAGGCGACCATGGCGGCGTAGAGTCCTCCGAGATGATTCCCCTCTCCAGGGTGCCGGAGGCGATCTCCTGATCCCCCGAGATGGGATCGGCGTTGGCGGCGTCTCCGGAAGGTTTTCCGTATCGTGGCTCTCGCACCGGGGTTTCGTCACGGAGGCTATTTGTAGGCGGAAGGGCAGGTCAAGAGGCGGCACGGGGCCCCACACCATAGGGCCGCGCGGCCAAGGGGGCCGCGCCGCAGGGTGTGGCCCCCTCGTGGCCCATCTTCTCTCTCCTTCGGACTTCGGAAGCTTCGTGGAAAAATAGGCCCCTGGGCTTTGATTTCGTCCAATTCCGAGAATATTTCCTTACTAGGATTTCTGAAACCAAAAACAGCAAAAACAAAGAACGGCACTTCGCATCTTGTTAATAGGTTAGTTCCAAAACACGAATATGACATAAAGTGTGCATAAAACATGTAGATAACATCAATAATGTGGCATGGAACATAAGAAATTATCGATACGTCGGAGACGTATCAACCCCGGTCCAATTCTCTTTACTGAAATACAATCTACTGCAATACTGTTCTACTGTTTTCTGCAAACAATCATCTTCCATACAATACGGTTAATCCTTTGTTACAGCAAGCCTGAGATTGACAACCTCACTGCTTCGTTGGGGCAAAGTACTTTGGTTGTGTTGTGCAGGTTTCCACGTTGGCGCCGAATCCCTGGTGCGCCGCACTACATCCGCCGCCATCAACCTTCAACGTGCTTCTTGGCTCCTCCTGGTTCGATAAACCTTGGTTTCTTTAGGGAAAACTTGCTGCTGTGCGCATCATACCTTCCTCTTGGGGTTCCCAACGAACGTGTGATTTACACGCCATCAAGCTCTTTTCTGGCGCCGTTGCCGGGGAGATCAAGACACGCGCAAGGGAGTCTCCACTTCTCAATCTCTTTACTTTGTTTTTGTCTTGCTTAGTTTTATTTACTACTTTGTTTGCTGCACTAAATCAAAATACAAAAAAATTAGTTGCTAGTTTTACTTTATTTGCTATCTTGTTTGCTATATCAAAAACACAAAAATTAGTTACTTGCATTTACTTTATCTAGTTTGCTACTACTAAAATGAGTAATCCTGAAGTTGATGTTCATACGTTTAAGCAACGAGGGGGAGAATGTTTAAGAGATGCTTGGTATAGAATTAGTGATGCCCATAATAGGTGCACTAAGAAACACTCCACCATTATTTTACTCAGGAATTTTTATGTTGGTATCTCTAGCTGGAATAGATATGTTCTTGATAGTCTTGCAAAAGGTGACTTCCTAAGTACTCCGGCATTAGAAGCTAGTTGCATTATTGAGAGTCTATTTGGAATACCCCCTGTTGATAAAGTTAAAACTGAAATCTCTCTTGAAGATGTTATGAAAAAATTGGAAGCCATAGAGAAAAATTTTCCAAGTATTGAAGCTAAATTGGAAATGTTACTTGATAAAACTGATGAACTTGATAAATCCTTAGGAGGAATTGATGAAAGAATTAGTGTCCTAGGAACTTGTGTTGACCATAATGATCAAATCAATAGGATTGATGAACTTGAAAAAGCTATGGGAACCTTGGGTTCAACATTTTCTTCTTTTAAATATAAGGAGAAAGCTTATGTGGGTAAGGAGCAAAAGTTTATGTATGTCTCTAAAGTGCCTAAACCAAAGAAGTATTACTATAGGCCTAAAATTGACAAAGCCCTTAGTACCACTGCGGATGGGGGAGCTCATAATAACGATACACCACCCTTTGATAATACTCCCTCCGTTCCATTCTATAGTGCCTATAGTTTTTTGGCACGGAAATTAGCACAAGAGTGTTCTTTACACAAGACCCCTAGATTAACGATCTGAGATCGGAGTAAAATAAGGGAAATCAGTAACTTCCTAAATTAACATAACAAATCCCACAAATCTCTCTGGTTGACTCTCCATATATATGCAGCCAGGTTATATTAAGGAAATAAAAACATTGCTTCCTAAATCTAAGAAATCGTTGGGGTCATGCATTAGGAATCTCAATTAACTGTTTCCATTTTGTATGGATTTTTTTCACGCATGTAGAGGGGGTAATTGAAAAAGAGCCAAGCTACAACCTTATATTCTGAAACAAATGCGAAAAATCTATAGGCATTATAGAAAGGAACGGAGGGAGTACTTGATATACACTTTCTGCGCCTAGCTCAAAGGCGTTAAAGAAAAGCGCTTATGGGAGACAACCCATGTTTTTACCTACAGTACTTTGTTTTTAGTTTGTGTCTTGGAAGTTGTTTACTACTGTAGCAACCTCTCCTTATCTTAGTTTAGTGTTTTATTGTGCCGAGTTAAGCCGTTGATAGAAAAGTTCATACTAGATTTGGATTACTGCGCAGTTCCAGATTTCTTTGCTGTCAGGAATCTGGGTCTACCTCCCTGTAGGTAACTCATAAAATTAAGCCAATTTACGTGCATGATCCTCAGATATGTACGCAACTTTCATTCAATTTGAGCATTTTCATTTGAGCAAGTCTGGTGCCATTTTAAAATTCGTCAATACGAACTGTTCTGTTTTGACAGATTCTGCCTTTTATTTCGCATTGCCTCTTTTGCTATGTTGGATGAATTTCTTTGATCCATTAATGTCCAGTAGCATTATGCAATGTCCAGAAGTGTTAAGAATGATTGTGTCACCTCTGAATATGTTAATTTTTATTGTGCACTAACCCTCTAATGAGTTGTTCTAAGTTTGGTGTGGAGGAAGTTTTCAAGGATCAAGAGAGGAGTATGATGCAACATGATCAAGGAGAGTGAAAGCTCTAAGCTTGGGGATGCCCCGGTGGTTCACCCCTGCATATTCTAAGAAGACTCAAGCGTCTAAGCTTGGGGATGCCCAAGGCATCCCCTTCTTCATCGACAACATTATCAGGTTCCTCCCCTGAAACTATATTTTTATTCCATCACATCTTATGTGCTTTGCTTGGAGCGTCGGTTTGTTTTTGTTTTTGTTTTGTTTGAATAAATGGAGTATGGGAATTGGAAAATTGTTATATACATGTAGTAATTGCTATAAATGTCTTGGGTAATGTGATACTTGGCAATTGTTGTGCTCATGATTAAGCTCTTGCATCATATGCTTTGCACCCATTAATGAAGAAATACATAGAGCATGCTATAATTTGGTTTGCATATTTGGTTTCTCTAAGGTCTAGATAATTTCTAGTATTGAGTTTGAACAACAAGGAAGACGGTGTAGAGTCTTATAATGTTTTCAATATGTCTTTTATGTGAGTTTTGCTGCACCGGTTCATCCTTGTGTTTGTTTCAAATAAGCCTTGCTAGCCTAAACCTTGTATCGAGAGGGAATACTTCTCATGCATCCAAAATACTTGAGCCAACCACTATGCCATTTGTGTCCACCATACCTACCTACTACATGGTATTTTCCGCCATTCCAAAGTAAATTGCTTGAGTGCTACCTTTAAAATTCCATCATTCACCTTTACAATATATAGCTCATGGGACAAATAGCTTAAAAACTATTGTGGTATTGAATATGTAATTATGCACTTTATCTCTTATTAAGTTGCTTGTTGTGCGATAACCATGTTCACTGGGGACGCCATCAACTACTCTTTGTTGAATTTCATGTGAGTTGCTATGCATGTCCGTCTTGTCTGAAGTAAGAGAGATCTACCACCTTATGGTTAAGCATGCATATTGTTAGAGAAGAACATTGGGCCGCTAACTAAAGCCATGATCCATGGTGGAAGTTTCAGTTTTGGACATATATCCTCAATCTCAAATGAGAAAATTATTAATTGTTGTTACATGCTTATGCATAAAAGAGGAGTCCATTATCTCTTGTCTATGTTGTCCCGGTATGGATGTCTAAGTTGAAGAATAATCAATAGCGAGAAATCCAATGCGAGCTTTCTCCTTAGACCTTTGTACAGGCGGCATAGAGGTACCCCTTTGTGACACTTGGTAAAAACATGTGCATTGTGATGATCCGGTAGTCCAAGCTAATTAGGACAAGGTGCGGGCACTATTAGTATACTATGCATGAGGCTTGCAACTTGTAAGATATAATTTACATGATACATATGCTTTATTACTACCGTTGACAAAATTGTTTCATGTTTTCAAAATCAAAGCTCTAGCACAAATATAGCAATCGATGCTTTTCCTCTATGGAGGACCATTCTTTTACTTTCAATGTTGAGTCAATTCACCTATTTCTCTCCACCTCAAGAAGCAAACACTTGTGTGAACTGTGCATTGATTCCTACATATTTGCTTATTGCACTTATTATATTACTCTATGTTGACAATATCCATGAGATATACATGTTACAAGTTGAAAGCAACCACTGAAACTTAATCTTCCTTTGTGTTGCTTCAATGCTTTTACTATGAATTATTGCTTTATGAGTTAACTCTTATGCAAGACTTAATTGATGCTTGTCTTGAAGTGCTATTCATGAAAAGTCTTTGCTTTATGATTCACTTGTTTACTCATGTCATATACATTGTTTTGATCGCTGCATTCACTACATATGCTTTACAAATAGTATGATCAAGGTTATGATGGCATGTCACTCCAGAAATTATCTGTGTTATCGTTTTACCTGCTCGGGACGAGCAGAACTAAGCTTGGGATGCTGATACGTCTCCAACGTATCGATAATTTCTTATGTTCCATGCCACATTATTGATGTTATCTACATGTTTTATGCACACTTTATGTCATATTCGTGCATTTTCTGGAACTAACCTATTAACAAGATGCCGAAGTGCCGTCTTTCGCTGTTTTTGGTTTCAGAAATCCTAGTAACGAAATATTCTCGGAATTGGACGAAATCAACCCAGGGTCCTATTTTGCCAGCTTCCAGAAGTCCGAAGACGAACGAAGTGGGGCCACGGGGTGCCCAAACCCTAGGGCGGCGCCCCCCCTTGGTCGCGCCGGCTGTGGTGTGGGGCCCTCGTGCCCCTCCGACTTGCCCTTCCGCCTACTTAAAGCCTCCGTGCGAAACCCCGGACGAGAGCCACGATACGGAAAACCTTCCAGAGACGCCGCCAACGCCGATCCCATCTCGGGGATCCAGAGATCGCCTCCGGCACTGCCGGAGAGGGGAATCATCTCCCTGAGGACTCTACGCCGCCATGGTCGCCTCCGGTGTGATGTGTGAGTAGTCTACCCCTGGACTATGGGTCCATAGCGTAGCTAGATGGTTGTCTTCTCCCCATTGTGCTATCATTGTCGGATCTTGTGAGCTGCCTAACATGATCAAGATCATCTATCTGTAATTCTATATGTTGCGTTTGTTGGGATCCGATGAATAGAGAATACTTGTTATGTTGATTATCAAAGTTATGTCTATGTGTTGTTTATGATCTTGCATGCTCTCCGTTATTAGTAGATGCTCTGCCAAGTTGATGCTAGTAACTCCAAGAGGGAGTATTTATGCTCGATAGTGGGTTCATGTCTCCGTGAATCTGGAGGGGTGACAAGAACCTCTAAGGTTATGGATGTGCTGCTGCCACTAGGGATAAAACATTGGTGCTATGTTCAAGGATGTAGTCACTAATTACATTACGCGCAATACTTAATGCAATTGTCTGTTGTTAGCAACTTAATACTGGAGGGGGTTCGGATGATAACCTGAAGGTGGACTTTTTAGGCATAGATGCATCGGATGGCGGTCTATGTACTTTGTCGTAATGCCCAATTAAATCTCACTATACTCATCATAATATGTATGTGCATGGTCATGCCCTCTTTATTTGTCAATTGCCCAATCGTAATTTGTTCACCCAACATGCTGTTTGTCTTATGGGAGAGACACCTCTAGTGAACTGTGGACCCCGGTCCAATTCTCTTTACTGAAATACAATCTCTAATACTTGTTCTACTGTTTTCTAAACAATCATCTTCCACACAATACGGTTAATCCTTTGTTACAGCAAGCCGGTGAGATTGACAACCTCACTATTTCGTTGGGGCAAAGTACTTTGGTTGTGTTGTGCAAGTTCCACGTTGGCGCCGAATCCCTGGTGTTGCGCCGCACTACATCCCGCCGCCATCAACCTTCAACGTGCTTCTTGGCTCCTCCTGGTTCGATAAACCTTGGTTTCTTTAGAAAACTTGCTGCTGTGCGCATCATACCTTCCTCTTGGGGTTCCCAACGAACGTGTGAGTTACACGCCATCATGGGGCGGAAGTCTTTGATCTCCACAGCATCGGCATGCTTAGGAAGGAGGGAGACCAATGCCTGATTCGCCACATGCAACCCCCGACAATCACCACTCCACAAGGATCAAAAAGCATCCATGAGGTCGTGCTTGATAATGTGCCAGCACGCCACATAGAATCTACCGGAGAACCCATCCGGGCCTGGCGCCTTGTCCAACTCCTGAGATCGAACCACACCCCAAACCTCCTCCTCCGAGAAGGGGACCTCCAGAGCCGACAGATCGTGCGTCTGCACCCCCAAATAGTCCAAGTCCAGGGTGAAGTCCCGCTCGGGTGCAGACCCCAGGAGGAGCTCATAGAAGGAGTCCACCGCCTCGGCTTTCGCCTCTTGGTCAGACACCAGGATGCCATCCACCTTGAGCTAAGCAATGAAGTTCTTCCGACGGCGATGGTTGGCGTGAAGGTGGAAGAACTTGGTGCAGGCGTCACCCTCCGCGAGCCACGTGATCCTCGACCGCTGCCTAGCGATCGTCCTCTCCAAGGAGGCCAACCCGAGCAGCTTCCGCTTGAGAAGCTTCCTGAAGCCTCTCTCCTCAGTAGAGAGGGCCCGAGTCTCGATCGCCACATCCAGACGTAGGATCAGCTCATTGGCCAGCAAGATCTGCTTCTTGTTGCTGCCAATGAAGCGATCGTTCCAGCTAGATAGGGCCTTAGCCGTAGCCGCCAACTTGGCGGCAAGGCGCTTGAACGGGTTCTCGATGGGCTGAACCGACGTCCAAGCACCCTCCACAACCTCTAAGAAACCATCCACTTTCGGCCAGAACGCTTCGAACCGGAAGCGGCGTGCCGCCTTCAGCTCAGCCGCCAAACTCAGCAGAAGCGGGCAGTGGTCTGAGGTGGAGGAAGACATCGCAGAGAGAAAGGAGGAAGGGAATGCCACCTCCCAGTCCACAGTGGAGAAAACTCGGTCTAACCTCTCCAAGGTCGGGCGCTCCCGCTCATTAGACCACGTGTAACGACGGCCATTGAGGTAGAGCTCCTTGAGCTCCAACTCAGCAAGAAGGCGGCGGAACTTGCCAATCATCCGCCTATTGAGATTGGCGTTGTTCTTATCCACAGCATCTACGATAAGGTTAAAATCACCAGCCACTGCCCACGGACCCGGGTGAAGATCCCTGATGTCCTTAATCTCTTGGAGAAAGAGACATTTGTCTATATCCGCTTGCGGGCCATAGACCCCGGTGAGCCACCAACCGGTCGACCCCGAACCGCCAACTCTTGCCGTGATGGCATTGTTGGAGTAGTGCGGATTGGACAAGGAGACCACTGCCGATTTCCAGGCCAAAAGAATGCCACCTCGTGTGCCATCAGCAGGGAGGAAGAAGTACTCATCAAACTCCCGACCGAGGCAACGATCCACAGTTGCACAATCAACCACTTGCAGCTTAGTTTCGAGAAAACAAACCACACTCGCCCCCGAAAGGTAAACCACCTGGTAAATCGAATCACACCGCGCCAAGGAGTTTAGGCCACGGACATTCCACACCAATAAGGAGAAAAACCAGTCTGACATGGTGAACAACAAGAGGTCTGGGTACAAGCGAGAAAAAGATCAAACAACTACATCCACATCTCCCTCCTCAACCACAGGAAGCACGTTTGGCAACCAGCCAAACAGAGCCAGGCACGCAGTAAGGTGCTCCGCCGTCATGGGCTTCTCCTCGAAGTAGCGAAGGTAGGCCTGGAGTGACTCCTCGCTAATCACCTCGCCCTCCCTCGCCAACTCCAGCTGAATCATGAGGGTCTTTTGTTGCTGCGTGATCGAGGCTCCCGAAGAGAACCGCCCCGCCACACGAGCGCTACGCCGAACCACCGAAGGAGGGGGTCTCTTGGCTCTCGGCTTCCTCGCCACCGGACGCGGGAGCAACGCTGCCTTCTTGCGACGACAGCGCTCACGAAACACCGCAAGCGCGCAGCTGGTGTCCACGGAGTCCGAGCCCACCGGGGTCGGGGGCACCACCGACGTGGAGGGCAGCGGCGACTGCAGCTCCGGCTGCGCCTCCTCCACTATCTCGCCGTCTTCGACCTCCACCACCTGCGACTCCCGCACCTGCCTCGTCACCGATGGAGAGGACCGGGAGAGCTCCACGGTGAACATCGACATGGGAGATTGCAGCCACCGTCCTTTCCCCTCGAAGGAGTCGTGGAAACAAGAAGAGCTCGAGGGGGAGAGCGGGCCTGTAGGCGAGAGCACCCCTGTAGGCGAGAGCGCCCCATCCCCCTTGCCTATCGGCCACCACCACGGGTCGTCGTCTTGGATCGAAGCAGAGCTCAAGGGACTTGGACGCGGCCGCCCAGCCGCAACGCCCGACTGGATCGTGGCTGACGCCGCGCCGGCTTCCACCGAAGAAAGGACACCACGATCAGTGCCCAACTGGCACGCGGCCGACACCGCGCCGGCTTCCACCGAAGAAAGGTCACCACGATCGACACAGGGGGCAGAGGCGGGCTCGCCGCGACCACGACCGCATCAGCCTGCGCCTGGGTCGGCGCCGAGTGCGGGGCCTCCAACCGGACAGGAGGCTGCCCCAACAAGGGCCAAGGCCGGACCTCCACGGAGTGGCCCAGCGCGACCCTCCGCTCTGGCCCGCCCCTCCACCTGCGCAGCGGAGCGTCCTGACCACGAGCGCCCGCAGCGGGGGCACCAGGCGGCTGGGTGCCACGCTGGGCAGAGCCGCCGCGACCACCACCATCTCGCCCCGGCGTAGCATCATCATGGCGATCATCGTGCCCGCCACTGGCCTCGGAGTGGCTGGCCGGGCGAGCCTCTCCTTCAACCCGCACGATGTGCACGGTGGCCTCGTACTCAAGAAGGGCCACCTCCTCCGGCACCAGCGCCTCCACCGGGAGGAGTAGATCATCCTCATCCTCATCAAACACCAACGGCTCGGCAAGCCACAGCTTCTTGCTCTTCGGGATAGATGCGGGATCATCAGTCCAAGCCGTGATGCAGAAGCTCCCCATGTCGGCCCTGCTAGCTGTGTCCGTGCCTAGGCGCTCTGCCCAAGCCGACGAGCCCAGCAAAAGCCTCGCCGTGGCCATGCTCCAGGCCAGCGGCGGCACACCCACCACCTCCAGGTGGACTCGGTACCTGAACACCCGCCTTCTCGCTTGAAGCTGGCGGTTCCACAGTCCGAACCTCAGGGAGAAGTCCCTGCCATCAAAAGGGTTCGCCGCAAGCACCACATCCCGCGAAGCGCGAGAGTCGAAAACGAATAGCAGGTCTGCCGGCCAGAAACCGTGGACAGAGAAGCGACCTCGAAGCTCCGGGAACCTCTCAAGGACCGCCGCCGAAGCCGCCGAGGAACTCACGGTACGCCTAGTCCCGGAGACGAAGGCCACAAGGCCCCAACGAAGCGCCCGCTCCGCCGCCTCCACCTCCTCCGTGCGATAGATAATGCAGCGCTCCACCTCCGGACGCATCACCTCAACCTCCGCCGCACGCTCCGCGGAGGAGAGCGCCGCATCGCGCAGGGCCTGCTCCCGGCGAAGCACACGATCATACGTCGAGATACCAGCATCCACGTCCGCCTGCCTCCTAGGAGAGGCATCACGAATCTCACGCTCACGGCGGAGTCCACGCTCATACGGTGACTCTGCAGCCGGAGCCACCACTTCACGTCCACGCGGCTCGGGTTCCACCCTCGCCTCCCGACCACCAAGTCTTTCCTTGATGGATGGCCGGCCAGCCCCCTGCCGATCGGCCACCACCGCAGCCTCGCCGCCGAGTCCAAGGCGTTGATGCGCAGGGATCCTGTACGGGCCGGATGGAGCCGTGGGCGCTGCAAGGTCCCGGCTTGGGCCTGCCGGAGGCCGCGCAAGGGGTGGCGGCGGCCTTGGAGCGGGCGCAGCGGGCGCCAGGTTCGCCTGCTGCGGTGGCGGAGCAGCACTCGAGCGCGGCGGAGGAGGAGGGGCGCCGATCGCCACCGCACCAGCCACCGGCGCCGTGCAATGACGAGCCACATGGAACTCGCTCTTGCAGAGCAGACACCTGCGTTTGCCTTGGCACATGCCGGCGACATGGCCCGGCTCAGCGCAGTTGAAGCAGAGGCCGGCGAGACCCGCCGGCACCCCCTCCGGCACCGCCAGCGACGGGAGCGGGCCAAGGTTGCGCTGGCGCTTCGGCTGCGGCCCCTGGCGGTCGCCGAGCCCGAGCCGCGAGCCAGCCGCCAGTCCCCGCGACGACTCTGGGCGACTCACCACTGAAGCCAGCTGACGAACACCTTGCGGGCGCTGGTTCACCGAGCCACCACGAAGCGGATCCACGGGGGAGGGCTCACTCCGCGGACTGGGCGAGCCATCCCTGACCACGTCGGAGTAGGAGCGCCTCGAGGAGGACTCCGAGGAGGCCAGCTCCTCCTCCTCCTCATCCACCATGTCTGACCACCGGCGAGATCTGGGCGCGCTCTCCTCTCCCATGGCGCAGCGCCGCGAAGGAGAAGGCTAGGAGGGGAGGGAGAAGGGACGGGAGGGCGGCGTTGGGGCGGAGGGCCGCGGGGAAGGGTGGCCGCCGCCGCCGGGGTGGCACGCGACGGGCGAGCGGAGGGACGCCTCACGCTCTCACTCTCTCACGCCTTAGTTATCATCATAAATATATATTTGGTATTTTTGTTGTTGATTTTTTTTCTATGTTTTCAGTTAAATTTGATAAAGTTTGACTTTAACTAAACATAGGAAGCGAAAAAAAAGGAGGGAGTATCCGCTGCGGCCGGTGTGTTCTATCCATAAGAACATTGGATATAACTGAAAACAACTGAATGATCTTCAATCTAAAGGAACCGATGAACATTTCACACCAAAAGATATCAAGAAATGTGCATGATTTGATTGAAATTTACAAATGTGAGTTTGTCGCGCTCTAGCATGGACGCGGAGCCGTTAATGAAACAATAAAGACAATAATAAAACTACATCTCTTCTGTGACTAGCTTCCGTATGTTTGACCCGATGCGAGCTGCATCTCTTACAAAGCGTCATCGAAAAAGATCTTGCGGTGTTATAAATCCATATCGTCCAAGATACCCTGTTCGCGGAGGATCGGGGCTGCACCCGGCCGCTTCCTGGCGCAACTCATCCAAAGCCTCGTCAATGGCCAAGACCATCTCGTGGTAGTCCAGCTCGTCCAAGAAGGCCTCTTCATACATCTCTTGCTGCACCTGGTCGTCCAAGAAAACCTCGCCATCTTCTTCAATCTCGCCGGTCGCCAAGACAGCTTCATTGGCCGCGCTCATCGCTACCATCTCCTCGACGTCGAACTGAGTGAGCTGGCGGGTGCGGGTGAAGTCCTCGGTGGCCTTGATGGCCTTGCGCGCGGCACTCAATTCCCAGTCAGCATCGCCGGTAGCGGCCGCCCTCATGATCATGTAGATGGCCTCGTCGATCTCGAGCTCGAAGTGGCCCCTAGCTATCTCGTATAGGTGATGAAGGATGACTTCGTCTGTCGCGGGCGTTGCTAACATCTTACGGAGGGCCTCGCTGAGCTCGTCCAGGGCGCTCAGAACGTCTTCGTCGGTCCCGTGACTCCCGTCGGCCGCGATCTCGTCAACGGTCTTTCCGAGCTTTCCAATGAAAGCGGCGAAACCTGACTCCCCGTCCCCGACAGATTGATAATTGCTGGCGTCCTGTGCCGATGCCATCGCGTCGATGGTCTCCGAGAGCTTGCACCCAGCCGCTTCCTCGCGCAACTCATCCAAAGCCTCGTCAATGGCAAAGACCATCTCGTGGTAGTCCAGCTCTTCCAAGAAGGCCTCCTCGTAAATCTCTTGCTGAACCTGATCGTCCAAGAAAACCTCCTCATTCACGGCCTCTTCTTCAACCTCGCCGGTCGGCAAGAAAGTTCCGTTGTCCATGTCCATCGCTGCCATCTCCTTGACGACCTCATTGAGCTGGCGGGTGCGGGTGAAGTCAACGATGGTCTCTCTGGCCTTGCGCGCGCACTCCACCTCCCAGTCAACTTCGCCGGTAGCGGCCGCCGCAGCGATCATGTCGATGGCCTCGTCGATCTCGAGTGCCAAGTCGCTCATGGCTATCTTGTCCTGGTGCAGGACATCTTCGGCTGTCGCCAAGGGCGCAGCTACCACCTTACCGAGGGCCTCTCTGAGCTCGCCCAGGGCGTCTAGGACGTCTTCGTCGGTCTCGTCCGCCGCGATCCCGTCAATGGCCTCTCCGAGGTTTCGGAAGAAAGTGGTGAAGCCAGACTCCGCGATAGACTGATCGTTGCCGGCGTCCTGCGCCGATGCCATCGCGTCGACGGCAATGCGGAAGAGCGCGTGTTCTCTCTGGATTCTCGTGTCTGGACTGACCACAAGAATCAAGGAAACGGAAGCGTGACAGAGATCAAGAAAGGCTTGTGGCTGTTAATATAGGCTGAGCCGCTGAGGCCTGTGCGTGTGGTGTGGTGAGAGTCGGATTAGGAATCCAGTTCAGGTCGCGGTTCTTCTCACATACGGATTAGGAAGACGGCGAGGAAACGTTATATGCTGACTCCTAGTCCTAGTGGGCTGGAATTTGATTTTTTTTCCTTTTAGTTTAGCTTGGGCTTTTATCTTTGGCTAGCTTGGGCTATTTTCTTGTAGTTTTAGATATGAAGGCACAAAGTGGGATGAGGCCGGTTGGTCTAAAAATACGTGGACCGATCCGAGCGCTGTTATGGCGTACCCTCGAGAAAAGAAAAAAAAAAGGCAATAATGTGACAGCGGATAGTTTTTTTTCGAAATTCCATCGATCTATTAATAATTAGCAGTACAAAAAGCTTCAAAATTAAAAATTATAAAAAGATCATTGGACCGCCTAGCGACGACTATATACACTAGCGTGAGTCGAACGCGCGTAAAGCTTGTAAACCTTAAAAGTAGCTGCTACGGGCTGTGGTGCGTCTCAGAGCCCTTCCCCATGGGAGTTTGTTGTAGTAGAATCCATTGAAACGAGAGGATGGCAAGTTTTACCTAGCTCCGTTGAAAGAGGAGGATGGCAGCACGCCTTCAGCTCGCGCTAGTGTCTATCCCTAGGTGGTACAAAGATCTATCGGAATTCTCATCTATATTTTTTATTAATTTTAGTGCTGACAGATGATTATTTATAGTGCGGCAGAATTTTTGCAAAAATAAAATGGAACCTAATATCCTTAAAGACGCTATTGTCCACACATACAAAATCCAGGCAAGGCAACATGTTGAACCGCTGCTTCATACTGTCATATTTTTATTGACGTGAAAAACATCGGAAGCACGAGAAAACAACATAGGAGAACCTCAGTTTCAAAAAAACATAGGAGAACCTCTTAACAAAACACACCTGACACTATCAGCGCCCCCACCACCACAAAGGAAAGCCGAAGCGTCGGACAACAGCTAGGATTTGTTTTTCTCATCAACAGTCAAGATTTGCTACAACGGTTCAGTCAAGTCCCTGAAATTTCCACCAGAAATTTTGGTTTGTAAACATCTGAGAGATCTCGCACAAAAGAAAAAAAAACATTTAAAGATAAACTCTAATAAACGTACATTTAAAGATAAACTCTAATAAACGTATATCACAGGTTACAGAGATGGGTTAACTGTTACAACACAGCCAAGCAAATTGCTTATGTTTCATCATTCTTTGCTGAGGCTCGGTTCTAGCTTAACTGCTGATGATGATATCCATCGCCTGATCGACTCAATCTTGTTTACACTAACTCATAAATTTAGTGCCTTCAGTGAAATATCACGTCAAAAACATCAGTGAAGGTGTTCTTGGAAGCAATCATGGACCTCAAGTGTCCCTGACAACATAAGTTGCCTGGCACATTTACCCTACTGAACCCAGAGATAAACAACGCCAAAACAAACATAGCCAAGATAAATGGCTCCTCCTTCAGTTATTCATCGACTATTCAGTCCCTCTCTTTTGCTTGTCTCCTGTCATTTCTCTTTTGTTCTCGTGTACCTGAAAATGCAAGGAAGAAATTAAGACATCGATGGGCTGTCTAAACAAAGTTTGTAGTACCATTTTTAATTATAGCTAGGGGCATTTTTGAAATATGAACGCTCGGACAGAGCCAGATAAAATCCAATGTTCATCAGCATTATTATAGGAATGGCATGTGTACGAGATAAAAGTAGAATGCAGGCTTCTTGCATTTCTTTTAAATATTGACAAATGAATAATTGCAGCGCCATGACCACTGGAGATGCATGAGTGCAAGCGGAGCGAATTAGAAAAGAATGATGAAAGAAAATTACTCTTCTTCTCTTCATGTTTCTTCCGCCTCCAATTTTCAGCAAGTCTTCTCTTCTCTCTTTGCTTGTCCATATTCACACAAATCTGACAGCATAAAATCAGTAATAGATAAGAGAAGGGGCAGAAGAATATACAAACAAAAGCAACTGATATATGAACTACACACAAATTAGAAACTTGGTTCTGGTTATGAGTGACATAAATGTCGATTGAAAAGCTCACCTCTTGCCCGGAATCTTGAAGAGCTTGCAAGGGTTCCACACGATCCTGGCCAATAACAAATTGAGACCCTTTATTCTCGTTATTACTAGTATTACCATTTACATTCCTTTTGGCCAAATCTTCTAGTTGCTTCTGGAGCAATGGTGAAATACCAGCCTGGATGAATTGAAGGGTTGATGTCAGTGAACACAAAATCTTGTCAGGCTAAGGTGCCAGAAGTGATCCATAATATTTACTGCATGACAGAAAACTAACCCCAGCCAAATAGCGCCGTGAGAAAGTCTTCGGTTGCAAGGGGTGTTGCAAGAGTTCGTTCAAATCCTACACAAAGGAAAATGTGCTGAATTATGGGCCAGATAGATAGAGGAACATTGTCAAGACATGACCACCTAATAATAGCTTAGCTTACCAATAAAATACTAATGCTATTAACCCTAATATAATATTATTAAATCATTCAAACCTGTTGAAGTTTCTGGAGCTTTGCAGATGTTGCCTTTCGTTGCTTGTGGCCTTGTACACGTTCTTCCTCGCTGTCACTAGCATCCAATATAAGTCCCATGGATTCAGCATTCCTCTGAAGCCAGGATTTGTTAGCATTTTCCTGAAAAGCAGACAGCAGTCAGAGCGTGGACAACTATAACTAAAACTAATCAGAGGTCAGTGCTTAATCCATACATGTTAAAAATGATCAAAGAAAATCTAACAAACCACTTACCTGTGAATTTTTACGCGATATCTTGTCGATCTGCCGAGCAAGGGAGAGCCTATTCATTACTTGAGGCATGTACGCCTGATCAACAGGAAACTGCTGGAGGTTCTCCTGTGATTTTCAAGCAATAGTTAGTCAGCTTAATCTGAGAAAGAACCATAATTAAATTGCACCATCTTGGGTGGTTGAGAAGGGTGAAAATGCACTGGTCATGAGAGATTTAATAGGCTGTGTATGTGGGTAACATGCAACATATGAATACATATGAACGGAAATCACCTTTGAAAATGACTTGCAGAGAGAGTAAAACTTGGCTTTGTCATCAGGAGAGATCAACGCAATACTGCAACCTGCCAATGATTTACGCGCTGTCCTTCCACTCCTGTGGATATAAACCTAAGAGGGGCAAACAGGATTGCAAAAATCTAGTTATTGATTTTGGTCTCAATGTAAGATAAGTGTAGGTTAAAGAAATAAACAGTGCACCTACATCACTGGAATGTGGCAGTTGATAATGGATAACAGTTCGGACATTATCAAAGTCCATGCCCCTTGCAAAACCATCAGTCGCGACCAAAATGGAATTCTCACTTTCACGGAAACGATCGACAGCCTGAATGAACACAAGAAAGTCTCAATGTTTTATCTTACAAAAGGCAAAGCTAAACATTACTAAGCTTAGAAGTTGTTAGCTTTACTTGACTATGACAAGGCAGAGATAGGGTTCCAATTAAAATAAGCAAGAAGAGAAAAAAAAACTACAGTGAAGGTCATACATCACAAAACAATTGGAAAACAAAAGTAAAGAACCTGCTGATCCCAGAACCAGTTATTAAGCGGTAATTTTAGGAAAACATTAGTACATTACTATATGTTAGCAACATCCCGCAATAAAAAGAAACTTATATATGTGTCAACTGGTTACAATGATTCCAACCATAACCATTTAAGTCATTAAGTGTATAATACTCCCTCTGTTCCATAGTTGCCGCTGATTTACTACAAAGTTTTAATAAATTAGCGACATGGAACAGAGGGAGTAGATAATATGTAAAGTGGAACACGATTCCAAGAGCTAAGAAAAAGTTACATATAGGTACAGCGTACAGTTTATGGAAGAGTTACCTTCATGCGAGCCCTTTGTTGCATTTGAGCGTGATTTGTCAAGACATTGATTCCGAGTATGCGCAATAAAGAAGAAATGTGACGCAATGCAGCAATCGATGTGCAAAATATTATTGTGCGGCCTTGCCCATGAACACTTAATATATAGTACAGGTTGGCATCCTTATCATCATCGCTACACCTGCAAAACAAGCAAAAAGTAAGTTTTCAGTGTCAAACTACTACAGTGTTTGCATAAAAAATTACAAGCCAAAGATAAACGGCTATTACAATGAAAGTACAAGGAAAAAAGGCATACTCGATGAATGATTCTTCAAGTTTCGCAGGCAAGATCGAAGCATTTGTTAAATCAATTATTTCTGCATTAGGTTTCATACCAGCCTGCTTCGAAAGTGCTTCGATGGAGCTCAAATCATCAGCCGTTGATGCCTTTGAAGTAGAAAGGCCACGCTTTAACTTCTTGCGAAAATTAGCTGACAGTGCAAGTGTGGCTGAGAAGACAAAGGTTTGCCTCTTTTTTACTTGCAAATTTAGCACAGTTTCACAGCTTGACGTGGCTTTTACAGTTGGCTCATCAGAACTATTAGATAGAGGAAGCATCTCAATGATAGATTGCACTTCTTTGAAATGACCCCGCTCTATCATTCTATCAGCCTCATCCAACACGAAGAATGACAGTGAATGCAGCTGAGTGATAAATAAATGGAAGCATTGTGACAGTTAGCACCATGTCTTCAACAATAAATAACGACAAGACAATTGCAATAAATAGAACAAGCCACATTTATATACTTCAATCTGTCATTTGAAATATAGAAAAGTTCAGTTTACTTTTGAGTTCAATCATCTAGAGGTAAGAATAGCATTAATAACTATCTTAGATGCAAGTTAGGTTCAACCAGAAACCAGCCACACTTCTGTACTTCATTCTGTCATTTGAAATAGAGAAAAGTTCAGTTTACTATTAGGTGCAATCATCTAGAAGAAAGAATAGCAGTGATAACTATAGTTATAGTAGTAGATACAAGTTACGTTAACTAGAGATCACCAGGCTTAGTTCCCTGGCTTCCATCACCTAGAACTAGAGGTATTTCTATTATGAGGGTATAAAACCAGGATTCTTCCAAACTGAAGATGCCAGACTTGCTTCCAGTATGCAGTTTGCACAACAGAAAAAAAAAAGGTGATTAAGTGTGTCATTTCCCTGCAGTTTGCAGTTATGAAAATCTTCAGACCACAATGCAGTAACAAAAGTTTATTCACAAAGTTGGCCATTTTGTTACAAGGTTCGGATATACTTATGATTAATGATTATACCACATGTTTTCCTAGGGGTATGAATGTTGTATATCAATCATACACTGAGTTGCCAAAATGCAAAATGACTACTTGACATATACTTTCAGACGTTCACATACAAACCTCAACTAGGTGCTGATTGCCTGAGGACATTAGCTCCCATAATCTTCCTGGAGTTCCAACGACAATTTCAGGCTTCTTTTTTAAAAGTCGTTCTTGCTTATCCATGGATAAACCACCAACAATAGGAACAACGTGAATTCCTAAGAACTTTGCTGCATCTTTTAGATGATCGCAGACCTGCAAATAAGAATCATAACATGCATGACACACTACCTTATATTCAAATAGAGGTAACAACTTGAAAGAAGAAATTTCAAGAGCAATGATGTTCAGAACTCTAACTGAATAAGCTAGGGTAAAAGTTGAACTCAAATAACCAGAACGCACCAAGGGGAATAGGATGGACAGCGTAGATTAATAGCTACAGCATTATCAAGAATTAAAGTCCCATGCCAAATGTATATCACACTGTGATCGATCATTCTTATACCTGTTTGGCAAGTTCTCTTGTGGGTGTCAAAATAAGTGCGCGGAGTGGGCCTCCCGAAGAACTTTCCTCAGTCAATTTTTCATCTTCTACATGTACTCTTTCAGCCTTCTCTCGTTCTTCGAGAAGGCGCTGCAAAATAGGAAGACCAAAGGCAAGTGTCTTTCCAGAACCAGTCTCTGCTGCACCAATAACATCCTGTAGCAGTGGATAAACATGGGCAAAGTTAAAAGACCAAAGACTTGCCATGGAGCATCAAGAAAGTCTTCAATTAATGGTAAGTAAACTACTAAGAGGGTCCAAAGTAGCAATACTAGTTTGAAAAATAAAAAGTAAGTATATCCATAACTCCATTAGGGCATTAGGCAACTTAAAAACGCAACGAGCATAAGAAAAAATACAATATTTTCACCTGATGAATAGGTTATGAAGCTAAGAGAAGTTAACAACAAATAACATCAGGACAATAAAACAAAATAAATTCAGCATTTTCATGCAGAATAAGCTAATGGCCAGTTCCCGACCGGTTAACATATAACAAACCTTGCCTTGATGAGCCCCTGCAGGAATGCAAGCCTTTTGTATGGGCGTTGGTTCTTTAAACCCAAGCCTGTGCATTGCCTTGATAAGAAGGGGATGCAATCTTAACTCCAGCCACGCATAAAGTTCATCCTCGCCCAATTTCAGCTCACCGTTGTTATCTTGTTCCATATTTTCATCGACGTCTTGCGCATCTGGGAGGCACAGAACAGCATCGTTAGCTATTCTCAAGTAAACCTGCACTGCTAAGTGCTAATCCACCAATATGAGCATATCTACAAATACAATATCAATAGCTATCCTCAAGTAAACCTGCACTGCTAATGTACCAAATTTCGGAAAAGCAAGTAAAGCAATCCCAAAAAAAGGAATACCAAATTTTAGAATCTACAAATAAATGAGCAAGTGATCCGAAGACAGTAGCTGAAAACGAAAAACTAAGCACCTTCCATGATGTCATCGGCAACATCCTCCTTGCTCTCCGAATCCTTATCCTCGTCATTCACCTTCCTCTTCTTCCTGTTCCTCTTCTTCTTCCCCTTTTTCTCTCCCTTCTTACCCTCCTCGGCATTGTCACCAGTAACATCCTTCTTACCTTCCTCCACACTGTCATCGGCGCCATCCTCCTTGCTCTCTGAATTCGTCTCCTTATCGTTCACCTTCCTCTTCTTCCTGTTCCTCTTCTTCCTCTTTCCCTTCTCCTCAGCCTTCTCACCCTCCTCCTCCTTGCTCTCAGCTACCAAACCGTCTGCACAATCACCATCATCATCGCCACCAACATCGGCATCCAAGCGCTTGGCACCATCCCCTCGCTTCCGTTTCCCCCTCTTGGTCTTCCTCTTCTGGTCACTCCCCACCTTCCTCGCACCTGCTCCCACGTCCTCCACGATGCTCCCGAAGATCCCGTAGTCGGCCCCGTCGATTTCCTCCAGCTCCAGGAACCCTGCGCCGAACCCCAAGCCAAGTCAGTGAACCCAACCCCAAAGTGGAAATAACAGTAGGAGAAGTTGAGGTCGTTACCTCCTTCCCTGCCGCCGGCGAGGACGAGGAAGGGGTCCTCGACCATGGTGGCGCCGGTGGAGGAGGGGGCGGCGGCGGCGGCGGCGGCTCGCTTGGGTTTCTTGGAGCGGCCTCTCTTGTTTTTCTTGGGCCGTTGCTTCGTCTCCTGGGGCGGAGTGGGAGGGTCCGGCATCGGCTGCTCCGGTGCTTCGGCCATCAGAGACTGAGGGCGGTGGCGCCGGGAGGAGGGGAGGCGGAAGGGCGTCTTCTCCTTCCCTGCAAGTTGTAGGCGGAGGGTAGATGAGGGCGGAGACACGACGGCGGACAGGTCGCCGGTGGCGAAGGCGGAGGGTAGGCGGCGGCGCGGCGCTGGGCTGGGCGTGAGGGTGGAGAAGAGAGTCCGACTGTGCGGGTCTTGGCCACTTGGGAGTTGGGAGGTTCAGGGAGAGTGGCGGCTGGAGGTGGAGGGGGAACAGAACAACCGACCGGGAGTCAGTTTAGGTTTTCTATATCGCATGGCCCACATGTCAGTCGCTTATCGGGTATCCATGGGGCCTCCACGGGGTAAAATTGATCCCCATCCCCGTAGAAATATGTGACTATATATATGGAAGGGTTTTGGTTCGTTTTGGACCTATATTGTACTTGGGCTTTGTGCTAACTACCGACGGCTTGGGCTTCTCTGAGGAAAGCAGGGCCTGGTTAGAGCATCTATATCGGATTATGTATATGGGAAGGGGAGCTCCTATACCCCACCCTGGTCGGCACCAGATGGCCCGCCGCACACCCCATTTTCGCTTTGGGGCCATGCCCATAGTCGGTTTTTCTATCTGTTTTCCGGTTTGTAGCCCGTTTTCTAGATTTCTATCTGGTTTCTCTTCGAAAAGTATCTGAATATATATTACAAGTCTGGATTCTTCAAGAAAATATTTCGACAAAGTGGAAGTAGGGTAAAGAGAGGTGGGCGGTGAGGAAGCGGTCGGGTCGGGGTGGGGCAGAGATAGGTCGACAGTGAGGGATCTCGGGGTAGGTTGGGCTGGGGTAAAGGGAGACGGCTATGCTGCTCGTGTGCATGGAGAAGGGAAGGATTGGGAAGGAGTTATTCGGAAGATAGAGGTAGAGGTTAATGTTTGCAGCTTGCTGAAGAAAATATTGTGAGAAAAAGTGAGACAATGGTTCAATTTGCTGCTCCGGTGGAGAAAAAAATGCTAGGATTGCTTGCTACATTTTATTTGGGGTGTATTTGGTATAAATTTACTTTCGTCCCCAATGGGACGTATTTAGTACTTTACGACATGGATTTTGTTTGATTGCTTGCTACTGACAATATACAATGGATGTACATTGGACTTACACTGATGGATATTTTTAGCACCCAGTTATCTTAAAAAATGAAAATAATATGAATTTGAAAAAAGAATCTAAATGTAGCCAATGTTGTATCCCTCAAATGTGCGAAGTATCAATATTAAATATTTTCTATTCTTAACGACACAACAATGAAAAAAGTGTTGATCCGGGTATGCATAATTTGATACCTTTAAATTTTATTATATCTTATCATTTTTGTGTTGTTCACATTACACATAATTTCATATTACGATTTTGCATGCTTGTAGGATACATCATTGACTATGTCTAAAATTTTTCAGATGTTTACAATCTTTTAATATGATTTTAGTTTTTTCAGAATGAAAGGATCACTCGATCTCTATAACCAAAGAAATTTTCCTTAATTACACTAAATTTAGTTGTTGATTGCTGATGTAGTAACTGCTTCTAATTTTGCAGTAGCGTTTGTGTTAGATTGTTTGCACATGGAAGGAGGCGAAAATTATTTTGGACTTATTGAACTTTGGTGGCCCGGAATAGCTACTGCTTGAGAGGTGCATGAGACATTGAGACATCGCCAACTCATGAACCGCACCGCCGATCGGTCATCTCCGAAGCTCTTTGACAAGCCTCCATGGTAGAAGACGAAGAAGAATTTCTCCGGGGTGAGCTCCTCCAATAAGCGCGGCCATCCCTCTGTGTTGGAATTCCTCGGAGATCTTGCTTCCCCTTGGTGGACATGGTGGTTTGGAAGAGATGCAGATCTTCTTGGTGTTCTTTGCTTCAAAGGGATGGTCGGGTGTTCTTTGTTGGCTGCTTCCTGGAGTTCAACACACATGGTGGACATGTTTGCCACCATGATCCATGGTCGAACTAGCGGCCCCTCTAGACGCCGCTTTGATGGCGTTCCTTCATCATCCCGTGAGGAGGCCCTTCCTGGAGATTCTTGCCGGGTTTCAGCTTCTCTCCTCCGTCAAGTGATGTGTTCCCGACAGCGGTGAGAAGACCGACAGTGGAGTCTCAATCATGGTGGAGAAGACCAGGGACTTGATTGCTTTTTCTTTTTCTAGTCTAGGGTGTTTTCTTTATTTTTTCGCTCTGCAATTTGTTTCTCTTTAAGCCGTGCATGTATTATGTACCCACCGCTTTGTTAATGCAGCTTTCGGGGTCCTTCTAGACCCCGACCCCAGTTCAAAAAAAAACTCATGAACCTTTCGTACATGTCAAAAGAAAAATCCATCGAATGATAAAATATTGCCATTGAAAATATTGTTATTAAATGGAATTTATAATATACTATCTCTGCGTAATAAAGGTGTATAGTTTTTTGTGAAGTCAAACGATGTAGAGTTTGACTAAGCTTATAAAAAATCAATTGCAAACTATGATACTGCAAAAAAAAAATATGATGCATCTAATGGCATTGATTTGGCATGATAGTTGTTAATAATTTTCTATAAACTTGGTTAAAATTTAGATCATTTCACTTATGAAAAAAACATATGCCTCGTTTTACGAAACAGATGTAGTAGTATTAAAATCAAGGAGAAATAATATAGAGGTCCTCGATATAGACATGCCATTGGTAAATCGGGAAAGTCTAAAAAGGATTTTTCTAGATGTCTTGTATATGTAGATATAGATGAGAAAATATAGACCTTCCACTAAACAAAATATAGAGATTCCACAAGAGATGCTCTCTGATGACGGTTGATACACAGGGACTCCAAGTGTAGAGTGTTGTATCAGCAGAGTATTTCTCTACAAGGGTGACTCGAGGGTTTATATCAAACTCTCGGGGAGCTGGACAAAAGAGTACACTCTTCTCTCTTCTTCTAGCAATTCTGAAGTAAAATAAATGCTTTGTGTCCCTAATTCCAGCGTGTGGTTGTCAAGCACAAGGTTTCGTGTAAGTAAAAAAACACAAGTAGAAATAAAACAAGTAAAAGCTAAACTAGATAAAAATAACTAAGTAAAACAGTAAAGAGGTTGATTGTTTTTGGTGTTTTGGATGCAAACAAGAAAAGTAAATATTTTTTATTTTCGGATTAAAATAGTGCAACAAATGTAAAATAAGATAAAAGCAATGTAAAGGTGTTTCTTATGATAAAAAGTGGACAAGGGTTCATGGTTTCACTTGACTATTCTCTCTTAAAGTTGTGGTGGATAAATAGTAATTCATCAATGTGATATGAAGGTACAAAAAATAGTATATGTAAGATCAGAATTGATATGGGCATCACATCCTAACATATAGATGATGCAACACATCTGTCTTATACTCCACAAGAAAGAAACTTCATCAATCTTGTATTAAGAATTAACAGAGCATAGCAATAAGTACTTTCACATGAAGTTTGAATATGGAATATGCTACCTTAAACAAACAAGATCATCACTACTATCATGTGATGAACATAGCATATGCATTCACTTCACGAGAGTGGATTTGGTGTTCAGATGGGTACGTGCGCACCCCCTAGCTGCCGTTCGATTAACGTTGAGATTCGTTTACTGGCTCACGGCAACCGCACGGCGTAAGTACCTCTATCTCTCTGAGAAAACGCTACTAAAAGCTGCCCCACCACGTGCATCTCTTATTCCGCTCGTCCCCATCGTCTAGCATAATTGCGGCAATAATTGCACCAGCATCCGGGCGTCCAAGCCAGCCAGCAATAATTCCCCAAATCATCTTCCTCCCCAGACGCGGCAGACGGCATGGGCGCTGCAGCTCCGTCGACCACGCAGTGGACGGGAGCGGGTGGAGCTCCCTCGATGAGTGCCCAGCAGTGGTCACCCTTCACGCCAGACCGATGGCGGCGGCTTCCCCCGGCGCGTTCCCGGCGGCGGAACCCCAGGGCATCCCCGCCAGCGCGCGGCGATGGCGTCTTCTACCGCGGCTGCACCCCCTTCACCCCGAGCCCCATGGCGTCCCCGCGCGGCTTCACCCTGAGCCCCAGGTCGTCCCCGCGCGCCGCCGCCTCCGGCTCCGGCTCCACGGCCTCCTCCTCGTCCGGCTCCCGCGGCTACGACGATGAAGCGGCGGCCGCGGCGGCGACGGAGCACCGCCTGCGCATGGCCCGCTTCGCGCTGCAGTACCAGGACGCGGTCAACCGCTACCACCTCTGCGTCTCCCAGCTCGCCCACGCCGCGCGCGAGGCCGACGCGCTCCGCCTCCAGAACGCCAGCCTCCGTGGCGCCAACAACGACCTCGCTGGCCGCGTCGTCATGCTCGGCGGCAATCGGGGCCCCGCCATCGCCCTGGCTGGGCAGCTCCGACGCCTCCACCTCGGGCCGATGCAGCCCATGCCGGGGGCTCCGACAATGCTGCCTATGCCGTGTCCCGCATCCCCGGGTCCTCCGATGCTGCTGCCGATGGCGCGACCCGGCTTCCCGGTTCCTCCGATGCTGCCTATTCCTCGTCCCGCCTCCCATGGTCCTCCAATGCTGCCCATGGCGCGTCCAGCCTCCCCGCCTGCAACACGACTGACCTGGGGGCGCTAGGAAAGAGCAGCACCACCAGAGCGAGGCTAGCGGGGATCTCTGGCTGGTCGTCGTCGAGATCCGGGTGGAGGAGAAGTACTGCGGAGAAGTACAAGCTTTATCTGGTGGAAGAGGAAAGGAGATAAGAAGTGAATCGCTTAATTAAGGCCATACGCTCCCATTCCCACCTCGTCACAGATTTACAGGCTAACGGCAGAATAAACGGTGTTAGACACGTGTCGCATAGCAAGCGCGTGCTCACCTACCCATGTGAACACCAGCGTTCATCCGTTCACTTTATCCCTAGCAAGATAACAAAAAAAGGCAAAATCATAATACATCTTGAACACATTGTCACTATCCAATCACTAAAACCATGCTACTCCATCTAATACACACATCCCCCACACACGCTCTTGCACACATTGTTCAAAAATCGGCCGAGATACCGGTTTATTGTTCGATTTATCGTGAATCAGGTGGTAACCGATAAGATTTCAGCATATTGGCCAGTTTATCGCGCCACCGATATTTCAGACGATTTTCTGCATGAGAGCCGATATTTTTGGCCCGAATTTCACTATCAAAGCCGATATTTCAGCTGATTGTCAGTGAAATATTAATGAAATTTGGTATGGCGGTCGATATTTTCGCCCTATGGTTTGTAGAATTGTGCATTAGCTCAAAATTTCCATTATTATTTATTCAAATGCAAGGAATCAAGGTAATACTTATGTGCAATGCTCAAATATTATTTTTTGCATCGCATATTATAGAAAGTTTAGTGTCGAAAATTACGATTTACAAAAAAATAAGTCGATAAATGGCTGACCGATAAAATTGATTTACCGTCCGATAAGCGATTAATCTTCATTTTAAGGCTGGCCGATAAGTTAAGATTAACGATTTCTTGAACATTGCTTGCACATATGTTTGATCTGAACAGATACTTAAGAACGGGGTACATAATATGCATATATCAATACATCTCACACATAATATGATCATATCTCGTAAAACAATATCATAGAATAAAGATCCATCACATAGGTATTACAAATATGACCATAATCCTGATAGACAACTCATATGGCACTAAGAACTAGGAAGAATATGAGAGAAATAGATGAAGCTACAGCCAAAACCCGTAGTCCAGAGGTGGACTACTCCCTCTTGATCATGGTGATGATGATGAAGACGTTGGAGCAGGTGGAGATCCCTCCAGCGGTGATCCCGGCGGAGTTCCCCCTCCAATCTTCTCTACAGCAGCCTTCGTATTCGTATTTCTGTGTTTGTGCGGTGCTCTTCTCTCGAGAACTCTTCGGGGTCATATATATAGTCGGTTTTAGCGCAGAATACGTCGGTGAGTGAAAGAATCAGGGCAATCGGACAATCGACGGCCGAACGGAGGTGGCTGGCGCGCGCCACCTGGCCTCTTTTGTCCCTCAGGCCTCTCCATGTGTGCTTCCAGGGCTCAGGGTGCTTCTTCCGATGAAAAAGTGACGCTCCACAAATCTTAGATCAATTTGACTCCGTATAGGTTTCTAAAATTAAAAAATACACAAAATAGAATTTTTCCTATTCTGCAGTGTTATAACCCAAATAAAGAGGATCAGTGATAAATCCTCATAAATTAATGTAAAACATGGTATTGTTGCAAATATATGAGAATTTAATATGATACATGACAAAATTCATATATGCATTTTACATGCATCACTCTCACACTTGGGCTAGGCTAACCCAAACTGCACCCACATGAATTTATTTATGTATCCTTGTATCTTCTCAAATCACAAATAAAAAACTGGACAAATTAATAAACAAAGATATTGCTAAGAAATTGAGAAAATTACAGAGGCACTATATATATTGGTCTCATGTCTTCAGGATGGTCGTATTTGGTGAGACTCTTGACACACATAATACCTTAGCATCGTTGCAAGAGTACACCAAAACTTAATTATCTCCGTCAACATCATTGGAAACATCAACCACGGCTATATATTCAAATTATGTTCCTTGTTTTAGATAGTTCTTTAGCTTATAATACTTGTTTGAAATTGTTTCAGATGATTGGTTTTCCTCGATGAGAAAATTAAATCATGAATGTCATGCTCATAGATCCATTAATTCCTAATACTCTCTAGAGTTTATACATCTATGCATTATTTTTGAATTTTTATAATACTTCCAAAGAAAAATTAGGACGTAAGGAGTAAGAGTACATGTCACTCCCATGTAAAGTTTTTCCTAACCTTGTATTTTGAAAGTCATGCAAGTCAAAGGGCTGTAGCCCTAATCGACGTGAAAGTGAGATAAACGAGACGATGTCATCGAACATGCGCGGATTTTAAACGTCAAATATGGTTTCATGAGAATATTTTCAAGTGCATGGTTACATTATTTCGATTTAAGTTTAATAATATAAATAAATAAAAGTAAAACTGCAGATTGTGGATGAGTTAGAGCATCTCCAACAGACGCACTATATTTCGACGCGCTAAACCTCGCTTCCGCCGCGCTGTAAACGGATAGCGCGCGCTGGGCGGAAATTTGCCCCGCCGGATGCTCCATTTTGCAGCGCGCGTTGGTGCGGTAAAATAGCTCCTTCGCCGGGCCCAAATAACAAACATACACAAGTATGCATTAAGGAAGATCAAACAACCATATAAATTCACAAATAAAATGTACCATACAAATACAACAAATTGTTCACAACAAATACAACAAGTACATGAAATTGTTCACACCAAATACAACAAGTTTACTGACCAACATACAACAATACAACATAGTTTTGAGACAATACAACACATAGTTTTCAAACAAAAACAACAAGTATGCAACTATTGTTGTCCATGCTAATTCCACCATTTTTCCATGAGATCTTTTTGGAGCTCATCATGTGAGTCGTTGGAGCGAATGGCATGGTACGAGGCAATGAACCGGGCAATCCTATGTGTGGACCTCCTCACTTGCACGGGAACCCCCATCAACTCGTAGTGGGTATGATCCACATCTTTCCCACGATCATCCTCTATAATCATGTTATGCATGATGACACAAGCGGTCATGATATACCAAAGGTATTCTTGGTCCCAAAATCTAGCCGGTCCTCTCACAATGGCAAGTTGAGCATGCAAAATCTCAAATGCTCTCTCTACATCTTTCCTAGCCGCCGCTTGTGCATTATGGAATTGGGTTTGCTTCTTACCTCATGGTTGAATAATCGGCTTCACAAATGTTTGTCAACTTGGATATATGCCGTCGGCGAGGAAGTAGCCATAGTTGTACTTGTGACCATTTCCTTCAAACTCCACCAATAGACCTTCCCGCATTGCAAGTCTTGTCATTGGGGGTGATCGTTGAAGAACATTGACGATGTCATTGCAAGACCCGGGCATTCCAAAAAATGCATGCCATATCCAAGTCTCTTGATCGACGGCCGCTTCAAGGACTATGGTGACATCCTTCTTGTACCATTTGAATTGTCCATGCCATGCTGCTGGACAATTCTTCCAACTCCAATGCATACAATCAATGGAACCAAGCATACCGGGAAACCCCCGATCGGCATTTATCTCCAAAAGCCTTGCCGTGTCTTGAGCATTGGGGGCTCTCAAGTATGTGGAGCCAAAAACATTCACAATTGCAACGACAAAGCGCTTCACACACAAGATAGAAGTGCTCTCTCCCATGACCGAATGATCATCAACTAGATCCGTCGGTATACCATATGCCAACATACGCAAGGTGTCGGTCACCTTTTGATATGTGCTATGACCAATTTCTCCGGTGGCATTTCTCCTTTTCTCAAAGAACCGATCATATTTGGTCACCTCCGTTGCGATGTGCTTGAACAAATTGATGCTCATCCGAAAACGCCGCCGAAAAGAGCTTTCGCGAAATATCGGATTCTCATTGAAATACGACTGCATCAACTTCCCATGCCCTTCAATCCTTTCTCTCCACAACTTCTGTCTACCGAACACCGATCCACAAATTTTTGGCTTCTTAACGGCGCGGTATGCTAATAGTAAGGATATGTTCTCCTCTTCCTCTTGATCATACTCGTCATCCGATGAACCGTATGATGAACTCTACAAACATACATATATATATGAAATTACTAACTACAACTTGATGGCGTGTAGACACACGTCCGTTGGGAACCCCAAGAGGAAGGTGTGATGCGTACAGCAGCAAGTTTTCCCTCAGTAAGAAACCAAGGTTATCGAACCAGGGAGCCAAGAAGCACGTTGAAGGTTGATGGTGGCGGAGTGTAGTGCGGCGCAACACCAGGGATTCCGGCGCCAACGTGGAACCTGCACAACACAACCAAATTACTTTGCCCCAACGTGACAGTGAGGTTGTCAATCTCACTGATACGTCTCCGACGTATCCATAATTTCTGATGTTCCATGCTTGTTTTATGACAATACTTACATGTTTTGCTTGCACTTTATGATGATTTCATGCATTTTCCGGAACTAACCTAGTAACAAGATGTCACAGTGTCAGTTCCTGTTTTCTGCTGTTTTTGGTTCCAGAAAGGCTGTTCGGGCAATATTCTCGGAATTGGACGAAATCAACGCCAAACCTCCTATTTTTCCCGGAAGCATCCAGAACACCGAAGGAGTCGGAGAGGGGAGAGGGCCACCAGACCATAAGGCGGCGCGGCCTGGCCTGGGCCCGCGCCAGCCTATGGTGAGGAGCCCCCAGGCACCCCTGCGCCGCCTCTTCGCCTATAAAACCCCTTTCGACCTAAAAACGCAGTACCAATTGACGAACCCGGAAAGACTGGGGCGCCGCCATCGCAACTCAATTCGGGACAAGTCTGCTCCGACACCGCCGGGACGGGGAAGTGCCCCCGGAAGCCATCTCCATCGACGCCACCGCCTCCATCATGCTCCGTGAGTAGTTCCCCCATGGACTACGGGTTCTAGCAGTAGCTAGTTGGTACTCTCTATCCTATGTACTTCAATATAATGTGTTTGTTGGGATCCGATGGATGATACGTTATGATTAGTCTATCTATAAAGTTTGTGAAGTTATTGTTGCTGCAATCTTGTTATGCTTAATGCTTGTCACTAGGGCCCGAGTGGCATGATCTTAGATTTGAGCTCTATACTTATTGCTTAGATTGTATCTACAAGTTGTATGCACATGTCACTGTCCGGAACCAAAGGCCCCGAAGTGACAGAAATCGGGACAACCGGAGGGGATGGCGGTGATGTGAGGGACACATGTTTTCACGGAGTGTTAATGCTTTGCTCCGGTGCTCTATTAAAAGGAGTACCTTAATATCCAATAGATTCCCTTGAGGCCCGGCTGCCACCGGCTGGTAGGACAATAGATGTTGTGCAAGTTTCTCATTGCGAGCACGTACGACTATATATGGAAAACATGCCTACATGATTAATGAATTGATGTTCTTTCTTAATGCCTTATCAATCCTATCAATTGCCCAACTGTAATTTGTTCACCCAACACTTGTCACTTGTTATTGGAGAGTTACCACTAGTGTAGATCGGGAACCCCGGTCCATCTCTCATCATCATATACTTGTTCTACATGTCATTGGAAGTAGTATCAACTATCTTCTCGTGCCATTACCTCTGTGTTACTATTACTGCTACTGTGTTACTGTTACTACTGCTCTCATATTACTGCTACTTTCACATCACCCCATAAGTGCTTTTCCGGTGCACTGAATTGACAACTCAGTTGTTAAGGCTTATAAGTATTCTTTACCTCCCCTTGTGTCAAATCAATAAATTTGGGTTTTACTTCCCTCGAAGACTGCCGCGATCCCCTATACTTGTGGGTTATCACTCACCGGCTTGCTGTAACAAAGGATTAGATGTATAGTGTGGAAGATGATGTTTGCAGAAAACAGAGAAAAGTTTGCAGATTGTATTCGATGTAAAAGAATGGACCGGGGTCCACAGTTCACTAGTGGTGTCTCTCCCATAAGATAAATAGCATGTTGGGTGAACAAATTACAGTTGGGGAATTGACAAATAAAGAGAGCATAACAATGCACATACATGTTATGATGAGTAGTGTGAGATTTAATTGGGCATTACGACAAAGTACATAGACCGCTAGCATGCATCTATGCCTAAAAAGTCCACCTTCAGGTTATCATCCGAACCCCCTCCAGTATTAAGTTGCAAACAACAGACGATTATTAAGTATGGTGCGTAATGTAATCAACAAATACACCCTTAGATATAGTATTGATGTTTTATCCCTAGTGGCAACATATCCACAACCTTAGAGGTTGGTCACTCCCCATTTAATGGAGGCATGAACCCACTATCGAGCATAATTACTCCCTCTTGGAGTTACAAGCAATGACTTGGCCAGAGCCTCTACTAGCAACGGAGAGCATGCAAGATCATAAACAACACATAGATGATAGATTGATAATCAACATAGCATAGTATTCCTTATTCATCGGATCCCAACAACGCAACATGTAGCATTACAGATAGATGATCTTGATCATGTTAGGCAGCTCACAAGATCCAACAATGATAGCACAATTAGGAGAAGACGACCATCTAGCTACTGCTATGGACCCATAGTCCAGGGTGAACTACTCACACATCAATCCGGAGGCGACCATGGCGGTGTAGAGTCCTCAGGGAGATGATTCCCCTCTCCGGCAGGGTGCCGGAGGCGATCTCCTGAATCCCCGAGATGGGATTGGCGGCGGCGGCGTCTCTGGAAGGTTTTCCGTATCGTGGCTCTCGGTACTGGAACTATCATCGATGAAGGCTTAAGTAGGCGGAAGGGTAGGTCGGAGGGGTCACGGGGCCCCACACGCTAGGGCCGCGCGGCCCCCTAGGCCGCGCCGCCTAGTGTGGCGCCGCCCGTGGCCCCACTTTGTTTCCTCTTCGGTCTTCCGGAAGCTTCGTGGAAAAATAGGACACTGGGCGTTGATTTCGTCCAATTCCAAGAATATTTCCTTACTAGGATTTCTGAAACCAAAAACAGCAGAAAACAGCAACTGGCTCTTCGGCATCTCGTTAATAGGTTAGTGCCGGAAAATGCATAATAATGACATATAATGTGTATAAAACATGTGAGTATCATCATAAAAGTAGCATGGAACATAAGAAATTATAGATACGTTTGAGACGTATCAAGCATCCCCAAGCTTAGTTCCTACTCGTCCCGAGTAGGTAAACGATAACAAAGATAATTTCTTAAGTGACATGCTATCATAATCTTGATCAATACTATTGTAAGCACATGTTATGAATGCAGCGATTCGAAGCAATCGTAAAAGTAATGAGTAAACAACTGAATCATATAGCAAAGACTTTTCATGAATAGTACTTTCAAGACAAGCATCAATAAGTCTTGCATAATAGTTAACTCATAAAGCAATAAATTCATAGTAAAGGCATTGAAGCAACACAAAGGAAGATTAAGTTTCAGCTGTTGCTTTCAACTTATAACATGTATATCTCATGGATATTGTCAACATAAAGTAATATAACAAGTGCAATATGCAAGTATGTAGGAATCAATGCACGTTTAACACAAGTGTTTGCTTCTTGAGATAGAAGGAAATGGGTAAACTGACTCAACAATAAAAGTAGAAGAAAGGCCCTTCGCAGAGGGAAGCATGGATTGCTATATTTGTGCTAGATCTTTTATTTTGAAAACAAGAAACAATTTTGTCAACGGTAGTAATAAAGCATATGTATCATGTAAATTATATCCTACAAGTTGCAAGCCTCATAAATAGTATACCAATAGTGCCCGCACCTCGTCCTAATTAGCTTGGATTTACATGGATTATCATAGCATAGCATATGTTTTAACCAAGTGTCACAATGGGGTACCTCTATGCCGCCTGTACAAATGTCTAAGGAGAAATTTCGCATTGGATTTCTCGCTTTTGATTATTCTCAACTTAGACATCCATACCGGGACAACATAGACAACAGATAATGGACTCCTCTTTAATGCATAAGCAACAACAGATAATATTCTCATAAGAGATTGAGGTTTGTTGTCCAAACTGAAACTTCCACCATGGATCATGGCTTTAGTTAGCGGCCCAATGTTCTTCTCTAACAATATGTATACTCAAACCATTTGATCATGATAAATCACCCTTACTTCGGACAAGACGAACATGCATAGCAACTCACATGATATTCAACAAAGAAATAGTTGATGGCGTCCCCAGGAACATGGTTATCGCTCAATAAGCAACTTATAAGAAATAAGATACATAAGTACATATTCAATACCACGATAGTTTTTAGGCTATTTGTCCCATGAGCTATATATTGCAAAGATAAAGAATGGAAATTTTAAAGGTAGCACTCAAGCAATTTACTTTGGAATGGCGGAGAAATACCATGTAGTAGGTAGGTATGGTGGACACAAGTGGCATAGTGTTTGGCTCAAGGATTTTGGATGCATGAGAAGTATTCCCTCTCGATACAAGGTTTAGGCTAGCAAGGTCATTTGAAGCAAACACAAGTATGAACCGGTACAGCAAAACTCACATAAAAGACATATTGTAAGCATTATAAGACTCTATACCGTCTTCCTTGTTGTTCGGCCCTTACTAGAAAATATCTAGACCTTAGAGAGACCAATTATGCAAACCAAATTTTAACAAGCTCTATGTATTTCTTCATTAATAGGTGCAAGGTATATGACGCAAGAGCTTAAACATGAGCACAACAATTGCCAAGTATCACATTATTCAAGATATTATACCAATTACCACATGTAGCATTTCCCGTTTCCAACCATATAACAATTTTAACGAAGCAGTTCAACCTTCGCCATGAATATTATGAGTAAAGCCTAAGGACATATGTGTCCATATGCAACAGCGGAGCATGTCTCTCTCCCACACAATGAATGCTAGGATCCAACTTTATTCAAACAAAACAAAAATAAAAACAAACAGACGCTCCAAGTAAAGCACATAAGATGTGATGGAATAAAAATATAGTTTCACTAGAGGAACCTGATAATGTTGTCGATGAAGAAGGGATGCCTTGGGCATCCCCAAGCTTAGACGCTTGAGTCTTCTTGAAATATGCAGGGATGAACCACGGGGCATCCCCAAGCTTAGAGCTTTCACTCTCCTTGATCATATTGTATCATCCTCCTCTCTTGATCCTTGAAAACTTCCTCCACACCAAACTCAAAACAAACTCATTAGAGGGTTAGTGCATAACCAAAAATTCACATGTTCAGAGGTGACATAATCATTCTTAACACTTCTGGACATTGCACAAAGCTACTGAAAGTTAATGGAACAAAGAAATCCATCAAGCATAGCAAAACAGGCAATGCGAAATAAAAGGCAGAATCTGTCAAAACAGAACAGTCCGTAAAGACGAATTTTTTGGGGCACCAGACTTGCTCAAATGAGAAAACTCAAAACTAATGAAAGTTGCGTACATATCTGAGGATCACGCACGTAAATTGGCATAATTTTCTGAGTTACCTACAGATACTACTGTTCAAATTCGTGACAGCAAGAAATCTGTTTCTGCGCAGTAATCCAAATCTAGTATCAACCTTCGATTAGAGACTTTACTTGGCACAACAATGCAATAAAACTAAGATAAGAAGAGGTTGCTACAGTAGTAACAACTTCCAAGACTCAAATATAAAACAAAGTACTGTAGTAAAATCATGGGTTGTCTCCCATAAGCGTTTTTCTTTAACGTCTTTCAGCTAGGCGCAGAAAGTGTGTATCAAGTGTTATCAAGAGATGAAGCATCAACAACATAATTTGTTCTAATGATAGAATCAAAAGGTAACTTCATTCTCTTTCTAGGGAAGTGTTCCATACCTTTCTTGAGAGGAAATTAATATTTAATATTACCTTCCTTCATATCAATGGTAGCACCAACAGTTCGAAGAAAAGGTCTTCCCAATATGATGGGACAAGATGCATTGAATTCAATATCCAAGACAACAAAATCAACGGGGACAAGGTTATTGTTAACCATAATACAAACATTATCAATCCTCCCCAAAGGTTTCTTTATAGCATTATCAGCAAGATTAACATCCAAATAACAATTTTTCAATGGTGGCAAGTCAAGCATATCATAAATTTTCTTAGGCATAACAGAAATACTTGCACCAAGATCACACAAAGCATTACAATTAAAATCATTGACCCTCATCTTAATGATGGGCTCCCAACCATCTTCTAACTTCTTAGGAATAGAAGTTTCAAGTTTTAGTTTCTCTTCTCTAGCTTTTATGAGAGCATTTGTAATATGTTTTGTAAAGGCCAAATTTATAGCACTAGCATTAGGACTCTTAGCAAGTTTTTGTAAGAACTTTATAACTTCAGAGATGTGGCAATCATCAAAATCTAAACCATTATGATCTAAAGCAATGGGATCATTGTTCCCAATGTTGGAAAAAAATTCAGCAGTTTTATCACAGGCATTTCAGCAGTTTTAGCAGTTTCAGGCAGTTTTGCAGGCTTTGCATTAGGAGTAGAAACATTGCCAACACCAATTATTTTACCATTGATAGTAGGAGGTGCAGCAACATGTGGAGCATTAGCATTACTAGTGGTGGTAATAGTCCAAACTTTAGCTACATTATTCTCTTTAGCTAGTTTTTCATTTTCTTCTCTTTCCCACCTAGCATGCAATTCAGCCATTAATCTTATATTCTCATTAATTCTAACTTGGATGGCATTTGCTGTAGTAACAATTTTATTTTCATTATCCTTATTAGGCATAACTTTCAATTTCAAAAGATCAACATCAGCAGCAAGACTATCAACTTTAGAAGCAAGTATATCAATTTTCCCAAGCTTTTCTTCAACAGATTTGTTAAAAGCAGTTTGTGTACTAATAAATTCTTTAAGCATGGCTTCAAGTCCAGGAGGTGTATTCCTATTATTGTTGTAAGATTTCCCATAATAATTACCATAACCATTACCATTATTATAAGGATATGGCCTATAGTTGTTACTAGAATTGTTCCGATAAGCATTGTTGTTGAAATTATTATTTTTAATGAAGTTCACATCAACATGTTCTTCTTGGGCAACCAATGAAGCTAACGGAACATTATTAGGATCAACATTAGTCCTACCATTCACAAGCATAGACATAATAGCATCAATCTTATCACTCAAGGAAGAGGTTTCTTCGACAGAATTTACCTTCTTACCTTGTGGAGCTCTTTCCGTGTGCCATTCAGAGTAATTAATCATCATATCATCAAGAAGCTTTGTTGCGGCGCCTAGAGTGATGGACATAAAGGTACCTCCAGCAGCTGAATCCAATAGGTTCCGTGAAGAAAATTCAATCCTGCATAAAAGGTTTGGATGATCATCCAAGTAGTCAGTCCATGGGTTGGGCAATTTTTAACCAAAGACTTCATTCTTTCCCATGCTTGTGCAACATGCTCAGTATCTAATTGCTTAAAATTCATTATGCTACTTCTCAAAGATATAATTTTAGCAGGAGGATAATATCTACCAATGAAAGCATCCTTACATTTAGTCCATGAATCAATACTATTCTTAGGCAGAGATAGCAACCAATCTTTAGCTCTTCCTCTTAATGAGAAAGGAAACAATTTTAACTTTATAATGTCACCATCTACATCTTTATACTTTTTCATTTCACATAGTTCAACAAAATTATTAAGATGAGCAGCAGCATCATCAGAACTAACACCAGAAAATTGCTCTCTCATAACAAGATTTAGTAAAGCAGGTTTAATTTCAAAGAATTCTGCTGTAGTAGCAGGTGGAGCAATAGGTGTGCATAAGAAATCATTATTATTTGTGTTTGTGAAGTCACACAACTTAGTATTTTCAGGAGTATTCATTTTAGCAATAGTAAATAAAGTAAACTAGATAAAGTAAATGCAAGTAACTATTTTTTTGTGTTTTTAATATAGCAGTGATACGTCCAATTTGCATCACTATTTTATATCATAATTTGCTGTTATTCATTGATATATTTCATATTTGGAGATGATACTTATGTTATTTCATCTATTTTGCATGATTCATGATTATTGGAGGATCGCGCACCGGAGTCAGGATTCTGCTGGAAAAAGCGCCGTCAGAATGCAATATTTCGGAAGATCATCGGTTGACGGAAATTATATGAAAAATCCTATTTTCCGAGAAGACGAAGGAGCCAGAAGGGGAGCCGGGGGACCGAGTGGGCCCACCTCACGGGCCGGCGCGGCCCAGGGCCTGGCCGCGCTGTGAGGAGGGGCCCACACCCTCGCTCCTTTTCTTCGACGTCTTCGTCCCAAAAACCTAAGCTCCGGGGGATAGGTCGCGAAGAGACACAGCCGCCTCTGCGAGCGGAGAACACCAGAGAGAAAGAGCTCTAGGCTGAGATCCGCCGGGGAAATTCCCTCCCGGAGGGGGAAATCGACGCCATCGTCACCGCCATCGAGTTGGACATCATCTCCATCGCCATCATCATCATCTTCATCATCATCACCGCCGTCTCCACCGCTGCACATCGTCACCGCTGTAGCAATTTGGGTTTGATCTTGATTGTTTGATAGGGGAAACTCTCCCGGTGTTGATTTCTACTTGTTATTGATGCTATTGAGTGAAACCGTTGAACCAAGGTTTATGTTCAGATTGTTATTCATCATCATATCACCTCTGATCATGTTCCATATGATGTCTCGTGAGTAGTTCGTTTAGTTCTTGAGGACATGGGTGAAGTCTAAATGTTAGTAGTGAAGTATGGTTGAGTAATATTCAATGTTATGATATTTAAGTTGTGGTGTTATTCTTCTAGTGGTGTCGTGTGAACATCGACTACACGACACTTCACCTTTATGGGCCTAGGGGAATGCATCTTGTACTCGTTTGCCAATTGCGGGGTTGCCGGAGTGACAGAAACCTGTTGGTATATCGATGCAGGAGGGATAGCAGGATCTCAGAGTTTAAGGTTGTGGTTAGATTTATCTTAATTACTTTCTTGTAGTTGCGGATGCTTGCAAGGGTATAATCACAATGCTAATGTACCGCCCTTCCTAGGACTAATACATACTTGTGATTATACCCCTTGCAAGCATCCGCAACTACAAGAAAGTAATTAAGATAAATCTAACCACAACCTTAAACTCTGAGATCCTGCTATCCCTCCTGCATCGATATACGGGGGCTCAGGTTTCTGTCACTCCGGCAACCCCGCAATTGGCAAACGAGTACAAGATGCATTCCCCTAGGCCCATAAAGGTGAAGTGTCGTGTAGTCGACGTTTAGCCGTATGTAGCGAAAGCACTAGACTAAAATTCCGTGTGTCCTCAGGAACGTTTGGTTATTATAAGTAAACAAACCAGCTTGTCCTTTGTTCTAAAAAGGATTGGGCCACTCGCTGCAATTGTTACTCTCGCACTTTACTTACTCGTACTTTATTCATCTGTTACATCAAAACCCCCTGAATACTTGTCTGCGAGCATTTACAGTGAATCCTTCATCGAAACTGCTTGTCAACACCTTCTGCTCCTCGTTGGGATTGACATTCTTACTTATCGAAGATACTACGATACACCCCCTATACTTGTGGGTCATCAAGACTATTTTCTGGCGCCGTTGCCGGGGAGTGAAGCGCTATTGGTAAGTGGAATTGGTAAGGGAAATTTCTACTGTTTGTGCTGATTTTATTTCTGCCTGCTGCCATAATTCATTATGGAGAGATCTTCTCTTGAGTGTTTATTTGGGAAATCTACTACTACTGCAAAGGTAGTGGATGAGGCGCCAGGTGAGGAAGAGATACCATACAAAATACCTATGAAAATTATTGAACGTGTAGTGGATAACCGTTATACAGGGGATGGAACTGTCCACCCTGGAGATCATTTATTGTTCTTACATGAATTATGCGGTTTATTCAAGTGTGCAGGTATTGCTATGGATGAAGTGAGGAAGAAACTATTCTCTATATCGCTGTCTGGTAAAGCGGCGCATTGGTATAAATTACTGGATAATGGGGATTCTCTTGAATGGAATGATATTGTGCCCCGGTTTTATTCTAAGTTCTATCCTCCAAGTGAAATTCACAAGGATCGGAACCGCATATATAATTTTTGGCCTCATGATGGAGAGAGTATTGCCCAAGCATGGGGGAGATTGAAGTCTTTAATGCTCAAATGCCCCATTCATGAGCTTCCTGGTAATGTTATTATTGATAATTTCTATGCAAGACTTTCTTTTGAAGACAAGACCTTGCTGGATACTTCTTGTTCTGGATCATTTACGCGCAACAAAGAAGAGTTTAAAAGGGACCTTCTTAATCGGATCCAGGAAAATACTGAAGGATGGGAGAACGACAAAGATAGAGAATCAGGTATAAATTATGATTACAAATGCATTGAAGCTTTTATGTGTAGGATAACGTTGCATAGAAAACAAAAAATTTCCTACCGCGAACACGCAATCCAAGCCAAGATGCAATCTAGAAGACGGTAGCAACGAGGGGGTATCGAGTCTCACCCTTGAAGAGATTCCAAAGCCTACAAGAGGAGGCTCTTGTTGCTGCGGTAGACGATCACTTGCCGCTTGCAAAAGCGCGTAGAAGATCTTGATCACGATCGGTTCTGGCGCCACGAACGGGCAGCACCTCCGTACTCGGTCACACGTTCGGTTGTTGATGAAGACGACGTCCACCTCCCCGTTCCAGCGGGCAGCGGAAGTAGTAGCTCCTCTTGAATCCGACAGCACGACGGCGTGGTGTCGGTGGTGGTGGAGAAATCCGGCGGAGCTTCGCTAAGCGTGCGGGATGTGGTGGAGGAGAGAGACCGCTAGGGTTTGGGGAGAGAGGGGGGTTGGGCGCCGGCCCTCTAAGGGGTGCGGCCAAGGCTGAGCCAAAGAGTGGCTGCCCCCTCCCTCTCCTCCTCATTATATAGGTGGAAGCCCCAAGAGTTCTAGTCCAAGTCTTCGAATAAGACCCCAACACTAAAACCTCCCATAGGTGGGAAACCTACTCAAGGAGGGAGTCCTACCCAAGGTGGGACTCCCACCTTTCCTTGAGGTGGGGTGGCCGGCCACCTTAGGTGGAGTCCACCTGGGACTCTTCCCTTTAGGGCTGGCCGGCCATGCTAGTGGAGTCTCTTCGGGACTCCACTTTCCAAAGTGCCATTCTTCCGGACTTTTCTAGAACCTTCTAGAACCTGCCATAAATGCACCGGATCATTTCCAAACTTGGAATATGACTTCCTATATATGAATCTTATTCTCCGGACCATTCCGGAACTCCTCGTGATGTCCGGGATCTCATCCGGGACTCCGAACAAATATTCGAACTCCATTCCATATTCAAGTTCTACCATTTCAACATCCAACTTTAAGTGTGTCACCCTACGGTTCGTGAACTATGCGGACATGGTTGAGTACTCACTCCGACCAATAACCAATAGCGGGATCTGGAGATCCATAATGGCTCCCACATATTCAACGATGACTTTAGTGATCGAATGAACCATTCACATACGATACCAATTTTTGTCACGCGATATTTTACTTGTCCGAGGTTTGATCTTCGGTATCACTCTATACCTTGTTCAACCTCGTCTCCTGACAAGTACTCTTTACTCGTACCGTGGTATGTGGTCTCTTATGAACTCATTCATATGCTTGCAAGACATTAGACGACATTCCACCGAGAGGGCCCAGAGTATATCTATCCGTCATCGGGATGGACAAATCCCACTGTTGATCCATATGCCTCAACTCATACTTTCCGGATACTTAATCCCACCTTTATAACCACCCATTTACGCAGTGGCGTTTGATGTAATCAAAGTATCTTTCCGGTATAAGTGATTTACATGATCTCATGGTCATAAGGACTAGGTAACTATGTATCGAAAGCTTATAGCAAATAACTTAATGACGAGATCTTATGCTACGCTTAATTGGGTGTGTCCATTACATCATTCATAAAATGATATAACCTTGTTATTAATAACATCCAATGTTCATGATTATGAAACTAATCATCCATTAATCAACAAGCTAGTTTAAGAGGCATACTAGGGACTTCTTGTTGTCTACATATCACACATGTACTAATGTTTCGGTTAATACAATTATAGCATGATATATAAACATTTATCATAAACATAAAGATATAAATAATAACCACTTTATTATTGCCTCTAGGGCATATCTCCTTCAGTCTCCCACTTGCACTAGAGTCAATAATCTAGTTTACATTTGTAAAGATATAACACCTTGGCCTTATGGTGCTTTATCATGTATTGCTCACGGGAGAGGTTTTAGTCAACGGATCTGACACGCTCAGAAACGTATGTATTTTGTAATTCATTTGCGTCTCAACGCATCACTCATTTCCAAATGAGTCGGCATTAAATATGTTTGGTCTTCTGGTGGAACCTTAATTCCGCGGTCTGAAATATGTCACTAATATTGTCACATACAATATAGCTTCAAAGTTCTGACTCTGTCGGAACTACACCAAGTTCTCAAAGAACCTCTTGACTTAACATCCTTTGTCATTGTCAAAACAATGACATACTCTGCCTTCTTTTGTAGAATCCATCACAATATTTAGAACTCTTCTAAATCTAGCATAGACAACTTCTAGCTCATTGTGCTACCTTTTAAACAACACTTAGTCTAATTTGAGATTGAAATTATATTTTATATGTGACAAAACCAATATCGGTGTAACACCTTACAGCGATTTGTTTGTCATTTCTTCATACAAAAATATATATATATATCCTTAGTTCTTCTAAAGTACTCAAGGATATTCTTACTGTCGTCCCATGATCATCTTATGAATCATTCCGGTATATGCTCATAACATTTTAGAGCACAAGATATCTGATTGTGTACATATTATTCGTGATCTATAATCACTCATGTGTTTTTACTCATTGAGTGTCAGATACACTCAAGTCTTGTTAAACCTTCACATGACAAGAACATTTTCTTAATATTTCTATATTGAACTACTTCAATATCCATCATATGTACTTTGACTTAAACTTATTTATGTGTTTCAATCTATCTTCATAGATCTTGACACTAAATTTGTTTCAGTCCATATCCTTTCATTAAAGTTAATTCTCAATGAAACATTTTTAATCAAGTATATAATTACATTATTTATAACCAACTATATGTCATCTACATAAAGTATTATAAATATGTCTCAGCGCTCCCACTTAATTTCTTGCAAATGCAAGCCTCTTCATCATTTCTGATGAAATCAAAAACTCTTTGACTATTTCATCTGGTGAAGATTCCAACTCCGTAATACTCACTTCATCCAATTGAAGTTCATATACCTATCTAGTATTTCACGGACCAGCAAAACTCTTGGTTTGTATCTAGTATACACCTTTAATATACACTTCTGTTAAGTAGTGTATTTTGCCATCCTACTAACATATCTCATAAAAGAAATATGTAGTGATTACTAGAATAATCCACATAGACTATAAGCATTGCTACGGAAGATCTAATCTTATCGTAGTCAACTCTTTGAACTTTGTCGTAAACAACTTTTCAACAAGTTGAGCTTCTTCAAGGATATTTCATCCAAGTCCATCAATTTCATAGATCCATTTACTTTCAAAAAGTATTCATCTATCTTGGATTTTATGGCGTATAGCCATTTTAACGGAGTCAGGGCCCATCATAACTTCTTTGTTTGTAGTTGGTTTATCATTGTTCAAAATCAATCCTTTGTCCATAAATCATTTATTTGATCACAAAGTAAACCATACCTACAAGGTTCAATATGTACTTCGATCTTCATGGCTAAAACACTTTGTAGTCATGAGAGCCATGATCGTCGTGGCCGCTTCCGAAACCAATTCCGATGCTGCGCTACTCTGATCATTATGCTTAGGTTCATAAACCTTATCAAATTATATTGTCCTCCCACTCAAATACTTCACTAGAAACAATTTCTCGGAAATAAGAAACATTGACAAACACTTTTGTCTTTGTCTCGTGGGAAGAATTCCCAATTAAATCTCTGGGATAACCAACAAAGACATTTATCCGATTTTGGTTGACTATTAGGGTTTATACCCATGCCATAACTTGTATGGTGTCATTTCAACGGATCATGATGATGCTCTATTCAGTGTAAAAGCGGTAGTCACTAAAGCATAATCCACAAAAATATAATGGCATCAATATTTTATCTCATCATTGATCCAACAAAGTTTGGATATATCTCTTGGATACTTCATCATCACTATGATACTCCAAGAAACGTAAGTTGTAGAACAATTTCATAACTCTCTTAGATGTTCGCTAAAACTCGTAATTCAAATATTTCCACCATGATCCAATCATAGATATTTGATTTCTATTACGATGATTTCCACTTCATGCTGAAATTTATTTGAATCCATTCAAATGTTTCAAACTTCTTCCTTATCGAATATATCCACATATATATACTCAATTCATTGTTTGAAGTTTTCATGAAGTAGAAGAATCTCCCGCACACAACTATGCCTAGTGAACCACATACATCATCATGTATTTTTCACTAAGTTTGTTGCCCGTTCAACTCTTGGCCTATGAACGGTATTTTAATCATTCTCTTTAGAAAAGATTTGCAAGCGCCAAATGATTCAAAAATCAAATGACTCCAAAAATCCATTTGCATGGAGTTCCTTCATGCGTTCCTTTCTAACATGACCTAAATGGCGGTTCCACAAATAAGTGGAATTCAAATCATTTGCCTTATGGCATTTTAGCGTCAGTGTTATGTATGTGTGTTTCACCATTAAGATTTATAATAACTTATCCATCGTACATGGAGTAATGTCATAATTTGAACAACTCATTGTTTTCATTTGACCAGAGCAAAATAACAATTTATTAAGCTCTTTATTATAAATTCTAAGGGCTAGATAGAATGCCAACGACGAACATAATAACACTTTATTTTTGTTCCAGACGTGCATTCCTATCATATTCCTTGTCAGTCACTTAGGCCATTGTATTCTTGTATTGCGTTGTTTTGTATGACACTTCATACCAACCAATATGGTACTAATACCCAAGAATTTCATTGTGTGACTTAACTAGGAATACAACCATAACATGTATATCATTTATATACACCTGAGCTAGACTTTCTAGTCTTTTCTTTTCTTTTGCCAAAATATCTTTTGCAGTTTCTCTTTTAGCTTTCCTCATTATTCAGAAAAACACTTCAACATTAATAACTTCTAGGTTTGTTGGTCAAATACCAATAACCTTGAGGTTCTTACTTTGAAGTTGATCATCATATGACAAGTGTTCCAGATTTCACTATTAGTAACTTTGTAATATGATGAACAATTTCACTCATAATTTTATCCATCATATCATGACGACTTTCCGAGACCATGTCTGTACATGCTAGGCTCGTAAAGTTTTAACCTTGGTATTTGCATGTGCAAATCTAGCTTGCACCCGTTGTATGCACACGTAGAATCTATCACACCCGATCATCACGTGATGCTTCGAAACGACGAGTTTTAGTAACGGTGCATATTAAGGATGGTCACTTCATGGATATGCGAATATCGTTAGTGCTCCAATAGTTGGAGGATTGTGACGCCTTGCGTCTTCAACCTTCGTACATTCCCATAAAACTTATGAGTTCATGTAGTCTCACCAAATTATATTCTATCATCTTGCAATAAGGTCTTAGATATCACATATATCTCATACCTTGATTATTTCTGAAAACTAAATTTTCAGCTCCTTACTTTTCAAACAGATTTGAACTTCAAGTTTCACGGAGACAAGATAACTTTAGGTACTAATTGAAACCATAGCTCTTTGAATCAACAATGTGAGGTTTACTAAAAGTTTGCAATAGGACTTAATTAATTCTTGATTCTTTAACAATACGGTACCAATCCGTAAAGTTTCTTGTCAGATTTTAACAGTATTTCTATCTCAATAACAAGACTAGCGCATAGTAGAAAACGGATGCCAATTCTACAAAATTAATTCAAAATACTACTCAGACTATGTTTATGATAATTAGTTCATGTTTTAATCTAATTACTAATGAACTCCCACTTAATACAACATCCCTCATAGTTGTTAAGTGGTACACGATCCAAATCCACTACACCAAAACCGATCATCACGTGAGATGATGTAGCTTCAATGGTGAACATCAACATGTTGATCATATCATCCATATGACTCGTGTTCAACCTTTCGGTTTCCGTTGTCCCGAGGCCATGTCTGTACATGCTAGGCTCGTCAAGCAAACCCAAGTATTCCGCGTGTGCAACATGGCTTACACCCGTTGTATGTGAATCGTTGAATCTATCACATCCGATCATCACGAGATGCTTCGAAACGACGAACTATTACAACGGTGCATACGAGGGGAGAACACTTTATTATCTTGATATTAATGTGAGGGATCATCTTATAATGCTACCGTCGCGATCTAAGCAAAATAAGATGCATAAAAGGATTAACATCACATGCAGTTCATATGTGATATGATATGGCCCTTTTGTCTTTGCGCCTTTGATCTTCATCTCCAAAGCACGGACATGATCTCCATCATCTTCGGGCATGATCTCCATCATCGTCGGCGTAGCATCAAGGTTCATGGCGCCGTCTTCATGGTTGTTCACCTCATGTAGCAACTATTACAACTACTTTGAAATACTACTCAACATGAAAATTAAAGACAACCATAAGGCTCCTGCCGGTTGCCACAATACAATAATGATCATCTCATACATATTCATCATCATATCATGGCCATATCACATCACCAAACCCTGCAAAAACAAGTTAGACGTCTCTAATTTGGTTTGCATATTTTACGTGGTTTAGGGTTTTCGAGAGAGATCTAATCTACCTACGAACATGAACCACAACGGTGATACTAATGTTGTCAATAGAAGAGTAAATTGAATCTTCACTATAGTAGGAGAGACAGACACCCGCAAAGCCTCTTATGCAATACAAGTTGCATGTCGAACGAGGAACAAGTCTCATGAACGCGGTCATGTAAAGTTAGTCCGAGCCGCTTCATCCCACTATGCCACAAAGATGCAAAGTACTCAAACTAAAGATAACAAGAGCATCAACGCCCACAAAACCATTGTGTTCTACTCGTGCAACCATCTATGCATAGACACGGCTCTGATACCACTGTAGGATAACGTTGCATAGAAAACAAAAATTTTCCTACCGCACGCAATCCAAGCCAAGATGCAATCTAGAAGACGGTAGCAACGAGGGGGTATCGAGTCTCACCCTTGAAGAGATTCCAAAGCCTACAAGAGGAGGCTCTTGTTGCTGCGGTAGACGATCACTTGCCGCTTGCAAAAGCGCGTAGAAGATCTTGATCACGATCGGTTCCGGCGCCACGAACGGGCAGCACCTCCGTACTCGGTCACACGTTCGGTTGTTGATGAAGACGACGTCCACCTCCCCATTCCAGCGGGCAGCGGAAGTAGTAGCTCCTCTTGAATCCGACAGCACGATGGCGTGGTGTCGGTGGTGGTGGAGAAATCCGGCGGAGCTTCGCTAAGCGTGCGGGATGTGGTGGAGGAGAGAGACCGCTAGGGTTTGGGGAGAGAGGGGGGTTGGGCGCCGGCCCTCTAAGGGGTGCGGCCAAGGCTGAGCCAAAGAGTGGCTGCCCCCTCCCTCTCCTCCTCATTATATAGGTGGAAGCCCCAAGAGTTCTAGTCCAAGTCTTCGAATAAGACCCCAACACTAAAACCTCCCATATGTGGGAAACCTACTCAAGGAGGGAGTCCTACCCAAGGTGGGACTCCCACCTTTCCTTGAGGTGGGGTGGCCGGCCACCTTTAGGTGGAGTCCACCTGGGACTCTTCCCTTTAGGGCTGGCTGGCCATGCTAGTGGAGTCTCTTCGGGACTCCACTTTCCAAAGTGCCATTCTTCCGGACTTTTCTAGAACCTTCTAGAACCTGCCATAAATGCACCGGATCATTTCCAAACTTGGAATATGACTTCCTATATATGAATCTTATTCTCCGGACCATTCCGGAACTCCTCGTGATGTCCGGGATCTCATCCGGGACTCCGAACAAATATTCGAACTCCATTCCATATTCAAGTTCTACCATTTCAACATCCAACTTTAAGTGTGTCACCCTACGGTTCGTGAACTATGCGGACATGGTTGAGTACTCACTCCGACCAATAACCAATAGCGGGATCTGGAGATCCATAATGGCTCCCACATATTCAACGATGACTTTAGTGATCGAATGAACCATTCACATACGATACCAATTCCCTTTGTCACGCGATATTTTACTTGTCCGAGATTTGATCTTCGGTATCACTCTATACCTTGTTCAACCTCGTCTCCTGACAAGTACTCTTTACTCGTACCGTGGTATGTGGTCTCTTATGAACTCATTCATATGCTTGCAAGACATTAGACGACATTCCACCGAGAGGGCCCAGAGTATATCTATCCGTCATCGGGATGGACAAATCCCACTGTTGATCCATATGCCTCAACTCATACTTTCCGGATACTTAATCCCACCTTTATAACCACCCATTTACGCAGTGGCGTTTGATGTAATCAAAGTATCTTTCCGGTATAAGTGATTTACATGATCTCATGGTCATAAGGACTAGGTAACTATGTATCGAAAGCTTATAGCAAATAACTTAATGACGAGATCTTATGCTACGCTTAATTGGGTGTGTCCATTACATCATTCATAAAATGATATAACCTTGTTATTAATAACATCCAATGTTCATGATTATGAAACTAATCATCCATTAATCAACAAGCTAGTTTAAGAGGCATACTAGGGACTTCTTGTTGTCTACATATCACACATGTACTAATGTTTCGGTTAATACAATTATAGCATGATATATAAACATTTATCATAACCATAAAGATATAAATAATAACCACTTTATTATTGCCTCTAGGGCATATCTCCTTCATTATGGATACTGATAAATTTCGTAATATGAGTGCTACTTATGGTCTTGATTCTCAAGTTGTTGCAAATCTTTATAAAGCTTTTGCCTCTCATTATGAATTGCCTAAGAAGAATTTTGATAAGTATCATGAACCGTATAAAGATAAAATTGATTCATCTATAAATAAATGTGTTGTAGTTGAAACTGTTGATCATGTTATTCCTGAAGCTTATATTGAAAAAACTCCTTTCCCTGCTAAAATGAAGGAGTACTCTGTTATAAATAGTGCGGTTCATAAAAGTGAAAAGAAACCTATAGAACCTGAAGAACAAATAAAAGTTGAACCTGTTGTTGCAATAGTTAAAGATCTTGTGACTGAAAATGTGGAGGATGGTCATATTATTTTCTGTGAAGATGCTTCTAATATTGTTTCACATCCTAATAAGTCTAAGAAAGCTAGTGTTCCTATGCTATCTGTTAGAATTGGAGATCATTGTTATTATGGTTTATGTGATATTGGTGCAAGCATTAGTGCTATTCCTTATGAGCTTTACACGGAGATTATGCACGAAATTGGTTCTTGTGAACTTGAAGATATTGATGTGGTTATTCGGCTAGCTAATAGAGAAACTATCTCTCCAATTGGTATTGTTCGAGATGTGGAAGTTCTATGCGGTAAGATTAAATATCCTGCTGACTTTTTGGTACTTGGTTCTGCTGCTAGTAAATATTGTCCTATCATTTTTGGTAGACCTTTTCTAAATACTTGTGGAGCTATTATAGATTGCAAGAAAGAGAAAATTTTGACTAAATTTGCTGGTGAATCTTATGAGTTTAACTTCTCTAAATTTACCAAAACTCCTTATAAAGCTGATTTGCCTAATAATGATTTTAGAGTTGAACAGTGTGCATCTATTGCTCTTGCTCCTAATAATCCTTTGCAGCAACATTTGGAGAATAGTGAGAGTGAAGTTTTTAGGGAAGAAAGAAATGAGCTTGATGAAATTTTCCTTCGTCAACCTATTCTTAAGCATGATTTACCGGTAGAAGATCTGGGTACAACACCGCCACCAAAGGAAGATCCTGTCTTTGATTTAAAACCATTACCTGATAATCTTAAATATGCTCATATTGATGATAAGAAAATATATCATGTTATTATTAGTTCTAAGCTTACAGAGTTTGAAGAAGAAAGGTTATTGGAAATATTGAAGAAACACCGAGGTGCTATTGGCTACACTCTTGATGACTTGAAGGGGATTTCTCCCTCTATTTGCCAACACGCCATTAATATGGAAGATGATGCAAAGCCTGTTGTTGAACCTCAGCGTCGTCTAATTCCTAAGATGAAGGATGTGGTAAGAAATGAGGTATTAAGACTTCTTGAAGCTGGTATTATATATCCTATTGCTGATAGTAGATGGGTTAGTCCTGTGCATTGTGTTCCTAAGAAAGGAGGAATGACTGTTGTGCCTAATGATAATGATGAGCTCATACCTCAAAGAGTAGTTGTAGGGTATAGAATGTGCATTGATTATCGTAAAGTTAATAAAGTTACTAAGAAAGATCATTACCCTTTGCCTTTTATTGATCAAATGTTAGAAAGGTTATCCAAAAATACTCATTTTTGCTTTCTTGATGGTTATTCTGGGTTTTCACAAATTGCTGTTAAAACTAAGGATCAAGAGAAAACCACTTTCACTTGTCCCTATGGAACTTATGCTTATAGACGTATGCCTTTTGGTTTATGTAATGCTCCTGCTACTTTTCAAAGATGCATGTCTGCTATTTTTCATGGCTTTTGCGAGAGTATTGTAGAGGTATTCATGGATGATTTTTCTGTCTATGGGAATTCTTTTGATAATTGCTTGCGGAACCTTGATAAAGTTTTGCAGAGATGTGAAGAAACTAACCTTGTTCTTAATTGGGAGAAATGCCACTTTATGGTTAATGAAGGAATTGTATTGGGACATAAAATTTCCGAGAGAGGTATTGAAGTTGATAGAGCTAAAGTTGAAGCAATTGAGAAGATGCCCTATCCTAGGGATGTTAAAGGTATTCGTAGTGTTCTTGGTCATGCTGGGTTTTATAGGAGGTTTATTAAAGACTTCTCCAAGATTTCAAAGCCTCTTACTAATCTTCTTCAAAAAGATGTACCTTTTGTTTTTGATGATGATTGTAAGGAAGCTTTTGAAACTCTAAAGAAAGCCTTAACAACTGCTCCTATAGTTGAACCTCCTGATTGGAACTTACCATTTGAAATTATGTGTGATGCTAGTGATTTTGCTGTAGGCGCTGTTCTTGGACAGCGAGTAAATAAAAAATTGAATGTTATTCATTATGCTAGTAAAACTCTTGATGCTGCTCAAAGAAATTATGCTACTACTGAAAAAGAATTGTTAGCTGTAGTCTTTGCTTGTGATAAGTTTAGATCTTATATTGTTGATTCAAAAGTTACTATTCATACTGATCATGCTGCAATCAGATACCTTATGCAAAAGAAAGATGCTAAGCCAAGGCTTATTAGATGGGTGCTTCTGTTGCAAGAATTTGATTTACATATTGTAGATAGGAAAGGTGTTGATAATCCTGTTGCTGATAATTTGTCTAGATTGGAAAATATTGCTTATGATCCTGTTCCTGTTAATGATAGTTTTCCAAATGAACAATTGGCTGTAATAAAGGTGAGCTCGCGAGACAGTCCTTGGTATGCTGATTATGCTAACTTTATTGTTTCCAAGTACTTGCCTCCGACCTTTTCAGCTCAGCAAAGGAGGAAATTCTTTTATGACTTGAGGCATTATTTCTGGGATGACCCACACTTATATAAAGAAGGAGTGGATGGTATTCTGCGAAGATGTGTTCCCGAATATGAACAACAAGAGATATTGAGTAAATGTCATGGGAGTGCTTATGGAGGACATCACGCCGGAGATAGAACCGCGCAAAAGGTTCTACAATCAGGTTTTTATTGGCCAACTCTCTTCAAAGATGCAAGGAAGTTTATTTTATCTTGTGATGAATGCCAAAGGGTTGGTAATATCTCCAGACGCAATGAAATGCCTATGAATTATACTCTTGTTATTGAACCGTTTGATTGTTGGGGATTTGACTTCATGGGACCTTTTCCCTCTTCAGAAGGTAACACTCATATACTTGTCGTTGTTGATTATGTTACTAAATGGGTGGAAGCCATACCTACAAAAAGTGCTGATGGTGAGACCTCTTTAAGAATGCTTTTAGATATTATTTTTCCTCGATTTGGAGTTCCTAGATATATTATGACTGATGGAGGTTCTCATTTTATTCATGGTGGTTTTAGAAAAACTCTTGCTAAATATGGCATTAATCATAGAATTGCTTCCGCTTATCATCCTCAAACTAGTGGGCAAGTAGAACTATCAAATAGAGAGATTAAATCTATCTTGCAAAAGACTGTTAATAAAACTAGAAAGAATTGGGCTAGTAAATTGAAGGAAGCACTATGGGCTTATAGAACTGCTTATAAAAATCCCATGGGAATGTCACCTTATAAAATGGTTTATGGAAAAGCTTGTCATTTACCTTTAGAACTAGAGCACAAAGCTTATTGGGCTGTTAGAGAATTAAATAAAGATCCTAAACTAGCTGGTAATAAGAGGTTGTTGCAATTGAGTTCTCTAGATGAATGGAGAAGTGAAGCTTATGAAAATGCTAAACTCTTTAAAGAGTGACGGGCAACACCGTAGAGCCGGGAACAACCTAGGGCTGCGGCTGGCCGAGGTCCCTCCGAGCGATGGCCCGCAAAGCCTTCTGGTACACACGTCCGATGCTGATGCAAGGGCGTGCCACCTGACCTATACCTGGTCAGGAAGGTGATGGAGCCTCGCTTAGTTTCCTGCATGGCATACACGTAAACATTAAATACGAGCCTCGATCGGCTCTCAGGTTATCCTGTGAATCGGCTCAAGGAGCCGATCCACCCATGATTCGTACGAGGTGCACGAATATATGGTGGTCCTGCTTGATCAAGATAAAGCTAATGAGATCTACGACGATTTAGGGTTTTCACCGCATAATCGGATCATCCTACTCACGATTGGGCCTCGCGGCCACGCACGGTGATCGTAAGCCGATCCTAGATAGGGCCTAAAAACCAACACGAGGTTGATCCCCGGAACATCCTGTCTAGGACTAGCAAACGACACCCTACGTGCCGCTGGATCCTCCAACCCTTTGTAAGGCCTAACTATTGCAGATATTAAACTAATCCTCGATGAACAAGGAGCAATCGTAACGGATCGGATCTACTAAATAAAGATCAAGCGGGGTGCCGCCCCCACACCTAAGATAGGTGTGAGGGCGGCTAGATATGCAAGGGTTGCACTACGATAGCATGTTACGCGAAGAACTATGCTAACCCTAACACATCTATGATAACTACGTTGCTCGCCATCAAAAAGGCTTCAGTACGAGCAACGCATGAACAACGTGGAGCTTGTGCTGCCTAGATCGCAAGATGCGATCTAGGCAGCATGTTGCTTACCGGTAGAAACCCTCGAGATGAAGGAGTTGGCGATGCGCCGAGATTGATTTGGTTGGTTGAACGTTGGTTGTTGTTTATTCCATAAACCCTAGATACATATTTATAGTCCAGGGGACTTTCTAATTTAGGCGTGCACCTAACCGTGCACGGGTAAAACTCTATCTTCTAATCTAAGATGCAATCTACTATAATTAAAGATACACGGGCAATCTAGCCCAAACTCTTCGTGCAAGGCCGCTTCAGAGATCTTCCACGTGTAATCTTCCAAGCCCATCTCCCTTACGGCCCACCTCCTGATTTGGCCAAAATCTGGTGATAACACATGCCCCCTGGTTTTGGCAATGATAATTTCAAAACCACTCTGTTTTTCCTTCGAAGGGTCATGTCGTGGCAGAGCAGAACCGTCGCAGTATTCTTCATCATGATGTCTTGCCTTCTCACCTTCTCTGCACGATTTGACAGTTTTGGCACCACTCCTCGGAAACTGCAACGCATTGAATCTCTACTAGGCTCCTCTTTATTTAACCGTGCTTGATTAGCCCTCTTCATCCCCTTCGCATTAGCACCCAAAAACCCTCCTCGCCACCATGTCTTCTTCCTCCTCCTCCTCTTCGGGTCTTTCCTATGGGTCTTCCTCCTCCCGCGAGCCGCCACCGGACGTGGGACCGGGGAGGGACCAGAGGCCAACATCCTCCGTCCAAGTCCGACGGGGATGAGAAGATCCCGACTTCTCCGATGGGGGGAATCGGAATCGAGGAGGATGACCCAGGGGAGGCCCTCCTCTTCCGAAGAAGGAGGAAGGAGGCGAAGATGACTCCCTCGAGGGCTACCCACCGGCGACGTCTCCGCATGTGGGGGACGAGCAAAGCGATGATGACGAGGAGGATGAAGCTCCCATAGAGGGCTACGGGCAGCGACAGGCGGCGACGAAGAGCCCATCGCGCAGTGCCGATGAGAGCTCGAGGAGCAGACGAGCGGCGGCGGTCCGTAGATAGGATCCACTAGTGTAGGTCTAGTAGTAGCAGTTTGGTCGCAGACCCTTCTTTTGTACCTCTCCCTTTGAGCAATCGACTCATTCTTTGTAAGGAATCTTGTTTATCAATGAAGAATTCCTCCAATTTGACTTTGCCGATTCCTTTTATGCTAATTTAGCCGATTGTCAATTCGGTCAATGGCTAATGAGCCGATTGCCATGCACCAGCTCCTCAAAATTTCTGCGGTCATTGCCCCCGAGCCTTCATTAAGGCGAGAACAAGCAGAACTCGTGCCACCATGAACGTCATGATGCAGAGCCAGCCGATTTCAACAAAATCGGCTCCCGAGCAGAGAACTTTCAGGGCGAGCTGCCCCCGAGCCTCAATCAAGGCGAGAATACCGGCATGGATGCACAGATCAATCAAAAGGCTCGACCTTAGGTAATCTGGTAATCCGAGATAGCCACCATGAAGAATCAGCAGACTTGCCCCCATCGATTAGTTTCCTTCCAGCGCCGATGTTCCACTTGTCTTGTGTAACTGTACTAGAGTTGATGGCTGCGCATCGGCTTTGTTTCTTAGTTCTAAAGTCGATGCCCTTGCATCGGCTGTAAAAATTTTTTTTACTGGCCGATTTTTCCTAATCGGCTCCCAGTGTTTCGCTGCACACATGCTTACACATGTTTATCTGCACATGTTCATCCGACTATATGCCCCCGAGGCCGTCTGCGAGGTGACTGCAGATATCGGCTTTGTGGTTAGCCAAGGCACTGTATACTGGCTCCGCGAGGATTCGTATTGACTTTCATCCACCGACGTGGCCGCCGCCCAGCAGATCGATGTTGAACACAATCAGGACATGTGGTGAAGATAATTTTGGCCGATTGCTGGAATCGGCCTCCATATTGATTGAAGCGCTGACTGAAGGTTCTGTGTCCCTTCATAATTTTGGGGGCGATCACAAGGATCAGCCTCGCCACGTTTGCTCATTGCTTCAGCTACATGGTCAGGCCAGTGGATAAAACCAGCTTAACCCTTCCCTTCGTCACGTCGATGCGCTCGCAGTCGTCCAAATTGATACCTGAGAGGGGTTCTTGGCCTGCTGCTTCCCATGCGTTCATGCCAGCCGTTGAAATTTCGGCTGAGTCATCGGCCTGGACGACCTCTACCTCATCTCCATCCCACTGTATTATGCATTGGTGCATCGTGGAGGGAATGCAACAGTTGGCGTGGATCCAATCCCTTCCTAGCAGAACAGCATAAGTGCTCGTGCTATCGACGATAAAGAACGTTGTAGGGATAGTTTTCCTTCCTACGGTCAGATCCACGTTCAGAACACCTTGTGCGTCAGATGCTTGGCCGTTGAAATCGCTCAATGTCACGTTGGTCTTGATTAGATCTGAGCTAGAGCGTCCCAGCCGACGTAGCATAGAGTACGGCATGATGTTGACTGCCGCTCCGGTGTCCACCAGCATCTTATTTACAGGCCTCCCATCGATATAACCTCGCAAGTACAGGGCCTTCAGATGTCTGTAGCTTCTTTCTCGTGGCTTCTCAAAGATAACCGGCCGTGGGCCGCAGTCAAGTTGTGCCACAGGTGCCTCGTCTAATCCTGGAGCACTGAACTCCGAAGGGAGGATGAACACCATGTTTGTGCCAGCCGATGTTTCATCATCGGCTTTCCTTTGCTTGGGGCGCCACTCCATTTTCCGTGGACGACCCTCTTTGTCCAGGGTTCGCTGAACTTTCGCAGCCAGATCAGGTCGTGCCTTCCTTAACGTATGCAAGTATAACCTTTCGGCTTCCTCCAGGCCGCGCAATCGCTGAACCCTGCGCTTTTGGGAACGGCTGAGTCCATCAGGGCACCACCTTGGACGGTGGTACCTGTCTTCTTCTTCTTCTTGTCCCTCGTCTTCTGAATCCTCGAGATCTGCCCACCGAGGGGACTCAGCGCGTTTGCTTTGTGGCGGGAGAGGCCCTAAGCGCTGAACACGGACACGTTGGCTGCCTCCTTCTTCTTAATTGGCGGGCAGTTGCCTATCGTTGTCGTCTTGCTCCCTTGATTTTCCTTTGGCACGGCGCTCGTGCTCCTCCTCATCGTGATCATGCCGACGATATCTTCTGGCTTCTCTAGCCAGACGATCTCTTTCATCATCATCGCTGGATCGTCGGCGTTGGTCATACGACTCACATACTTGTTGAGGAGGTGATCAGAGAGAGTCGCTGATATCTTATGTTCTTCACTTCTCCCTCTGTGACGTAGCGCTTGCCATCATGACGGAGCCGATCGCGTGGAGCGGCCTCCTCTGTGTCCTTGCTACGAGAGCAGCTGCCCTCGTCTCCATCTTTGCCAGAGTGGTGCCCAGGTCCTACCATGTTGATGCTGAACGAGGACCCTGGCTGGCAACCTTCAGGGTAAGTGCATTCTACCATGTTAACGGCGGGGAAGGGTTGGGTGTCGACCTTCATGGCGTACTGGTTGAAAATCAGCCGCCCTTTTCTATCGCCACTTGGATGTGCTGACGCCACACCCTGCAGTCGTTGGTGGCATGGGAGAGCGAGTTATGCCATTTGCAGTATGGCTTTCCGTTCAGCTCTTGCACCGTGGGGAATTTGAGACCTTCAGGAATCGTCAACTGCTTCTCCTTGAGCAGGAGGTCGAAGATTTGCTCAGTTTTGGTCACGTCAAAATCAAACCCCCTGGGCGGGCCTGGTGGCTTTACCCATTTGCAGGACATGGGGGTTCCCCCCGAGTCCATTCAGCCACTGCTACCTCTTGATCTCCCGCAGAAACTTCGTCTTCCTCTGCATCGACCAGGACTACTGCACGCTTGAATTTGTCCTGGTACAGGCCCGGGTGGCGCTGTTCATATGCTGAAAGTTTCTGAACCATGTGCGCCAGTGAGGGATAGTCTGCTTGGGAGGCCATGTCCTTGAGCGGTGTTGCGAGGCCCGCTACTGCCAACTCGACTGCTTCCTTTTCAGTTATACGAACCGAATAACATCGGTTCCTAAGATTCCTGAAGCGCTGGATGTATTCTGTCACAGTTTCTCCACGCTTCTGACGTATTTGTGCTAGATCGGCAAGGCCAGACTCGGAAGCCTCTGAGTGGTACTGCGTATGGAACTGTTCTTCCAACTGCTTCCAAGTCCGGATCGAGTCTGGTGGCAAAGAGGTGTACCACCCGAAAGCCGATCCCGTGAGGGACTGTGAGAAGAACCTCACGCGTAGTGGATCCGACACTGAGGCCGTTCCTAGTTGTGCCAAATATCGGCTCACATGCTCGATGGAGCTGGAACCATCTGATCCACTGAATTTGGAGAAATCAGGGAGCCGATATTTAGGTGGCAGCGGGATCAACTCGTACTCGTCGGGGTACGGCTTGGAATAGCCGATTGCCCTCCTTTTCGGCACCATGCCGAACTGGTCTCTCAGTATAGTACTGATTTGATCCGCTGTGCTGGCTGCAGGAGTTGAACTCTGAAGATTCGCCGGGGTGGCGTACTTAGCCAGCCATGCTTGCTTTTCCAGCTCTGAGCCAACTGCAGGAGCTGAGCTCTGGAGGTTCGTCGGGGTGGCATATTTAGTTAGCCACGTCTGCTTCTCAAGATCTGTCGCTGACGTTCCTCCTGTTTTCCCAGAAGTCCCTGATGTTGTGGCCTGGTTTGTGAGCGCCCAGTTACCGCAATCTGGCACATACGTGCACGTGTACCCGTGAGGGATCTCCTTAGGCGCCTCATGCAAGAACTGGTAGTCACTAGGGTCACCACCGATCTTGTAGACGACGAATGCCGGTGAAGCCGGCACCTCTGGTGCTGCCAACGCAAATGGCAGCGGTGGACGGGACTGGAGTGGCAACTCTCCTTGATGTGTCCCGAGAGCTGGTCCTGACGGCGAGTACTGGTGCCTCATGATCTCCTGGATCACGCGAAGAGCGACACGCTCCAACGTGTTTACCAGGTTCTCAGAGTGGCGGTGTAGCGAGTGAGCCACCAAGTAGTTGATCTCCTGCCGCAGGGACCTGGTGCGTTCTTCCGACGGGGCAGAGAGGTCTATCCCATCTAGTGCACCATTAGGCGAGAACCCCTTCCACCTGATGCCATGTGAACGGGTTCTGTGGAAAGAGCCGATGAGGTCGGCTTCGAGGATGACTTTGATCTCGTCATACTTCTTCTTGAGCTCGTCGGTCAAATCCTCGTACGTGACTGGAGTGCCGTCCGCCATCTCAGATGTAGATGGCGATGTGGTTGATGACGAAGCTTGTCCCACCGGGCGTGCCAGAATGTGTTGCCAAAACCCACCGGCGGGCAGCGACGGGCAACACCGTAGAGCCGGGAACAACCTAGGGTTGGCTGGCAAAGCCTCCTGGACGCGCAAAGCCGATGCTGATGCAAGGGCGTGCCACCTGACCTATACCTGGTCAGGAAGGTGATGGAGATGCCTCGCTTAGTTTCCTGCATGGCATACACTTAAACATTAAATACGAGCCTCGATCGGCTCTCAGGTTATCCTGTGAATCGGCTCAAGGAGCCGATCCACCCATGATTCGTACGAGGTGCACGAATATATGGTGGTCCTGCTTGATCAAGATAAAGCTAATGAGATCTACGACGATTTAGGGTTTTCACCGCATAATCGGATCATCCTACTCACGATTGGGCCTCGCGGCCACGCACGGTGATCGTAAGCCGATCCTAGATAGGGCCTAAAAACCAACACGAGGTTGATCCCCGGAACATCCTGTCTAGGACTAGCAAACGACACCCTACGTGCCGCTGGATCCTCCAACCCTTTGTAAGGCCTAACTATTGCAGATATTAAACTAATCCTTGATGAACAAGGAGCAACCGTAACGGATCGGATCTACTAAATAAAGATCAAGCGGGGTGCCGCCCCCACACCTAAGATAGGTGTGAGGGCGGCTAGATATGCAAGGGTTGCACTACGATAGCATGTTACGCGAAGAACTATGCTAACCCTAACACATCTATGATAACTACGTTGCTCGCCATCAAAAAGGCTTCAGTACGAGCAACGCATGAACAACGTGGAGCTTGTGCTGCCTAGATCGCAAGATGCGATCTAGGCAGCATGTTGCTTACCGGTAGAAACCCTCGAGATGAAGGAGTTGGCGATGCGCCGAGATTGATTTGGTTGGTTGAACGTTGGTTGTTGTTTATTCCATAAACCCTAGATACATATTTATAGTCCAGGGGACTTTCTAATTTAGGCGTGCACCTAACCGTGCACGGGTAAAACTCTATCTTCTAATCTAAGATGCAATCTACTATAATTAAAGATACACGGGCAATCTAGCCCAAACTCTTCGTGCAAGGCCGCTTCAGAGATCTTCCACGTGTAATCTTCCAAGCCCATCTCCCTTACGGCCCACCTCCTGATTTGGCCAAAATCTGGTGATAACAGAAAATGCTAAACTCTTTAAAGAGAAAGTTAAAAAATGGCATGATAGAAGGATTATCAAAAGAGAATTTAATATTGGGGATAAAGTCCTATTGTATCGGTCTCGTCTCAGATTCTTTGCAGGGAAATTACTCTCGAAATGGGAAGGACCATATGTTGTTGAGGAGGTGTATCGTTCAGGAGCAATAAAAATTAGCTCTCTCCAAGGCAATGCCACACAAGTGGTGAATGGACAAAGACTCAAGCATTATATCTCGGGTGATTCTTACAATGTAGATGTTGATGTTATTCGAGTGGAAACACCGGAGGCTTTCATCAAAGGACAAATTGACAGTCCGCCAGAACTCGACTTTGAATAGGTAACAGTACTGGTAATAAAAAGTTCGCAATTTACTTTCCGAACAATGTTTTTGCTATTTTTGGAAAATATGAAAAATTACGAGATCGAAACGGAGTGGAGGAGACGCACGAGGGCGTGCCCCCATAGGCCGGCGCGGGCCCCAGCCAGGCCGCGCCGCCCTATGAGCTGGCCGCCTCGTCGCCTCTTTCCGACTCTGGTTCGACCTGGTACTTTCCTTATGACATAAAAATTCTTGCTATATAATCCCCCGGACCCCTGGAGGTCCGTATATCGTTTTCTCGACGTGTTTTGTTTCGAGTTGTTTCTGCCAGGATTGTTTTCAATCTAGGAGCACCATGGCCTCCAACAACAAGGGCAAGGGGCTTTCGGAGGAAGAAGTGAAAAGGGTGTCATCAAAACAAGAGCAACAAGCCGTTGGGAGTAAGCAAATCTTGGTGGGATCTGTTGACACTCGACGTTCTTTTTCTCATAACTTGCAGGGACCCTTACCACCTGCTCTTAGCCTCAACTCTTTCCCCGTGTTGGAAGAAGCTCTACGGACTACCGATGAGTTTTGTGATCAATACCGGGCTCTAAGAAGAGAAGTGGAGATACTCCAGGAGGAGAATTACCGACTCCGTAGAATGCTGGAATATTACTCGATTCCCATCACAAGGTCGCCACCGCCAACTTCAGATAACAATGAATCTCTTCGAGTCTTAGTGCAGAATTGCCAAACTGAGAAGCTGAAGCTGAAGGAGATCTGTAAGAAGCGCGGGAGGAATTCATCACCACCATCGCCGAAGGAGTAATTCATCATCGGTATTGGCATCCCCTTGGTTTGTTCCAAGCTTGGGGGAGTGTCGCGGTATCACATCATCACTACCTTTTACTTTTACTATAGTGTCATATCATGAGTAGGGAAGTTATCATATAAGATGGGTTGCAGTGTGGAAGTATCTCTCCTTTAGTTGGTTGTCTATGTATCCCTTGGTGTGAGTTATCGTTATGGAATATTAATGAGAAGTCTTATCATTTACATATTGCACATCTTATTTTAGTTTGCAATCCTTATTATATGATTGATCTTGTTATTAGTATTGGTATCACTTTGGGAGCATTGAATAAATCTATTTGGTTTTGGCAAACTTAGCATTGGTCAATAGCAACAACACTTTGAGGTTTAAGTAGAAAAGAGAAATACATGTAGTTGTTTCATTATCTTTCTTTCTTGTTAGCTCATAGCTTATTATTCTGAAGTTAAAATTGTTTGTGCTTACAAGGAAGATGCATGATTATTTCTATCACATGTATATTTGTTTGTTTCCCTCGACTCTTATGCTTGCTAATTAACCTTGCTAGCCAAAGACCTGTACTGAGACTTCTCGTGCATCCAAACCTTAACCCAAACCTATGCCATTTGTGTCCACCATAACTACCTACTACATGGTATTTCCTGCCATTCCAAGTAAATACTTCGTGTGCTACCTTTAAACAATTCAAAATTTATTACCTCTTATTTGTGTCAATGTTTTATAGCTCATGAGGAAGTATGTGGTGTTTTATCTTTCAATCTTGTTGGGCAACTTTCACCAATGGACTAGTGGCTTCATCCGCTTATCCAATAATTTTGCAAAAAGAGCTGGCAATGGGATTCCCAGTCCCAAATTAATTAACCTAAATAGACACTCCTCCATGGTATGTGATTGATGGACGGCACCCGAAGGATTCGGTTAGCCATGGCTTGTGTAAGCAAAGGTTGGGGGGAGTGTCATCATAATAAAACTAAAATAAAAAGGCACTCCTTCATGGTATGAGATTGTTGGCAGGCACCCGAGGATTCGGTTAGCCATGGTTTGTGAAAGAAAGGTTGGAAGGAGTGCCATACAAAAATAAAATAAAATGGGAGCCGCTCTTTGAAGGTTTGTCTGGCAAGGGGGTTAGAGTACCCGCTACCAGTCGTTGACAACAACAAACACCTCTCAAAATGTTACTTTCATTCTCTTTATATGATTTCAAAACTGAAAAAGCTCTAGCACATGATTTAATCCCTGCTTCCCTCTGCGAAGGGCCTGTCTTTTACTTTATGTTGAGTCAGTAAACCTATTTCCCTCCATCTTAAGCAAGCATTTGAGTTGTTGTGATCAAACCATTATATTGTGATTTGCTTCATCATGTCTTTTATTCTTCCTTGTTTAGTACAAGTTTTATCTGAATGAATATAGCTTTGCAAGTTATCAATGATCATGAGGAGATTATTAAGATTGAGTATGCAAGTTGTGCCATATAAACTTTAACATAAGAGCGCTGCTCGATAGATAAGTATAATCTGTTAACTGTTCTTTGACCAAGAACGAAGTTTGCCATCACCAACTATGATTTCTTATGCACCTTTATTTGTGATTACCTTATACTTGTTTCAAGTTGAATTATATGAGGAAGTTGTTTACTAAAATGTCTTGTGTGAATGAATATGATGCTTCTTGTCCGTATTTTATTTATCGACTCTTCACTCCATAAACATGTGGTCCTGTTTACCGAGTTCAGTTTCGCTTGGGGACAAGCGAAGTCTAAGCTTGGGGGAGTTGATACGTCCAATTTGCATCACTATTTTATATCATAATTTGTTGTTATTCATTGATATATTTCATATTTGGAGATGATACTTATGTTATTTCATCTATTTTGCATGATTCATGATTATTGGAGGATCGCGCACCGGAGTCAGGATTCTGCTGGAAAAAGCGCCGTCAGAATGCAATATTTCGGAAGATCAACAGTTGACGGAAATTATATGAAAAATCCTATTTTTCCAGAAGACGAAGGGAGCCAGAAGGGGGAGCCGAGGGGACCCGAGGTGGGCCCACCTCATAGGCCGGCGTGGCCCAAGGCCTGGCCGCGCCGCCCTGTGAGGAGGGGGCCCACAGCCCCCTCTCGCCTCCTTTTTTCGCGAACGTCTTCGTCCCAAAAACCTAAGCTCCAGGGGATAGGTCGCGAAGAGACAGCCGCCTCCGCGAGGCGGAGAACACCAGAGAGAAAAGAGCTCTCCGGCAGGCTGAGATCCGCCGGGGAAATTCCCTCCCGGAGGGGGAAATCGACGCCATCGTCACCGCCATCGAGTTGGACATCATCTCCATCACCATCATCATCATCTTCATCATCATCACCGCCGTCTCCACCGCTGCACATCGTCACCGCTGTAGCAATTTGGGTTTGATCTTGATTGTTTGATAGGGGAAACTCTCCCGGTGTTGATTTCTACTTGTTATTGATGCTATTGAGTGAAACCGTTGAACCAAGGTTTATGTTCAGATTGTTATTCATCATCATATCACCTCTGATCATGTTCCATATGATGTCTCGTGAGTAGTTCGTTTAGTTCTTGAGGACATGGGTGAAGTCTAAATGTTAGTAGTGAAGTATGGTTGAGTAATATTCAATGTTATGATATTTAAGTTGTGGTGTTATTCTTCTAGTGGTGTCGTGTGAACGTCGACTACACGACACTTCACCTTTATGGGCCTAGGGGAATGCATCTTGTACTCGTTTGCCAATTGCGGGGTTGCCGGAGTGACAGAAACCTGAGCCCCCATTGGTATATCGATGCAGGAGGGATAGCAGGATCTCGAGTTTAAGGCTGTGGTTAGATTTATCTTAATTACTTTCTTGTAGTTGCGGATGCTTGCAAGGGGTATAATCACAAGTATGTATTAGTCCTAGGAAGGGCGGTACATTAGCATAGGTTCACCCACACAACACTTATCAAAACAATGAAGATTAATTAGCCGTATGTAGCGAAAGCACTAGACTAAAATCCCGTGTGTCCTCGAGAACGTTTGGTTATTATAAGTAAACAAACCGGCTTGTCCTTTGTTCTAAAAAGGATTGGGCCACTCGCTGCAATTGTTACTCTCGCACTTTACTTACTCGTACTTTATTCATCTGTTACATCAAAACCCCCTGAATACTTGTCTGTGAGCATATACAGTGAATCCTTCATCGAAACTGCTTGTCAACACCTTCTGCTCCTCGTTGGGATCGACATTCTTACTTATCGAAGATACTACGATACACCCCCTACTTGTTTCCTCCTTTCTGTAGTGTTGGGCCTCCAAGAGCAGAGGTTTGTAGAACAGCAGCAAGTTTTCCCTTAAGTGGATCACCCAAGGTTTATCGAACTCGGGGAGGAAGAGGTCAAAGATATCCCTCTCATGCAACCCTGCAACCACAAAGCAAGAAGTCTCTTGTGTCCCCAACACACCTAATAGGTGCACTAGTTCGGCGAAGAGATAGTGAAATATAGGTGGTATGAATATATATGAGCAGTAGCAACGGTGCCAGAAAATAGCTTGCTGGCGTGTAGTTGATGGTGGTAGTATTGCAGCAGTAGTAACACAGTAAAACAGTAAACAAGCAGTAGTAACGCAGCAGTATTTAGGAACAAGGCCTAGGGATTAGACTTTCACTAGTGGACACTCTCAACATTGATCACATAACAGAATAGATAAATGCATACTCTACACTTTTGTTGGATGATGAACGCATTGCGTAGGATTACACGAACCCTCAATGCCGGAGTTAACAAGCTCCACAATTTGTTCATATTTTAGTAACCTTATAGTGTAAGATAGATCAAAAGACTAAACCAAGTACTAACATAGCATGCACACTGTCACCTTCATGCATATGTAGGAGGAATAGATCACATCAATATTATCATAGCAATAGTTAACTTCGCAATCTACAAGAGATCATGATCATAGCATAAACCAAGTACTAACACGGTGCACACACTGTCACCTTTACACACGTGCAGGAGGAATAGAACTACTTTAATAACTTTGCTAGAGTAGCACATAGATAAATTGTGATACAAACTCATATGAATCTCAATCATGTAAAGCAGCTCATGAGATTATTGTATTGAGGTACATAGGAGAGAGATGAACCACATAGCTACCGGTACAGCCCCGAGCCTCGATGGAGAACTACTCCCTCCTCATGGGAGCAGCGCGGTGATGAAGATGGCGGTGGAGATGGCAGCGGTGTCGATGGAGAAGCCTTCCGGGGGCCCCGCTCCGCAGGAACAGAGACTCCTGTCCCCAGATCTTGGCCTCGCGATGGCGGCGGCTCTGGAAGGTTTCGTGGTTTTTCGAACGTGGGTTTTCGCGACGGAGGCTTTAAATAGGCGAAGAGGCGACGCAGAGGGCTAAAGGGTGCCCACATATGGCGGCGCGGCCGGGCCTGGGCGCGCCGGCCTATGGTCCTGGGGCCCAGTGCCCCCTCCGGTCCTTCTCGTGTGTTCGGATGCTTCCGGTGAAAATAGGAACCGGGCGTTGATTTCGTCCGATTCCGAGAATATTTCGTTACTAGGATTTCTGAAACCAAAAACAGAAACGGCACTTCGGCATCTTGTTAATAGGTTAGTTCCAGAAAATGCACGAATATGACATAAAGTGTGCATAAAACATGTAGATAACATCAATAATGTGGCATGGAACATAAGAAATTATCGATACGTCGGAGACGTATCAGCATCCCCAAGCTTAGTTCTGCTCGTCCCGAGCAGGTAAAACGATAACAAAGATAATTTCTGAAGTGACATGCCATCATAATCTTGATCATACTATTTGTAAAGCATATGTAGTGAATGCAGCGATCAAAACAATGTATATGACATGAGTAAACAAGTGAATCATATAGCAAAGACTTTTCATAAATAGTACTTCAAGACAAGCATCAATAAGTCTTGCATAAGAGTTAACTCATAAAGCAATAATTCAAAGTAAAGGTATTGAAGCAACACAATGGAAGATTAAGTTTCAGCGGTTGCTTTCAACTTGTAACATGTATATCTCATGGATAGTTGTCAATGCAAAGCAATATAACAAGTGCAATATGCAAGTATGTAGGAATCAATGCACAGTTCACACAAGTGTTTGCTTCTTAAGGTGGAGAGAGATAGGTGAACTGACTCAACAATAAAAGTAAAAGAATGGCCCTTCGCAGAGGGAAGCAGGGATAAATCATGTGCTAGAGCTTTTCAAGTTTTAAAATCATATAGAGAGCATAAAAGTAAAGTTTTGAGAGGTGTTTGTTGTTGTCAACGAATGGTAATGGGTACTCTAACTACCTCGCCAACCAGACTTTCAAGAGCGGCTCCCATGAAGGACGTTATCTCTACCAGCAAGGTAGATCATCCTTCTTCTCTTTTGTTTACACATGTACTTTAGTTTTTATTTATTTATGGGTGACACTCCTCCCAACCTTTGCTTACACAAGCCATGGCTAACCGAATCCTCGGGTGCCTACCATCAATCTCATACCATGGAGGAGTGTCTATTTGCAAAATTAAGTTGCTTACTGATGAATCAGAGCAAAACATGTGAAGAGAATTATTAATGCAAGTTGTAATTAATTGGGGCTGGGAACCCCATTGCCAGCTCTTTTTGCAAAATTATTGGATAAGCGGATGTGCCACTAGTCCATTATGAAAGTCTGTCAAAAGTAAATGACAAGGTTGAAAGATAAACACCACATACTTCCTCATGAGCTATAAAACATTAACACAAATTGAGAAGCATTTTGAAGGTTTAAAGGTAGCACATGAAGTATTTACTTGGAATGGCAGAAAATACCATGTAGTAGGTAGGTATGGTGGACACAAATGGCATAGTGGTTGGCTCAAGGATTTTGGATGCATGAGAAGTATTCCCTCTCGATACAAGGTTTAGGCTAGCAAGGTTGTTTGAAACAAACACAAGGATGAACTAGTACAGCAAAACTCACATAAAAGACATATTGAAAACATTATAAGACTCTACACCGTCTTCCTTGTTGTTCAAACTCAATACTAGAAATTATCTAGACTTTAGAGAGACCAAATATGCAAACCAAATTTTAGCAAGCTCTATGTATTTCTTCATTAATGGGTGCAAAGCATATGATGCAAGAGCTTAAACATGAGCACAACAATTGCCAAGTATCACATTACCCAAGACATTAATAGCAATTACTACATGTATCATTTTCCAATTCCAACCATATAGCAATTTAACGAAGAAGAAACTTCGCCGTGAATATTATGAGCTAAGAACACATGTGTTCATACGAACCAGCGGAGCGTGTCTCTCTCCCACACAATCATTTATTCAAACAAAAACAAAAACAAGAAACATACAGATGCTCCAAGTAAAGTACATAAGATGTGACCGAATAAAAATATAGTTTCAAGAGAAGGAACCTGATAATTTGTCGATGAAGAAGGGGATGCCTTGGGCATCCCCAAGCTTAGACGCTTGAGTCTTATTGATATATGCAAGGGTGAACCACCGGGGCATCCCCAAGCTTAGAGCTTTCACTCTTCTTGATCATAGTATATCATCCTCCTCTCTTGACCCTTGAAAACTTCCTTCACACCAAACTCAAACAAACTCATTAGAGGGTTAGTGCATAATCAAAAATTCACATGTTCAGAGGTGACACAATCATTCTTAACACTTCTGGACATTGCCCAAAGCTACTGGAAGGTAATGGAACAAAGAAATCCACCCAACACAGCGAAAGAAGCAATGCGAAATAAAAGGCAGAATCTGTCAAAACAGAACAGTCCGTAAAGACGAATTTTAAAAGGGCACCAGACTTGCTCAGATGAAAATGCTCAAATTGAATGAAAGTTGCGTACATATCTGAGGATCACTCACGTAAATTGGCATAATTTTCTGAGTTACCTACAGAGAATTAGGCCCAGATTCGTGACAGCAAGAAAACAGTTTCTGCGCAGTAATCCAAATCTAGTATTGACTTTACTATCAAAGACTTTACTTGGCACAACAAAACACAAAACTAAGATAAGGAGAGGTTGCTACAGTAGTAAACAACTTCCAAGACACAAATATAAAACAAAGTACTGTAGCAAAATAACACATGGGTTATCTCCCAAGAAGTTGCTTTCTTTATAGCCATTAAGATGGGCTCAGCAGTTTTAATGATGCACTCGCAAGAAATAGTATTTGAAGCAAAAGAGAGCATCAAGAGACAAATTCAAAACACATTTAAGTCTAACATGCTTCCTATGCATAGGAATCTTGTAAATAAACAAGTTCATGAAAAGCAAAGTAACAAGCATAGGAAGATAAAACAAGTATAGCTTCAAAAATTTCAGCACATAGAGAGGTGTTTTAGTAACATGAAAATTTCTACAACCATATTTTCCTCTCTCATAATAACTTTCAGTAGTGTCATGAGAAAACTCAACAATATAACTATCACATAAAGCATTCTTATCATGAGTCTCATGCATAAAATTATTACTACTCCCAACATAAGCATAGTTATTCTTATTAATTGTAGTAGGAGCAAATTCAACAAAGTAGCTATCATTATTATTCTCATCAAGTGTAGGAGGCATAGTATTATCATCATAAAAATTACTCTCCATAGTAGGCGGCACTAAAAGACCAATATCATTATAATCATCATAAATAGGAGGTAAAGTATCATCAAAGTAAATTTTCTCCTCAATGCTTGGGGGACTAAAAAGATCATGCTCATCAAAACCAGCTTCCCCAAGCTTAGAATTTTCCATATCATTAGCAACAATGGTGTTCAAAGCGTTCATACTAATATCATTGCTACTAGCATGCAAATAAGATTCCATAGGTTTTTTAATTTTCGCATTAAACCATTCATGTCTTGACTCAGGAAATAGAATAAAAAGCTCACAGATGTTTTCCATTATGCCTTACTAGTGTAAACAAGAAACAAAAAGTTGCAATTGCAGGATCTAAAGGAAATAGCTTCGAGTACTTACAACGCCGGTAAATAGCTTAGTAGCCGAGATCCGGAGTGTGAGTACCTTTTACCTTTCCTCCCCGGCAACGGCGCCAGAAAATAGCTTGATGTCTACGTTCCCCCTCCTTTCCTGTAGACAGTGTTGGGCCTCCAAGAGCAGAGGTTTGTAGAACAGCAGCAAGTTTTCCCTTAAGTGGATCACCCAAGGTTTATCGAACTCAGGGAGGAAGAGGTCAAAGATATCCCTCTCATGCAACCCTGCAACCACAAAGCAAGAAGTCTCTTGTGTCCCCAACACACCTAATAGGTGCACTAGTTCGGCGAAGAGATAGTGAAATACAGGTGGTATGAATATATATGAGCAGTAGCAACGGTGCCAGAAAATAGCTTGCTGGCGTGTAGTTGATGGTGGTAGTATTGCAGCAGTAGTAACACAGTAAAACAGTAAACAAGCAGTAACGCAGCAGTATTTAGGAACAAGGCCTAGGGATTAGACTTTCACTAGTGGACACTCTCAACATTGATCACATAACAGAATAGATAAATGCATACTCTACACTTTTGTTGGATGATGAACGCATTGCGTAGGATTACACGAACCCTCAATGCCGGAGTTAACAAGCTCCACAATTTGTTCATATTTTAGTAACCTTATAGTGTAAGATAGATCAAAAGACTAAACCAAGTACTAACATAGCATGCACACTGTCACCTTCATGCATATGTAGGAGGCATAGATCACATCAATATTATCATAGCAATAGTTAACTTCGCAATCTACAAGAGATCATGATCATAGCATAAACCAAGTACTAACACGGTGCACACACTGTCACCTTTACACACGTGCAGGAGGAATAGAACTACTTTAATAACTTTGCTAGAGTAGCACATAGATAAATTGTGATACAAACTCATATGAATCTCAATCATGTAAAGCAGCTCATGAGATTATTGTATTGAGGTACATAGGAGAGATGAACCACATAGCTACCGGTACAGCCCCGAGCCTCGATGGAGAACTACTCCCTCCTCATGGGAGCAGCAGCGGTGATGAAGATGGCGGTGGAGATGGCAGCGGTGTCGATGGAGAAGCCTTCCGGGGCACTTCCCCGCTCCGGGCGGAACAGAGACTCCTGTCCCCGTATCTTGGCCTCGCGATGGCAGCGCCTGGAAGGTTTGGTTTCGTCGAACGCCTGGGGTTTTCGACGAGGCTTTAAATAGGCGAAGAGGCGGCGCAGAGGGCTAAAGGGGTTCCCACACCATATGGCGGCGCGGCCAGGGCCTGGGCCGCGCCGGCCTATGGTCTAGGGGCCCAGTGCCCCCCCTCTGGTCCTTCTCGTGTGTTCTGGATGCTTCCGGTGAAAATAGGAACCTGGGCGTTGATTTCGTCCGATTCCGAGAATATTTCGTTACTAGGATTTCTGAAACCAAAAACAGCAGAACTGGCACTTCGGCATCTTGTTAATAGGTTAGTTCCGAAAATGCACGAATATGACATAAAGTGTGCATAAAACATGTAGATAACATCAATAATGTGGCATGGAACATAAGAAATTATCGATACGTCGGAGACGTATCGCATCCCAGCTTAGTTCTGCTCGTCCCGAGCAGGTAAAACGATAACAAAGATAATTTCTGAAGTGACATGCCATCATAATCTTGATCATACTATTTGTAAAGCATATGTAGTGAATGCAGCGATCAAAACAATGTATATGACATGAGTAAACAAGTGAATCATATAGCAAAGACTTTTCATAAATAGTACTTCAAGACAAGCATCAATAAGTCTTGCATAAGAGTTAACTCATAAAGCAATAATTCAAAGTAAAGGTATTGAAGCAACACAATGGAAGATTAAGTTTCAGCGGTTGCTTTCAACTTGTAACATGTATATCTCATGGATAGTTGTCAATGCAAAGCAATATAACAAGTGCAATATGCAAGTATGTAGGAATCAATGCACAGTTCACACAAGTGTTTGCTTCTTAAGGTGGAGAGAGATAGGTGAACTGACTCAACAATAAAAGTAAAAGAATGGCCCTTCGCAGAGGGAAGCAGGGATAAATCATGTGCTAGAGCTTTTCAAGTTTTAAAATCATATAGAGAGCATAAAAGTAAAGTTTTGAGAGGTGTTTGTTGTTGTCAACGAATGGTAATGGGTACTCTAACTACCTCGCCAACCAGACTTTCAAGAGCGGCTCCCATGAAGGACGTTATCTCTACCAGCAAGGTAGATCATCCCTCTTCTCTTTTGTTTACACATGTACTTTAGTTTTTATTTATTTATGGGTGACACTCCTCCCAACCTTTGCTTACACAAGCCATGGCTAACCGAATCCTCGGGTGCCTACCATCAATCTCATACCATGGAGGAGTGTCTATTTGCAAAATTAAGTTGCTTGCTGATGAATCAGAGCAAAACATGTGAAGAGAATTATTAATGCAAGTTGTAATTAATTGGGGCTGGGAACCCCATTGCCAGCTCTTTTTGCAAAATTATTGGATAAGCGGATGTGCCACTAGTCCATTATGAAAGTCTGTCAAAAGTAAATGACAAGGTTGAAAGATAAACACCACATACTTCCTCATGAGCTATAAAACATTAACACAAATTGAGAAGCATTTTGAAGGTTTAAAGGTAGCACATGAAGTATTTACTTGGAATGGCAGAAAATACCATGTAGTAGGTAGGTATGGTGGACACAAATGCCACGGGGGCCGCGCCGCCCTAGGGTTTGGGCACCCTGTGGCCCCACTTCGTTTCGTCTTCGGACTTCTGGAAGCTTCGTGGAAAAATAGGCCCCTGGGCGTTGATTTCGTCCAATTCCGAGAATATTTCCTTACTAGGATTTCTGAAACCAAAAACAGCAGAAAACAGCAATTGGCACTTCGGCATCTTGTTAATAGGTTAGTTCCAGAAAATGCACGAATATGACATAAAGTGTGCATAAAACATGTAGATAACATCAATAATGTGGCATGGAACATAAGAAATTATCGATACGTCGGAGACGTATCAGCCCCAAGCTTAGTTCTGCTCATCCCGAGCAGGTAAAACGATAACACAGATAATTTCTGGAGTGACATGCCATCATAATCTTGATCATACTATTTGTAAAGCATATGTAGTGAATGCAGCGATCAAAACAATGTATATGACATGAGTAAACAAGTGAATCATATAGCAAAGACTTTTCATGAATAGCACTTCAAGACAAGCATCAATAAGTCTTGCATAGGAGTTAACTCATAAAGCAATAATTCATAGTAAAAGCATTGAAGCAACACAAAGGAAGATTAAGTTTCAGCGGTTGCTTTCAACTTGTAACATGTATATCTCATGGATATTGTCAACATAGAGTAATATAATAAGTGCAATAAGCAAGTATGTAGGAATCAATGCACAGTTCACACAAGTGTTTGCTTCTTGAGGTGGAGAGAAATAGGTGAACTGACTCAACATTGAAAGTAAAAGAATGGTCCTCCATAGAGGAAAAGCATCGATTGCTATATTTGTGCTAGAGCTTTGATTTTGAAAACATGAAACAATTTTGTCAACGGTAGTAATAAAGCATATGTATCATGTAAATTATATCTTACAAGTTGCAAGCCTCATGCATAGTGTACTAATAGTGCCCGCACCTTGTCCTAATTAGCTTGGACTACCGGATCATCACAATGCACATGTTTTGACCAAGTGTCACAAAGGGGTACCTCTATGCCGCCTGTACAAAGGTCTAAGGAGAAAGCTCGCATTGGATTTCTCGCTATTGATTATTCTTCAACTTAGACATCCATACCGGGACAACATAGACAACAGATAATGGACTCCTCTTTTATGCATAAGCATGTAACAACAATTAATAATTTTCTCATTTGAGATTGAGGATATTTGTCCAAAACTGAAACTTCCACCATGGATCATGGCTTTAGTTAGCGGCCCAATGTTCTTCTCTAACAATATGCATGCTTAACCATAAGGTGGTAGATCTCTCTTACTTCAGACAAGACGGACATGCATAGCAACTCACATGAAATTCAACAAAGAGTAGTTGATGGCGTCCCCAGTGAACATGAAGCAACTTAATAAGAGATAAAGTGCATAAATACATATTCAATACCACAATAGTTTTTAAGCTATTTGTCCCATGAGCTATATATTGCAAAGGTGAATGATGGAATTTTAAAGGTAGCACTCAAGCAATTTACTTTGGAATGGCGGAGAAATACCATGTAGTAGGTAGGTATGGTGGACACAAATGGCATAGTGGTTGGCTCAAGTATTTTGGATGCATGAGAAGTATTCCCTCTCGATACAAGGTTTAGGCTAGCAAGGCTTATTTGAAACAAACACAAGGATGAACCGGTGCAGCAAAACTCACATAAAAGACATATTGAAAACATTATAAGACTCTACACCGTCTTCCTTGTTGTTCAAACTCAATACTAGAAATTATCTAGACCTTAGAGAAACCAAATATGCAAACCAAATTTTAGCATGCTCTATGTATTTCTTCATTAATAGGTGCAAAGCATATGATGCAAGAGCTTAATCATGAGCACAACAATTGCCAAGTATCACATTACCCAAGACATTTATAGCAATTACTACATGTATCATTTTCCAATTCCAACCATATAACAAGGAGATATGCCCTAGAGGCAATAATAAAGTGGTTATTATTTATATCTTTATGTTTATGATAAATGTTTATATATCATGCTATAATTGTATTAACCGAAACATTAGTACATGTGTGATATGTAGACAAACAAGAAGTCCCTAGTATGCCTCTTAAACTAGCTTGTTGATTAATGGATGATTAGTTTCATAATCATGAACATTGGATGTTATTAATAACAAGGTTATATCATTGTATGAATGATGTAATGGACACACCCAATTAAGCGTAGCATAAGATCTCGTCATTAAGTTATTTGCTATAAGCTTTCGATACATAGTTACCTAGTCCTTATAACCATGAGATCATGTAAATCACTTATACCGGAAAGGTACTTTGATTACACCAAACGCCACTGCGTAAATGGGTGGTTATAAAGGTGGGATTAAGTATCCGGAAAGTATGAGTTGAGGCATATGGATCAACAGTGGGATTTGTCCATCCCGATGACGGATAGATATACTCTGGGCCCTCTCGGTGGAATGTCGTCTAATGTCTTGCAAGCATATGAATAAGTTCATAAGAGACCACATACCATGGTACGAGTAAAGAGTACTTGTCAGGAGACGAGGTTGAACAAGGTATAGAGTGATACCGAAGATCAAACCTCGGACAAGTAAAATATCGCGTGACAAAGGGAATTGGTATCGTATGTGAATGGTTCATTCGATCACTAAGTCATCGTTGAATATGTGGGAGCCATTATGGATCTCCAGATCCCGCTATTGGTTATTGGTCGGAGTGAGTACTCAACCATGTCCGCATAGTTCACGAACCGTAGGGTGACACACTTAAAGTTGGATGTTGAAATAGTAGAACTTGAATATGGAATGGAGTTCGAATATTTGTTCGGAGTCCCGGATGAGATCCCGGACATCACGAGGAGTTCCGGAATGGTCCGGAGAATAAGATTCATATATGGGAAGTCATTTTATGTGAATTAAAATGATCCGGAAGGTTCTACGGAAGGTTCTAGAAGGTTCTAGAAAAGTCCGGAAGAAATAAGGATGGAAGGTGGAGTCCCAAAGGGACTCCACCCACCTTGGCCGGCCAACCTAAGGGAGGAGGAGTCCCAAGTGGACTCCCCACCATGGTGGCCGGCCACCCCACCAAGGAAAGGGGGGAGTCCCACTCCCCCTAGGTTTGGACACTTGGAAGGTTTTGGTTGGGGTCTTATTCGGACTCTTTGACCTAAGCCTTGGGGCTTCCACCTATATAAAGAGGGGGAGAGAGGGGCTGGCCGGCCACTCAAGCCACCACCATGGCCGCACCCCTCAAGGGTGCCCTAGCCGGCGCCCCTCTCCCCAAACCCTAGCGGTCTCTCTCTCCTCCACCATATCCCGCACGCTTAAGCGAAGCTCCGCCGGATTTCTCCACCACCACCGACACCACGCCGTCGTGCTGTCGGATTCAAGAGGAGCTACTACTTCCGCTGCCCGCTGGAACGGGAGGTGGACGTCGTCTTCATCAACAACCGAACGTGTGACCGAGTACGGAGGTGCTGCCCGTTCGTGGCGCCGGAACCGATCGTGATCAAGATCTTCTACGCGCTTTTGCAAGCGGCAAGTGATCGTCTACCGCAGCAATAAGAGCCTACTCTTATAGGCTTTGGAATCTCTTCAAGGGTTAGTCTTGATCATCCCCTCGTTGCTACCGTCTTCTAGATTGCATCTTGGCTTGGATTGCGTGTTCGCGATAGGAAATTTTTTGTTTTCTATGCAACGTTATCCTACAGTGGTATCAGAGCCGTGTCTATGCATAGATGGTTGCACGAGTAGAACACAATGGTTTTGTGGGCGTTGATGCTCTTGTTATCTTTAGTTTGAGTACTTTGCATCTTTGTGGCATAGTGGGATGAAGCGGCTCGGACTAACTTTACATGACCGCGTTCATGAGACTTGTTCCTCGTTCGACATGCAACTTGTATTGCATAAGAGGCTTTGCGGGTGTCTGTCTCTCCTACTATAGTGAAGATTCAACTTACTCTTCTATTGAAAACATTAGTATCACCGTTGTGGTTCATGTTCGTAGGTAGATTAGATCTCTCTCGAAAACCCTAAACCACGTAAAATATGCAAACCAAATTAGAGACGTCTAACTTGTTTTTGCAGGGTTTGGTGATGTGATATGGCCATGATATGATGATGAATATGTATGAGATGATCATTATTGTATTGTGGCAACCGGCAGGAGCCTTATGGTTGTCTTTAATTTTCATGTTGAGTAGTATTTCAAAGTAGTTGTAATAGTTGCTACATGAGGTGAACAACCATGAAGACGGCGCCATGGACCTTGATGCTACGCCGACGATGATGGAGATCATGCCCGAAGATGATGGAGATCATGTCCGTGCTTTGGAGATGAAGATCAAAGGCGCAAAGACAAAAGGGCCATATCATATCACATATGAACTGCATGTGATGTTAATCCTTTTATGCATCTTATTTTGCTTAGATCGCGACGGTAGCATTATAAGATGATCCCTCACATTAATATCAAGATAATAAAGTGTTCTCCCCTCGTATGCACCGTTGTACAGTTCGTCGTTTCGAAGCATCTCGTGATGATCGGATGTGATAGATTCAACGATTCATATACAACGGGTGTAAGCCATGTTGCACACGCGGAATACTTGGGTTTGCTTGACGAGCCTAGCATGTACAGACATGGCCTCGGGACAACGGAAACCGAAAGGTTGAACACGAGTCATATGGATGATATGATCAACATGTTGATGTTCACCATTGAAGCTACATCATCTCACGTGATGATCGGTTTTGGTGTAGTGAATTTGGATCGTGTACCACTTAACAACTATGAGGGATGTTGTATTAAGTGGGAGTTCATTAGTAATTAGATTAAAACATGAACTAATTATCATAAACATAGTCTGAGTAGTATTTTGAATTAATTTTGTAGTATTGGCATCCGTTTACTACTATGCGCTAGTCTTGTAATTGAGATAGAAATACTGTTAAAATCTGACAAGAAACTTTACGGATTGGTACCGTATTGTTAAAGAATCAAGAATTAATTAAGTCCTATTGCAAACTTTTAGTAAACCTCACATTGTTGATTCAAAGAGCTATGGTTTCAATTAGTACCTAAAGTTATCTTGTCTCCGTGAAACTTGAAGTTCAAATCTGTTTGAAAAGTAAGGAGCTGAAAATTTAGTTTTCAGAAATAATCAAGGTATGAGATATATGTGATATCTAAGACCTTATTACAAGATAATAGAATATAATTTGGTGAGACTACATAAACTCATAAGTTTTATGGGAATGTATGAAGGTTGAAGACGCCAGGCGTCACAATCCTCCAACTATTGGGGCACTAACAATATTCGCATATCCATGAAGTGACCATCCTTAATATGCACCGTTGCTAAGACTCGTCGTTTCGAAGCATCACGTGATGATCGGGTGTGATAGATTCTACGAGTGCATACAACGGGTGCAAGCTAGATTTGCACATGCAAATACCAAGGTTAAAACTTTACGAGCCTAGCATGTACAGACATGGTCTCGGAAAGTCGTCATGATATGATGGATAAAATTATGAGTGAAATTGTTCATCATATTACAAAGTTACTAATAGTGAAATCTGGAACACTTGTCATATGATGATCAACTTCAAAGTAAGAACCTCAAGGTTATTGGTATTTGACCAACAAACCTAGAAGTTATTGAAGTTGAAATGTTTTTCTGAATAATGAGGAAAGCTAAAAGAGAAACTGCAAAAGATATTTTGGCAAAAAGAAAAGAAAAGACTAGAAAGTCTAGCTCAGGTGTATATAAATGATATACATGTTATGGTTGTATTTCTAGTTAAGTCACACTATGAAATTCTTGGGTATTAGTACCATATTGGTTGGTATGAAGTGTCATACAAAACAACGCAATACAAGAATACAATGGCCTAAGTGACTGACAAGGAATATGATAAGAATGCACGTCTGGAACAAAAATAAAGTGTTATTATGTTCGTCGTTGGCATTCTATCTAGCCCTTAGAATTTATAATAAAGAGCTTAATAAATTGTTATTTTGCTCTGGTCAAATGAAAACAATGAGTTGTTCAAATTATGACATTACTCCATGTACGATGGATAAGTTATTATAAATCTTAATGGTGAAACACACATACATAACACTGACGCTAAAATGCCATAAGGCAAATGATTTGAATTCCACTTATTTGTGGAACCGCCATTTAGGTCATGTTAGAAAGGAACGCATGAAGGAACTCCATGCAAATGGATTTTTGGAGTCATTTGATTTTTGAATCATTTGGCGCTTGCAAATCTTTTCTAAAGAGAATGATTAAAATACCGTTCATAGGCCAAGAGTTGAACGGGCAACTAACTTAGTGAAAAATACATGATGATGTATGTGGTTCACTAGGCATAGTTGTGTGCGGGAGATTCTTCTACTTCATGAAAACTTCAAACAATGAATTGAGTATATATATGTGGATATATTCGATAAGGAAGAAGTTTGAAACATTTGAATGGATTCAAATAAATTTCAGCATGAAGTGGAAATCATCGTAATAGAAATCAAATATCTATGATTGGATCATGGTGGAAATATTTGAATTACGAGTTTTAGCGAACATCTAAGAGAGTTATGAAATTGTTCTACAACTTACGTTTCTTGGAGTATCATAGTGATGATGAAGTATCCAAGAGATATATCCAAACTTTGTTGGATCAATGATGAGATAAAATATTGATGCCATTATATTTTTGTGGATTATGCTTTAGTGACTACCGCTTTTACACTGAATAGAGCATCATCATGATCCGTTGAAATGACACCATACAAGTTATGGCATGGGTATAAACCCTAATAGTCAACCAAAATCGGATGAATGTCTTTGTTGGTTATCCCAGAGATTTAATTGGGAATTCTTCCCACGAGACAAAGACAAAAGTGTTTGTCAATGTTTCTTATTTCCGAGAAATTGTTTCTAGTGAAGTATTTGAGTGGGAGGACAATATAATTTGATAAGGTTTATGAACCTAAGCATAATGATCAGAGTAGCGCAGCATCGGAATTGGTTTCGGAAGCGGCCACGACGATCATGGCTCTCATGACTACAAAGTGTTTTAGCCATGGAGATCGAAGTACATATTGAACCTTGTAGGTATGGTTTACTTTGTGATCAAATAAATGATTTGTGGACAAAGGATTGATTTTGAACAATGATAAACCAACTACAAACAAAGAAGTTATGATGGGCCCTGACTCCGTTAAAATGGCTATACGCCATGAAATCCAAGATAGATGAATACTTTTTGAAAGTAAATGGATCTATGAAATTGATGGACTTGGATGAAATATCCTTGAAGAAGCTCAACTTGTCGAAAAGTTGTTTACGACAAAGTTCAAAGAGTTGACTATGATAAGATTAGATCTTCCGTAGCAATGCTTATAGTCTATGTGGATTATTCTAGTAATCACTACATATTTCTTTTATGAGATATGTTAGTAGGATGGCAAAATACACTACTTAACAGAAGTGTATATTAAAGGTGTATACTAGATACAAACCAAGAGTTTTGCTGGTCCGTGAAATACTAGATAGGTATACGAACTTCAATTGGATGAAGTGAGTATTGCGGAGTTGGAATCTTCACCAGATGAAATAGTCAAAGAGTTTTTGATTTCATCAGAGACGATGAAGAGGCTTGCATTTGCAAGAAATTAAGTGGGAGCGCTAAGACACATTTATAATACTTTATGTAGGTGACATATAGTTGGTTATAAATGATGTAATTATATACTTGATTAAAAGGTTTCATTGAGAATTAACTTCAATGAAAGGATATGGACTGAAACAAATTTAGTGTCAAGATCTATGAAGATAGATTGAAACACATAAATAAGTTTAAGTCAAAGTACATATGATGGATATTGAAGTAGTTCAATATAGAAATATTAAGAAAATGTTCTTGTCATGTGAAGGTTTAACAAGACTTGAGTGTATCTGACACTCAATGAGTAAAAACACATGAGTGATTATAGATCACGAATAATATGTACACAATCAGATATCATGTGCTATAAAGTGTTATGAGCATATACCAGAATGATTCATATGATGATCATTGGACGACAGTAAGAATATCCTTGAGTACTTTAGAAGAACTAAGGATATATATATATATTTGTATGAAGAAATGACAAACAAATCGCTGTAAGGTGTTACACCGATATTGGTTTTGTCACATATAAAATATAATTTCAATCTCAAATTAGACTAAGTGTTGTTTAAAAGGTAGCACAATGAGCTAGAAGTTGTCTATGCTAGATTTAGAAGAGTTCTAAATATTGTGACGGATTCTACAAAAGAAGGCAGAGTATGTCATTGTTTTGACAATGACAAAGGATGTTAAGTCAAGAGGTTCTTTGAGAACTTGGTGTAGTTCCGACAGAGTCAGAACTTTGAAGCTATATTGTGTGTGACAATATTAGTGACATATTTCAGACAGCGGAATTAAGGTTCCACCAGAAGATCAAACATATTTAATGCCAACTCATTTGGAAATGAGTGATGCGTTGAGACGCAAATGAATTACAAAATACATACGTTTCTGAGCGTGTCAGATCCGATGACTAAAAACCTCTCCCGTGAGCAATACATGATAAAGCACCAGAAGGCCAAGGTGTTATATCTTTACAAATGTAAACTAGATTATTGACTCTAGTGCAAGTGGGAGACTGAAGGAGATATGCCCTAGAGGCAATAATAAAGTGGTTATTATTTATATCTTTATGTTTATGATAAATGTTTATATATCATGCTATAATTGTATTAACCGAAACATTAGTACATGTGTGATATGTAGACAAACAAGAAGTCCCTAGTATGCCTCTTAAACTAGCTTGTTGATTAATGGATGATTAGTTTCATAATCATGAACATTGGATGTTATTAATAACAAGGTTATATCATTGTATGAATGATGTAATGGACACACCCAATTAAGCGTAGCATAAGATCTCGTCATTAAGTTATTTGCTATAAGCTTTCGATACATAGTTACCTAGTCCTTATAACCATGAGATCATGTAAATCACTTATACCGGAAAGGTACTTTGATTACACCAAACGCCACTGCGTAAATGGGTGGTTATAAAGGTGGGATTAAGTATCCGGAAAGTATGAGTTGAGGCATATGGATCAACAGTGGGATTTGTCCATCCCGATGACGGATAGATATACTCTGGGCCCTCTCGGTGGAATGTCGTCTAATGTCTTGCAAGCATATGAATAAGTTCATAAGAGACCACATACCATGGTACGAGTAAAGAGTACTTGTCAGGAGATGAGGTTGAACAAGGTATAGAGTGATACCGAAGATCAAACCTCGGACAAGTAAAATATCGCGTGACAAAGGGAATTGGTATCGTATGTGAATGGTTCATTCGATCACTGAAGTCATCGTTGAATATGTGGGAGCCATTATGGATCTCCAGATCCCGCTATTGGTTATTGGTCGGAGTGAGTACTCAACCATGTCCGCATAGTTCACGAACCGTAGGGTGACACACTTAAAGTTGGATGTTGAAATAGTAGAACTTGAATATGGAATGGAGTTCGAATATTTGTTCGGAGTCCCGGATGAGATCCCGGACATCACGAGGAGTTCCGGAATGGTCCGGAGAATAAGATTCATATATGGGAAGTCATTTTATGTGAATTAAAATGATCCGGAAGGTTCTACGGAAGGTTCTAGAAGGTTCTAGAAAAGTCCGGAAGAAATAAGGATGGAAGGTGGAGTCCCAAAGGGACTCCACCCACCTTGGCCGGCCAACCTAAGGGAGGAGGAGTCCCAAGATGGGCTCAGCAGTTTTAATGATGCACTCGCAAGAAATAGTATTTGGAGCAAAAGAGAGCATCAAGAGGCAAATTCAAAACACATTTAAGTCTAAAATGCTTCCTATGCATAGGAATCTTGTAAATAAACAAGTTCATGAAGAGCAAAGTAACAAGCATAGGAAGATAAAACAAGTGTAGCTTCAAAAATTTCAGCACATAGAGAGGTGTTTTAGTAACATGAAAATTTCTACAACCATATTTTCCTCTCTCATAATAATTTTCAGTAGCATCATGAGCAAACTCAACAATATAACTATCACATAAAGCATTCTTATTCACATGCATAAAAGTATCATTACTCTCCACATAAGCATAATCAATTTTATTAGTTGTAGTGGGAGCAAATTCAACAAAGTAGCTATCATTATTATTCTCATTATCAAATATAGGAGGCATATTGTAATCATAATCAAATTTATCCTCCATAACAGGCGGTACTAAAAGACCAATATCATTATCATAAATAGGAGGCAAAGTATCATCAAAGTAAATTTTCTCCTCAATGCTTGGGGGAATAAAAAGATCATGAAAACCAGCTTCCCCAAGCTTAGAACTTTCTATATTATTATCAACAATGGTGTTCAAAGCGTTCATACTAATATTACTACCAGCATGCAAATAAGATTCCATAGGTTTTTTAATTTTCGCATCAAACAATCCATGTTTTAAATCAGGAAATAGAATAAGAAGATCATTCTTGTCCATTATGCCAAACTAGTGTAATAAAAACATGCATGATATTATAAAGTAAAACAAGTAACTAATTTTTGTGTGTTTTTGATTTAGTGCAGCAAACAAAGTAGTAAATAAAACTAAGCAAGACAAAAACAAAGTAAAGAGATTGAGAAGTGGAGACTCCCCTTGCAGCGTGTCTTGATCTCCCCGGCAACGGCGCCAGAAAATCTAGCTTGATGGCGTGTAACTCACACGTTCGTTGGGAACCCCAAGAGGAAGGTATGATGCGCACAGCAGCAAGTTTTCCTCAGAAAGAAACCAAGGTTTATCGAACCAGGAGGAGCCAAGAAGCACGTTGAAGGTTGATGGCGGCGGGATGTAGTGCGACGCAACACTAGGGATTCGGCGCCAACGTGGAACCCGCACAACACAACCAAAGTACTTTGCCCCAACGAAACAGTGAGGTTGTCAATCTCACCGGCTTGCTGTAACAAAGGATTAACCGTATTGTGTGGAAGATGATTGTTTGCGAACAGTAAACAATTGCAATAGATTGTAAAAGAATGGACCGGGGTCCACAGTTCACTAGAGGTGTCTCTCCCATAAGACAAACAGCATGTTGGGTGAACAAATTACATTGGGCAATTGACAAATAAAGAGAGCATGACCATGCACATACATATCATGATGAGTATAGTGAGATTTAATTGGGCATTACGACAAAGTACATAGACCGCCATCCAACTGCATCTATGCCTAAAAAGTCCACCTTCAGGTTATCATCCGAACCCCCTCCAGTATTAAGTTGCAAAGCAACAGACAATTGCATTAAGTATGGTGCGTAATGTAATCAACAACTACATCCTTAGACATAGCATCAATGTTTTATCCCTAGTGGCAACAGCACAACACAACCTTAGAACTTTCTGTCACTGTCCCAGTGTCAATGCAGGCATGAACCCACTATCGAGCATAAATACTCCCTCTTGGAGTTACAAGCATCTACTTGGCCAGAGCATCTACTAGTAACGGAGAGCATGCAAGATCATAAACAACACATAGATATAACTTTGATAATCAACATAACAAGTATTCTCTATTCATCGGATCCCAACAAACGCAACATATAGAATTACAGATAGATGATCTTGATCATGTTAGGCAGCTCACAAGATCCGACAATGATAGCACAATGGGGAGAAGACAACCATCTAGCTACTGCTATGGACCCATAGTCCAGGGGTAGACTACTCACACATCACACCGGAGGCGACCATGGCGGCGTAGAGTCCTCCGGGAGATGAATCCCCTCTCCGGCAGGGTGCCGGAGGCGATCTCCTGGATCCCCGAGATGGGATCGGCGGTGGCGGCGTCTCGCAAGGTTTTCCGTATCGTGGCTCTCGACGGGGGTTTCGTCACGGAGGCTTTAAGTAGGCGGAAGGGCAAGTCAGGAGGGGGCACAGGGGCCCCACACCATAGGCCGGCGCGGCCAGGGGGGCCGCGCCGCCCTAGGGTTTGGGCACCCTGTGGCCCCACTTCGTTTCGTCTTCGGACTTCGGAAGCTTCGTGGAAAAATAGTTGATTTCGTCCAATTCGAGAATATTTCCTTACTAGATTTCAAACCAAAAACAGCACAACGGCACTTCGGCATCTTGTTAATAGGTTAGTTCCAGAAAATGCACAAATATGACATAAAGTGTGCATAAAACATGTAGATAACATCAATAATGTGGCATGGAACATAAGAAATTATCGATACGTCGGAGACGTATCATGCAACACCAGGGCGCCAACGTGGAACCCACAACACAACCAAATTACTTTGCCCCAACGTGACAGTGAGGTTGTCAATCTCACCGGCTTGCTGTAACAAAGGATTAGATGTATAGTGTGGATACGTCTCCGACGTATCGATAATTTCTTATGTTCCATGCCACATTATTGATGATACCTACATGTTTTATGCATACTTTATGTCATATTTATGCATTTTCCGGCACTAACCTATTAACGAGATGCCGAAGAGCGTTCTTGTTTTTTGGTTTCAGAAATCCTAGTAAGGAAATATTCTCGGAATTGGACGAAATCAACGCCCAGGGTCCTATTTTCCACGAAGCTTCCGAAGACCGAGGGAGAACGAAGTGGGGCCACGAGGTGGCCGGACGACGAGCGGCGCGGCTGGACCTGGCCGCGCGGCCCGGCGTCGGGCCCCTCGTGACGCCCTTGACCTACCCTTCCGCCTACTTAAGCCTTCGTCGATAATAGCCCCAGTGCCGAGAGCCACGATACGGAAAACCTTCCAGAGACGCCGCCGCCGCCAATCCCATCTCGGGGATTCAGGAGATCACCTCGGCACCGCCGGAGAGGGGAATCATCTCCCGGAGGACTCTACACCGCCATGGTCGCCTCCGGATTGATGAGTGAGTAGTTCACCCCTGGACTATGGGTCCATAGCAGTAGCTAGATGGTCATCTTCTCCTTATGTGCTTCATTGTCGGATCTTGTGAGCTGCTTAACATGATCAAGATCATCTATCTGTAATACTATATGTTGTGTTTGTTGGGATCCGATGGATAGAGAATACTATGTTATGTTGATTATCAATCTATTACCTATGTGTTGTTTATGATCTTGCATGCTCTCCGTTATTAGTAGAGGCTCTGGCCAAGTTTTTACTCTTAAGGGGGTATTTATGCTCGATAGTGGGTTCATGCCTCCATTAAATCTGGGACAGTGACAGAAAGTTCTAAGGTTGTGGATGTGTTGTTGCCACTAGGGATAAAACATTGATGCTATGTCCGAGGATGTAGTTATTGATTACATTACGCACCATACTTAATGCAATTGTCTGTTGTTTGCAACTTAATACTGGAAGGGGTTCGGATGATAACTGAAGGTGGACTTTTTAGGCATAGATGCATGCTGGATAGCGGTCTATGTACTTTGTCGTAATGCCCAATTAAATCTCACTATACTCATCATATCATGTATGTGCATTGTCATGCCCTCTCTATTTGTCAATTGCCCAACTGTAATTTGTTCACCCAACATGCTATTTATCTTATGGGAGAGACACCTCTAGTGAACTGTGGACCCCGGTCCATTCTTTTAATCGAATACAATCTACTGCAATACTTGTTCTACTGTTTTCTGCAAACAATCATCATCCACACTATACATCTAATCCTTTGTTACAGCAAGCGGTGAGATTGACAACCTCACTGTTTCGTTGGGGCAAAGTACTTTGGTTGTGTTGTGCAGGTTCCACGTTGGCGCCGGAATCCCTGGTGTTGCGCCGCACTACATCTCGCTGCCATCAACCTTCAACGTGCTTCTTGGCTCCTACTGGTTCGATAAACCTTGGTTTCTTACTGAGGGAAACTTGCTGCTGTACGCATCACACCTTCCACTAGGGGTTCCCAACGGACGCGTGTCGTACGCGTATCAAGCTAAATTTCTGCGCCGGAGATCAAGACTTGCAAGGGGAGTCTCCACATCGCAATCTCTTTACTTTGTTTTTGTCTTGCTTTATTTTATTTACTACTTTGTTTGCTGCACTAAATCAAAACACAAAAAAATTAGTTGCTAGTTTTACTTTATTTACTATCTTGTTCGCTATATCAAAAACATAAAAAAATTAGTTACTTGTTACTTGCATTTTACTTTTGTTACCATGTCTAGTTCTGCACCTGTTACTTCTTCACCTGAGGAATTAGTCTTCACTTTTAAACAAGGGGATGAGGAGAGTTTTAAAGATGCTTGGTCCAGAATTTTTACTTCTTATCGTAAAGCTGAACCTCAAATGACTCTAAGTTTGCTCCTTAGTAACTTTTATTTTGGTCTTATGATTCGCTATAGATATGCCTTGGATGCTTTAGTGGGAGGAGATTTCCTTCATTGTAATGGGGATCAAGCTTTTAATGCCATAAAAAAATTGGTTGCATCACATGATTCAGCTAATAACTTTGATTCAGCCCTTATTAGCATTTATAATAGATTAAACACTCTTGAGACAAGTGCATCTCGCTTGAATGAAAATTATAGATATGTTCGTAACCGTCTTGATCAAGTTTTAGTGAACTCTGAACCTTCATTATGGGATCCTACTGTTAAAATTGTTATCGGTGATCAAACTCTTCATGCCAATTGTGATATTATGTCTGAATTTTGCCTTATGCCTAAGAGTATTCATGAATCTTTGAAACTTTGGGGATTCGTTGAAGGGGGAGAAGGAATAACTCTTATTGATAACTCTGTTATAATTCCTAAGGGAATAGCCGCAGGTGTGCATACAACCATTCTTGGAAGAACAATATCCATTGATTATCTTGTTATTGAATGTGCAGGAACAGGACAAATCACACTTGGAAGATCCCTGCTGAAACTATTGGGAGCAGTCATAGATACGGGAGAAGGCACCCTGAAATTCACTGATGCGTGTGGTTGACACGTCCGTTGGGAACCCCAAGAGGAAGGTGTGATGCGCACAGCAAGTTTCCCTCAGTAAGAAACCAAGGTTTAATCGAACCAGTAGGAGTCAAGAAGCACGTTGAAGGTTGATGGCGGCGGGATGTAGTGTGGCGCAACACCAGGGATTCCGGCGCCAACGTGGAACCTGCACAACACAACCAAAGTACTTTGCCCCAACGAAACAGTGAGGTTGTCAATCTCACCGGCTTGCTGTAACAAAGGATTAACCGTATTGTGTGGAAGATGATTGTTTGCAGAAAACAGTAGAACAAGTATTGCAGTAGATTGTATTTCATATAGAGAATTGGACCGGGGTCCACAGTTCACTAGAGGTGTCTCTCCCATAAGATAAACAGCATGTTGGGTGAACAAATTACAGTTGGGCAATTGACAAATAAAGAGGGCATGACCATGCACATACATATTATGATGAGTATAGTGAGATTTAATTGGGCATTACGACAAAGTACATAGACCGCCATCCAACTGCATCTATGCCTAAAAAGTCCACCTTCAGGTTATCATCCGAACCCCTCCAGTATTAAGTTGCTAACAACAGACAATTGCATTAAGTATTGCGCGTAATGTAACTAGTAACTACATCCTTGAACATAGCACTAATGTTTTATCCCTAGTGGCAACAGCACATCCACAACCTTAGAACTTTCTGTCACTGTCCCAGATATCAATGGAGGCATGAACCCACTATCGAGCATAAATACTCCCTCTTGGAGTTACAAGCATCTACTTGGCCAGAGCATCTACTAGTAACGGAGAGCATGCAAGATCATAAACAACACATAGACATAACTTTGATAATCAACATAACAAGTATTCTCTATTCATCGGATCCCAACAAACGCAACATATAGAATTACAGATAGATGATCTTGATCATGTTAGGCAGCTCACAAGATCCGACAATGATAGCACAATGGGGAGAAGACAACCATCTAGCTACTGCTATGGACCCATAGTCCAGGGGTAGACTACTCACTCATCACTCCGGAGGCGACCATGGCGGCGTAGAGTCCTCCGGGAGATGAATCCCCTCTCCGGCAGGGTGCCGGAGGCGATCTCCTGATCCCCCGCGGTGGGATCAGCGGCGGCGGCGTCTCAGTAAGGTTTTCCGTATCGTGGCTCTCGGTACTGGGGGTTTCGCAACGGAGGCTTTAAGTAGGCGGAAGGGCAGGTCAGGAGGCGGCACGAGGGCCCCACACCACAGGGCCACGCGGCCAAGGGGGGGCCGCGCCGCCCTAGGGTGTGGCCCCCTCGTGGCCCCTCTTCGTCTCCTCTTCGGACTTCTGGAAGCTTCGTGGCAAAATAGGACCCTGGGCATTGATTTCGTCCAATTCCGAGAATATTTCGTTACTAGGATTTCTGAAACCAAAAACAGCAGAAAACATCGGCACTTCGGCATCTTGTTAATAGGTTAGTTCCGAAAATGCACGAATATGACATAAAGTGTGCATAAAACATGTAGATAACATCAATAATGTGGCATGGAACATAAGAAATTATCGATCGTCGGAGACGTATCAGCATCCCCAAGCTTAGTTCTGCTCGTCCCGAGCAGGTAAAACGATAACAAAGATAATTTCTGGAGTGACATGCCATCATAACCTTGATCATACTATTTGTAAAGCATATGTAGTGAATGCAGCGATCAAAACAATGTATATGACATGAGTAAACAAGTGAATCATAAAGCAAAGACTTTTCATGAATAGCACTTCAAGACAAGCATCAATAAGTCTTGCATAAGAGTTAACTCATAAAGCAATAATTCATAGTAAAAGCATTGAAGCAACACAAAGGAAGATTAAGTTTCAGCGGTTGCTTTCAACTTGTAACATGTATATCTCATGGATATTGTCAACATAGAGTAATATAATAAGTGCAATAAGCAAATATGTAGGAATCAATGCACAGTTCACACAAGTGTTTGCTTCTTGAGGTGGAGAGAAATAGGTGAACTGACTCAACATTGAAAGTAAAAGAATAGTCCTCCATAGAGGAAAAGCATCGATTGCTATATTTGTGCTAGAGCTTTGATTTTGAAAACATGAAACAATTTTGTCAACGGTAGTAATAAAGCATATGTATCATGTAAATTATATCTTACAAGTTGCAAGCCTCATGCATAGTATACTAATAGTGCCCGCACCTTGTCCTAATTAGCTTGGACTACCGGATCATCGCAATGCACATGTTTTAACCAAGTGTCACAAAGGGGTACCTCTATGCCGCCTGTACAAAGGTCTAAGGAGAAAGCTCGCATTGGATTTCTCGCTATTGATTATTCTCAACTTAGACATCCATACCGGGACAACATAGACAACAGATAATGGACTCCTCTTTTATGCATAAGCATGTAACAACAATTAATAATTTTCTCATATGAGATTGAGGATATTTGTCCAAAACTGAAACTTCCACCATGGATCATGGCTTTAGTTAGCGGCCCAATGTTCTTCTCTAACAATATGCATGCTTAACCATAAGGTGGTAGATCGCTCTTACTTCAGACAAGACGAACATGCATAGCAACTCACATGAAATTCAACAAAGAGTAGTTGATGGCGTCCCCAGAAACATGGTTATCGCACAACAAGCAACTTAATAAGAGATAAAGTGCATAATTACATATTCAATACCACAATAGTTTTTAAGCTATTTGTCCCATGAGCTATACATTGCAAAGGTGAATGATGGAATTTTAAAGGTAGCACTCAAGCAATTTACTTTGGAATGGCGGAGAAATACCATGTAGTAGGTAGGTATGGTGGACACAAATGGCATAGTGGTTGGCTCAAGTATTTTGGATGCATGAGAAGTATTCCCTCTCGATACAAGGTTTAGGCTAGCAAGGTTATTTGAAACAAACACAAGGATGAACCGGTGCAGCAAAACTCACATAAAAGACATATTGTAAACATTATAAGAATCTACATCGTCTTCCTTGTTGTTCAAAACTCAATACTAGAAATTATCTAGACCTTAGAGAGACCAAATATGCAAACCAAATTTTAGCATGCTCTATGTATTTCTTCATTAATGGGTGCAAAGCATATGATGCAAGAGCTTAAACATGAGCACAACAATTGCCAAGTATCACATTACCCAAGACATTAATAGCAATTACTACATGTATCATTTTCCAATTCCAACCATATAACAATTTAACGAAGAAGAAACTTCGCCATGAATACTATGAGTAGAAACTAAGGACATACTTGTCCATATGCTACAGCGGAGCGTGTCTCTCTCCCATAAAGTGAATGCTAGGATCCATTTTATTCAAACAAAACAAAAAACAAAAACAAACCGACGCTCCAAGCAAAGCACATAAGATGTGATGGAATAAAAATATAGTTTCAGGGGAGGAACCTGATAATGTTGTCGATGAAGAAGGGGATGCCTTGGGCATCCCCAAGCTTAGATGCTTGAGTCTTCTTGATATATGCAGGGGTGAACCACCGGGGCATCCCCAAGCTTAGAGCTTTCACTCTCCTTGATCATGTTGCATCATACTCCTCTCTTGATCCTTGAAAACTTCCTCCACACCAAACTTAGAACAACTCATTAGAGGGTTAGCGACAATAAAAATTAACATGTTCAGAGGTGACACAATCATTCTTAACACTTATGGACATTGCATAAAGCTACTGGACATTAATGGATCAAAGAAATTCATCCAACATAGCAAAAGAGGCAATGCGAAATAAAAGGCAGAATCTGTCAAAACAGAACAGTTCGTATTGACGAATTTTATCGAGGCACCAGACTTGCTCAAATGAAAATGCTCAAATTGAATGAAAGTTGCGTACATATCTGAGGATCACTCACGTAAATTGGCATAATTTTCTGAGTTACCTACAGAGAAAACAGCCCAGATTCGTGACAGCAAAGAAATCTGTTTCTGCGCAGTAATCCAAATCTAGTATGAACTTTTCTATCAACGACTTTACTTGGCACAATAAAACACTAAACTAAGATAAGGAGAGGTTGCTACAGTAGTAAACAACTTCCAAGACACAAAATAAAAACAAAGTACTGTAGGTAAAAACATGGGTTGTCTCCCATAAGCGCTTTTCTTTAACGCCTTTCAGCTAGGCGCAGAAAGTGTGCATCAAGTATTATCAAGAGACGAAGTGTCAACATCATAATTTGTTCTCATAATAGAATCAAAAGGTAACTTCATTCTCTTTCTAGGGAAGTGTTCCATACCTTTCTTGAGAGGAAATTGATATTTTATATTACCTTCCTTCATATCAATGATAGCACCAACAGTTCGAAGAAAAGGTCTTCCCAATATAATGGGACAAGATGCATTGCATTCAATATCCAAGACAACAAAATCAACGGGGACAAGGTTATTGTTAACGGTAATGCGAACATTATCAACTTTCCCCAAAGGTTTCTTTGTAGAATGATCAGCAAGATTAACATCCAAATAACAATTTTTCAGCGGTGGCAAGTCAAGCATATTATAAATTTTCTTAGGCATAACAGAAATACTTGCACCAAGATCACATAAAGCATTACAATCAAAATCTTTAACCTTCATCTTAATGATGGGCTCCCAACCATCCTCTAGCTTTTTAGGAATAGAGGCTTCGCGCTCTAGTTTCTCTTCTCTAGCTTTTATGAGAGCATTTGTAATATGTTGCGTGAAAGCCAAATTTATAGCACTAGCATTAGGACTTTTAGCAAGTTTTTGCAAGAACTTTATAACTTCAGAGATGTGGCAATCATCAAAATTCAAACCATTATAATCTAAAGCAATGGGATCATCATCCCCAATGTTGGAAAAAATTTCAGCAGTTTTATCACAAGCAGTTTCAGCAGTTTTAGCAGTTTCAGGCAGTTTCTCGCGCTTTGCATTAGAAGTGGAAACATTGCTAACACCAATTCTTTTATTATTATTAGTAGGAGGTGCAGCAACATGTGTAGCATTAGCATTACTAGTGGTGGTAATAGTCCAAACTTTAGCTACATTCTTCTCTTTAGCTAGTTTTTCATTTTCTTCTCTATCCCACCTAGCACGCAATTCAGCCATTAATCTTATATTCTCATTAATTCTAACTTGGATGGCATTTGCTGTAGTAACAATTTTATTATGATGATTCTCATTAGGCATAACTTTCGATTTCAAAAGATCAACATCAGCAGCAAGACTATCGACTTTAGAAGCAAGTATATCAATTTTCCCAAGCTTTTCTTCAACAGATTTGTTAAAAGCAGTTTGTGTACTAATAAATTCTTTAAGCATGGCTTCAAGTCCAGGGGGTGAACTCCTATTATTGTTGTAAGAATTCCCATAAGAATTACCATAGCCGTTGCCATTATTATAAGGATATGGCCTATAGTTATTACTAGAATTGTTCCGGTAAGCATTGTTGTTGAAATTATTATTTTTAATGAAGTTTACATCAACATGTTCTTCTTGTGCAACCAATGAAGCTAACGGAACATTATTAGGATCAATATTAGTCCTATCATTCACAAGCATAGACATAATAGCATCAATCTTATCACTCAAGGAAGAGGTTTCTTCGACAGAATTTACCTTCTTACCTTGTGGAGCTCTTTCCGTGTGCCATTCAGAGTAGTTGATCATCATATTATCAAGAAGCTTTGTTGCTTCACCAAGAGTGATGGACATAAAGGTACCTCCAGCAGCTGAATCCAATAAATTCCGCGAAGAAAAATTTAGTCCTGCATAGAAGGTTTGGATGATCATCCAAGTAGTCAGTCCATGGGTTGGGCAATTTTTAACCAGAGATTTCATTCTTTCCCAAGCTTGAGCAACATGTTCAGTATCTAATTGTTTAAAATTCATTATGCTACTCCTCAAAGATATAATTTTAGCAGGGGGATAATATCTACCAATAAAAGCATCCTTGCATTTAGTCCATGAATCAATACTATTCTTAGGCAGAGATAGCAACCAATCTTTAGCTCTTCCTCTTAATGAGAAAGGGAACAATTTTAATTTTATAATGTCACCATCTACATCTTTATATTTTTGCATTTCACACAATTCAACAAAATTATTGAGATGGGCAGCAGCATCATCAGAACTAACACCAGAAAATTGCTCTCGCATAACAAGATTCAGTAAAGCAGGTTTAATTTCAAAGAATTCTGCTGTAGTAGCAGGTGGAGCAATAGGTGTGCATAAGAAATCATTATTATTTGTGGTTGTGAAGTCACACAACTTAGTATTTTCAGGGTTGGCCATTTTAGCAACAGTAAATAAAGCAAACTAGATAAAGTAAATGCAAGTAACTAATTTTTTTGTGTTTTTGATATAGCAAACAAGATAGCAAATAAAGTAAAACTAGCAACTAATTTTTTTGTATTTTGATTTAGTGCAGCAAACAAAGTAGTAAATAAAACTAAGCAAGACAAAAACAAAGTAAAGAGATTGAGAAGTGGAGACTCCCTTGGCGTGTCTTGATCTCCCACAACGGCGCCGAAATTTCTTCTTGGCGTGAAGTTGGCGTGGGAGATAGAAATCCTTGTCTGTAGCTTTTCTTCAGGTCCCCAACGGCGCCGAAATTTTGATGCGTGTGGTTGACACGTCCGTTGGGAACCCCAAGAGGAAGGTGTGATGCGCACGCAAGTTTCCCTCAAAGAAACCAAGGTTTAATCGAACCAGTAGGAGTCAAGAAGCACGTTGAAGGTTGATGGCGGCGGGATGTAGTGCGGCGCAACACCAGAGATTCCGGCGCCAACGTGGAACCTGCACAACACAACCAAAGTACTTTGCCCCAACGAAGTGAGGTTGTCAATCTCACCGGCTTGCTGTAACAAAGGATTAACCGTATTGTGTGGAAGATGATTGTTTGCAGAAAATAGTAGAACAAGTATTGCAGTAGATTGTATTTCAGTATAGAGAATTGGACCGGGGTCCACAGTTCACTAGAGGTGTCTCTCCCATAAGATAAACAGCATGTTGGATGAACAAATTACAGTTGGGAAATTGACAAATAAAGAGGGCATGACCATGCACATACATATTATGATGAGTATAGTGAGATTTAATTGGGCATTACGACAAAGTACATAGACCGCCATCCAACAGGTTATCATCCGAACCCCCTCCAGTATTAAGTTGCTAACAACAGACAATTGCATTAAGTATTGCGCGTAATGTAACTAGTAACTACATCCTTGAACATAGCACTAATGTTTTATCCCTAGTGGCAACAGCACATCCACAACCTTAGAACTTTCTGTCACTGTCCCAGATATCAATGGAGGCATGAACCCACTATCGAGCATAAATACTCCCTCTTGGAGTTACAAGCATCTACTTGGCCAGAGCATCTACTAGTAACGGAGAGCATGCAAGATCATAAACAACACATAGACATAACTTTGATAATCAACATAACAAGTATTCTCTATTCATCGGATCCCAACAAACGCAACATATAGAATTACAGATAGATGATCTTGATCATGTTAGGCAGCTCACAAGATCCGACAATGATAGCACAATGGGGAGAAGACAACCATCTAGCTACTGCTATGGACCCATAGTCCAGGGGTAGACTACTGATGGCGTGTATCTCACACGTTCGTTGGGAACCCCAAGAGGAAGGTATGATGCGCACAGCAGCAAGTTTTCCCTCAGAAAGAAACCAAGGTTTATCGAACCAGGAGGAGCCAAGAAGCACGTTGAAGGTTGATGGCGGCGCAACACCAGAGATTCCGGCGCCAACGTGGAACCTGCACAACACAACCAAAGTACTTTGCCCCAACGAAACAGTGAGGTTGTCAATCTCACCGGCTTGCTGTAACAAAGGTTAACCGTATTGTGTGGAAGATGATTGTTTGCAGAAAATAGTAAAACAAGTATTGCAGTAGATTGTATTTCAGTAAAGAGAATTGGACCGGGGTCCACAGTTCACTAGAGGTATCTCTCCCATAAAATAAACAGCATGTTGGGTGAACAAATTACAGTAGGGCAATTGACAAATAAAGAGGGCATGACCATGCACATACATATCATGATGAATATAGTGAGATTTAATTGGGCATTACGACAAAGTACATAGACCGCCATCCAACTGCATCTATGCCTAAAAAGTCCACCTTCAGGTTATCATCCGAACCCCCTCCAGTATTAAGTTGCAAAGCAACAGACAATTGCATTAAGTATGGTGCGTAATGTAATCAACAACTACATCCTTAGACATAGCATCAATTTTTTATCCCTAGTGGCAACAACACAACACAACCTTAGAACTTTCTGTCACTGTCCCAGGTGTCAATGCAGGCATGACCCCACTATCGAGCATAAATACCCCCTCTTGGAGTTACAAGCATCTACTTGGCCAGAGCATCTACTAGTAACGGAGAGCATGCAAGATCATAAACAACACATAGATAATAGATTGATAATCAACATAACAAGTATTCTCTATTCATCGGATCCCAACAAACGCAACATATAGAATTACAGATAGATGATCTTGATCATGTTAGGTAGCTCACAAGATCCGACAATGATAGCACAATGGGGAGAAGACAACCATCTAGCTACTGCTATGGACCCATAGTCCAGGGGTAGACTACTCACACATCACTCCGGAGGCGACCATGGCGGCGTAGAGTCCTCCGGGAGATGAATCCCCTCTCCGGCAGGGTGCCGGAGGCGATCTCCTGGATCCCCCGAGATGGGATCGGCGGCGGCGGCTCTGGAAGGTTTTCCGTATCGTGGCTCTCGGTACTGGGGGTTTCGCGACGGGGGCTATTTGTAGGCGGAAGGGCAGGTCAAGAGGCGGCACGAGGGCCCCACACCACAGGGCCGCGCGGCCAGGGGGGCGCGCCGCCCTAGGGTGTGGCCCCTCGTGGCCCCTCTTCGTCTCCTCTTCGGACTTCTGGAAGCTTCGTGGCAAAATAGGACCCTGGGCGTTGATTTCGTCCAATTCCGAGAATATTTCGTTACTAGGATTTCTGAAACCAAAAACAGCAGAAAACAACAACTGGCACTTCGGCATCTTGTTAATAGGTTAGTTCCAGCACGAATATGACATAAAGTGTGCATAAAACATGTAGATAACATCAATAATGTGGCATAGAACATAAGAAATTATCGATACGTCGGAGACGTATCAGCATCCCCAAGCTTAGTTCTGCTCGTCCCGAGCAGGTAAAACGATAACACAGATAATTTCTGGAGTGACATGCCATCATAATCTTGATCATACTATTTGTAAAGCATATGTAGTGAATGCAGCGATCAAAACAATGTATATGACATGGGTAAACAAGTGAATCATAAAGCAAAGACTTTTCATGAATAGCACTTCAAGACAAGCATCAATAAGTCTTGCATAAAAGTTAACTCATAAAGCAATAATTCAAAGTAAAGGTATTGAAGCAACACAAAAGAAGATTAAGTTTCAGCGGTTGCTTTCAACTTATAACATGTATATCTCATGGATATTGTCAACATAGAGTAATATAACAAGTGCAATATGCAAATATGTAGGAATCAATGCATAGTTCACACAAGTGTTTGCTTCTTGAGGTGGAGAGAAATAGGTGAACTGACTCAACAGTAAAGTAAAAGAATGGTCCTTCAAAGAGGAAAAGCATCGATTGCTATATTTGTGCTAGAGCTTTTATTTTGAAAACATGAAACAATTTTGTCAACGGTAGTAATAAAGCATATGAGTTATGTAAATTATATCTTACAAGTTGCAAGCCTCATGCATAGTATACTAATAGTGCCCGCACCTTGTCCTAATTAGCTTGGACTACCGGATCATCACAATGCACATGTTTTAACCAAGTGTCACAATGGGGTACCTCTATGCCGCCTGTACAAAGGTCTAAGGAGAAAGCTCGCATTGGATTTCTCGCTATTGATTATTCTTCAACTTAGACATCCATACCGGGACAACATAGACAACAGATAATGGACTCCTCTTTTATGCATAAGCATGTAACAACAATTAATAATTTTCTCATTTGAGATTGAGGATATATGTCCAAAACTGAAACTTCCACCATGGATCATGGCTTTAGTTAGCGGCCCAATGTTCTTCTCTAACAATATGCATGCTCCAACCATTAAGGTGGTAGATCGCTCTTACTTCAGACAAGACGGACATGCATAGCAACTCACATGATATTCAACAAAGAATAGTTGATGGCGTCCCCAGTGAACATGGTTATCGCACAACAAGCAACTTAATAAGAGATAAAGTGCATAAGTACATATTCAATACCACAATAGTTTTTAAGCTATTTGTCCCATGAGCTATATATTGTAAAGGTGAATGATGGAATTTTAAAGGTAGCACTCAAGCAATTTACTTTGGAATGGCGGAAAATACCATGTAGTAGGTAGGTATGGTGGACACAAATGGCATAGTGGTTGGCTCAAGTATTTTGGATGCATGAGAAGTATTCCCTCTCGATACAAGGTTTAGGCTAGCAAGGCTTATTTGAAACAAACACAAGGATGAACCAGTGCAGCAAAACTTACATAAAAGACATATTGTAAACATTATAAGAATCTACATCGTCTTCCTTGTTGTTCAAAACTCAATACTAGAAATTATCTAGACCTTAGAGAGACAAAATATGCAAACCAAATTTAAGCATGCTCTATGTATTTCTTCATTAATGGGTGCAAAGCATATGATGCAAGAGCTTAAACATGAGCATAACAATTGCCAAGTATCACATTACCCAAGACATTTATAGCAATTACTACATGTATCATTTTCCAATTCCAACCATATAACAATTTAACGAAGGAGAAACTTCGCCATGAATACTATGAGTAGAAACCAAGGACATACTTGTCCATATGCTACAGCGGAGCGTGTCTCTCTCCCATAAAGTGAATGCTAGGATCCATTTTATTCAAACAAAACAAAAAACAAAAACAAACCGACGCTCCAAGCAAAGCACATAAGATGTGATGGAATAAAAATATAGTTTCAGGGAAACCTGATAATGTTGTCGATGAAGAAGGGGATGCCTTGGGCATCCCCAAGCTTAGACGCTTGAGTCTTCTTAGAATATGCAGGGGTGAACCACCGGGGCATCCCCAAGCTTAGAGCTTTCACTCTCCTTGATCATGTTGCATCATACTCCTCTCTTGATCCTTGAAAACTTCCTCCACACCAAACTCGAAACAACTTATTAGAGGGTTAGTGCACAATAAAAATTAACATGTTCAGAGGTGACACAATCATTCTTAACACTTCTGGACATTGCATAAAGCTACTGGACATTAGTGGATCAAAGAAATTCATCCAACATAGCAAAAGAGGCAATGCGAAATAAAAGGCAGAATCTGTCAAAACAGAACAGTTCGTATTGACGAATTTTAAAATGGCACCAGACTTGCTCAAATGAAAATGCTCAAATTGAATGAAAGTTGCGTACATATCTGAGGATCATGCACGTAAATTGGCTTAATTTTCTGAGCTACCTACAGGGAGGTAGACCCAGATTCGTGACAGCAAAGAAATCTGTTTCTGCGCAGTAATCCAAATCTAGTACTTACTTTTCTATCAAAGACTTTACTTGGCACAATAAAACACTAAACTAAGATAAGGAGAGGTTGATACAGTAGTAAACAACTTCCAAGACACAAAATAAAAACAAAGTACTGTAGTAAAATAAACACATGGGTTATCTCCCAAGAAGTTCTTTCTTTATAGCCATTAAGATGGGCTCAGCAGTTTTAATGATGCACTCGCAAGAAATAGTATTTGAAGCAAAAGAGAGCATCAAGAGGCAAATTCAAAACACATTTAAGTCTAACATGCTTCCTATGCATAGGAATCTTGTAAATAAACAAGTTCATGAAGAGCAAAGTGACAAGCATAGGAAGATAAAACAAGTGTAGCTTCAAAAATTTCAGCATATAGAGAGGCATTTTAGTAACATGAAAATTTCTACAACCATATTTTCCTCTCTCATAATAACTTTCAGTAGCATCATGAGCAAAATCAACAATATAACTATCACATAAAGCATTCTTATCATGAGTCTCATGCATAAAATTATTACTCTCCACATAAGCATAATCAATTTTATTAGTTGTAGTGGGAGCAAATTCAACAAAGTGGCTATCATCATATATAGGAGGCATATTGTAATCATAAAAGAAAATTTTCTCCTCAATGCTTGGGGGACTAAAAAGATCATGCTCATCAGAGCCAGCTTCCCCAAGCTTAGAATTTTCCATAGCATTAGCAACAATGGTGTTCAAAGCATTCATAGTAATAACATTCCCATTAGCATGCATATAAAGTTCCATGGGTTTTTTAATTCTCTCTTCAAACACATCATGTCCTAATTCAAGATAAAGTTCATAAAGATCTCTCATATTTTTGTTGTTTTCCATTATGCTTAACTAGTGAAATAAAAACATGCATGATATTAAGTAAAGTAAATGCAAGTAACTATTTTTTTTTTGTGTTTTTGATATAGAGTGCAAACAAGATAGTAAATAAAGTAAAGCTAGCAACTAATTTTTTTTTTGTTTTGATTTAGTGCAGCAAACAAAGTAAAGAGATTGGGAAGTGGAGACTCCCCTTGCAGCGTGTCTTGATCTCCCCGGCAACGGCGCCAGAAAATAGTCTTGATGACCCACAAGTATAGGGGATCGCAACAGTCTTCGAGGGAAGTAAAACCCAATTTATTGATTCGACACAAGGGGAGACAAAGAATACTTGGAAGCCTTAACAGCGGAGTTGTCAATTCAGCTGCACCTGGAAACAGACTTGCTCGCAAGAGTTTATCAGTAGTAACAGTTTTATAGCAGTAGCATAGTGAAATAACAGGAGCAGAGTAACAAAGACAGCAGTAGTGATTTTAGTAAACAGCAGGATTAAAATACTGTAGGCACGGGGACGGATGAACGGGCGTTGCATGGATGAGAGAAACTCATGTAACAATCATAGCAGGGCATTTGCAGATAATAATAAAACGGTGTCCAAGTACAAAGCAATCAATAGGCATGTGTTCCATATATAGTCGTGCGTGCTCGCAATGAGAAACTTGCACAACATCTTTTGTCCTACCAGCCGGTGGCAGCCGGGCCTCAAGGGAAACTACTGGATATTAAGGTACTCCTTTTAATAGAGTACCGGAGCAAAGCATTAACACTCCGTGAACACATGTGATCCTCACATCGCTACCATTCCCTCCGGTTGTCCCGATTTCTGTCACTTCGGGGCCATTGGTTCCGGACAGCGACATGTGTATACAACTTATAGGTAAGACCATAAACAATGAATATCATGATGAAACAATAACATGTTCAGATCTGAGATCATGGCACTCGGGCCCTAGTGACAAGCATTAAGCATAACAAGTTGCAACAATATCATCAAAGTACCAATTACGGACACTAGGCACTATGCCCTAACAATCTTATGCTATTACATGACCAATCTCATCCAATCCCTACCATCCCCTTCGGCCTACAGCGGGGGAATTACTCACACATGGATGGGGGAAACATGGCTGGTTGATGTAGAGGCGTTGGCGGTGATGATGGCGATGATCTCCTCCAATTCCCCGTCCCGGCGGAGTGCCAGAACGGAGACTTCTGGCTCCCGCGACGGAGTTTCGCGATGTGGCGGCGTTCTGGAGGGTTTCTGGCGACTTCGACTTCTCGTGCGTTTTTAGGTCGAGGCCGATAAATAGTCCGAAGGAGGGCGTCGGAGGCCGGCCGAGGGGGCCACACCATAGGGCCGCGCGGGCCCCCCCTAGGCCGCGCCGCCTTATGGTGTGGGGCCCTCGGGCCTCCACCTTACTTGACCTTCTGGCTCCGTCGATTCTGGGAAAATAGGGCCTTCTGCATAAATTCCGAGGATTTTCCCGAAAGTTGGATTTCTGCACAAAAACGAGACACCAGAACAGTTTTGCTGAAAACAGCGTTAGTCCGTGTTAGTTGCATCCAAAATACACAAATTAGAGGCAAAACAATAGCAAAAGTGTTCGGGAAAGTAGATACGTTTTGGACGTATCAACTCCCCCAAGCTTAGCTTATTGCTTGTCCTCAAGCAATTCAGTTAACAACTGAGCGATAAAAGAACTTTCACGAACACATTTGCTCATATGATGTATATATTCTCATGCTATGGCTAATACTTAAACAGTTCATAATGAGGTACATGCAAATAAGATCATCTAACAGCTATGTCAATCATGGAGAGGTACCAACAATTAATAAGAAGCATCATGAATCATGTATATAAGCAAGATTGCAATGTTCATAAGAGAGTATGATAAAGTGGTATCTCGCTTGCCTGTATTTGATTGGCAAAACATAAATGCCCAGGCACCTCTGGAGTTCATAGAAAGACTAGAAGTAGTGATTGTCAAAGATAAAAGCATCAAAGTTATACCACAATCAATCATATTTTGAGACAAGCATATTATACTAAGAATGACAGTTGTGCTCTCAAGATAGTGCTCAAAGAAATAATGGAGACACAACATAGAAGTAAAAGATTGACCCTTCGCAGAGGGAAGCAGGGATTAACATGCGCTAGAGCTTTTCATTTTTGAAATCAGGAGTAAAATTATTTTGAGAGGTGTTTGTTGTTGTCAACGAATGGTAATGGGTACACTAACTACCTCGCCAACCGGACTTTCAAGAGCGGCTCCCATGAATTATTGCATATTTATGTGGCACTCCTTCCAACCTTTCTTACACAAACCATGGCTAACCGAATCCTCGGGTGCCTGCCAACAATCTCATACCATGAAGGAGTGCCTTTTTATTTTAGTTTTATTATGATGATGACACTCCCCCCAACCTTTGCTTACACAAGCCATGGCTAACCGAATCCTTCGGGTGCCGTCCAACAATCACAAACCATGGAGGAGTGTCTATTTAAGTTAATTAATTTGGGACTGGGAATCCCATTGCCAGCTCTTTTTGCAAAATTATTGGATAAGCGGATGTGCCACTAGTCCATATGAGAGTCCATCAAAAGTAAATGACAAGGTTGAAAGCTAAACACCACATACTTCCTCATGAGCTATGAAACATAAACACAAATTGAGAAGCATTTTGAAGGTTTTAAAGGTAGCGCATGAGAATTTACTTGGAATGGTTTGAAATGCCATGCATAGGTATTTATGGTGGACACTTTGGAACAACTTGGTTTTCATGTGTTTGGAAGCACGAGCAGCGTTCCCGCTCAGTACAAGTGAAGGCTAGCAAAAGACTAGGGAGCGACAAATCAAGAAAGCAATAACTGTCATAATCATGCTTGCGGCAAAATAAATTAACGGAGGCATAAAAGTGATACAAGAACTCTGAAGCAATATAAATCATCAAGGCTTAATTGACTTTTGTTCAGTCATATGCATGCGTGAGCATGTGCCAAGTCGATATAAATGAATTATTTAGAGGAGGATACCACAATGCCATACTTACTTATGAATAAAACAATGCAAGCAAACATCCATGACATGCTACTCATATTAATAGATTGGAGCTAAACATGAGAGATCATAAACTACTAGACTTTCTCAAATAACATATACCTCACATGAACCAACTAAGCATGCTCACATGGATGAGTATATGTACAAAAATGAAAACAAATAGAGTTCATACCAGCCTCTCACCACAATCAGATTGTCGTAGATCGTCATTATTGCCCTTTCACTTGTGTAGCTTGGATAATATGAAATGAAAACCACGCTCCAGCCACCGAAGACCATTGAACTCATAAAGAACTTTACAAACCAAAGAAGAACAGCAAATATTTTTGGTGTTTTCGAATTTGAGAACAAGAACAAAAGGAAACAAACAAACAAAGCAAAATCTTTTTGGGTTTTCTTATAGCAAACTAGCAATAGCAAATAAAGCGAAACAAATGCAAGAAACCAAAGCAAACAAATGGTGAAGAGAAACAACAGAAATATTTTTGGTCTTTTTGTGTTTTGGGAAGGAAACAAAGCAAGAACAAGAAATAGCAAACTAGAAGAAACACAGAAAAGCGAGATGGCAGAAATCTGCCAAAACCTGACAGCAGTACAGAAATCGATTTTTACAAAAATCTTACGTTGCTCAGCTCGAAAAGTGTTCAACTAATGAAAGTTAGATAACAACCTGGGGAACCTGCACAAAAATTGGCAGCTCAAAATAACGCTCTGGCTGTGCGCACGAATTTTTCTAGTAACAGTCCAGAATCTGTTTTCAGGCAGCACTTCCCCAAATATCATCTTCCTCTCATTAGAAAACCACTCAAACAAACTAAACAAGTATGTACAAGTATCCAGCAACCATAATATGCAAAGAATGAGTGATTCCGGTATACCTCCCCCCAAGCTTAGGCTTTTGGCCTAAGTGGAGTTCAACCCCATCGAGGGTCTGGGTTCCACGCCGGTGGATTATACATGGAGTAGTCATAATAAGGTACCGATGCAGAAGAAAAGCGTGGAGGCTCCACATGCCCAACATGTTGATGCGAGGAACTTGCTGCATCGGATGATGAGTCGAGGTGCTCCTCGACCTCCGTGTCGTCTCTTGCATGATGGCCTCCTCCCTCTATGTGTGCATTCAGTGCACCTTCTGTGACTGACCAATCCTCCCTGGAATCAAGGTTAAATAGAACAGGCGCAGGCAATCTTACTAGTTTTTCAGTTTTCTTAGTTATTCTCCAGACTTTCTTATAAAATGTCATCTTGTAAAACAGGTTACCCAAGTTGGAGGAATCAGAAACAAATTCATGTTTAATCATAGAGGCTATGTCAAGTTTTTCTATGGGGAATGGAATATCAAAATGATGAGGTTCTACATTATGAAAAGCTAGTAAACGAGAGGCGATGAGACCTCCACAAATTCCACCTTTCTCACGGTTAGTAGCAAGTCTATAAGCTATCAATGCCCCCAAATTATAAGTCCTACTACCTTGCAGTGCCGCAGCTAGAAAAGCTAAATCCGGGATAGAAAGTTTACCACCAATCTTTTTAGCAAGAACGCATTTAGTAATAAAATAGGCAAAGTAGCGGATAGCCGGGAGCTGAATGCTAGTGATTTTACCACTATCCTCTGAGAAACTCCTTCCATAGCAAATCATCTTGAAGAGGTCCAAGAGTTCTTGCGGCGATCCCCTTATCTTCTCGCATGATCCCCATTGCGGTACTCTAATTGCTGCACAAAAATCACTAAATGGCAAGTTGACAGCTTTATTGTAAATTTTATACTGAACCGTGGGGTTAGATCGCGACCAATTGAACTTAAAGTCCTGCACAAAAGACATAGTTAATTTTGCATATTGTCTTGGCTCTCCTTCAACAAAATCACTCAGCCCTGCACGAGAGATTAGAGTTTGAACATCTTGTAAAATCCCCGCACTTCTCATAAAGTCCACGCATGGGTAGTAAGAGGGGTATACTCCCTCTTCACGATTGACTCTCATAACTTGTTGGACTTCCAATTCTTGCTGGTTCAAGTGATATCTATTCCACTCCATTTTCTGAAATTTCAACAAACAATATAAAAATTTGATTTGGTGACATATAATTGAGGGAAACTACCATAGGAACTTGCTAGAGTACTAATCATGCATCAAAACTAGTTTCTACCACTTAGAACAAGCATGCAAGCTCACTAAACATGTTACCTACAGCAGCAAAATATTCAAGATATACTCAACCAAACAAAATTCTACTTGGATGGGTGGAGGAGTCACATACCAAGGAGCAAATGTGCCAAATTTCAGCAAGAAATCTGGGCTGAGCAAAGAGATCGAGAAATCTGGAGCTCTGGAGCAAAAACGCGAGTGAGAGGAACCTGGTACGAGTTTTTTCGGGAGAGAGAAGGTGCTGGGAGAAAGAGATGGCAAAGTGGGGCAAGGAGGGGCCCACACCACAGGGTGGCGCGCCCACCTCCTTGGCCGCGCCGGCCTGTGGTGTGGCACCCTGGGGTGCCCCACAGGTCATCCTCTGGTGCTCCCAGGTGCCTCTTCGAAAAATAGGACCAACGGTATAATTTTTGTGAATTTTTGAAAACTTTGAAAAATGCACATTTCTGGGTATTAAGTTTATTATTACTGGCCAGGAAAATTTTTGAAATCTCCAATTAACTAAGGAACTTTGCAAATTAAAAGTGCTACAGCAACTAGAGCAAGTGGAGGAAGAAAGAGATGTTGTTTACCTCCTCTATGCATATAAAAAGTATTTGTTAACAAGGTTGATCAAGTCTTGCCACCAAATAATTTTTACATAGCATAAGAAGAAATAAACCTCAAATCAATCATGTTACCTTGAATTGTATTGATATGGATCCAATCACGAGAGTTTGATATTCTTCTTTAGGCTCATATATAGGACAATCAATAGTTCCCACTTTGATAGTTCTCACATTAAAAATAGTATTGACTCCACATACTTTATCAATCTTCTTGGGGAAATAGACGGTATGCTCCTTATCATCAACATTAAAAGTAACCTTCCCTTTATTGCAATCAATAACAGCCCCTGCGGTGTTAAGAAAAGGTCTCCCAAGAATAATAGACATATTATCATCTTCAGGCATTTCCAACACAACAAAATCAGTTAATATCAAGCAGTTAGTAGTAACTTGAACAGGAACATCCTCACATATACCAACAGGAATAGCAGTAGATTTATCAGCCATTTGCAAAGATATATCAGTAGGTATCAACTTATCTAAGTAAAGTCTCTTATAAAGAGAAAAAGGCATAACACTAACACCGGCTCCCAAGTCACATAGAGCAGTTTTAACATAATTATTCTTAATAGAACAAGGAATAGTAGGTATACCTGGGTCGCCCAACTTCTTTGGAACTTTGCCATTGAAAGAGTAATTAGCAAGCATAGTGGAAATTTCCTCATTGGGGATTTTCCTCTTGTTAGTAACAATATCTTTCATATACTTTGAATAAGGTGGCAATTTAATAGCATCAGTCAAAGGGATTTGCAAGAATAAAGGTTTCATCCAATCACAAAATTTATTATAGTGTTCTTCTTCCTTTGATTTTAGTTTCTTAGCAGGAAAAGGCATTTGCTTTTGCACCCAAGGTTCTCTTTCATTACCATGTTTCTCAGCAATAAAATCTTCTTTAGTGTACTTTTTATTTTTAGCATGCTTTTCAGGTTCTTCTTCAACCTCTTCTTTATCAGGAGTATCATTCTTATCATTATCTTTATCATGTTCATTACCACTTTCAGTTTCAGCATCAGAAATAGAAATACTATTAGGATCATTAACAGGTTCAGAGGATTCTACAACATTTTTATGCTTCTTCTTCTTTTTCTTCTTAGAATGAGCACTAGGTTCAATGCGTTGAGAATCTTGTTCAATTCTTTTGGGATGCCCTTCAGGATATAGAGGATCCTGGGTAGAGACACCACCTCTAGTTGTTACTTCATAAGCATGTTTTTCTTTAGAATTATTCCCTAACAAGTCATTTTGCACTTTAGTGAGTTGATCAATTTGAGTTTGAATCATATGAAAATGTTTAACAAGCATCTTAACATCATTGGAGGTTCTCTCCACAATACCATGCAATTCACTAATAGCTTGAGAATTTTCCATTAAATGATTCTCTACTCTCATATTAAAATTTTCTTGCTTAACAATATAATTATCAAACTCATCTAAGCATTGTGCAGGAGGTTTTGAATACGGAATATCTTCCCTAGTAAAGCGTTGAAGGGAATTTACCTCAATCATGGATGAAGGGGGAATTATCTCACATATATCTTCTATGGGAGGAAGATTCTTCACATCTTCAGATTTAATACCTTTCTCCTTGAGAGACTTCTTGGCTTCCCTCATATCTTCATCATTCAATTTAATTAAACCCCTCTTCTTCAATATTGGCGTTGGAGTTGGTTCAGGCGTAGTCCAATCATCATGATTCCGGCTTATTTTAGCCAATAATTCTTCAGCGTCGTCTGGAGTTCTTTTCCTGAAAACACAACCAGCACAACTATCCAGGTATGCCCTAGACTCAATGGTTAGTCCACTATAAAATATATCAAGTAAATCATGCTTTTCCAAATCATGATCAGGCTGAGCTCTAATAAGAGAGCAAAATCTCGCCCAAGCCTCAGGCAATTTCTCTTCATCTCCCTGGTCAAAATTATAAATTCTCTGCAAAGCAATATGTTGAGCACTAGCAGGAAAGTATTTGCGGAAGAAAACATCAAGCAATTCTTTTGGACTTTTAATAGAATTAGGTGGCAAACTATTATACCAAGTTTTAGCGTCATCCTTTAATGAGAATGGAAAGATTTTAGCAACAAAGTAAGTACGCATCTTGACATCATCAGAAAACAAGCTACTCAGAGTAGATAACTCAGTCATGTGTTCAACAGCACTTTCTTTTTCAGTACCACAAAAGGGTGTTTTCTCAACAATAGCTATATGAGATAGATCAAGAGAAAAATCATAATCTTTATCCTTAATGTTTATAGGAGATGTGGCAAATTTAGGATCAGGAGACAGTTTATATCTAACAGCATGTTCTGCAAGCAACTTTTTAATTTTTCTTGCATCAGTAGTAGCATTGCATTTTTCAATAAAATCATCATTAAGCTCCACATAATCTTCATCAGGATCATCACTAAAATAATCAAGTTCAGGTGAACTAACAGGTGTAGTAGCATTAGGAGTTTCAGTATTTTCAATTTGTCTAGACCTAGCAATCGTAGCATCTAGAAAAGATCCCAATGAACCACTATCATCAAGCACAGCAGAAATATTATCAATATTATGAGAGTTTTCAGATTCAGCAGAAGTACCCGCATGTGAAGCATGTGGCGGTGAAACAAGTTTATCAATCACAGATGGTGAATCAAGTGTAGCGGAGGTACTCAGAATTGTACCTTTTCTTGTAGTGGATGGTAATATGGCGATCTTAGTATCGCGAGGTTTACCCATGATGGAGAATTTGCAGCGAACAATATCAATCCAAGTGAACTTCCAAATAAAGCTATGCTCCCCGGCAACGGCGCCAGAAAATAGTCTTGATGGCGTGTATCTCACACGTTCGTTGGGAACCCCAAGAGGAAGGTATGATGCGCACAGCAGCAAGTTTTCCCTCAGAAAGAAACCAAGGTTTATCGAACCAGGAGGAGCCAAGAAGCACGTTGAAGGTTGATGGCGGCGGGATGTAGTGCGGCGCAACACCAGAGATTCCGCACCAACGTGGAACCTGCACAACACAACCAAAGTACTTTGCCCCAACGAAACAGTGAGGTTGTCAATCTCACCGGCTTGCTGTAACAAAGGATTAACCGTATTGTGGGGAAGATGATTGTTTGCAGAAAATAGTAAAACAGTATTGCAGTAGATTGTATTTCAGTAAAGAGAATTGGACCGGGGTCCACAGTTCACTAGAGGTGTCTCTCCCATAAAATAAACAGCATGTTGGGTGAACAAATTACAGTTGGGCAATTGACAAATAAAGAGGGCATGACCATGCACATACATATCATGATGAATATAGTGAGATTTAATTGGGCATTACGACAAAGTACATAGACCGCCATCCAACTGCATCTATGCCTAAAAAGTCCACCTTCAGGTTATCATCCGAACCCCCTCCAGTATTAAGTTGCAAAGCAACAGACAATTGCATTAAGTATGGTGCGTAATGTAATCAACAACTACATCCTTAGACATAGCATCAATGTTTTATCCCTAGTGGCAACAGCACAACACAACCTTAGAACTTTCTGTCACTGTCCCAGGTGTCAATGGGGCATGACCCACTATCGAGCATAAATACCCCTCTTGGAGTTACAAGCATCTACTTGGCCAGAGCATCTACTAGTAACGGAGAGCATGCAAGATCATAAACAACACATAGATAATAGATTGATAATCAACATAACAAGTATTCTCTATTCATCGGATCCCAACAAACGCAACATATAGAATTACAGATAGATGATCTTGATCATGTTAGGCAGCTCACAAGATCCGACAATGATAGCACAATGGGGAGAAGACAACCATCTAGCTACTGCTATGGACCCATAGTCCAGGGGTAGACTACTCACACATCACTCCGGAGGCGACCATGGCGGCGTAGAGTCCTCCGGGAGATGAATCCCCTCTCCGGCGGTGCGGAGGCGATCTCCTGGATCCCCGAGATGGGATCGGCGGCGGCGTCTCTGAAGGTTTTCCGTATCGCGGTACTGGGGGTTTCGCGACGGAGGCTATTTGTAGGCGGAAGGGCAGGTCAAGAGGCGGCACGGGGGCCCCACACCACAGGGCCGCGCGGCCAAGGGGGGCCGCGCCGCCCTAGGGTGTGGCCCCCTCGTGGCCCCTCTTCGTCTCCTCTTCGGACTTCTGGAAGCTTCGTGGCAAAATAGGACCCTGGGCGTTGATTTCGTCCAATTCCGAGAATATTTCGTTACTAGGATTTCTAAAAACAGAAAACAGTGGCACTTTGGCATCTTGTTAATAGGTTAGTTCCGAAAACGAATATGACATAAAGTGTGCATAAAACATGTAGATAACATCAATAATGTGGCATAGAACATAAGAAATTATCGATACGTCGGAGACGTATCAACTACTCACTCATCACTCCGGAGGCGACCATGGCGGCGTAGAGTCCTCCGGGAGATGAATCCCCTCTCCGGCAGGGTGCCGGAGGCGATCTCCTGGATCCCCCGAGATGGGATCGGCGGCGGCGGCGTCTCGGGGGTTTTCCGTATCGTGGCTCTCGATCGGGGTTTAACGGAGGCTTTAAGTAGGCGGAAGGGCAGGTCAGGAGGCGGCACGAGGGCCCCACACCACAGGGCCGCGCGGCCAAGGGGGGGGCCCCCTCGTGGCCCCTCTTCGTCTCCTCTTCGGACTTCTGGAAGCTTCGTGGAAAAATAGGACCCTGGGCGTTGATTTCGTCCAATTCCGAGAATATTTCGTTACTAGGATTTCTGAAACCAAAAACAGCAGAAAACAGGAACTGGCACTTCGGCATCTTGTTAATAGGTTAGCTCCAGAAAATGCACGAATATGACATAAAGTGTGCATAAAACATGTAGATAACATCAATAATGTGGCATGGAACATAAGAAATTATCGATACGTCGGAGACGTATCATTCACCTCTACACCAGAGGGAAGACATATATTCCCTAAATCAAAGGGTAAGAAAAAGAACAAGAAAGGTAAGGGTAAAGCCCAAGGTAAGGTTGATACACCATCTCTTGATAATACTTGATACACACTTTCTGCGCCTAGCTGAAAGGCGTTAAAGAAAAGCGCTTATGGGAGACAACCCATGTTTTTACTACAGTACTTTTATTTTATATTTGAGTCTTGGAAGTTGTTACTACTGTAGCAACCTCTCCTTATCTTAGTTTTGTTGCATTGTTGTGCCAAGTAAAGTCGTTGATAGTAAGGTTCATACTAGATTTGGATTACTGCGCAGAAACAGATTTCTTTGCTGTCACGAATCTGGGCCTAATTCTCTGTAGGTAACTCAAAAAATTATGCCAATTTACGTGAGTGATCCTCAGATACGTACGCAACGTTCATTAAATTTGAGCATTTTCATTTGAGCAAGTCTGGTGGCTCAATAAAATTCGTCTTTGCGAACTGTTCTGTTTTGACAGATTCTGCCTTTTATTTCGCATTGCCTGTTTTGCCATGCTCGATGGATTTTTCGATTCCATTGAATTTCAGTAGCTTTGTGCAATGTCCAGAAGTGTTAAGAATGATTGTGTCACCTCTGAACATGTAAATTTTAATTGTGCACTAACCCTCTAATGAGTTGTTTTGAGTTTGGTGTGGAGGAAGTTTTCAAGGATCAAGAGAGGAGATGATACAATATGATCAAGGAGAGTGAAAGCTCTAAGCTTGGGGATGCCCCTGGTTCACCCCTGCATATATCAAGAAGACTCAAGCGTCTAAGCTTGGGGATGCCCAAGGCATCCCTTCTTCATCGACAACATTATCAGGTTCCTCTAGTGAAACTATATTTTTATTCCATCACATCTTATGTACTTTGCTTGGAGCGTCTGTTTGTTTTTGTTTTTGTTTTGTTTGAATAAAATGGATCCTAGCATTCATTGTGTGGGAGAGAGACACGCTCCGCTATTGCATATGGACAAATATGTCCTTAGGATTTACTCATAGTATTCATGGCGAAAGTTTCTTCTTCGTTAAATTGTTATATGGTTGGAATTGGAAAATGATACATGTAGTAATTGCTAAAATGTCTTGGATAATGTGATACTTGGAAATTGTTGTGCTCATGTTTAAGCTCTTGCATCATATACTTTGCACCTATTAATGAAGAAATACATAGAGCATGCTAAAATTTGGTTTGCATAATTGGTCTCTCTAAGATATAGATAATTTCTAGTATTGAGTTTGAACAACAAGGAAGATGATGTAGAGTCTTATAATGTTTACAATATGTCTTTTATGTGAGTTTTGCTGCACCGCTTCATCCTTGTGTTTGTTTCAAATAACCTTGCTAGCCTAAACCTTGTATCGAGAGGGAATACTTCTCATGCATCCAAAATCCTTGAGCCAACCACTATGCCATTTGTGTCCACCATACCTACCTACTACATGGTATTTCTCCGCCATTCCAAAGTAAATTGCTTGAGTGCTACCTTTAAAATTCCATTCTTCACCTTTACAATATATAGCTCATGGGACAAATAGCTTAAAAACTATTGTGGTATTGAATATGTACTTATGCACTTTATCTCTTATTAAGTTGCTTGTTGTGCGATAACCATGTTCCTGGGGACGCCATCAACTACTCTTTGTTGAATATCATGTGAGTTGCTATGCATGTTCGTCTTGTCTGAAGTAAGGGAGATTTACCACTAAAATGGTTAGAGCATGCATAATGTTAGAGAAGAACATTGGGCCGCTAACTAAAGCCATGATCCATGGTGGAAGTTTCAGTTTTGGACAAATATCCTCAATCTCATATGAGAAAATTAATTGTTGCTACATGCTTATGCATAAAAGAGGAGTCCATTATCTATGTTGTCCCGGTATGGATGTCTAAGTTGAGAATAATCAATAGCGAGAAATCCGATGCGAGCTTTCTCCTTGGACCTTTGTACAGGCGGCATAGATGTACCCCTTTGTGACACTTGGTTAAAACATGTGCATTGCGATGATAATCCAGGTAATCCAAGCTAATTAGGACAAGGTGCGGGCACTATTAGTATACTATGCATGAGGCTTGCAACTTGTAGGATATAATTTACATAACACATATGCTTTATTACTACCGTTGACAAAATTGTTTCTTGTTTTCAAAACCAAAGCTCTAGCACAAATATAGCAATCGATGCTTTCCTCTTTGAAGGATCTTTCTTTTACTTTTATGTTGAGTCAGTTCACCTATCTCTCTCCACCTCAAGAAGCAAACACTTGTGTGAACCGTGCATTGATTCCTACATACTTGCATATTGCACTTGTTATATTACTTTGCATTGACAACTATCCATGAGATATACATGTTACAAGTTGAAAGCAACCGCTGAAACTTCATCTTCCTTTGTGTTGCTTCAATACCTTTACTTTGAATTATTGCTTTATGAGTTAACTCTTATGCAAGACTTATTGATGCTTGTCTTGAAGTACTATTCATGAAAAGTCTTTGCTTTATGATTCATTTGTTTACTCATGTCATTTACATTGTTTGGATCGCTGCATTCATTACATATGCTTACAATAGTATGATCAAGGTTATGATGGCATGTCACTCCAGAAATTATCTTTGTTATCGTTTACCTGCTCGGGACGAGCAGAACTAAGCTTGGGGATGCTGATACGTCTTCGACGTATCGATAATTTCTTATGTTCCATGCCACATTATTGATGATACCTACATGTTTTATGCATACTTTATGTCATATTTATGCATTTTCCGGCACTAACCTATTAACGAGATGCCGAAGAGCCAGTTGTTGTGCTGTTTTTGGTTTCAGAAATCCTAGTAAGGAAATATTCTCGGAATTGGACGAAATCAACGCCCAGGGTCCTATTTTTCCACGAAGCTTCCAGAAGGAGGGAGAAACGAAGTGGGGCCACGAGGTGGCCAACGAGGGCGGCGCGGCTGGACCCTAGCCGCGCGGCCCTGGCGTGCGGGCCTTGACCTACCCTTCCGCCTACTTAAGCCTTCGTCGATGGCCCCAGTATCGAGAGCCACGATACGAAAACCTTCTAGAGACGCCGCCACCGCCAATCCCATCTCGGGGGATTCAGGAGATCACCTCCGGCACCCTGCCGGAGAGGGAAATCATCTCCCGGAGGACTCTACACCGCCATGGTCGCCTCCGGATTGATGAGTGAGTAGTTCACCCCTGGACTATGGGTCCATAGCAGTAGCTAGATGGTCGTCTTCTCCTTATGTGCTTCATTGTCGGATCTTGTGAGCTGCTTAACATGATCAAGATCATCTATCTGTAATACTATATGTTGTGTTTGTTGGGATCCGATGGATAGAGAATACTATGTTATGTTGATTATCAATCTATTACCTATGTGTTGTTTATGATCTTGCATGCTCTCCGTTATTAGTAGAGGCTCTGGCCAAGTTTTTACTCTTAACTCCAAGAGGGAGTATTTATGCTCGATAGTGGGTTCATGCCTCCATTAAATCTGGGACAGTGACAGAAAGTTCTAAGGTTGTGGATGTGTTGTTGCCACTAGGGATAAAACATTGATGCTATGTCCGAGGATGTAGTTATTGATTACATTACGCACCATACTTAATGCAATTGTCTGTTGTTTGCAACTTAATACTAGAAGGGGTTCGGATGATAACCTGAAGGTGGACTTTTTAGGCATAGATGCATGCTGGATAGCGGTCTATGTACTTTGTCGTAATGCCCAATTAAATCTCACCATACTCATCATATCATGTATGTGCATTGTCATGCCCTCTCTATTTGTCAATTGTCCAACTGTAATTTGTTCACCCAACATGCTATTTATCTTATGGGAGAGACACCTCTAGTGAACTGTGGACCCCGGTCCATTCTTTTAATCGAATACAATCTACTGCAATACTTGTTCTACTGTTTTCTACAAACAATCATCATCCACACTATACATCTAATCCTTTGTTACAGCAAGATGGTGAGATTGACAACCTCACTGTTTCGTTGCGGCAAAGTACTTTGGTTGTGTTGTGCAGGTTCCACGTTGGCACCGGAATCCCTGGTGTTGCGCCGCACTACATCTCGCCGCCATCAACCTTCAACGTGCTTCTTGGCTCCTACTGGTTCGATAAACCTTGGTTTCTTACTGAGGGAAACTTGCTGCTGTACGCATCACACCTTCCACTAGGGGTTCCCAACGGACGCGTGTTGTACGCGTATCAAGCTAAATTTCGGCGCCGTTGCCGGGGAGATCAAGACACGCTGCAAGGGGAGTCTCCACATCGCAATCTCTTTACTTTGTTTTTGTCTTGCTTTATTTTATTTACTACTTTGTTTGCTGCACTAAATCAAAACACAAAAAAATTAGTTGCTAGTTTTACTTTATTTACTATCTTGTTTGCTATATCAAAAACACACAAAAATTAGTTACTTGCATTTTACTTTTGTTACCATGTCTAGTTCTGCACTTGTTACTTCTTCACCTGAAGAATTAGTCTTCACTTTTAAACAAGGGGATGAGGAGAGTTTTAAAGATGCTTGGTCCAGAATTTTTACTTCTTATCGTAAAGCTGAACCTCAAATGACTCTAAGTTTGCTCCTTAGTAACTTTTATTTTGGTCTTATGATTCGCTATAGATATGCCTTGGATGCTTTAGTGGGAGGAGATTTCCTTCATTGTAATGGGGATCAAGCTTTTAATGCCATAAAAAATTGGTTGCATCACATGATTCAGCTAATAACTTTGATTCATCCCTTATTAACATTTATAATAGATTAAACACTCTTGAGATAAGTGCATCTCGCTTGAATGACAACTATCGCTATGTTCGTAACCGTCTTGAACAAGTTTTAGTGAACTCTGAACCTTCATTATGGGATCCTACTGTTAAAATTGTTATCGGTGATCAAACTCTTCATGCCAATTGTGATATTATGTCTGAATTTTGCCTTATGCCTAAGAGTATTCATGAATCTTTGAAACTTTGGGGATTCGTTGAAGGGGGAGAAGGAATAACTCTTATTGATAACTCTGTTATAATCCCTAAGGGAATAGCCGCAGGTGTGCATACAACCATTCTTGGAAGAACAATATCCATTGATTATCTTGTTATTGAATGTGCAGGAACAGGACAAATCACACTTGGAAGATCCCTGCTGAAACTATTGGGAGCAGTCATAGATATGGGAGAAGGCAATCAACAAATACATCCTTAGATATAGAATTGATGTTTTATCCCTAGTGGCAACAACACATCCACAACCTTAGAGGTTGCTGTCACTCCCCCAGATTTAATGGAGGCATGAACCCACTATCGAGCATAATTACTCCCTCTTGGAGTTACAAGCAATGACTTGGCCAGAGCCTCTACTAGCAACGGAGAGCATGCAAGATCATAAACAACACATAGATGATAGATTGATAATCAACATAGCATAGTATTCCATATTCATCGGATCCCAACAAACGCAACATGTAGCATTACAGATAGATGATCTTGATCATGTTAGGCAGCTCACAAGATCCAACAATGATAGCACAATTAGGAGAAGACGACCATCTAGCTACTGCTATGGACCCATAGTCCAGGGGTGAACTACTCACACATCAATCCGGAGGCGACCATGGCGGTGTAGAGTCCTCCGGGAGATGATTCCCCTCTCCGGCGGGGTGCCGGAGGCGATCTCCTGAATCCCCGAGATGGGATTGGCGGCGGCGGCGTCTCGGAAGGTTTTCCGTATCGTGGCTCTCGGTACTGGAACTATCATCGACGAAGGCTTAAGTAGGCGGAAGGGTAGGTCGGGGAGGCGTCACGGGGCCCCACACGCTAGGGCCACGCGGGCCCCCTGTAGGCCGCGCCGCCCTAGTGTGGCGGCGCCCCGTGGCCCCACTTCGTTTCCTCTTCGGTCTTCTGGAAGCTTCGTGGAAAAATAGGACCCTGGGCGTTGATTTCGTCCAATTCCGAGAATATTTCCTTACTAGGATTTTGAAACCAAAAACAGCAGAAAACAACAACTGGCTCTTCGGCATCTCGTTAATAGGTTAGTGCCGGAAAATGCATAATAATGATATATAATGTGTATAAAACATGTGAGTATCATCATAAAAGTAGCATGGAACATAAGAAATTATAGATACGTTTGAGACGTATCACAACTCTATAGTAGCTAAGATATAGGCAAAATCATGGCGGCGTCCATGAGGCGCATACCTTGCGAGCAAATCGGCGAGCATTTTGGCTGCGCCATGTCGATAGCAAGCTCGAAGACGATGACATGGCGACGACGGCGTGGGGTATGTCGAGGAGGAGGCGTGGGCGAGGCGGGGAGAAGCGCCGGATTGTGCCCATCGGTGGCAACGACGCTCGGTTGGTACAGCGCGGCGGAGCGGTGATGTCTACGCGCGCTCCTTTTCCTGTAGACAGTGTTGGGCCTCCAAGAGCAGAGGTTTGTAGAACAGCAGCAAGTTTCCCTTAAGTGGATCACCCAAGGTTTATCGAACTCAGGGAGGAAGAGGTCAAAGATATCCCTCTCAAGCAACCCTGCAACCACAATACAAGAAGTCTCTTGTGTCCTCAACACACCTAATACACTTGTCAGATGTATAGGTGCACTAGTTCGGCGAAGAAATAGTGAAATACAGGTGGTATGAATGTATATGAGCAGTTGTAACGGCGCCAGAAAAGTGCTTGCTGGCGTGCAGTTGATGGTGGTAATATTGCAGGAAGTAGAGATGCAGTAAAACAGTAAACAAGCGATGTTTGCAGTATTTGGAAACAAGGCCTAGGGATCATACTTTCACTAGTGGACACTCTCAACATTGATCACATAATAAAACCACTCTACACTCTCTTGTTGGATGATGAACACCACTAGCTGTGTAGGGCTACAAGAGCACCTCAATGCCGGAGTTAACAAGCTCCACAACATTCGATATTCATATTTAAATAACCTTAGAGTGCATGATAGATCAACACAATTATACCAAGTACTAACATAGCATGCACACTGTCACCATCATACTATGAAAGGAGGAATAGATCACATTAATACCATCATAGTAATAGTTAACTTCATAATCTACAAGAGATCACAATCATAAACTACGCCAAGTACTACATGATGCACACACTGTCACCATTACATCATGAAGGAGGAATAGAGTACTTTAATAACATCACTAGAGTAGCACATAGATGAATAGTGATACAAAACTCATATGAATCTCAATCATGTAAGGCAGCTCATGAGATCATTGTATTGAAGTACATAGGAGAGAGATTAACCACATAGCTACCGGTACAACCCTTAGCCTCGATGGAGAACTACTCCCTCCTCATGGGAGACAGCAGCGTTGATGAAGATGGCGGTGGTGTCGATGGAGATGCCTTCCGGGGGCACTTCCCCGTCCCGGCGTGCCGGAACAGAGACTCCTGTCCCCCGGATCTTGGCTTCGCGATGGCGGCGGCTCTGGAAGGTTTCTAGTACCGTGGCTTATTCGTATCGAAGATTTAGGTCAGAGACCTTTAAATAGGCGAAGAGGCGGAGTCGGAAGGCTGACGGGGCGATGACACAATAGGAGGGCGCGACCCACCCCTTGGCCGCGCCGCCTACATGTGTGGGCCCCCTGTGGCCCCCCTCTGGTGACTCTCGGGTGTTCTGGAAGCTTCGTGGAATTCTAAGATGCTGGGCGTTGATTTCGTCCAATTCCGAGAATATTTCCTTACTAGGATTTCTGAAACAAAAACAACAGAAAACATGGAACACTGGCATCTTGTCAATAGGTTAGTTCCGGAAAATGCATAATAATGACATAAAGTGTGAACAAAACATGTAGGTATTGTCATAAAACAAGCATGGAACATAAGAAATTATCGATACGTTGGAGACGTATCAGCATCCCCAAGCTTAGTTCCTACTCGCCCGAGTAGGTAAACGATAACAAGGATAATTTCTGAAGTGACATGCTACCAACATAATCTTGATCATACTATTGTAAAGCATATAAGATGAATGCAGCGATTCAAAGCAATGGTAAAGATAATGATTAAACAACTGAATCATATAGCAAAGACTTTTCATGAATAGTACTTTCAAGACAAGCATCAATAAGTCTTGCATAAGAGTTAACTCATAAAGCAATAGATTCATAGTAAAGGCATTGAAGCAACACAAAGGAAGATTAAGTTTCAGCGGTTGCTTTCAACTTGTAACATGTATATCTCATGGATAGTTGTCAATGCAAAGCAATATAATAAGTGCAATAGGTAAACATGTAAGAATCAATGCACAGTTAACACAAGTGTTTGCTTCTAAGATAGAGGAAGTAGGTAAACTGACTCAACATAAAAGTAAATGAATGGCCCTTCGCAGAGGGAAGCAGGGATAAATCATGTGCTAGAGCTTTTCAAGTTTTAAAATCATATAGAGAGCATAAAAGTAAAATTTTGAGAGGTGTTTGTTGTTGTCAACGAATGGTAGTGGGTACTCTAACCCCCTTGCCAGACAGACTTTCAAAGAGCGGCTCCCATGAAGGACGTTATCTCTACCAGCAAGGTAGATCATCCCTCTTCTCTTTTGTTTACACATGTACTTTAGTTTTATTTATGGATGACACTCCTCCCAACCTTTGCTTACACAAGCCATGGCTAACCGAATCCTCGGGTGCCTTCCAACAATCTCATACCATGGAGGAGTGTCTATTTGCAAAATTAAGTTGCTTACTGATGAATCAGAGCAAAACATGTGAAGAGAATTATTAATGAAAGTTAATTAATTGGGGGCTGGGAACCCCGCGCTCTTTTTGCAAAATTATTGGATAAGCGGATGAAGCCACTAGTCCATTGGTGAAAGCTGCCCAACAAGATTGAAAGATAAAACACCACATACTTCCTCATGAGCTATAAAACATTGACACAAATTAAGAAGCATTTTGAATTGTTTAAAGGTAGCACACGAAGTATTTACTTGGAATGGCAGAAAATACCATGTAGTAGGTAGGTATGGTGGACACAAGTGGCATAGTTTTTGGCTCAAGGATTTGGATGCATGAGAAGTAATCCCTCTCAATACAAGGCTTAGGCTAGCAAGGTTATTTGAAGCAAACACAAGTATGAACCGGTACAACAAAACTTACATAAGAACATATTGCAAGCATTATAAGACTCTACACTGTCTTCCTTGTTGTTCAAACACCTTACTAGAAAATATCTAGACTCTAGAGAGACCAATCATGCAAACCAAATTTTAACAAGCTCTACAGTATTTCTTCACTAATAGGTGCAAAGTACATGATGCAAGAGCTTAAACATGATCTATATGAGCACAACAATTGCCAAGTATCAAATTATTCAAGACATTATACCATTTACCACATGCAGCATTTTCTATTTCCAACCATATAACAATGAACGAAGCAGTTTCAACCTTCACCATGAACATTAAAAGCTAAGAACACATGTGTTCATATGAACCAGCGGAGCGTGTCTCTCTCCCACACAAGTATGAATTTATTCAAACAAAACAAAAATAAAAACAAACAGACGCTCCAAGTAAAGTACATAAGATGTGACCGAATAAAAATATAGTTTCAAGAGAAGAAACCTGATAAGTTGTTGATGAAGAAGGGGATGCCTTGGGCATCCCAAGCTTAGATGCTTGAGTCCTCTTGAAATATGCATGGATGAACCACGGGGGCATCCCCAAGCATAGAGTTTTCACTCTTCTTGATCATATTATATCATCCTCCTCTCTTGATCCTTGAAAACTTCCTCCACACCAAACTTAAAACAAACTCATTAGAGGGTTAGTGCATAGTCAAAAATTCACATGTTCAGAGGTGACACAATCATTCTTAACACTTCTGGACATTGCACAAAGCTTCTGAAAGTTAATGGAACAAAGAAATCCATCAAACATAGCAAAAGAGGCAATGCGAAATAAAAGGCAGAATCTGTCAAAACAGAACAGTCCGTAAAGACGAATTTTTCTGGGGCACTAAACTTGCTCAGATGAAAATGCTCAAATTGAATGAAAGTTTCGTACATATCTGTGGATCACGCAAGTAAATTGGCATATTTTTCTGAGTTACCTACAGACGGGGCGACTCAAATTCGTGACAGACAGAAATCTGTTTCTGCGCAGCAATCCAAATCCAGTATCAACTCTACTATCAAAGACTTTACTTGGCACAACAATGCAATAAAACTAAGATAAGGAGAGGTTGCTACAGTAGTAACAACTTCCAAGACACAAATATAAAACAAAGTACTGTAGTAAAATAAACACATGGGTTATCTCCCAAGAAGTTCTTTCTTTATAGCCATTAAGATGGGCTCAGCAGTTTTAATGATGCACTCGCAAGAAATAGTATTTGAAGCAAAAGAGAGCATCAAGAGGCAAATTCAAAACAAATTTAAGCCTAACATGCTTCCTATGAAAAGGAATCTTGTAAATAAACAAGTCATGTAGGCATAATGCAACAAGCATAGAAAGATAAAACAAGTGTAACTTCAAGATTTTAAGCATATAGAGAGGTGTTTTAGTAACATGAAAATTTCTACAACCATATTTTCCTCTCTCATAATAATATCCAGTAGCATCATGAGCAAACTCAACAATATAACTATCAAATAAAACATTCTTATCATGAGTCTCATGCATAAAATTATTACTCTCCACATAAGCATAATCAATTTTATTAGTTGTAGTGGGAGCAAATTCAACAAAGTAGCTATCATTATTATTCTCATCATCAAATATAGGAGGCATAGTATAATCATAATAAACTTTATCCTCCATAGGGTGGCACCAAAAGGCTACTATCATTATAATCATCATAAATAGGAGGCAAAGTATTATCAAAGTAAATTTTCTCCTCAATGCTTGGGGGACTAAAAATATCATGCTCATCAAAACCAGCTTCCCCAAGCTTAGAATTTTCCATATCATTAGCAACAATGGTGTTCAAAGCGTTCATACTAATATCATTACTACTAGCATGCAAATAAGGTTCCATAGGTTTTTTAATTTCGCATCAAACCATCCATGTCTTAAATCAGGAAATAGAATAAGAAGCTCATTGTTGTCCATTATGCCTAACTAGTGTAAACAAGAAACAAAAAGATGCAATTGCGGGATCTAAAGGAAATAGCTTCGAGCACTCACAACGGAAAAGTGTTTGGTTACCTGGGACCGGAGTATGAGTACCTTTTATCTTTCCTCCCCGGCAACGGCGCCAGAAAAGTGCTTGATGCCCAGGACTGGCGCGTGGTTGACGAGGGAGGAAATCTCTGTGTGTAGCTTTTCGTTCCCCGGCAACGGCGCCAGAAAAGTGCTTGATGTCTACGCACGCTTCTATTCCTGTGACCGTGTTGGGCCTCCAAGAGCGAGGTTTGTAGAACAGACAAGTTTCCCTTAAGTGGATCACCCAAGGTTTATCGAACTCGGGGAGGAAGAGGTCAAAGATATCCCTCTCAAGCAACCCTGCAACCACAATAAAAGAAGTCTCTTGTGTCCCCAACACACCTAATACACTTGTCAGATGTATAGGTGCACTAGTTCGGCGAAGAGATAGTGAAATACAGGTGGTATGAATGTATATGAGCAGTTGTAACGGCGCCAGAAAAAGTGCTGGCGTGCGATCGATGGTGGTAATATTGCGAAGTAGAATGCGATAAACAGAAACAAGCGATGTTTGCAGTATTTGGAAACAAGGCCTAGGGATCATACTTTCACTAGTGGACACTCTCAACATTGATCACATAATAAAACCACTCTACACTCTCTTGTTGGATGATGAACACCACTAATTGTGTAGGGCTACAAGAGCACCTCAATGCCGGAGTTAACAAGCTCCACAACATTCGATATTCATATTTAAATAACCTTAGAGTGCATGATAGATCAACACAATTATACCAAGTACTAACATAGCATGCACACTGTCACCATCATACTATGAAAGGAGGAATAGATCACATTAATACCATCATAGTAATAGTTAACTTCATAATCTACAAGAGATCACAATCATAAACTACGCCAAGTACTACATGATGCACACACTGTCACCATTACATCATGAAGGAGGAATAGAGTACTTTAATAACATCACTAGAGTAGCACATAGATGAATAGTGATACAAAACTCATATGAATCTCAATCATGTAAGGCAGCTCATGAGATCATTGTATTGAAGTACATAGGAGAGAGATTAACCACATAGCTACCGGTACAGCCCTTAGCCTCGATGGCGAACTACTCCCTCCTCATGGGAGACAGCAGCGTTGATGAAGATGGCGGTGGTGTCGATGGAGATGCCTTCCGGGGCACTTCCCGTCCGGCAGCGTCGAACGAGAGACTCCTGTCCCCCAGATCTTGGCTTCACGATGGCGGCGGCTCTGGAAGGTTTCTCGTACCGTGGCTTATTCGTATCGAAGATTTAGGTCAGGGACCTTTAAATAGGCGAAGAGGCGGAGTCGGAAGGCTGATGGGGCGATGACACAATATTGGGGCGCGGCCCACCCCTTGGCCGCGCCGCCTACATGTGTGGCCCCCCTCTGGTGACTCTCGGGTGTTCTGGAAGCTTCGTGGAATTCTAAGATGCTGGGCGTTGATTTCGTCCAATTCCGAGAATATTTCCTTACTAGGATTTCTGAAACCAAAAACAACAAGGAGCGGCACTGCGGCATCTTGTCAATAGGTTAGTTCGGAAAATGCATAATAATGACATAAAGTGTGAACAAAACATGTAGGTATTGTCATAAAACAAGCATGGAACATAAGAAATTATCGATACGTTGGAGACGTATCAAGCGGCATCTGGCGAGGAGGGTGCGGCGAGGTGGATCTGGCGCGCGTGACAGCGGGGCGGCGGCGGATTTGCGGCGGCGCGGTGGGAAATGGAGGCGCGGGCGCAGGGATGGGGAAATTTCCAGCCGTTGGGGTATTCGCGCGTGCGCGAATGCCACGCTGTATGGACGCGTCACATTTGGCGCTCGGGATTGTGGAAAACGCAGCGCGCCCTAATATTTTTACAGCGCAGCGTCGTTTGCCGCGCCTGCTGGAGGAGCGATTCGGCCTCCGCACGCTGCTAAAATCGGCGATTAGTATAAGAGCATCTCCACTCGTCCCCCGAACAGGCCCCCGGCGAGCCTTTTTTACATCCGGACGGCGTAAATCGGCCCAGTCGCGCCCCCGGTTCCTCGTTTTCGTCCGGATTTGGCCCTTCATCCATCCGGCGAGCCCACGCCATCCCCGGTCCCCCGGGGCGCGCTCGGGGACTCCGGACGAAAGATTTTGGCGCGAAACGTCGTGTGGACCCGCGTAGTCGGCGACAGGAAAACCAAATCCTGTCGATTTTCCCTCCAATTTGCTTGCATATCCCCATTCCCTCCAATTTGCTTGCATATCCCCATTCTCTCCCGCCGAATTTCTCCATTCCCCTCGTCTTCCAGTTCCAGTTCCCGGCGGCGTCTTCTCGTCCACCACCACTCTCCTCCTCGTCTTCTCGTCCACCACATTGCCGGACCCTTCTTTAACATTGCTGGGAAGGAATGAGCCGATTGCCGACAATCGAAACTGCCCAGAAGTGTAGATCAAAGAAGAAGGACACGCAGATGTGTCAGTGTTCAAACGTCTAGGACCTCTCCCGCGTCGGAACAAACAAGCTGAGTCCTCTCGAGAGGAAGATCTCGAGGAGTTAGACGATGATGAAGAAGAAGAAGATAGATACCACCGGCCAAGGTGGTGCCCTGATGGACTCATTCATTCTCAGAAACGCAGGGTACAGCGGCTACGCAGCTTGGAGGAAGCCGAGAGGTTATACCTACACACGTTGAGGAAGGCACGGCCCGATCTGGCCGCGAAAATTCAGCAAACTTTGGATGAGGAGGGCCCACGAAGCAAGTGGCGTCCCAAGCGAAGAAAGCCGATGATAAGACATCGGTGGCGCCAACATGGTGTTCATACTTCCGTCGAGTTTTGCGCTCCAAGATCGGAGAAGAGGCATCCGTGGCACAACTTGACTGCGGCCCACGGCCGTTGTCTTTGAAAAGCCACGAGAAAGAAGCTACGGACATTTGAAGGCTTTGTACGTGAAAGGATATATCAACGGGCAGCCTGTCAACAAGATGTTGGTTGACACGGGAGCGGCGTCAACATAATGCCGTACTCCATGGTACGTCGCTCAGGACGCTCTAGCGCGGATCTGATCAAAACCAATGTCACATTGAGTGACTTCAACGGCCAAGCATCGAAGCGCAAGGTGTTCTAAGCGTGGATCGGCAGGCCGAAAAACCATCCCTACGTCGTTCTTCATCGTCGATAGCAAGAGCACCTACGCTGTCTGCTAGGGAGAGATTGGATTCACGCCAACTGTGCATTCCATCCACAATGCACCAATGCTTGATACGGTGGGATGGTGATGAGGTGGAGGTCGTCCATGCGGATGACACGACCAAAATTTCAACGGTGGCATGAACATTTGGGCGCGGTGGACCAAAGCCGCTCTCTGGTCGATCCAGACGGTGTGAGCGCATTGAGGTTACAAAAAACGGGTGAGGCTGGTCTTATCCACTTGGCACGATAGTGTAACCGCACCAAAGTCACTAGACATGTGTAGCAAGGCCGATCCCCGATCGGCCCCAAAAAATAAATATAAGTTTAAGTGCAAGCATGAAAAGGAGGCCGAGCAGGCAAAATTATCCTTACCATATATTTTGCCTGTGTTCAGCATTGATCTAGCAGGTGATGGAAAGCTAGGGTATGGGTTTACATCGGCTGATGAGCTAGAAGAGATCGACATTGGTCCTGGGGATAAGCCACGACCAACATTTATCAGCAAAAAGTTGGATCCACATCTGAGGGGCCTGATGATAGCTTTGTTGAAAGAATACCCAGATTGTTTTGCATGGGATTATACAGAGATGCCTGGGTTAGACAGGAGCATCATCGAGCATCGGCTCCCTCTTAAGAAAGGATTTCGGCCGTTCCAGCAACGAGCACGACAGATGAAGGCCGAAATTTTAGAAGAAGTCAAAAAGAGATCGAGAAAATGTTGGCGCGGGTTCATCAGGCCATGCAGGTATGCTGAGTGGATTTCAGTGTCGTACCTGTGGAGAAAAAGGACGGCCGATGGCGCGTCGCCATAGATTTTCGGGATCTCAATAGAGCCACTCCAAAGGATGAGTATCCAATGCCGGTAGCAGAGACATTGATCAATGCAGCTGCTGGTCATAAGGTTTTAAGTTTCATGGATGGCAATGCCGGTTACAACCAAATTTTTATGGCTCCAGAAGATATACACAAGACTGCATTCAGAGTACCAGGATCGGTGGGCTTGTTTGAATATGTGGTCATGACTTTTGGGCTGAAGAATGCCGGCGCAACATACCAAAGAGCCATGAATTACATCTTTCATGATCTGATCGGCAAGTTGGTGGAAATCTACATCGATGATGTGGTAGTCAAGTCTGTCTCCATGGAAGGACACTTGGAAGATTTGCGACACGTCCTGGACCGAACTAGGAAGTTCGGACTAAGAATGAATCCAAAGAAGTGTGCTTTTGGTGTGACGGCCGGTCAATTCTTGGGCTTCTTGGTTCATGAACGAGGAATCGAGATCGGCCTGAAGAGTCAGGAGGCAGTGCGCACAATGAAGCCACCTACCACGAAGAAGGAACTACAATGTCTCATCGGCAAAATCAACTTCGTCAGAAGGTTCATCTCCAACCTATCGGGGCGGATCGAGCCGTTCATGGGATTAGTAAAAATCAAAGCCGATGAGGAATTTCACTGGGGGGCAGAGCAACAGCAAGCGTTCGACGAGATTAAAGAGTATCTAACGAAGCCACCTGTGTTGGTGCCGCCCCAGCAAGACAGACCATTCTTTATCTATCTGTCAGTGGCTGATACTTCTATCGCCTCAGTAGTGGTGCAAGTCTACGATGGTGGAGAAGTCGCGTTTTACCTCAGCGAAGGATGTTGGATGCAGAAACTAGGTACCCTGAGATTGAGAAGTTGTGCCTCTGCCTATTCTTTACCTGCACCAAGCTTCGTCACGTCGCTGTCAGCGGAAGTTATCATTATATGCAAATCAGACGTCATCAAACACATGTTGTCGGCTCCTGTGTTGAAAGGCCGACTCGGCAAATGGATGTTTGCATTATCAGAATTTGATCTCCGGTATCAGCCTGCGAAAGCAGTCAAGGGACAAGCATTGGCCGATCTTATTGCTGAACGAATCAACACTGATATAGCAGCACTATCTGTGCGTGCATGGGCCATGTTCTTCGATGGATCGGCTTGTGATGATGGTTGTGGCATCGGCATTCTACTCGTGTCGCCTCGGGGGGCAACATATTCCTTCTCCACCAGGTTATCCACCCCTTGCACCAACAATGTCGCTGAGTATGAGGCGATACGAAAGGGGATGGAGTTGCTACTAGAAGCTGGAGCGGAAGCAGTAGAACTGTTTGGAGATTCCAAGTTGGTGATCAACCAGCTCACGGATGAATATAAGTGCGAAAGTGAATCGCTCTTCCCATTATGGGTGCAATGCCGTGAGCTGATGGCACAATTTAGGTACATAAACTTTAATTGGATCCCAAGGTCACAAAATACCGAGGCCAACAACCTTGCACAGGTAGCATCAGGCTACAAGGACGTAACAGATGAAGACGATGTTCAAGTGCAGTTCCTGGAGCAGGATGATTGGAGAGTCGATATCTTCAATTACTTGAGAGATTCGGCTCGGGGGACCTAAACCTGATAAGGTACAAGGACATGTTCTACAGGACTTTGGAAGGGTTACTTCTCAAATGACTTTGGGACCAGGAGTCAAATCGGCTCTTACACGAGGTGCACGAAGGCGCCTGTGGAACTCACCAATCGGCTCATAAGATGAAGTGGCTGATCAGGCGATCGGGTTTTACTGGCCCACTATGCTTGAGGATTGCTTCAAGTACTACAAGGGATGCCAAGCGTGTCAGATGTTTGGGAAGATTCAGATGGTACCCGCATCAGCAATGAACCCCATCATCAAGCCTTGGCCATTTCGAGGTTGGGGCATGGATATGATCGGCAAAATCCATCCTGCATCGAGCAAAGGCCACGAGTGGATTTTGGCCATTACAGATTACTTCACTAAATGGGTGGAGGCCGTCCCTATGAAGAAGGTAAAATCGGAAGATGTTATCAATTTTGTGAAAGAACATGTCATTCATAGATTCGGGATTCCCCAAACTATTACGACCGATGGAGGTTCGGTCTTCGTTTCGAAAGAGATGAGAAAGTTCTGCGACATGGGAATTAAGTTGATCCGATCGTCTCCATACTATGCTCAAGCAAATGGGCAAGCTGAAGCGTCCAACCAGAGCCTTATCAAGCTGATTAAGAGGAAAGTTGACGAGCACCCTAGACGTTGGCATGAGGTATTGTCAGAAGCTTTGTGGGCTTATCGCATGTCATGTCATGGAGCTATAAAAACCTCGCCATACCAGCTGGTCTATGGACAAGAAGCCGTATTGCCTTGGGAAATTACGGCTGGATCGAGACGTGTTACGTTTCAGAATGATCTAACATCTGAAGAATATGCAGCCCTGATGAGTGATACTATTGAGGATGCAACGGAACTAAGACTTTGGTCATTGGAGAAAATTAAAGAGAACAAAGCCAAGGTAGCTCGCGCATACAATAAGAAGGTAAGACCAAAGGAGTTTCAGGTTGGTGATCTAGTATGGGAAGCTGTGTTGCCAATAGGAACCAAGGATAAAGCATATGGCAAATGGTCTCCTAATTGGCACGGTCCGTACAAAGTCGTCCAGGCCTTGAAGGGTAATGCATACATGCTCGAGCTGGATGGTGTGAAATTCCCAGTAGCTGTCAATGGACAACATCTCAAGAAATATTTCCCAAGCATGTGGGATGATGGACAGTGAAATATGGGGGCCGATGCATAAAATCGGCCGGATAAAAAAAAATTTAGCCGATGCACGGACATCGACTTCAGACTAAAAAGCCGATGCGCAGCCATCGACTCTAGAGGAACAAGCACAACAGATTATTTTCACAGATTATTTTCAGGCCAGAGACCGTGGCATTGGGATGATTCTCCCATTCAAATTCGTGGAGGGGTTGGATCTATGCGTTTGAGATTTAAAGTTTGCACGGTCGCGAATTGGACCTGTTCAAACACGATTTGAGGGATCTGAGTTTATTTTCTCAAACGGAGGTTGCATATTATCGTGAGAATAGGCAATTGAATCGGCAAGTTGGCCTGAATCGCGTGTTATGAGAAAAGCCTTGCTGCCATCGGCTCTTTTCACATTAACTTACTTGGGCAATCGGCGCAATTGATGAAAGCAGAATCGATATAGGAACATTTTCTTCATTAATAAAGGGATTCCTTATAGGGGAAGAGCCGATTGCTCGAGGGAGGAAGAACAAAAGGAAGGTCTATTGACCAAACTACTACTACTACTAGTCCTATACTAGTAGGGGCCGTTGTTGCCCTCGTCGTCGTCGTCGAAGCTCTCGTCGGCACTGCTGCCGGCGGGCTCCTCGTCGCTGCTCTTGCTTGGCGGGGGCTCCGTACTCCTCCTCCTCGTCGTCGTCGTCGTCATCATCGCCGTCGTCGGCAAGCGCTTCGCCGGCGGGTAGTCCTCGGAGGGAGTCGTCGTCGTCCTCCTCTTCTTCCTCCTCATCGAGAGGAGGTGAAGTCGTCCCAGGAGCGATCGTCCTCGCTCTCCGCCTCCGACTCCCCATCGGCGAGGAATTGGAGGTCGTCCTCTCCGTCGGTCAAGGATTTGTTGTCCTCGGACCAGATGGAGGAGTCATGGGACTCTTTGTCCCATTCCTCTGGGGCTTCGATGTCGTACGCCGCCATCCAATCCCATTCCGGTGTAGGCGCGCGGGAGGAGGAAGAGGAAGATTGGAAGGAGAGGCCCGATGAAGCGGAGGAGGAGGAGGAGGAAGACATGGCTACAGAAGAGGGGTTTTGGGCCGATGGCTAGTACGAGCAAGAGGATGAAGAGAACTGTTCGGCGCGGTTAAATAAAGGGGATATAGTGGAGATTTAATGCCACAGCAATTTCCGAGGAAGTGGTGCCAAAAAACTGTCAAATCGTGCAGAGAAGTTGAGAAGGCAAGGCATTGATGCGTGTGGTTGACACGTCCGTTGGGAACCCCAAGAGGAAGGTGTGATGCGCACAGCGGCAAGTTTCCCTCAGTAAGAAACCAAGGTTTAATCGAACCAGTAGGAGTCAAGAAGCACGTTGAAGGTTGATGGCGGCGGGATGTAGTGCGGCGCAACACCGAGAGATTCGGCAACGTGGAACCTGCACAACACAACCAAAGTACTTTGCCCCAACGAAACAGTGAGGTTGTCAATCTCACCGCTTGCTGTAACAAAGGATTAACCGTATTGTGTGGAAGATGATTGTTTGAGAAAACAGTAGAACAAGTATTGCGATAGATTGTATTTCAGTATAGAGAATTGGACCGGGGTCCACGGTTCACTAGAGGTGTCTCTCCCTTAAGATAAACAACATGTTGGGTGAACAAATTACGGTTGGGCAATTGACAAATAAAGAGGGCATGACCATGCACATACATATCATGATGAGTATAGTGAGATTTAATTGGGCATTACGACAAAGTACATAGACCGTCATCCAACTGCATCTATGCCTAAAAAGTCCACCTTCAGGTTATCATCCGAACCCCCTCCAGTATTAAGTTGCTAACAACAGACAATTGCATTAAGTATTGCGCGTAATGTAACTAGTAACTACATCCTTGAACATAGCACTAATGTTTTATCCCTAGTGGCAACAGCACATCCACAACCTTAGAACTTTCTGTCACTGTCCCAGATATCAATGGAGGCATGAACCCACTATCGAGCATAAATACTCCCTCTTGGAGTTACAAGCATCTACTTGGCCAGAGCATCTACTAGTAACGGAGAGCATGCAAGATCATAAACAACACATAGACATAACTTTGATAATCAACATAACAAGTATTCTCTATTCATCGGATCCCAACAAACGCAACATATAGAATTACAGATAGATGATCTTGATCATGTTAGGCAGCTCACAAGATCCGACAATGATAGCACAATGGGGAGAAGACAACCATCTAGCTACTGCTATGGACCCATAGTCCAGGGTAGACTACTCACTCATCACTCCGGAGGCGACCATGGCGGTGAAGAGTCCTCCAGGAGATGAATCCCCTCTCCGGCAGGTGCCGGAGGAGATCTCCAGAATCCCCCGAGATGGGATTGGCGGCGGCGGCGTCTCGGTAGGTTTTCCGTATCGTGGCTCGGTGCGGGGGTTTCGCGACGGAGGCTTTAAGTAGGCGGAAGGGCAGGTCGGGGGCCACACGGGGCCCCACACCATAGGTCGGCGCGGCCAAGGGCCTGGGCGCGCCGCCCTAGGGTTTGGCGCCTCGTGGCCCCCTTCGATCCTCTTCGGACTTACGGAAGCTTCGTGGCAAAATAGGACCCTGGGCGTTGATTTCGTCCAATTCCGAGAATATTTCGTTACTAGGATTTCTGAAACCAAAAACAACGAAAACAGGAATGGCACTTCGGCATCTTGTTAATAGGTTAGTTCCAAGAAAATGCACGAATATGACATAAAGTGTGCATAAAACATGTAGATAACATCAATAATGTGGCATGGAACATAAGAAATTATCGATACGTCGGAGATGTATCAGCATCCCCAAGCTTAGTTCTGCTCGTCCCGAGCAGGTAAAACGATAACACAGATAATTTCTGGAGTGACATGCCATCATAACCTTGATCATACTATTTGTAAAGCATATGTAGTGAATGCAGCGATCAAAACAATGTATATGACATGAGTAAACAAGTGAATCATATAGCAAAGACTTTTCATGAATAGCACTTCAAGACAAGCATCAATAAGTCTTGCATAAGAGTTAACTCATAAAGCAATAATTCAAAGTAAAGGCATTGAAGCAACACAAAGGAAGATTAAGTTTCAGCGGTTGCTTTCAACTTGTAACATGTATATCTCATGGATATTGTCAACATAGAGTAATATAATAAGTGCAATAAGCAAGTATGTAGGAATCAATGCACAGTTCACACAAGTGTTTGCTTCTTGAGGTGGAGAGAAATAGGTGAACTGACTCAACATTGAAAGTAAAAGAATGGTCCTCCATAGAGGAAAAGCATCGATTGCTATATTTGTGCTAGAGCTTTGATTTTGAAAACATGAAACAATTTTGTCAACGGTAGTAATAAAGCATATGTATCATGTAAATTATATCTTACAAGTTGCAAGCCTCATGCATAGTGTACTAATAGTGCCCGCACCTTGTCCTAATTAGCTTGGACTACCGGATCATCGCAATGCACATGTTTTAACCAAGTGTCACAAAGGGGTACCTCTATGCCGCCTGTACAAAGGTCTAAGGAGAAAGCTCGCATTGGATTTCTCGCTATTGATTATTCTCAACTTAGACATCCATACCGGGACAACATAGACAACAGATAATGGACTCCTCTTTTATGCATAAGCATGTAACAACAATTAATAATTTTCTCATATGAGATTGAGGATATATGTCCAAAACTGAAACTTCCACCATGGATCATGGCTTTAGTTAGCGGCCCAATGTTCTTCTCTAACAATATGCATGCTTAACCATAAGGTGGTAGATCTCTCTTACTTCAGACAAGACAGACATGCATAGCAACTCACATGAAATTCAACAAAGAGTAGTTGATGGCGTCCCCAGTGAACATGGTTATCGCACAACAAGCAACTTAATAAGAGATAAAGTGCATAATTACATATTCAATACCACAATAGTTTTTAAGCTATTTGTCCCATGAGCTATATATTGCAAAGGTGAATGATGGAATTTTAAAGGTAGCACTCAAGCAATTTACTTTGGAATGGCGGAAAATACCATGTAGTAGGTAGGTATGGTGGACACAAATGGCATAGTGGTTGGCTCAAGTATTTTGGATGCATGAGAAGTATTTCCTCTCGATACAAGGTTTAGGCTAGCAAGGCTTATTTGAAACAAACACAAGTATGAACCGGTGCAGCAAAACTCACATAAAAGACATATTGAAAACATTATAAGACTCTACACCGTCTTCCTTGTTGTTCAAACTCAATACTAGAAATTATCTAGACCTTAGAGAAACCAAATATGCAAACCAAATTTTAGCATGCTCTATGTATTTCTTCATTAATGGGTGCAAAGCATATGATGCAAGAGCTTAAACATGAGCACAACAATTGCCAAGTATCACA